>OY757945.1:26030388-26490388 GCA_963585895.1 Sepioteuthis lessoniana | reverse complement strand
CGATGGCATGACGACTATAAAAATCAACGACGTACTAAAAGAGGGTGGGTGAGTCCCAGTGGTGTAATGGATAAAGTGTTGGACTGGGGCCTCCAAGTAACAGAGTTCGAACTCGTTCACTTTCGGATAAATACTCTTATGGCAAATCATGAACACACCTTTCCCCCATAGTTATGGGTTAAATAGAACCTGAACTGTTCTTTTACAAGGATGGCTTTGGCATTAAAAATCTACGAACTTTGATATGTCATTAAAACAAAGAAACTAAACAATACTTACACGATGATTCAAAAGACCTGGACACCTAGTTAACACTATTTTTTTTTTTAAATATCTGGAGACTGAAAATGAATTTGTAAAAAAAAATGTAATGGTTAGTTGGTTGGTTCACTATATCAACCCATTTGATTAACTTAATATCAAATTATATATATATATATATATATATATATATATATATATATATATATATATATATATTTGATTTAACAATACAGACATCCTTTGCCTACACATTTTTGAATTTATCCTTTCGAGTCGCTGTATCGATTTTATGATATCCGGCGGGAATTGGTTAATAAACCTCCAGAAATTATTTGGTTCCCCAGTACTTTCTGATTCTATTATCTTGGGGCGTCACCAGAGGGGGGGGGTATATTGCAAAAGCGATGTGGCTTTAACAACCTTTGCATGTACATTATTACTTTGTAAGAGTTAAGCATTTATTATTCATATTAGTGTGCTATAGCGTTTATTTTTAATCTGGTCCTATTAGTAAACTAAATAGAATCAATTTTGAATCCAGTTCTAATGAATTTAAATGTCTTTAGTCACTGTTGCTACTTATAGACAAAGGTTGTCTATATTGTTCAATCAAATATGCATTAACGCAGAAATGTCACCCAAACACACACACACACACACATATATATATATATATATATATATATATTATAGTAACCAAATAAAACAAGTTGTTATAGTTAATTTCTTTGCTTTCAGTTTGATAGTTTCAAGTATTCCAATCTAACACTAATAATTCTACTTAATATTAATCAATCGTTGGCACATAGTTAAATAGTTTCAAGTATTCCTATTTAACATTAGTTATTATATTTATCAAATATTCCGATGTAATAAATAATTAGCACAACGATTAACATTTTAACAGTGTTATTTAACGGTTATTTAATGTTTATTTAATGTTTATTTATTCTATAATGTTATTTAATTGTCTATTAACGAAGTTATTCAACGGTTATTTAATGCTTATTTCATCATCATCATCATCATGTCGTGTCCGCTAGCATGAATATCCCTGACCCTCTCTCGCCACTTCTCCCTATCGTTCATCGCCTCTGGCAGGTCTTCAGGGCTACATCCCGTATCCTCACATAGCTGCTGTTTGCATGTTCGAGCTGGTCGTCCTGCCTTTTCCCAGCCATATGTGGGGGTCCATAGGAGCACATCACTTATGAGCTCGTCCCTGCTTCTCCAACAGTGTCCTGCGTGTCTGGTTCGTCTAACTTGGATAGTTTTCGTGATGGGAGACAGGTTGCCGTATAGTTGGTGCCTTGTAGGGTGTTGCCGCCAGGACTTGTTCAATATTGCTCGCAGCATTCTTGTGTAATTGCCGTCTAGCTTCTTCTCCAGCCGTTTAGTTAGCGTCCAAGTAGTGCATCCATATAGTAGTATCGATACGACCGCTGCCTGGAGGAAACTGCATTTCATTTTATCGGTCAGGTCTGATTTCCATATGATCGATAGCTGTCCATGCCTTCATTAGCTGCGTGTCAATGTCTTTTTTAGTTGATGAGACACTGCTTCCTAGGTAGGTGAATTTGACTATCAGTTTCAGAGAGGTTCCGTCTAGTGCGGAAATGTCGCCTGTTTGATTATAGCACATATATTCCGTTTTGTGTGCATTGACATGGAGGCCTATGCCTGCGGCTGCTCGTTCCAAACTATGCAGTAGTATTTCGGCTTGGTTGGGTGTATTTGCCAGTATCACTATGTCATCAGCGTAGTCTGCGTAAGTAATTGTTTTTGCAGGGTATCTTCTGCTTCTTTTCTTTGTCAGCTCGAAACCGTTCTCTCAATCGATGTTCTAAGCACATAGTCTAGACAGATGATAAAGAGGTATGGGGCTAGTGTGTCCCCTTGAAGTACTCATGCTACAATGTCGAAGTATTCTGTGTCTCCATCTGGTGAACGTACTTTCACTTTGGTGTTTCTATAGAAATGTTAATTTAATGTTTATTTATTTTATAATGTTATTTAATTGTCTATTAACAATGTTATTCAACGTTTATTTAACAATGTTTTTCAAGGGTTATTTTACAATATTATTTAACGGTTATTTAATGTTTATTTATTTAACAATGTTATTGAATGGTTATTTTAAAATATTATTTAACGTTTATTTATTTCATAGTGTTATTTAACGGTTATTTAACAATGTTATTCAACGGTTATTTAGTAATGATATTTACCTAACCCCTCCGCTTGGGCAGGATATGACACAAGGCCAATTTTTTTAACCGGAGTTTAACAGGTTTGAATTCAGAGTTTTCCTTCTCCTAGACTAGTTGCCTCACCAAGGCTGAAGAACCTAGTCTGCCCTACTATTTACCCATAGCTGGAGGGAGAATAATTGGATTCCTACCTTTCCCAAGGATATTAGAGCTATGTGAAATGCAATCAGTCTCGTCCAGGGTTTGAACTCGTATCGCCGTGTCCATTTCCTACGACGATAACCATTACACCACGGGCACCTCCAAAACGGTTATTTAGTAATGGTATTAAATGGTTATTTAATGTTCATTTTACAATGTTATTTAATAGTTTTTTAACAATGTAATAAATGATTAGCACAACGCTTAAAATTACAATCGGTTTCAAATAACTAATAATAAACTTAAGTAAATGATTGAACAGCGACAGCATCTTATAAAAGGGGTAAGATCCCTCCCTCCAGCGAGTGTCCGGATTTTGACACTAAACAGTCAGATTGTGAGGCTCCAGTAACGCTAGAGCTTTGGGGAATGCGGAACACCCCTTCATTACCCTTACTTCCGGCTCCACTCTGACCCGTACACACACACACACACATACTTACACACACACATATATATATATAGTAAAAACTGGAATTAAATCCGACAATATGTAAATGAATAGAGGTTCTAAAAAAAGCATACTGTTTTCAGAGAATGATTTTATTTGTAGAAAAATACAAATAAAATCTGAAGACATTGTGTCTTTTCACCTTTAAATATTTTCATACATATATATATATATATAAGTAGGAGTAAAGTTGGCGACCGTTGTCAATGGCGACTCGAAGTCTCCCATTTCAATTGCTATTATACTGAAGTGTAGGGGAGGGCTCTACTTCTTTCCCTGGATTGCTCCACTTTACCCATGATCTCTATCTTATAATGCTGAGCGTTAAGCAAGGAGGCATCAAGTGCCATTTTTTGACTCTTTGGTATGACTTGACCAGGGATTGAACCCCAGTTTCCGGGCTATTGTCGAACACCCAAATGATTATGCAAATGGACCGCTACAAGAGTTGATAAGCGATAAAACCAAACGAAATCAACCCCTAACTTATCTAGCTTTTCTTTTGATACATATACGCTCCATATGCACACATACACACACACACACACACACACACATACATACATACATACATACATACATATATGCTCACTGCCACACACCCATACACACATATATATATACATTTATGGGAAATCAAGTTCTAAAAAACGTTGTTATATAATGACTGTTGACATGGATGTTAGGTTCGTTCCTGGTGACCCCGTATGCTTTGACAACCTATCATGTTGTGATTAGTAAACAGAGGGATGGCAGTGCGTCGGGGTTGGCCGGTCGAGCAAGTGTGTAACCAGAAGAAGACCACGTAATATGAGAACCATGCGGCCAGATTTAGACAGTCAGTCCAGTCAGAATCGAGAGTCGAGCCAGGGATACGAGGCCGATCAGAGGCGTTAGTTTCGTCTCTGACGATACGGCTTGCAAGGGGGTGCAAGCGTTGGCACCCCATGGCTCCAGGAAGAAGATACGGGGCAAGAAGAAGTCCCCTCTCTGAGTATATGTCTCTCCATCGAGCGAATAAAATAAGAGAGATATATTTTTCGAGAATAAAATAAGAGATATATTTTTATAAAGAAGTGTGTTTCGTTTCGTTTATTGAATTTCGTAAATCATGTTTGATTATCTCGTTGATGAACCCATAAACGTGATTTGGCAAAAATAGACTCGTGAAGCTGTAATCTTTGCATTTGTTTTTTGTATTTATTGACCAATCGGTGCCCACGTGATCTTTATTATGTTTCTTTGAGATTCACAGACGATTATATTTGACTTACCGCAACAAATTTGAAGGATCAACGCCCAAAATGATTTAAGAAATCTTTTCCCACCAAGATTGTTTAAAATATGTTTTTTAACCAATTAAAATCATAGACGAATCATATACATTTTTCATCTAATTTCGACCTCAATCTAATGAATAAGTAACGAAATAACTAAAATATTCAGTAGATTTAAGGATTTGTTCCGTAAACTGCACAAACTTTCAGTTTAATTCTTTTTTTTTTTTGAGTAAAAAACCTTTACATTCTGTATCTTCAAGAATATCGCTTTCAATATCGCTTCAAGAATATCGCTTTCAATATCGCTTAATTATTCTAAATTGAAAATATTGTTTACATAAATATTCGCACAGCTATTCAATATTTCCCCTGCTAATGAAAATTTCAGTTGCAGCCGCGTACATATTATCGGATCAATATACTTTCTCTTACAAAGTGACGCACAAAGATCACGCACAAAATATAACAGTTAGATTTAGGCTTAAAAACTGCTACATTTTATGCATGAAAGTTTACTTTCTTCAGACGTAAATATTTTACAAATATTTACGCTCTGACAAATATTATCTTTTCTTACAAGAAAAAAAACTGTGACTCTACACTTAATTCAAAGAAACAGTTAAGATTCATACCGAGGATTGTGCATTTATTGAATTTCAAATAATACTATTATATGACTTTGTAGCGAGAGAAATCACGCACGCGGCAGCTCAAGGCGTCCACGAATATGTCTGGCGTGTAAAATGAGATTAGGGGGAGAGAAACGGCGATTAGGCAGATCGAACTCACATCCTTCCGATCGTGAATCGTGTTTGACGTCAGGACTACCTACACGCTGGCATGCATGTTAATTACCACATTGTGGTATTTTGGTCTCATTATTTAAGTCCTGTCTGAATGCACCGGGGAGAAGGCGTTTTTGAGCCTTAGTAACGCACGACAAGAGACGAGCTGGGATGTAGGACTGCTGACGAGGCATACTCCCCCCACTCAAGAAAAACTGTTGGATAATAATAAACACTTGTCTGCCCACCGTTTTATAGTTTTAACTATCTCTATCTAATACTTACAATCTTTAAAAGGATTTTATTTAAATCAAGAAGATAATTCTGCCGAACCCACTATAATTCAAAAAGAATTAGGACACCATACAACGGACTTAATGACTACAACTGAAAACACTGGATTTAGATATATCTCCCAAAAGCGTCTAACACGTTGTTAATGCTTTAAATACCAAATTTGGATACATATTTATCAAAAAATGATTAACACATTTTAATACTTTGACTGGGAGATTCAACCATTTCAATTGTATTCAGGAAGAATTTCTTCACCCACTGAATGGTTGTTGAACCCAGAAATATAAAAGATATTTTCGTCTCCTATCTTTTATTATCTTCTTCTTTCATATAATTCATTTACAGCCTTCATATCCAAGAAGTTAAACCAGCAAGATAACGTGGCGTAATAATAGAATAACCCAGAATGGAGTCAATTAGCAAAAAACAATATCATAAATTACCTTTGAAACCCCATATAACCAACATGAATCTGAATTATTGACCTTATGTGCATCCTGGAGCAGAACGGCTTATAGTATCACACATTAATTAACTCAAATATACCGACTTACATTTGACTTCATGAATGCTCATATATATATATATATATATAATTTTTTTATTGAAGATCTAAAGAGAGAAAGAAATATTTAAAATGTGTATGTCCACGAAGAGATTTGTATTTCTTTTTAGGATTTATCTATTTATCTTATTCTTACATCCAAATGTTTCCAGCTTGTTGCTTTCGTCAGAGAACATATATGGCATAAGGCCTTGTTAATGGGATACTCAATGAGACTTAAACTTACTCGTGTTTGCAGTTTGAATGATTTTCAGTTGGTTATGGGTTTATATGGAGGTTACTCCTCTCTTTTTCTTAGAGTGTATTTACCTTAGTCAGCTTTACTCCTCATTGGTCTTTGATATTTGATTTTTTTTTCGTTGTATGTGTGTGTTGGTATCCAGACAAGTTCATTATTGGCGGGAAGGTTATCATAACGTTCACCGAGGGATGGGAATAGGAAGACTGCTTACTAAATTATATTTCAAAATATTTGAGAATAAGCAAAACTCTCGTTCGGAGTCCTGCATTTTAGAAGCAGAAAAATTCTTGTCTGGGCACTGCCTTTGAAGTAAAGACAAACTCCTATGGACTCCTACACAAGGACACACCCAATACATTCATCAGCTCGGTGCGATCACTAGGTGCCGTCGAGAAGACTTACTAAAAGCGATGACTACGATGATGAGTTATCAATGAGAAACCTGGGCTCGATGTTTCTTGGAAACGTTTTTTGCTATGATGTAAACGAGACAGAAACTCTCATTTCCTCCTCTTCAGTGCACTGAAGTCTTTCTCTAACCCCATTTATCGTATTTACCTAATTCAACCCCTCCACAACAAGCAAGTGAGGAGAAGGAGACTCCCAGTAGTGACATAGTAACTTAAGTGATGGACTACAACATCGTAGTTGTTTGGTTGTTTGGGGTTTATGGCATTTGTAGGTTATTTAAGGCCAATTCCATTTTTATGAATTCAGTTTAGGATAAGTACGCAGTTTAAATGTAAGTACAGTTTAATGGTGAAAAACATTTCAATTTCAAGCTATTTAGTTTAGTCAAGCAGTTCTAATTCAGCTAATTCAGTTTAGTACAAGTTCAGATTTTGTTTACACACAGTTAAATGTCAAAACAGTTCTATATTAAACAATTCAGTTTAGTGTAAGCACAGTTTCAATGTCAAAAAACAGTTACATTTTAAATAATTCAGTTTAGCACAAGCAATCAGTTTAAATGTAAGTACGGTTTAATTGTCAAAAAAATTTCTATTTCAAGCAATTCAGTTTAGCCATCAGTTCTACTTAACCCATAAATAGGGCCCTATCAAGTGCTACCACGCCGGGCCAGAATGGACCTGGAAGCAATGGCAATGGAGGGGTGCTCCGCATTCCCCAAAGCTCCAGTATCACAGGAACCTCTCCATTAGAGTGTGTCATATCCAGGACACTAATTGGGGGGGGGGATTTTCCCCCTCTGCAGAGGTGCTGTCCGTGTATTCTACAGCCCCAGCCGACTGGGCAATACGACATCGTAGTAAGAGTGTTCGTGCTATGGGCTAAATTGTACCTCTCCTGTTCTTCTATAAGAATGGATTTGGCATTAGTTAACCCCCGAAGGTTGATATGCGATTAAACAAAGAAACTAAAACGAAACCACGAGCAGGATGCGACACAAAGTCATTTTTTTAAACTGGTTATAGCTAGTTTGAATTCAGAGTTCATCTTCTCTTGCCAAGCTAAAAAAAAACCCAGTCTGCTCTACTCATAGCTGGGAGAGAACAAATGGATTCATTCCTTTCACATAGACATTAGCACAAAGTGAAATACAATCAGCCTTGTCCAGAGTTTGAACTCAGGTCGCTGATTCCATTTATGTTGATAACCGTTACACTAAGAGCGACTCGTACTCCATTTAATGTCAAAGAAGAAAATTCCAATTCACGTAAATATGAAATGGAAACCTAGATAAATAATTAATGATTAAAATATTTTTGATTTTGTTTTCAGCTGCTAAAGAATACTCTTCTCAAATAGAAATAAAAAAAAAGTATCCCGCCCAAATCTGCCAGGCATAGGATACGCCTGTAGAGGGGTAAGAACGTCCACCCCCTTCGAAAGGGTATCCTGAAAATGACACTAAACTACATCCGGTGTTGAGGATTCAGTTACGAAAAGTATCATAATCCCCACCCCCCGTCTACACTGACTCACAGTGGTCGTAGCTGTTAAGGCCCCAATCGATTGGGAAAATACATTCGTTTTTCAAATTAGTATAAGATAGGAATACTTGATACTATGAAACCGTGTTACGTGATTGAGGGAATTATGGTAGATCCAAGTTATAAAGAGAACGGTGGGCTAATTTCTGGGGAAAGTGTGTGTGTGTGTGTGTGTGAGTGTGACGGGGAGAGAGAGAGAGAGAGGAGAAAAATAATAAGAAAAAGTAGACAGAGAGTCTATGGAAAGGTCAGCAGACCTCTGAGGAGTCAGGTCAAAGCTCTCATTGTTGGTCGGCCAAACACAGGAGAATGACTACGGTCATTAAAAAGGACTAGAAACCATTCCCGGGGTTCCCAAATCTGCGCAGGTGTTGAACCACCGGAAACAGATATGTTCCCCCCCCTGACATCAAGTGGATGTAAGGACACAACTCGTGGTTTGAAAGTTAGTTGACTGGGAGAGGTGACGAGGTAATGACGACAGTTGAACATCAGTCAAGAAGATGTAGAAACAGACGAAAATTGCGGGCCCCCATTTTGCTAATTTAAAACAAAATACTCCAATGGTTATCAGCTCCGAAATGAGGTCTCACACCAGACGCACAGCTATGGAGACGAAGCCAGCGAACAAGTACGTTAGAACCACCGGAGAAAACCAGAAAGAAAATTTAAGGTCTGTGTCTGTTCTCTTTCTCTCCTCGTGGAAGTGTTTCTCTTTGTCTATCAAACACAGTCGATTCAGCTCTAAAAGAAACTACACACACATATTGGCATATTGGTTAGAGTATTCGCCAATAGTTTGGGAGACCGGTGTTCAATCTCAGGTCGAGTTATGACAAAGGCTCACAAAATGGCACTTGATACCTCATTGCTTAACACTCAGCATTAGAAGGTACGGATCAAGAGTATGTGGAGCAAACCAGGGAAAGGGGTTACGTCCCCTCCTACACCTCGGTGTAATCTGATTTGGGTTTTTGTTTGGTTTTATGATACTACAACCATTGTACTTTATCAATAGCAAATCCATTTTTATACATATAAATAGTTCTATTTCAAACAATTCAGTTTAACATAAGTACATAGTTTAAATTTCAAAACAGTTCCTTCTCAAACAATTTAGTTTAGCACAAGCACACAGTTTAGTTCTATTTAACCCATGGATAGGACTATATCAGGTACTACCAAATCTTTATACATTTTCATAAGAAAAAATAATGTTGGCGACCGTAGTCGAGGGCGGCCCGAAGGCTCCCTTGTTATATAATTGCGGAATTATTTTTTCATATTAATCATTTTTCGTTAATTTTATTTTATCATTCAGTTTGGTTGGGCTCTTAGTTCAGGTGCACAGACATTGGGTAAAGTTTACGCTCGCGCGCAAAGGATATGACAATCACAATTGTCATAATAAACCCCATATAGGAAATGAGACTAGAGTGCGAATGACGTCATGCCCGGAAGCGATGGGCTGAGAATTTGGGTATTTTGAAAAACGTCAGTTGGGTACTCGACTGAAGGCGAGTTGAGTTGGTAGTTTACTGGGGGCCAGTCAGTTGAGTTTTATTGTAGGCCAGTCAAATTGGGTACTCGACTGTATGTAGGTTCGAGCTGGTCGTCCTGCCTTTGCTCTTCCATGTGATAGGAGTAAATCACTTATGAGCCCATTGTATAGTTTATCATATTTCCAGCACTGGACATTTTAGAGGTCATGAATGGATTCCTAGTGAAATTCTGTCCCATAAACGTGCCCATTGAATAATTCATCATATTTTTTGACGAATTTGCAATGTTCAATGTCTACGATTCGCCCGCTGTGAATAAGCAATTTCTTTTATCCTGGTTTTACAGATGTCCTTTTCGCAGTGCACCATTGTGCCACTGAACATAACTTGAGATAAAATTGCCATCATTTTTCAATATGATTGTTTGCTAAAGGCCCAAGTAGAAAAAGCAAAAAGAGATACCTATCTTAGAGCAAACAGTTAAAACTCTAAAGGTAAGATTTTATATAGCTGTACCTGAATTAAATAAGTACAATATATATTTACCGTCATATAAAAGACACTTAACGTCAACTACCGTTTTTGACGGCATATAAAATACATTTTCTTTTCTAATAATATCTCTTAAAATTCCCCTGCATTTTATATGCCAAATGTAGGTTTAAAATCCGCGATAGTCAGCCAAAATTAGCTACCTGGTAACTCCTATTAGTTTAGACTTTAGAATACTTTTCATATATTTATTGTCGTTATCTAAAAGGCTATTATACAGATTAAGAGTATTATCATTGATAATAGTCAATATGTTAATTTCATAAAGTTTAATATTAGAATTTTGTTTTTTCTTGATTTGCTCAGCTGAAATTAGAGTGCGTCTTATATGCCGTCAAATTGGGCACCTCTGGTGGTGTAACAGTTAGAAAGCTTGACTAGCAAACCTACACGAGTGAGTTCGAGTCTCATTGGGTGCCCCTTTCATATGGCCTTGTGCCACATCTAAGCAAAAAGCTTAGTAAATTACTATATTTATTGTCGTTATCTAAAAGGCTATTATACAGATTAAGAGTATTATCATTGATAATAGTCAATATGTTAATTTCATAAAGTTTAATATTAGAATTTTGTTTTTTCTTGATTTGCTCAGCTGAAATTAGAGTGCGTCTTATATGCCGTCAAATTGGGCACCTCTGGTGGTGTAACAGTTAGAAAGCTTGACTAGCAAACCTACACGAGTGAGTTCGAGTCTCATTGGGCGCCCCATTCATTCGGCCATGTGCCACATCGAAGCAAAGAGCTTTGTAAATTACTATATGCCGTCAAATTGGGCACCTCTGGTGGTGTAACGGTTAGCAAGCTAGACTAGCAAACCTACACGAGTGAGTTCGAGTCTCATTGGGCGCCCCATTTATTCGGCCTTGTGCCACATCGAAGCAAAGAGCTTCGTAAATTACTATATGCCGTCAAATTGGGCACCTCTGGTGGTGTAACGGTTAGCAAGCTAGACTAGCAAACCTACACGAGTGAGTTCGAGTCTCATTGGGTACCCCATTCATTCGGCCTTGTGCCACATCGAAGCAAAGAGCTTCGTAAATTACTATATGCCGTCAAATTGGGCACCTCTGGTGGTGTAACGGTTAGCAAGCTAGACTAGCAAACCTATACGAGTGAGTTCGAGTCTCATTGGGCGCCCCATTCATTCGGCCTTGTGCCACATCGAAGCAAAGAGCTTTGTAAATTAATATATGCCGTCAAATTGGGCACCTCTGGTGGTGTAACGGTTAGCAAGCTAGACTAGCAAACCTATACGAGTGAGTTCGAGTCTCATTGGGCGCCCCATTCATTCGGCCTTGTGCCACATCGAAGCAAAGAGCTTCGTAAATTACTATATGCCGTCAAATTGGGCACCTCTGGTGGTGTAACGGTTAGCAAGCTAGACTAGCAAACCTACACGAGTGAGTTCGAGTCTCATTGGGCGCCCCATCGAAGTAAAAGAGCTTTGTAAATTACTATATGCCGTTAAATTGGGCACCTCTGGTGGTGTAACGGTTAGAAAGCTAGAATAGCAAACCTACACGTGTGAGTTAGAGTCTCATTGGATGCCCCATTCATTCGGCCTTGTGCCTATATTTGTCGCTGCCTCCCACCAGACACGACTTGACACAAGGTCAAAATCCCGAAGGCCAATTAAAGTGGGGATAAAGGGGAGGGGAAGGTCGGGAACGAGCCGAGACTCGAACCCTGCCTTGTGCCACATCGAAGCAAAGAGCTTTGTAAATTAATATATGCCGTCAAATACAACATTTCATGGAACATGATTAAAATAAACAAGAACAAGGGAAATAACTCGCCCAGAAAAATTATCTCCCGTAGACCATTTGGATTTTCTTCGGGTTTGCAAATGTCTACCTCTCATGACGTAATGGTTTGCAAGTTTGATTAGAACATAGTGAATTCGATTGTTAAAGGATGGCCGATAATTCCTTGCTGCATTTCCCCCACGTGGTTATAGAATTAGAATTTGGGAAAATTCTAAATGATCTACATTGGATTATTTGATAAATAGAAATAGATCAAAGTGAAAGGTTTGGTTTATGATTATGGGTTATTTAATGCCGAAATTAGATTCAGTAGTAAATGTTTGATTATAAAGAGATAGTTTGATTTATTTGTTAAACGGCACATCAAACTCTACCGGGTTATTTAGTACAGAGATTTTATTAATTTCTAAATGTTTGATTGTAATCATAATTATATTTTCTATGTTTCGTTGCATTATTATTTTTTTTATTTGTCTACATGGTCACGATTTTTATTTGTATTGTTATATCACAAGTAATCTAATCTGATACACATTTGTATGGTTTCAAGTACTCTTATCAAATACTAATAATTTGTACACAATTATATGGTTTCAAGTAAGTATTCCAATTTAACAAAAATCATTTTGCAGGTATATAGTTTCAAGTCAATTATAATAATCTTTAGTAAACAATTATAACTTCAAATAACTCTGTTAAAAAACCTTATTGCCATTTTATCTTTTGTTCACAGAATCCACTGTGAGTAATCCTAGTCAGTAGATTTCCTCTGATGTTAAAATCCAAAAGATACGTCTTCCTGGCAGAAAGTTTAACTTGCAATTGAGTATATGAGGACAGTTGCAAAAGATCTCAAATGCTTTCAGTCCTTATCTCGGGCCAATTTTTACCAGAAGTAGGTAGTGTCAGGAAAATTCATAAATAAAAATGAGAACTCTGCGTATATCTCATACCAAAGAGAATCTAACATTCTTAATACAACTAATTTACAGTTATATCGTATCAAGTATTCCAATCAAATACAAATAATTTTTAAACAAATCTACTTGAGCCAGCGGGAACACAAACAAGTACTTCCACTCTATTTTTTAATGAGTTCACTTTTTACATAACTGGTTGTCATTGGTTGTATCATTACCTGTATGAGTGGCTGTGGTGATCACAAAATGAATATTCTGTAGGCAGCAGCAGCTTTGTCAGCTGGAGGGTGGGATGCATAAAAATAAAAACCTTTTAGCTTTCTACCTGTGTAGAACTGGATGATCAAGAGAGAGAGGAAAATCTGTGCTGTCAGTATAACATGATGATGATATTAGATGAATAACAACCAAGGCAATCAATCTATTCATCACTGACAGAAGAGATATATTAGAGCAGCAATATAAGTATATTTTGCATAATAGCAACACTATATGCATTTTTGCTTTGGGGCGTATTAACACAGCATGACACATGATTGGTCTGGTGCTATGGCACCAAATAGTATATAGGTGTAACAATACCCTTTACACACAATACAAAATAAATAAGTTGCAGGATATAAAAGTTATTTTGGGGAGACAATGTGAGCAGTAGTCAGTAAAAAGAGAGAGAGAGAGAGAGAGAGAGAGAGTGTAAGAAAGTGTCATCTGATTAGATAGACAGAGACTATAAACTGTGAGATGAAAAGGGACAGACAATTTTGCCTAACAACTCAACTGTGCAATCGTTAAACCACAGGTAATCCTTGAAATGTTTAGGGACATATCATTGCAACATATCAGCTGATATTTGCCTAATTGTTTATCTTAATTCTTGCTTACAGCTGATTCTAAAACAAACTTGTTGATCTTATGAATTTGCTTATCCTGATATGATTGACATGATAATTGCTAATTAGCATTAGCCTAGACCTTTACAAATCAAAAAACTCCCAACTTTGAACCCCAACTTTAGCTAGAAAACATTTTATTGCTAAAATAATTTACTAAAATCTCTAGGTATTTTACATGTTTGAATAGCACAGCAGACTAATGTAGGGTTAGATAAATAAAGGTCGATTGATGAATAAGGTCATCAAACTGATAAAATATATTTTAGAGTTGATTAAAACCGGAATGAAAATTAAGTTAATTTATTTCTCTTAAGTTCATTTACACCCTCAGGAAAAAAAAAAAAAGAGACACACAATATATGCCCATTTAGTGCTCATTTATTTTTTTTCTTTTAAATTTAATTGATTTTTTTTTAAACAAATGTGTCTTCATTTTCTTCAATATCCAATCCTTAAAGAAAGTTTCTGCTCAACTTTTCAACTTTCATACTTTTCAACTTTCATACTTTTTAGAACTAAACAAAGGGGTGATCAATATTTGTTCTTAGTTTGGTTCATTTTTATATCAACTGGCCCATTGGTGTAATAAATAGTGTTCGCCAATGGACCAGTGTTCACTCCCAGGTCAAGTCATACACAAAAAAAGCGTGGTACTTGATACCTCCTCACTTAACACACACCATTATAAGGTATGGATCAAAGGTAAGTGGAGCAATCCAAGAACAAGAGTAGTGTCCTCCCCTACACCTCGGTGTAGTAGATATTGAAAAAGGAAGTTTTTGGGTTACCCAACTTGACTTACTCATCAACTCCTTAGAGGTTATTTAATAGTGAAATCCGATATAAATAATTGCACAGTTGTAGGGTTTTCAGTATTTCTATCTAAAATACTAAATTACATTTGAATTATTGCTATTCAATAGATCAATGTGGTTTCAAGTAATAAATAATTATCTTAAGTAAACAATTATAACTTAGTATTCATATAAGTAAAGTTGGTGACCTTAGTCGAGGGTAACCCGAAGGCTCCCTTTTCAATAGCTACTACACCTTATAATACCGATTGTTAAGCAAGGAGGCATCAAATACCATTTTTTAAGTCTTTGGTATGATGCAGCCTGGTATTGAACCCTGGTCTCCCAGGCCATTGGTGAACACTCTACCCACTAGGCCAATGAGCCCAATATAGATAAATACTAAGCGATAAATGTTTACTAAAGATAATTATTTATTACTTGATACCTTGTGTTTATTTTTGTTGGCATTGATGTTATTAATATTTATAATAGTAATGAGTTGATGAGCAGTTTATAATGTTAATAGGCTTAATGATTAGTAGTAATAAATGTGATGATAATTCTTAATATGGTATTATCTATAATACTTGGTATGATTTTATTTATATATTTTAAGGATTTGAGATTTAGTAATTATATGAATATTATGATAATGTGTAAGATATAACTGTAATCTTGAGGATATATCAATTTATATTGTATTTGTTTATAATTTTAGATAATGTCTTTAACAGTAACTGGTATGATTTTTATTTTTAATGTGATCTTAGTCGAATAGTATTGAATAGTATTAAAATGACAATTTTAGGTTTTTTGATATATACAATAAATTTTATTATATAATTTTATATTTGTTAAGAGTTTATTAATTCAGATTATAAGTAGATAATTTTCTCTCCCTAAACCAATTTATTCCTTTATTCTATATTTTTTTTACTTATCTCCTTCATTTGGGGTTAAAAGTTTGTTTATCATCACATAAAAAAAAATAAGTGGAAAGGAAAGAGAAGTCAAAAACTGATACATTTTGATACAAGAATTGAATATCATTTGTCAACCAGACAGGATAAACAAATGGTCTGGTCTTAAAATAAAAAAACGCAAATGAAATTTGGGTTAGAGAGAGGGAGGTGACCTTAATTTTGTGGAGTTTTTCTAAATCTTCATTAGAAATTTCTAATTATTTCTTTGTCTGAAGATGCAGAACTAACATTTTTTTTTAAATATAGGTTCTGCTGAAATAAATATTATTACAAAAAATATGAGTAATTTTTAAAGGTTTTTCTTTTATATGGTGTGTGTGTGTGTGTGTGTGTGTGTGTGTGTGTGTGTGTATATATATATATATATATATATATATATATATATATATAAAAAATAAATAAATATTCCTATATAATAATAGTCATTTGTTGAGTGGTTTTGTTTCAAATAACTAAGTTATTTGAAACAAAATCACTCAACAAATCCTTAGTTAACGATTCTTGCTTCAAGTAACATTTTAATGTAAATGATTTTATCATATAATGTGAGAACACATGCGATACCTTGTCCTGCTCGGCCACGAACCAGGATTGATGCCACAGTTTCAGGGGCTAAAGGGGTACTATCATCCCTGGTACCACCAGCAGCTTTTGCCATCAAACTGAGTATGAAGACAAATGTTCCTCTTTGTAGCTTAAGTTCATCAAAATAATTTTCATTAAATGTTTTCAACTAATAATCTTTAGTAGACAATCGTGGCTTGAAGGTTTGATTTAGTTTCTCTGTTTAATGACATATCAACTTTCATGGGTTATTTAATGCCAAAGCCATCCTTGTGGAAGAACAGCTTGAAGCAGGGCAATAAGGGGCTCGTAACTTTCCCAAGGGTTATTAATCCAAAAGTGAATACAATGTAACTGGCATTCAAACTCACTTCCTATGATGTTACAGTCCCAAACTATAGCTTCAAGAAACCCTCTTTAGTATAACTAATTTAGTTATATCAAGTAATGTAATACAAATAACTTGCTCAGTTTTATGGTTTCAAGTATTCTTATCAAATACTAATAATTACATTAGTTTCAAGTACCATATTTGAAAGTATATAAAATGGTTTTTTTTTTGTTGTTTTTGTTTTAAATATCTTAAAATTCCTCTGCATCTTATATGCCACATGTAGGTTTAAAATTTGCAACAGTCGGCCAAAATTAGCTACCTGGCAATTCCTATTAGGTTGGACTTTAGAGTAACTTTCATATACCTATTATCATTATTTAAAAGGCTATTATGCAGATTAAAAGTGTTATCATTGATAATATTCTTTATATTAACTTCATGTTTAATATTAGTACTTCATTTTTTTCTTGATTTACACTGCTGAAATTAGGGAGCATCTTATACACCTGTGTGTCTTACATGCCGTCAAATACAATAAATATATTTCTATCTAATAAGTTATTAGTTTGTATAGTTTCAACAAACCAATAATAATCCTAGTCATCACCATCCTCATGTTGTGCCACTAGCACAGATATCCCTGACACACTCTTGACACTTCTCCCTATCATTCATCGCCTCTGGCAGGTTTTCAGCGCTACATCCCGTATCCTTACATAGCTGCTGTATGTATGTTCGAGCTGGTCATCCTGCTTTTGCTCAGCCACATGAGGGGTCCATAGGAGTATATCACTTATGAGCTCGTCCCTGCTTCTCCAGCAGTGTCCTGCATGTCTGGTTCGTCTAGCTTGGATAGTTTTCGTGATGGGAGGCAGGTGGCCGTATAGTTGGTGCCTTGTGGGGTGTTGCCGCCAGGACTTGTTCAATATTGCTCGCAGCATTCTTGTGTAATTGTCGTCTAGCTTCTTCTCCAGTCGTTTAGTTAGCGTCCAAGTAGTGCATCCATATAGTAGTATCGATACGACTGCTGCCTGGAGGAAACTGCATTTCATTTTATCGATCAGGTCTGATTTCCATATGATCGATAGCTGTCCATGCCTTCATTAGCTGCGTGTCAATGTCTTTTTTAGTTGATGAGACACTGCTTCCTAGGTAGGTGAATTTGACTATCAGTTTCAGAGAGGTTCCGTCTAGTGCGGAAATGTCGCCTGTTTGATTATAGCACATATATTCCGTTTCGTGTACATTGACATGGAGGCCTATGCCTGCAGCTGCTCGTTCCAAACTATGCAGTAGTATTTCGGCTTGGTTAGGTGTATTTGCCAGTATCGCTATGTCATCAGCGCAGTCTGCGTAAGTAATTGTTTTTGCAGGGTATCTTCTGCTTCTTTTCTTTGTCAGCTCGAAGCCGTTTTCTCTGATTTTATCAATCAATGTTCTAAGCACGTAGTCTAGACAGATGATAAAGAGGTATGGGGCTAGCGTGTCCCCTTGTAGTACTCCTGCTACAATGTTGAAGTATTCTGTGTCTCCATCCAGTGAATGTACTTTCACTTTGGCGTTTCTATAGAGAATCGTTATTGCTGCTACGGTTTCTTTTGGTAGGCCGTATGCTAGTAGGATTTGTTCCATCTTCCCTCAGTGAATGGAATCGAAGGCCTTGGTAAAATTGACAAATAGTAATGTCACCTGTAGGTTTTTTGCCCGTACGCCTTCAAGGATTTTACGGATGGTCAATATTTGTAAGGTCATGGATCTATTTCTTCAGAAGCCATTTTGGTTTTTCCTAAGGATGTTGTCGATTTCGGGTTCTATGCGGTTACGTCGTAAGGCATTGTAAATTTTGGCTGCTATGAATACAAATAATTTAGTTACATATAAAGTATTCCTATCCAATACAATTTCCACATTTGTATGGTTTTAAGTACTCTAAAGTAATACAAATAAAGTTTCAAGTAATTATTCTTATTTGTTCAGAGTCTTGATTGCATAGTTATATAGTTTCAAATATTACTAATACAAATCACGTCACACTGATAGCACAGATTTCCTGAACTCTTTTTCCATCCGTCCTTATCCATCACTCCCAGTGTAATATAATGGTGGAGGGATTTCATTTTATATATCTTGCCTTTCAGTTTAGTTAGGATGAGAACCGTTGGCTTAGTGGATGGGTTAGTTAGATGCAACATTAACGCAGGTGTTCGCGCGCGGAGAAAATATCATTCAGAGATGTCAAAATAAAAATCCCAGATATGTGAGTGAGGTCACGCACCAGAAGTGTGGGCTGAGGATTTTGGGATTTGAGAAAAAACAGTTAGTTGAGTGCCTGCCTCAGAACGAGAGTCAAGATTCAGAGCTGGGTGAGGCCAGACGAATTTGTGCGCTATGGGTGCCACATGTTGGCAGTCAGCATAGAAAGATTGTGTGTCTCTCTCTCTCTCCTCATGTCGAATAACTTTTAACTCAAAAGGTAATAAAGTTTTGTACCTGAACCAATTTCGTGAATGTCATTTTTTCGGATTCCTATATATGTTTATGAACATTTTATGAACATTATTTCGCATATCCGTATCATGGGTATGTTACACCAGCAGGTCTTCCAAATTATATCCTGTGTTCGCAAGAATCTTGCTGGTCAGCCAACACTGGCATGTTCATGTGTTGGGTCCATAGAAGAATGTCACTTATGAGTTAGTTCTTGCTTCTCCAACAATGTCCCATCTGTCTAGTTAGTCTAACTTTGGTAGTTTTTGAGATGAGAGGTATGTGGCAGTTCAGCTGTTATTTCATAAGATGTTGCTTCCAGAATTTGTTCAAAATAGCTCAACATTCTCATTGAGTTTCCATCTAGCTTTTTCTCTATCTTTTGTTAGTGTCCATGAGGTGCATCTGTATAGTAGTAGGGAGACAGCCACAGCTTGGAAAAAAAATCCTGTTTATTTTATAAATCAGACTTCCATATGACCGATAACCTATCAATAGCAATCCATATCCTTTGTTAGGCATCAAAACCAAATCAAATTCCTCACTAATTTACACATATTTGTATGATTTCAAGTATTCCTCTCTAATACTAAAAACTATATGTGGAGGTGCCCGTGGTGTAATGGTTATCTTTGTAGGAAATGGACACGGCGACACGAGTTCAAATCCTGGACCAAGCTAATTGCATTAAACATATCACTAATACCCTTGGGAAAGGTATGAATCCAATTATTCTCCCTCCAGCTATGGGTAAATAGGACAGACTGGGTTCTTCAGCCTTGGTGAGGTAACTCGTCTAGGAGAAGGAAAACTGAATTCAAACCTGTTAAACTGCTTAAAAATTGACCTTGTGTCATATCCTGCTCGAGTGGAGGGGTTGGGTAAATATAAATACTAACAACTATATGGTTTCAAGTAATTATTCTTAATAAATGCATATAGAATCCTTATTAATGATGTCACCTGTTTCTTTAAACCTAAAAGTGGTGTGAGATGCAAAAAAAAAAAAAAAAAAGTAAAGCCAGAATGCACTCTATAGAACTTTGAACAAAGACAAAGAAAACACCAAACAAATCTGGTGGCCTATGTCCAAAAAGAAGGATGAGTGGGAGAAATTCAAATCCAATATAAATGGAATTTCGAAATTAATATTAAGACTGAGATCCATCCCAATTGGACAAAATACCTGCAATGGATTGTAGAAAAAGTTCCACTTGTGTAGGCACACTTGTTATTGAATTCTTGCATCCAGATAGGAATTTAACTCGAATATCAGCTTGATTGCTTAGTCCAGAGGAGAGAAAGTCTGATGTTGCAAAAAGCTGAAACTTTTAAATGGCGTCAGGAAGTGTGCAGAAAACTGCATATAATACACACACACACACATATATATATATATATATATATATATATATATTATACACACACTTGGACAAAAATATAAGACCTCCCTCAAAAATAAAAAAGATATTGTTTACAATTTTTACATCATGAAAATCAGATATATGAAAAATAAGGTTAAGAGACATTTAAATTTAAAATATGAAGAAATTTCAATTCATTTTTTTTATATGTATATTAGAATTCATGCTAAATTCATTTTTGACAAATATAAGATAAAAAAAAAAAAAAAAAAGGACTTAATTTAATTGAAAATTTTTTTATATAGTCTACATAATATAAAAGCTATTAAAACTGTAATACATAAAAACAAATGGCTAAAGGAAGTAAATTATCTGAATTTGAGAATAGAGAGATTATATCTCTGAAAACTTAAACTAATATTTGTCAGTAGTCAACAAAAAGCAGATTATGTGAAGATGCTAAATGATTTATCTCTCGCACAAGAAAGGCATTGTCTATGTGGAGAAGAATGGATTTTTCAGGAAGATAATGCTGCTATCCACAATGCATCAACAAAAAATAAGATTTCTAGACCACCCAGTGTGCTCTCTATAATTCAGTCCTACAGAAAAATTCATGGGGATTGATTGTTGCAGAAGTTTATGAAGGAGGTCAACCGTACTCAATAATTTCTGAACTCAAAAACGCAATCTTAGACGCATAGGGAAAAATACCTTCAGTTCAACTTTAGAAACTATTTGATAGTGTGCCTAGCCGAGTTTTTGAGGTTATCAAAGCTAACAGCAGATCTACAAAATATTAAATAAAAAAATTTGCCTTTATATTCTATTGGTCGTATATTTATGTCAAAACAAAAATTTTAAAATTAGGCATAAATGCTAATATACATATAAAAAAATGAATTGAAATTTTTCATTTTTTAAATTTGTCTTTATGCCTCATCTTTCATATCGGATTTTCATACTTTAAAAATTATAAACTATCTTTTTCTTCATTTTTGAGTGTGGTCTCATGTTTGTCTAGAGACACGTGTGAGTGTGTGTGTGTGTATGTATATATATATATATATATATATATATAATGCATGCAAATGAAAAGAAAAGACAGATGTGATTATCTTGGGTTTTATTTTTTAGTTTGTATAAAAGTTAAACAGCTAACATTTTTAGTAATTGATTATGTCTGTTGTTAAAAAATAAATTAACCAAGATGACTCTTGGTCAAGTATCGGTCAATAGTTTTTGTTCTTTTCTTTTTAAGATCCTGGAGCAAGTTTTTTAATTTCATTTAACAGATGATTACCGTACTCTTTCCAGTCAAGGGGTGTGGCCTTCATGCAAATTGTTTTCAATCGAGTTTCATCCTGAAAAAGGAAAAAAATTTACAATTAGAAATTTCTGAGGAATACAAAGTGGCTGATTAACTTTAAATAGCACAGCAGCCAGTTCTATTATTTTATACCCAAAGATTAGAGAATCATATTCATTGTATATTCATATATTCATTTTTTGTTTTGTTTTGTTTTATGACATATCAACCATTGTAGGTTATTTAAATGTCAAATCCTCTTTATACATATATATTAAATATATATGATTTGGTTTGGTTGGGTTGGGTTTTATGGCATATCAACCATTGTAGGTTATTTAATGCCAAATCCTCTTCATACATATATATTAAATTTTTGTTGATAATGTTTTTAAATGAGCCAAAGCTCACAGTTAAATGGCTCCAAGTATTACTATATATTGCTATTGATTCAATTAAACAGTCATTTGTTTACACACAGTTAAATGATCAAACAGTTCTATTTCAAACAATTCAATGTAGCATAAGTCATTTGTTTATACTGTTTCAATGTCAAACAGTTCTATTTGACCTATAGATAAGACCCTTTCAAGTGCTACCATTCCAGGTCAGAGTGGACCTGGGAACAATGGCAATTAAGGTTATTCCACATTCCCCAAAGATACAGCATTACTGAAGGCTTACCATTAGATTTAGTGCCATATCCAGGACACTCATTGGAGGATGTCTTACCCCTCGGCAGAAATGCATTTGGTGTATTCTACAGCCCCAGCTGACTGGGCCATACATTTTCTGGGTTGATTATGTTTGTTTTTTTTTCTGACTAACTATATACCAAATATTCCTATCTAACAAAAATAATTTATACACAGTTGTATAGTATTAACTATTCTTATCAAATACTAATAATTATATGGTTTCAAGTAATTAATGATAATTCTCCTTAGGATCAAGTAACAATTCTTAATACTAATAATTGAAAGACAGAACTAATAATCTTAAAGCATTAACATATGTAGATTGAACTCTGACAGATACTACCACTCCCAGTCAGGGTGGACCTGAGGGTTGAGAGTAATAGCAACAATCCCTTGTTGTTCACCAGAGCCCCACAACTGAAACATCAATATCACATGTAGCTTGGTGCCCTACTTAGAATACACCCCTTCTTTTATTTATTTATTTTTTTTTTTAAGGAGAAGAGTCTTACTCTTCTGCAGGCTTGTTGAAAGATGAATTTAAAAAACTGCACATCCACTTTATATGGCAATGTGTTCATGAGAGGAGAGAAAGAAAAAAAAACAAAAAAAAAAACTCACATTGTAAGTTTCCATTTTGGCTCTGAGTTTGAATATGTACGGCTTGAATGATGCTTCATCAAATACATCGTCAAATTTGACTTCGTCCTAAGAGAGAAAATACATCAAGATTATGTAGTTATGGATAGAAAATTAATGGCCATTGGAAATATTTTTATAAAGTTTATTTTAAACAAACAATTTAGTTATGAGTTCTGATGGATTAAAATAAAAATGACCATAAGAAGAATAGTATTAAAAAAAAGGAGTGAAGAACAAAGAAAAGGAATTTGGAGAGAGAAAGAGGTATAGAGAAAGACAAAGAAAAAGAGAAGGAATCTGGAGAGGGAAAGAGGAAAGAAAGAAAAAAGAAATCAGGTGAGAGAAAACAAAAGGGAAAAGACGAGAGCAAAATAAAGAAAAGGAACCTGAGGGGGGGAAAAAAAAAAAGGAAGAGGATGAGAGGAAGACAAAGAAAAAAAGGAATCTGGGGAGAGGTGTATAAAAAAACAAAAAAAAAACAAACTTACTGTTTCTTTAAGATTTCCAAGTTCATCAGCTGAAATGCCAAGAATAGATTCAGCCGATTCCTGGAAGCAAGTTGCCCAGATGCTGTTAGTAGAGTCAATAAGGCTGACCTGAAAAAAAAAAAAAAAAAAAAAGGAAAATAGAAAAAAGTTAAACAATTAAAAAGGTAGCCACTTGTAAATGTTAGTCCCAACTCAACACGAACTAAGCACAGCCGAAAGAACAGTTCTAAGACTTTAGCTCGTTAAATGTAAAATCATCTAAAATATATGGTATCTACAATAAAGTTAATAAATAAGTATTGTACACATCCTATATACCCAACAAATTATATATATATATATATATATATATATATATATATATATATATATATATATATATATATATTATATATATATAAAATACAACACAATTATATGAAGTGGTAATTTACTAAGCATTTTGTTTAGATGTGGCACAAGACCATATGAAAGGGGCACCCAATGAGACTCAAACTCATTTGTGTAGGTTTGCTAGTCGAGCTTGCTAACCATTACACTACCAGAGGCACCCTACACAATTATATGAAGTGGCTGTATTTTTATTCTGGCATCCCTATGTGATGTGATGGAAAACCAATAAAGAGACTGCTGTGTTAGTGGTAATGACACTTTGGATACAAAATTTTACCAGACCCTCAGAGTCATCATCTGAAGAATGCTCTGATGATGACCACCCAACCATTTATGTTTTTTTTTGCAGTGTGTACATTATATATAAATATTTTTCATTCCCAAAAGGATGTTCTTTTTAAATGTTAATGAAAAAATGTCCATCCATTTCAAGGTTTTATCAATGTTACCAAGAAATATCTGATTAGCAACTTAAGATCACTCATCAGCCACATAATAGCGATCATGGCTGCTTAACAGAATCATCATTGACCATGAAAAGAAAAAAAAAAAAAAAAAAAAAAAAAAGAAAAGATTTTTTGAGGGTAGAGGATGACTTACCAAGAGAATCATTCTCCATTTGAAGTTGGGAAATTCTTGATTACATTTCTCACAGCGATATAATCCATTCCCTTGATCGATTAATTTCTTGTTGCAATTATCTGTTGGACAAGCCTACAATAAAGTTTCATTCATTAAATATAGTTGCAGTATGGGAGAGGCAACTGCCCCCCCCAAAAAAAAACAAAAACAAAAACTTAGTCATGTGACTCCCTAACATGACCAGAAGGAGAAAAAATTTTTTGAGTAAGGGTTTTGATTTGGCTTGGTTTGACTTTATGGCATATCAACCATTGTAAGTTATTTAATACCAAATTATTTGTAAATATCTTGTTGATAACATTTTTAAACAAAACTTAGCACATTTTTTGGCACACAGTAAAATGGTTTCAAGCAAACATTGCTTTTTAACACTGTTTTATTCAACATTACTCATTTGTTTACACAGTTAAATGGTTCCAAGTATTGCTATGTATCACTAACAATTCATATAAACATCAGTCATTTGCTTATACACAGATAAATCATCAGACAGTTCTATTTCAAATAATTCAGTTAAGCACGTCATTTGTTTACACTCAGTTTAAATATCAAATGGTTCTATTTGACCCATAGATAGGACCCTATCAGGTGCTAACACTCCAAGCCAGAGTGGACTTGGAAGCGATAGCAGGGAGCTTAACCACCAGACTGTTTAGTGTCATATCTAGGACACTTGTTGGTGAAGTCTGGCCCTTTGCAGAAATGCAGTTAGTGTATTCTACAGCCCCAGACAATTGGTCTTTAAGGAGAAAAAAAAAAAAAAAAAAATTTTTTTTGAGAATCTTCTGCAGAAGAAAATGTAAAGATTTTCTCTCAAATTTATGAAATGACAATTGGAAACCAACAAAAACAAAATTAATCAGTTAATTTAGAAGAACCAAAACATCACATTTTTATATACAATGTTATTTCCTCTACCCGCGCAACATTTAATGAATTTATGAAATCATCATCGGGAAAGCCACTGAAAAGGCGGACCGGATAAAATTAAAACAGAGTAATAAACAAAGTGCTTGAGGTTTAATAGCCAATTGGGTTTTGTGGCATATCAACCTTTGAAGGTTATTTAATGCCAAACCCATTTTTATACAAATAAACAGTTCTATTTCAAATAATTCAGTTTAGCATTAGTACACACTTCAATTGTCAAAAACATTTCTATTTCAAGCTATTTAATTTAGTCAAACAGCTCTTATTCAATAAATTCAGTTTAGTATAAGTATAGTTTTTATTTACACAGTTAATGTCAAAACAGTTCTATTTTGAACAATTCAGTTTAGAGTAAGTGAAGTTACGTCAAAAACAATTGAGTTTAGCATAAGTACACAGTTTAGATATCAGAACAGTTCTATTTCAAGTCATTCAGTTCAATATAAGTACGCAGTTGAGTTATATTTAACCCATAGAAAGGGCCCCATCAGGTGCTCCCACTCTGGGCCTGAGTGGACATGGGAGCGACGGTCATGAAGGAGAGCTACACATTCCTCAATGCTCCAGCATTACTGGAACCTGAACTATCGGATTGTTTTGTGTCATATCTAGGACACTCATTGGGGTAGGGGTCTTACCCTTCTACAGAGATGCAGTCATCGTATTCTACAGCCCCAGCCGACTGGGCCACAGGACACTATTGGTGGTGGTGAGGGTCTTACCCCCTCTGCAGTTAATGTATTCTACAGCCCCAGCCGACTGGACAATGAGGTTTAATGGTTATTATCACAGAAAGTAGATACAGCAACCCGAGTTCAAATCCGAGATGAGGCAGTTTGTATTTCATATAGCACTAATACCCTTGGGAAAGGTATACGAATCCAACTATTCTCCCACCAGCTGTCTAAGTAGTAGGGCAGACCAGACTCTTTAACTTTGGTATAGCAACTGGTCTAGTAAGAGGAAAATTCAATTCAAACCAGTTGTAGACTAGGAGAGGGATGGGCTCCACTAGGCTACTCCTGTCCAAGACAAGCTACGTGTGTAATACTTCCAGAATCAGTAATATGATAATAAATGCAAAAACGAAAACATAAATGCATATTTGTCAACTATGATAGGAAGACAACAACAGCTTTTGAGTCCCAAGATCAAGTGCCAGCAAGACATCCATGCAATGGTAATCCTAAATAATGCTTAAAAAAAAAAAGTTTGATTTATAGAACTCCTTATTGGTTAGTTAATGCCAAAACTTGATTTTCTTGCAAATTGTTCGGTTTCTTTGTTTAATGGTATATCAACCCTTATGGGTTATTTAATGTTAAAGCTACCCTTGCAGAACAGTAGTGGTACTATTTAACCCAGAGCTGCATTTGGTTTGGTTCTAAGGCATATCAACGATTTTTGCGTTATTTAATGTAAATCCACTTTTATACATATGAACAGCTCTATTTCAAACAACTCAGTTTTAGCATAAATACAGTTTTCGTTTACACAGAGTTAAATGTAAAAACAGTTTTATTTCAAACAATTCAGTTTAGCGTAATTACATAATTTAGTCCTATTTGACCGAAAGATAGGACCCTATCAGGTGCTACCATTCCAGGCTAAGGTGGACCTGGGAGTGATGGCAATAAAAGGATTGCCCACATTCCCCAAAGCTCCAGCATTACTGGAACCTCAGCATCTGATTGTTTAGTGTCATATCCAGGACTCTCACTCGGGAAGTCTTACCCCTCTGCAGAGATGCAGTCTGTATATTCTGCAGCATTAGCCAACCCATAACTAGAGAATAAGGTGATGTATATTTTTCCCCAAGGGTATTAGTCTGAAAATGAACGTAATAGTGCAAGTAGAGTTTGAATCTGGCTTGTTTGGGTCTTATGACATATCAACCTTTGTAGATTAACACCAAATCCATTTTTATGTAAATAATCAGTTCTATTTCAAACTATTCAGTTTAGTATAAGTACTGATTCTTTTTACACACAGTTAAATGTCAAAACAGTTCTATGATAAACAATTCAGTTTAGTGTAAATACAGTTTTAATGCCAAAAAACAGTTCTATTTCAAATAATTCAGTCTAGCATAAGTACACAGTTTAAATGTGAGTATGGTTTCAGTTTAGCATAAGTATAACCCATAGATAGGACCCTATCAGGTGCTACCACGCCAGGCCAGAGTGGGCCTGGGAGCATTGGCAATGAAGGGGTGCCTCATATTCCCCAAAGCTCCAGCGTTACTGGAAGCTCACCATCAGATTGTTTAGTGTCATATCCAGGACACTCGTTTGTGTGTGTGTCTGTGGGGGTGTTTTACCCCTCTGCAGAGGTGCAGTCAATGTATTTTATAGCCCCAGCTGACTGGGCAATACACAGAGTTAATGTCAAAACAGTTTTATTTCACATAATTCAGTTTAGCATAAGAACACAGTTTAGATGTCAAAACAGTTCTATTTTAAACAATTCAGTTCAGCATAAATATGCAGTTTAAATGTATAAAAAAAACCACTGTTTAGTTCTATTTAACCCATAGACAGGACCTTTATCAGGTGTTACCACTCTGGGCCAGAGTGGACCTGGTGAAGAGGTACTCCGCATTCCCCAAAGCTCCAGCATTGCTGGAACTTCACCATCAAATTGTTTAGTGTCATATCCAGGACACTCGTTTATGAGGTGGGGTGGGGGTCTTACCCCTCTGCAGAGAAGCAGTTGGTGTATTCTACAGCCCCAGCCAGCTGACTGGGCAAGCTAGACCATGGGGACTCCCTCCTTGTAAATAGTGGGCTTCAAATATTCCCATCAAACATTAACTTTATTTAATATCAATTATTTGCTTGCACATAGTTAACTGATTTTAAGTATTTCCAATATTAATAACACCAACAACTGACAATTGGAATTATGGTATATCAACTGTTGAGGGTTATTTAATACAAAATCCTGTTTTATACAGGATTTATAAGCAAATAGTTTATAGGAAACTTCACAAGTTGTTAGTATCCATTTGTTTGCAAATATTCCTATCAAACACTAACATTTCTATTTAATGTTAATCATTGAGGTGCCCGTGGTGCAATGGTTATCGTCGTAGGAAATGAACATGGCAACACGAGTTCAAATCCTGGACGAGACTGATTGCATTTCACATAGCACTAATATCCTTGGGAAAGGTATGAATCCAATTATTCTCCCTCTAAATAGTAGGGCAGACTAGGTTCTTCAGCCTTGGTGAGGCAGCTAGTCTAGGAGAAGGAAAACTGAATTCAAACCTGTTAAACTCCACTTAAAAACTGACCTTGTGTCATATCCTGCCCGAGCGGAGGGGTTGGGTAAATATGGTTAATCATTTGTCCAAACAAGTTTTAATGATTTCAAGAATTGTTGTTTAACATTAGTAATTCTATAAATCACGTATTCTTAATGGTTTCATCTGACTAATAGAGAGGAACCTAACAGGTACAACTAATCCAAGTCAGAATGAAGCTGAGAGTAATGGCAATGAAGGGGTATTCCACATTCTGTAGAAGTAGAGCCTCACCACCAGATGCAGTTTAGAGTCAAACCCAGGACGAGAGAGAGAAAGAGAGGACAAGCTTTACTTACCATGTACATACAATTTTCCTTACGAATAAACATGACAGTTGCTTTGGCTGTATAGTAATCTGGTTTATCCACTCCAATTTTATCAGTTTTAGCTTGAGTAAAAGTCTTCCAGTTAGTTGAAGAGCCTGAAAATAAACAATTTCTTAAAATAAACAAACCAAATAAGTTAAAAATTACTGTATTGTACAACTTTGAAAATTACAATTTCCAGCAGTAAAATAATCTTGTTTTATGTAAAATCGAGATAATATATAAAATTTTTATTTTATTTATAGTATAACATTCCTTATATGACAAGTTATTTTATTTTCGTATCCCATTATAAGATTAGTAATGGTTTCAAATTGGTGTTAACTGACCATCCTTGTTGGTCAGTTACTAGAATCGAATGTATACAAAACCTATTGTTTTATTCTAATATGTTGCCAAAGAAAAAAGAAAAAAAAAAAGAAAAAAAGAAAAGAAAAAAAAAGAAAAAGAAAAAAGAAGTCTATATACTTTTTTCCCTTATAAAATAATATGGGTTGAAGAAAAAAAATTGTGGTTTACATTTATTTATAAATGCAGTAAATTAAAAACTGGTATTCCAAAAATAAGATTTATTGGATTAATATGTTTATATATTTCCTTAGAATAGCATTCTGGTATTAAAAAGAAAGAAAGAAGAAGAAAGAAGATGAAGAAAGAAGAAGAAGGAAGAAGGAGGAAGAAGAAGGAAGAAGAAGGAAGAAGAAGAAGAAGGAAGAAGAAGAAGGAAGAAGAAGAAGGAAGAAGAAGAAGGAGGAAGAAGAAGGAAGAAGAAAGAAGAAGAAAGAAGAAGAAGAAAGAAGAAGAAGAAAGAAGAAAGAAGAAGAAGAAAGAAGAAGAAGAAAGAAGAAGGAAGAAGAAAAACGAAAAGAAAAAGAAAAATGAAAAGGAAAAAGAAAAGTACGTGAAGTCAAAGAAGTTGAAGAGAAAATATATTTCCAGAAACATATCCTTAGCCTATTCTACCGCAAATGGATAACACATGATACGACGAAATCATCTTTTCGAGATCTAATTAGAGGGGTGGTACAATATGCAAAATCAGATGATACTCAACTATATATGGTAATTAGAAAATGCAAAATCTTTAGATATTCAAATAGTAAAACTTAATTTAGCTGTTTAATTAGTCTTAACTGACTGACTGTTTGGGTTTTATGGCATATCAACCTTTGTAGGCTATTTAATGCCAAATTCATTTCAATAGAAATAAACAGTTCTATTTCAAACAATTCAGTTTAGCAAAAGTACACAGTTTGTCAAAAACCTTTCTATTTCAAACTATTCAGTTTAATCAAATAGTTCTAATTCAAACAATTCAGTTTAACATAAGTATAGTTTTTATTTACACAGTTAAATGTCAAAGAAATTCTATTTCAAGTAATTCAGTTGAGCATAAGTACGCAGTTTAGTTCTATTTGACTCATAGATAGGACCCAATCAGGCGCTACAACTTCAGGCCAGAGTGGACCTGGGTGCGATGGTAATGAAGGGGTACTCCGCATTCCTGGAACCTCACCATCAGATTGTTTAGTGTCATATAAACAGTATTTCGTTGGAGGTGTGTGTGTCTGTGTCCCATCTGCAGAAATGCAGTGTATTCTACAGCCCCAGCAGACTAGGCAAGTAGTCTTGATTGGCACAAGAAACTACCTAAAAATTCAAATATCTTAAGTCTCACTAATCATCTTCACTCTGAACCATGAGTGGGAAGAGGAGAGAGAGAGAGAGAGAGAGAGAGAGAGAAAAGTTCTTGGGTTTGTTGACAAATATTGCTTTTTCTCACTAATAATTCTATTCAATATTAATTGTTTACTGACAGTGAAGCTGTTACAAATATTGCTATTTCTCACTAATAATTCTATTCAACATTTTTCATTTGTTTGACAGTTATGATTCCAAATATTGCTACGTATCACTAACAATTCGATTAAACATTAGTCATTTGTTCATACACAGGTAAATGATCAAACAGTTCTATTTCTAATAATTTAATTTAGCATAAGTCAACAAAGTTTACGGTTCCAAATATTGCGACGTATCACTAGCAATTCAATTAAACATCAGTCATTTGTTTACACACAGTTAAATCATCAAAGTTCTATTTCTAACAATTCCATTTAGTATTAGTAACTTTTTTTTCACACAAATATCAAACAGTTCTATTTGATCAATAGATGGGACCCTATCAGGTGATACCACTATAGGTCGAAGTGGCCCTGGAAGTAATAGCAATGAAGGGGTCCTCCATATTCCCTCGAGTTCCAAGGCTGGAATCTCACCATCAGATGCAGTTTTGAGTCATATCCAGGACACTCATTTCATTTTTAGAGAGAGAGAGAGCGAGAGAGAGCGAGAGAGTCTTATTCTCTGCAAATTTGCAGCCGTTGTATTTCACAGCTCTTGCCAATTAGGCTAGAATAGTATCAAGCACTCCAAAGTTTTCACTAAAAACCCAGTTAAGTTCTTTTATTAAAAAAAACATCAAAACATGAAAGAGGTCAGTTAACGGGCAAGATGGGATGATATCAAGTATTCCTATCTAATACAAATACTCTGCACACTGTTGTATGGTTTTAAGTATTCCTATCAAATACAAATAATTTCGACAGCGGATTAGTAGTCTCTCCTTAGATGGCAGTACCAAGTCTACTATTCTTAAAAAAACCACGTAGCATTGAGAAAAATAGGACAAGAAAGGAAATATACCGAAATGTCTATGATTGGTGGTGTTTTTTAAAAATTAATTTTTTTTTTTTTTTTACTGGTAAGCCACCAAGCAAGTTCACAAGAACGAGGGATACAACTTCAATGAATTTTAGTCCCTCTTACTTTAACACTAAATAGTCAATCTAACAGATATAGCAGATGCGTTAACAATCTGCAGGTCTTTCAAGAATTGATTGATTGATTTGAGAACCCAATTAAATTTTATGAAACAATCCTTGCAAGGCCAAGAGGGGGGGGGGTGAGAAAATAAAATAAAAAATAAAAAAAATAAAAGCATTATATATATAATAAAAATCATTAATCACACTTACCAGTACTTCCTGACCCATCACTTTGGAAGGTGTTGAAATCCATTGTACTACCTTTTTGGTCATACCACCCACGCAAAAAATGAGCCTCCCTGATGTCTGGATTACAAAGGAATTGGCTACTTGACAACACTGACAAAGAACGACCTGAAAAGAAATGAAGAAAAAGTCAGAATAAAATGAGCTGCCATTTTAATTCAAGATGGAGTTGTTTTGGTAAAGAGAACAACTTGAGTCACCCAAATACACTTAATGTGTGAGGGTGAGTTGCTACTTTAGTCCACATTACAAAAAAGTGATTCTTGTTTGATATACCTTGGCCCTGGGGGAGAGAGAGAGAGAGAGGAAATACTATTCATTACTTCTTATACTTCAGTAAAAGAATTGTTTTTAAAAGTATCAATGGATAAAAATGTCACCCCCCCCCCTCTTCAAATTGGCATGAGAGCAGACTGTTAAGTTCAGATGTCATATTTGCTGTTGAATTTTCTGCTCAATAGGATCCAAGAACTGCAACACCAATAGAAGTAGTATGTGAACTGCAAGGGAGACTAGTTAGGATTATTGCTTTCATAGTATGCTGTTTTTTTTTTTTTTTGTTTGGTAAGTTGAGAGATTTTAGCATACTGTCCCATAACAATTAAAATAATTTTTCAACATGTTTTACTAATAGACGAGATCTAACAGAGTGGACCTGGGAGTAATGACAATGAAGTGGGTACTCCACAGTCTCTTTATCTGGAACTTCACTCTTGAATGCAGTTTAGTTTCATACTCAGGACCCCACCTTCTTTTAAGAGAAAGAACGTCTTACACCGCTGCAAGGGGTAATACCGCAGTATACTAAGCCTTGCCAACAGAGGAAACAAAATGACAGGAGAAAGTATTAAAAGAAAAAATAAAAAAAAGTCAATCTTATGACAGGAATTATATACCAATTAAAATAAAACTACTTACCCCCCCAATCTGATACTTTACAACCTTTTACTGCAACTACAGGGTTTTTGGAACCATCAAAAGATTCTGCCTGAAGAGAGAGAGAGAGAGAGAAAAAAAATCAATTTAGAAAGTACACATCAGATGTTTTCAGTTGATACACTAGTTAAATTATTCATTTTGGATTATTTTGTTTTTCAATTTTTCTCAGTTTGTTTGTTTGGGTTTTATGGCAACCTTTGTAAATCATTTAATGCCAAACACATTTTTATGCAAATAAACAATTCTATTTCAAACAATTAAGTTTAGCACAAGGACACTTGTCAAAAACATTTCAATTTCAAGCTATTTGATTTAGTCAAACAGTAGTAATTCAACAATTCAAGTTGAATATAAGTATAGTTTTTGTTTACTCACAGTTAAATGTCAAAACTGTTCTATTCAAACAATTCAGTATGCAGTTTAAATGTGAAAACAGTACTATTTCAAGCAATTCAGTTTAGTTCAATTTGACTCATAGATAGGACTATCAGGTGCTGCCACTTCCTGTCAAAGTGAAATTGGGAGCAATGGCAATGAAGAGGTACTCTGCATTCCCCAAAGCTCAAGCATTGCTGAAGCTTCACCATCAGATTGTTTAGTGTCATATCCAGGACTAAACATTTCCATTTCAAACTATTTAAGCAGTTATATGTAACAATTCAGTTAAGTGTAAATACAGTTTTAATGTCGAAAAACAGTTCTATTTCAAATAATTCAGTTAAGCATAAGCATGGAGTTTAAATGCAAGTACGGTTTAATTGTCAAAAACATTTCTATTTTAAGCTATTCAGTTTACTCAAACAATTCATTTTAGCATAAGTATGCTGTTAGTTCTATTTAACCCATAGATAGGACCCTATCAGGCGCTACCACTCCGGGCCATAGTGGATCTGGGAGCGATGGCAATGAAGGGGTACTCCACATTCCCCAAAGCTCCAGCACTGCTGGAACCTCACCATCAGATTGTTTAGTGTCATATCTAGGACACTCGTTAGGGGTGGGGGTGGGTCTTATCCCTCTGCAGAGGTGTAGTCAGTGTATTCCACAGCCCCAGCTGACTGAGCAACCACTATCTTGTTTATAAAAAAGAAATAAACACATTTAAACATGAATTGTCCGTTGGGACTCGGCCTATCCACATGCCTATAATCAAATGCGATTTAGGAACAGACATTTAAACTTTTGAATAAAAACAATTTCATCAACACTTGTTATATTATGCAATAAAATTCCATATAAGCAGATTTTACAAGCAACGAACTTCTGCAAGAGATGCTAGCACAATGCTATCTAAATTGAATATATACAGGATTATAGGAGGGCAGAGGAGAGAGAGAGAGAGAGAAAAAAACAAAAAAAAAAACAAAAACAAAAAAACTTAGAAGAATAAAAGAATTTTACACTTACTTCTGAACCCCAAATAGTCAACTTGACAGACATTTCAGTTTGATCAGCAATTTGCAGGTCTCGCTTTGAGAATTCTTTATTGCTTTGACGTCCAACTATTGTTGTTAAATCTCCAGCATGATGAACCACCCCAATGACATCTAAAAAATGAACGAGTATTAAGTTAAAATAACATTTATTAAATATTTTCTCAAGGGTTTTAATACATTTCTTTCATACTTACCTATTTTTATCTCTTGGCAACTAGTAAAATATTAAAGCAGACTGGACTCTACTCTTGGTGGGCAACTAGTCTAGGAGAATGATCACTGAATCCATAAGGCAATCTTATGTTCAACTTCATTTTGGCACATTCACCTCTTAGTCATCAGTGACATGGAAAAAGGGATACTTGCTGAATGGGCAACTGCCAAATTTTGTTTTGTTATATAAGAGAGAGAGAGAGAGAGAGAGAGAGAGAGAGAGAGAGAGAAACGGTAGATTTGGTAAATTCAACAAGATATGATGAATAAGTGGATAAACCGAAACACTGACAACAGATTCATTTTTTAATCCATAGTCAGTGTTTCAGTTTATCCACTTATTTTTCACATGCACACAATTTGTCAATGAATCGTTTGTTGGTAACATTTTTAACAAGCCAGCACTCATTTGTTTCCACACAGTTAAATGGCTTCAAGTATTGCTATTGAACACTAACAATTCTATCCAACATTATTCATTTATTTGCAGTTAAATATATGTTTATTATTTAATGGCATATTAACCTCCTAGGATTATTCAATGCAAAATCCATCATTTTAGGACAGTAGATGGGAGGATAAAGGAGTTCATACCTTTCCCAAGGCTATTTGTTCAAAAGTGAATGTAATAGCACGACTGGAGTTTGAACTTGTGTACTATGATTCCGCAATCCAGTGCTTTAACCACTACACCACAGGGACGCCCTCTGCAGTTAAATGGTTCCAAGTATTGCTTGGTAATACTATCAATTCAATATCAGTCATTTGTTTGCACCAAGTTAAATTAAGTATAGTAAATGATGAAATAATTCGATGTGACCCATAGATGATACCCTATCAAATGGCAATAAAAGTGTACTCCACATTCCCCAAAGCTCCAGGATTGAAGCTTCACAGTCAGATGCAGTTTAGTGTCATATTCATGACACTTGTTTGGGAGAGAGAGTTGAGATCTTACTCCTTTACAGAGATGCAGCTTGTGTATTATACAGTTTCAGCAGACTCGGCTGAATCTATGCAATGGTGTGTTGTCTGAAGTAGTGAGGTATCATTGCTTACTCTAGAAAGATTATTCAATACAAAATTAAAACTATCTTTATTAAGTTTATATGCTTTCGACAAATAATCACTTGTAAGCAATTACAGTCGTAAGTAAATATTCTTAACCATATTTACCAAACCCTCCACTCGGGCAGTATATGACACAAGGTCAGTTTTTAAGCGGAGTTTAGCAGGTTTGAATTCAGTTTTCCTTCTCCTAGACTAGTTGCCTCACCAAGGCCGAAGAACCTAGTCTGCCCTACTATTTACCCATAGCTGGAAGGAGAATAATTGAATTCATACCTTTCCCAGGGGTATTAGTGCTATGTGAATAAATATTCTTAACACTATTTATGTATAACACAAACACATTGTTGGATTGCTGAGGCGGTGTTAATGTGTATATCAGCTGTCTACAAATTGCTAGTAAATATTTACATACTTGCCCATCAGTAGCAACAGGAGATTAGCCAATCAGAGATGAATAAAGCATATGAGCAACAGCAAGCTACAGTCTAGCATTAGTACGTGTCCCAGCCTTGTTACTTAGAAGGCGTACCATTTTATTTCGTAAAACTGAAAACAAGATGGCTACCTGAAATCCAACACACCTAACTTTGAACAATGAAAAAATCATAGCAGCTTAATTTAACTAAAATTTACCATGAGTTCAACTTTTCATCAGTTTATATCAACTAAAAGAAAGAATGTATATTTTACATGAGGTCTTAAAAACACAAAATCTACACCGTATTTAGACTTAACAAATGCAGAAGCCAGCTTACATTGTTTATAATAGCGTTTCTCCCTTACACACATTCCAGTTGATATTCCTGTGACAGTGTAAAAGACATCAGTTTAGACTATAAAGTTCATCGACCAAATCTTACTTCCAGTTGTCCATTTCAAATATAGTGAGGCATATGGCTAAGTAAAAGAAGTTAAATAGTTCTTGTGTATAATATACACTCCAAACTTTTGAGCTGAAAAACAAAGAAATAGTGCATCATATACACAATTATGGTACAAATAATTTGCACACAGTCATACTGTTTCAAGTATTCCTATCTAATACTAATAATTTTCAAACTGATCTATTTGACTCATAAACGGGACACTAACAGGTACAACCACATTGGCAGCCAAGATTACCCAAAGCTGCAGGATTGGAGCCTTACCATCAAATGGTTTAATGTCATAGTCAAGACACTCGTTAGGAGGTGGGTGTCCATATTCTCCAGCAGAAATCCAGTCTGTATATTCTACTGCGCCAGCTGATTGGGCTCTTTTTTGGTGAGAAGGAGCTGCTGATGTAGCAATGCATTGAAAGGATATCACACTTTCTCGAGTGCCTCTGGTTGCATAATGGTTAGCAAGCTTGACTAGCAAACCTACGCAAGTGTGTTCAAGTCTCATTGAGTGCTCCTTTCATATGACCTTTTGCCACATCTAAGCAAAAAGCTTAGTAAATTATTACACTTTCCTCAGCACCCAGTTTTGCATCATAAGGGATTTTTTTTTTTTTAAACTCATCTGCAGAGAGAGACACAGCATATTCTAAGCCCAGCTGACAGGGCTAAACATGACATTACTAAACTCCACTTACCAATGATGCTGGCTGGTTCAACTTGAATCAAATCCTTGAGTTTTTTGAAATCAAAAGACCAACTTGGTAAATCAGTCTCGTCAGCACACAATTCAATCACAGAATCAGAGTTGAGAGTCATTTCATAATTGTTATTCACATTTGAATATTGTTTGTTGGCTGTTTTCAGATTAGCACGACTTATGTAATAAACCTGTAGATAAAATAAAATAAACCATCACTCAATATTTAGTTTTCTAATTCTTGAAAGATTTAAAGCATTGACGTCGCTTTTCAGGAAATTTTACACTTAGATTAAGACATTTTCTTTAAAAAGTTCTTGAATGAAATTGAAGATTTTTCAGTAAATTTCCTCTTTTGGTACATGAAAAATAACATTTATCCAAATTATATTAAATTAGCTAAATTTAAGAATATTCTAAAGTTAAAAATACATATTTATTAAATTGATAAATATAGGGCAATTATTTTCAAAGAGATCTATTTGAACCATAAAAGATTTAGAAGAAGAAGAAAAAAAAAAAAAAAAAAAAAATTATTGTTCAGGCCTTCTGATGTTTTCCACATTGCTAACCGCAATGCCACTTTCTTGACCTTGCCTTTCTATGTTGACCTGAATCAAATGACAATTTATGTCTTTGGCATCCAAATTGCTTGACAACTTGGATGCGAAATACATTTTATAAAAGAACCCACCACAGTATTTAGTTAAACTGAAAACATGCTTCCTTCTGTCAAGTGATATCAACACCAACAATGTAGTAAGTGTTAACAGTGAAGATAAACCTATCAAAAATACAGAAAAATCAAATCATTGATTTCTAACAAAGGTCTGGGTGAAGAGTTGTAGACACTGATTTTCACAGGATTAGCTGTACAATGTCATAACTATTCTAGATGTTCATGACTGAATATAGATGTTTACAGAAGAAATACTTTCAAAAATTATTAAAAATCTATTACAAATATTGACTCTCACAATACAGTTTTGAAAAGTAGTTTATTAAGGCATATGGGTGAGGTTTGGTTTGGTTTTATGGCATATCAACCTTTGTAGGTTATTTAAAGCCAAATCCATTTTTATACTTATACAATTCTATTTCAAACAATTCAGTTAAGCATAAGTATGCAGTTTACTTCTATTTGACCCATATCAGGTGCTACCACTCTGGACCAGAGTGAACTTGGGAGCGATGGCAATGAAGGAGAACTCCTCATCCCCCCCAAAGCTCCAATATAACTGGAGCCTCACCATCAGATTGTTTAGTGTCATATCCAGCACATTCATTGGGAGAGTCTTACATCTGCAGAGATGCAGTTGGTGTATTCTGCAGCCCCAGCTGACGGGGCCAAAGTTATACGGGAGCACTATGGGTTTTGTGATAGTCAGATATGGAGGCATGCACATTGTGCATATGAGAGTAGACTGTTAAGAGCTTCAGAATCAGAAGATATGGATCATAAAAGAAAAGATAAAGCACAAAAGCAAGAAATTAAAATTGATAATAACAATTATACAAATGAAGATAAATTTGAAGCGATTCTTCAAATGGGGGGGGGGGAATAAATGAATAAAAGAATGGCACATTTAGAGATGTAGATCAAGGTAGAGAAACAAGATTTGGGAGCTACTGCTAACACAAGGAACAATAGATCCGAATCAATTAAACAAAGTGAACCCTAATATATATATATATATATATATATATATATATATATATATAAATAAAAAAAAGAAGTTTAGTTCCAAGTTGAAGATATTAAAATATTTGGATGGTCTAAAAATATATCTACCATGAAAAATAACTGGTACAATATGAAATATATAAACTTAACTATGTTCTGATACAACTGATGTTAAGTATAACAGTGAATGGAATTTATCAGACTTTGCACCAAGTTAGATTTGACAGGGAGTCATTTTATAATGGGAGAGCAATGCTTGAATCGAGGCTCATGCGTGGCTGTCATAAAAAAAAAAAAAAAAAAAAAAAAAAAAAAAAATTGAAATCACCTCATCATTCCCCCTTTTGGGCTGCCCCAGGCACCAAGTGGAAAACTTATCCCTGCTAAGCAGGCATTGTCTGGGGAGAGGAGGCGGAAACTCCTGCGAGTTGGTGATCAACTTACTATCACCCACTTGGCACAAATGCCTAGTGGGAATTGAAGAGATCCTATCAAGTCAATATATGACAAAAGGACATTTCATAATGGGGAGTAATCCACAAATCAAGACCCATGTGCAGCTATACTCAGAAATGCCTGCACCCATTGGCAATAAATGCAACCCTATGAAGCAGGTATAGCCTGGAAGAAAGACTCCTACTCCAAGACCAGGTACTATTTACCAACCCCTCCGCTCGGGCAGGATATGACACAAGGTCAATTTTTAAGCGGAGACTCCAAAACCAGGTAATCAACTTTCAATTATCCATTTGGCATAAATGCCAGATGCTTCTGCCAGGTGGAATTTAATGCAAATTAGAGAAATTCCAGCAAGCTTTAAGATTGTTTAATGGTTAAATCCATTTTGGCAATAGGGGAGATGAGCTTGCTGCTGCTTGAAATACAGCCCTCAAGTTTGAGAAGGAGGAGGAATAACAAAGTTAACATCGAGTATGACCGTCCTTGTTTGGTTTGGTTTCTTTGTTTAATGGCATATCAACCTTTGTAGGTCATTTAATGCCAAAGCTATTCTCCTAGAAGAACAGAAGTGGTACTATTAAACCCATAGCTGGGAGGATAAGGGGGTTCATACCTTTCCCAAGGGTATTTGCCCAAAAGTGAACGTAATAGTGCAACTGGAGTACGAACTCGCTTACTACGATTCCGCAGTCCATCGCTTTAAACATTACACCACGAAGACCCCCCCCCCCCCGACTGTCCTTGTCAATCATCAATAAATACAAACCTTGTTCACTTCAATGAAATTAAAAAATTTGTCAACAGCATCGTTGAATCCTGTGATTTTAATTTCTCCACTTTCATCAATGACAGTCATGTTGAAAAGTTTGCCTTCTCCACGAGAGTTGCTCCAATTTCGGATGGCGGACTTGCTACTTACTCTAGCACGGATTTTCCATCTAACAAAAAGAAATCACAATATACAATACATCAAAAAAGCATTCACACATAAAATGTACATTTGGTTTATTTGTTTAATGGTTTATCAAACCCTTATCGGTTATTTAATGCTGAATTTTGACACAATTTCCAGTTAGATAGCTGTGTATAATATACACGTCCAATTTTATGGTATCAAGTATTCTTATGAAAAAAAATCTAAACATTTAACCAACAGATAGGACTCTAACAGGTATTACCGTTTATGGTGAAAAGAACCTAGGAGTAATGGCAACAAAGTTGTGACCCACACAACCCGGATCTCCACAGCTGGAGCCTCACCACCAAATACAGTTTAGTGTCATACCTCGAACACTTCTATTTTTGGAGGGAGGGATCTACCCCCTCTGCAGGGGATGCAGTTTACTTATCAAACCCAGGATACAGATTCTTTTTAAGTAATGTTTTATCCTTCTGTGCTGAGGTACCACTTTAAAATTGATTGTTAAAAACTACATTTATTTTTGCTCCAGCTTAATATTAATGATTGATTAATTTTAAGTGCACATCAACCTGTATGGAGCTACTTCAAGGTGAAAAGTTAGGGAATTGCACACATTCTATGTTTATATTTACACTTTTTTTTTTTTTTTTGAGTTCAAGAATTTTTTTGGCACATTGTTACATATCAAGTATTTTTATCTAATACAAATAATATACAAATAGATTTGTTTCAAGTAACTAATAATAATAATCCTTAGTAAACAATTATAGCTTCAAGTAACTATTCTTAATACAAATAATTGGCACACAGTTATATGCTTTCAAGGAACTAATAATAATAATCCTTAAACAATTTTAACTTTAAGTAACAATTCTTAATGAGTAGAGTGTTTGCCAATGGTCCAGGAGATTGGGTTTCAATCCCAGGTTGACTCATACCAAAGACTCAAAAAATGGTACTTGATGCCGCCTTGCTTAGCACTCAGCACTATAATGTGAGGATCGAGGGTAAAGTGGAAAAATCCTAGGAATGGAGTAGTGCCCTCCCCTACACCTCGGTTTAGTAGCTATTGAAAAGGGAGCCTTTGGGTCACCCTTGACTAAAGTTGCCAATTTTACTTACTTATATGCTTTTAAGTAACTCATGATAATAATCTTTAATAAACAATTATAGCTTCAAGTAACTATTCTTAATACAAATAATTTGCACACATCGGGGGTTAGGATTCCTGGGTTTTCACCCAGGTGGCCCAGTTTCAATTTGTGGTATAGAAATGTAGTATGCTTTTTTTAACTGTTAGCATGACTTGATGATGATGATGTGGTTTCAAGTATTCTTATCCGATATTAATTTTTAAACAGATCTATTTGACCTATAGATAGGACTCCAACAGATACTACCACTCCTGATCAAAGTGGACCTGGAAGTAATGGCAACGAAATTGAATTGGTAACAAAATAAAATTGAACAACTTGCAATAGTAGTTGACCGATTGTTTATATAATTACATTTTTGTGCAGTTAAGAGTTAAAAAAAAAAAAAAAAAAAAAAAAAACATCCAGTTCTATCTTATAAGGAACAATTTGACCCATAGAAGGAACCCAAACAGATACTACCACTTTGGGCCAGAATGGATCCAAGAGTCATGGCAATGAAGAGGTACTCCACACTGCTCAGATCTCTAGACCTGGAGCCTCACCATCAGATGCAGTTTAGTGTCCTACCCCCCCATATTTCAGGAAGAAATATGAATGAAAACCTGAAATTCATGCTACTATTGTTTTATTTATTATCCACGTAACATTTTGCTCTTCATCATAAAATATATTTTCAAACTTTTCCAGTTGTGGTTGAAAATACTCATACAATGAAGAACAAAACATTACACATGAAATAAAACAATTTTAATACTAACTTCAGGTTTCCAAGTCCTATTTCTTAACATTTTACAGGATCCGGGCCATTGGTCTAATGAATAGTGTTTGCTAGTGGCCCGGGAGACCAGAGTTCAATCCCAGGTCGAGTTATACCATAGACTAAAAAAAAAGTACTTGATGCTGCCTTGATTAACACTCAGCATTATATGGTAAGGATCAACGGTAAAGTAGAGTAGTGCCCTCCCCTACACAGTCACCAATATATATATATATGCTAAGATTACCTGTTTTGGTAAGGTGTGAGATTAGCAATAGCATGAATTCTTGTAGTTCCACCTGGAGTTGTTGATTGTCCGACTTTGCTTACGACTTTACCATTTGTCACTGGTGTACCTGATAGTGAAAAAAAAAAAAAAGATTTTAATAAACTGAATCATATTATCATCTTGTTCAATACTATTTGAAAGAGAAAATATCAGATTTAGATCAATTGGTTTTAGAACATGTCAACCCGGGTTGGACTATTTGGTGCTGAAGTCAGCCCCCACCTCCCAGCAATTATATAGTTTCAAGTATGACCATCAAAGACAAATAATTTTCAAGTAATTATGTGGTTTCAAGTAACTATTCCTTTTTCATAATCCTTGGTTTGCATGGTTATATATCATGTTTGACAGCACATCAGACACACCCCAATTTTAGGAGTTTAAAAAAGTAGACCACGAAAAGTAGTAATATTAAACATGATGAAATATAATAAATATTATCAATAAGAACAGTTTTAATCTGCATAATTAGCCTTTTAAGTAATAATAGGCATATAAAAGTTACTCTAGAGTCTAAGCTAATAGCAGTTGCCAGGTAGCTAACTTCAGCAGGCCATTGCAAATTTTAAACCTCTATACAACAAGAAGCAGGGGAATTTTAAGAGATATTTAAACTAAAGAAAAAAAAAAAATAAGTGTACTTTATATGAAATGAAATATGGTAATTTTGAGTATTCCTATTTAATATTTGATCTTTTTGACATTTAGATAGAACACTGACAGATACTACCACTCTCGGACTGAGTAGATCTGGGAGAAATGGCAACATGAGTACTTCACACTTCTTAGAAATTCAGAACTGAAGCCTCAGCACTAAGTATAGTTCAGTAATAACTATGATACACCTAATTTTTATTTTATTTTTTAAGAGAGGGGAGCAGTTAGTCTTACTTCTCTGCAGTTGATACATGCAGAACTGAAACAAGTATGGTTTGAGGAAGATTCAATAAGAATGGATGCTGCTCACTAGAGATGGCAAAACGAGCTCTCAATGAATGCAGCTCCTCTGAACATCTTCCATAAAAGTATGTATTTAACCAACCCCTCCATCATGAGCAGGATGTCAAACAAGGTCAAGTTTTAAGAGTGGGTATGTATTTATCCTCTCCCTCAACATGAGGATTTGACACGAGGTCAATTTTTAAGGAGTATGTATTCACCCCCACCCCATGAACAGGATATGACACAAGGTCAGCTTTTAAGGAGTATGCATTCACCCCCCCAACCGAACAGGATATGAAACGGTCAATTTTTAAGAGGGGTATGTATTTATCCACCCCACCTCAACTCACTAACACTGGTGTGCTAAGGGTCAATTTTTATTTATTTTCCTTTTTTAAAAATCAAAACCATATTTTTAAAATTTTACAATAAAATACTGTATAATATTTTTGGTAAGATACAAAGTTTGTATAACAAAATTATGACTATTTAAAAGAACAACTTACGATTAGTCATAATAGGAGCCGGTGCAGTTGACTTCACAGGAGAAGGATTGGTATTAACTAAAATAAAATTCATATGATAAATATACAGGTAGAATTTATATTTTATAAATTAAAGTAAAAGATTTCTGCTTTACCTGAACAGTAATTACAAGCAAAGTGAATAAGAATCATTTACTATTCATGTTTAGTCCATTGGTTTAGTTTATTTGTTCAATGGCATATCAACTCCTTATGGGTTATTTAATGCTGAAATTTGATTCACAAGGCAAAAAGATATCTGCTCTCTGAGTGCAAATATTTAAGATTTAATGGAACAAAATATTAAATTAGAAAGACTAACAAAACCAAATAAGAATGTTTATATACAAAGATTCCACATTTTGGTTTTATCTTAATGGATTTCTATGGAAAATTATACAGAGAATTGCTGTGTGTGTGTGTGTGTGTGTGTGTGTGTGTGTGTGTGTGTGAATATTAAAAAAACACACAAAAAAACATGAATTTGGTGAGAGAGAGAGAGAGAGAGAGAGAGAGAAGTATTTGACATTATCTAAAATTAAATTGGTACACAAAAGGAAGGTGTCAACTGCTATTAACTAATTGTTGATCATATGGAAATCAGATTTCTGACAATATAAAAAACAAGATTTCTTCAAAGCTGTGGTTATGTCAGTATTACTGATTTGCCTACCATATAACATACACATGCAACAACCAATCAGATTTAAGATAGCTTGGTACCCCGGCTTGTTGGGAGTGAGTTCTACCTTGGAGCTCTGTTAAAGCTCTGTATTTTTTCTCATCAGTGGCCCAGAGATGCTATGCCAGTGTAAGCCATGAATTGTTAAATCCTTTGGACCTAGCTGCTTAATATTGTTACTCCTGTGCCTGCCTATATATTCCAACCAACACTCATTCCTTTAGAAAGTGGATCATGACTTCTCCAGAAGATACTGTCAACATATTTTAAGCCTCACAAATAAGCTTAGTCTAGTCTATTCGGAAGGGCTTGTATAGATCAATATGCTTTATAACCTGATAATTATCAGTTAAATATTGAACTGAACTAGTCACTGTATAAATGGAGATGTTTGATTAAGTGCTTTGACAAGGAAAAACAACAATTATGGCAAGATATACAAGGATCATTCAATAAATAAGGTGATTGGTCATTATCGGTTATTTAATGCTAAGTCCTCTTTATACATATAAATCAAATATATATAATTTGGTTTGGTTTTATGGTATATCAACCATTGTAGATTATTTAATGCCAAAACCAGTTTATTCAGATATATTAGATATATATGATTTTGTTTGGTTGTGTTTTATGGTATATCAACCATTGTAGGTTATTTAAAGCCAAATACAGTTTATTCAGATATATTTGCAAATCATATATCTAATATAAGTCAAAGTTAAATAGTTTCAAGTATTGCTACGTATCACTAACAATTCATTTAAACATCAGTCATTTGTTTACACACAGTTAAAAGATGTTCTATTTCAAACAATTCAGTTTAGCACAAGTCATTTCTTTGCACTCAGTTTAAATGTCAAACTGTTCTATTTGACCCATAGATAGGATTCTATCAGGTGCTACCACTCCAGGCCAGGGTGGACCCAGGAGTGATGGCAATGAAGGAGTACTCTGCATTTCCCAAAGCTCCAGTATTACTGGAGCCTCACCATCAGATTGTTTACTGTCATGTCTTGGACACTTGTTGGAAGAGGGGGGGGGAGTCTTATCCCTCAGCAAAGATTCAACCAATGTATTCTTCAGCTACAGCTGACTGGGCTGAGGCGATTATGGCCTAATAAGTTGGCAATAGGAAGCAATGTTTACAGTTGCACCTTTTTCAAGGAAATCAATAGTAATGGACCCTTTCATGTCACATAACACAGCACAACATTCTTTACTGACCATTGCCACTCAGTGTTTTTGCTCCACGGACTGTCTTATTAATTCCAGATTTGAGTGGAAATTTACTAAGCTTTTTGCTTAGATGTGGCACAAAGCCATATGAAAGGGGCACCCAATGAGACTCGAACTCACACGTGTAGGTTTGCTAGTCGAGCTTGCTAACCATTACACCACCAGAGGAGTGGCAAACTCATGTTTTGCCCATATACAAATATTTGACTAAAGCATGCTTCTCCATACACATCATACATTCTTCTGTAAATTTCAGATGGTTTGTACTTTCCTGTCACCAAAAATTTCCTAACAGATTTCTGTTCATGCCTGGAGCACTCTTGATTTTTTGCTATTTTGAATAGTCTCAAAAACATACTTTTGAGAGATTAGGATAATTTGGGCTATAAACCAATTCCAAACAATGCTGAGTTTACATTTTGGAGCGGAGAGAGAGAGAAAAAAAAAAAAATCCTCTAATTTACAGAGTTCAATCCCTGGACGAGTCATACAAAAAAAAAAAAAAAAAAGTACTTGATGTTGCCTTGCTTAACACTCAGCATTATAAAGATAAGGATCAAGGGTAAAGTGAAGCAAGTCAGAGGAAGGAGCAGCGCCTTACCTCACTGTAGTAGCTATTGAAAAGGGAGCCTTCAGGTCACCCTTGACTATGGTTGCCAATTTTACTTTACTGAATAATCCTCATATTTGTTGTGCAAAATATATCCATTGAGCTAGAGACTTAGTTGCAAATCTGCATATACATTAAAACAAATTAGTATTTTGTATGTCACTATTTAGATTAAATGATTTTAACATCATGTCAACCTATTTTATGTTTTGAGGTGAGAGAATCACATTTGTCGTACATTTACATTTTTTTTTTGTAATTGTAACAGGCACTACCAAAATTCCATTACATTCTTAAAATTATACTTTCTTGTAGGTCAATCATTTGTTTGTACACAGTGATATGGTTTCAAGTATTCCTATCTAATACAAATAATTTATCAGTAACTATAAATCTTTGGACAATTTTACCTCCAATTGATTGTTGATAAAAATGATTTTGTAGTTATATGGTCTCAAGTATTCCTATCTAATACAAATAATTTTTAAAACAGAGTTATCTGATCTATAAATGGAACATTAATAGGTACTATCATAGTACTGGGAGTAACGGCAATGAAAGTGTGACTCCACATTCTGCAGAGCTCCAGAACTGGGGCCTCACCATTAGATGCAGTTTAGTGTCATACCTAAGACAATGGGGGAGGGGAAAGAAAGAGAGAGTGAGAGAGAAAAAATTCTTACCTGGCGCAGTAACAGAACCTGCAAAAAGAGAATATAGAGATATCACATCAGCAGTAATATATATATATATATATATATATATATATATATATATATATATATATATATAAAATTTACATTGACTTTAACACCAGGTCAATTTGTCTAGAGTTATTTCATGTGAGAGAATCATGTTCATTGTACATTTATATATTTTTTTTGTAATTGCAAAAGGTACAACTAGTGTTCCATTTCATTCTTTAAATCATACTTTCTTATAGGTCTATAATCATTTTTTGTACAGAGTGATATGGTTTCAAGTATTCCTATCTAATTAATACTAATAATTTACCAGTAACTAATTTGGTTTAAGCAATTAATCTTTGGACAATTTTAGCTTCAAGTGATTTAACAAAAATGATTTTGCGCTGTTATATGATATCAAGTATTCCTATCTAACACTAGTAATTTTTAAACAGATCTATTTGATCCTTAAGTGGAGGCTTAACTGGCACTATCACAGTGGGTCCGAGTGGACCTGGGAGTAATGGCAATGAGGGTGCGAGTCCACATCCCTCAGAGCTCCAGAACTAGAGTTTCACCATGGGATACCCACGACGAGAGAGAGAGAGAGAAAAAAAAAAAAAAAGAGAAAACATCATCTTACCTGGCGCTGCAACAGAACCTGCAAAAAACAAAACAAAAAGAGAATATAGGAACATCACATCAGTAGTATATATATATATATATATATATATATATATATATATATTATATTATATTATATTATATATATATATATATATATATATATATATATATATATATATACACACACACAAGGTAATGAAATGAAGTTTTTCATAAGGGTGTCCTGATGTAGTCACTTGATTCCTGATGGCTAAACACAGACATGTATTGAAGATGTTATATATTTTCTTTTTCAAACTAGTCTCCTAAGAAAGGCATGATGTGGCTTTGGTCAATCCATAAAGGAAAATAAAACACCCTTTTCCTCAAAAAAGAAAAAAAAAAAAAAAAAAAAAAAAGAACTGTACCCTAAACACACAAGTATTCAGTTTTATCCTGAGAAAAACCAAGCTCAACTTGTATTTCCTGAATTCCACATAACTGCCTTGTAGTCAATCAACTAATACTCACTAGATTTCCACTGGAGAAGGAGGGAGAGGGATTCATGCCCCCCCCCCCTCCTCCAAGGACAACAGTGTGCTAAGTAAAATGCAAACTGCCTTATCCAGGATTTGAATATGGCCCACCAAGTTTGTTCCAATTAAAACAAAATGAGTTCACCTTCTTTCACTGACTTAAAATATAACAGGTTCAGATTTTCTGCCAGCAGCTGAAGAATTTTTCTTAAGAACACCATGATAGGAGAGAAACAGAAAAACTTTCACAGTTACCAGAGTTTTGGTTAGCCTGCATCATTTGAGAGGGAGTTTTCTACCCGAAAGAATTCCTATGTACAAGTCAACTCAGGACAATATGGCAAGTGAAATGAAGAAACCAACAGCATAAAGTGTTAGTTGGAGAATTCAAATCAGAAACACAAATCAGTAGAAGAAATAAACATAACCTGTCACAACAGGAGTCCTTTACAGCTTGATGTATTCAATATCAGATTTGTAAACAAATGTCAATTACTATTTGTCACAGTCACTCAGCAAGGTTAATGAGGGACACAAGAGACTAATATAAACAGATGGAAATTTTTTTTTACCAGATTGGGTCAGGTTTGGTGGGTTTTATGGCATATCAACCTTTGTAGGTTATTTAACGCCAAATCCATTTTTATGTAAATAATCTGCTCTATTTAAAACAATTCAGTTTAGCATAAGTACACAGTTTAATTGTCAAAAACATTTCTATCTCAAACTATTCAAGAAGTTATATGTAATAATTCAGTTAAGTGTAAATACAATTTTAATGTTGAAAAACAGTTCTATCTCAAATAATTCAGTTAAGCATAAGCACACAGTTTAAATGTAAGTATGGTTTAATTGTCAAAAACATTTCTATTTCAAGCTATTCAGTTTACTCAAACAATTCAGTTTGGCATAAGAATGCTGTTAGTTCTATTTAACCCATAGATAGGGCCAGAGTGGACCCGGGAGCGATGGCAATAAAGGGGTATTCCGTATTCCCCAAAGCTCCAGCACTGCTGGAACCTCACCATCAGATTGTTTAGTGTCATATCCAGGACACTCGTTGGGGGGGGGGGGTCTTACCCCTCTGCAGAGAAGCAGTTGGTGTATTCTACAGCCCAAGCCGACTGGGCAAGTGAGGTTTGGTATCATGTTCAATAAGAATAACTACAGAAAATAAATACTTTTAATAAGGTATGAAGTTGAAGTTTTTAACTGATCACATTCATCAATTTTAATCGCAGATCATTCTATCTAAGGTTATTTCATGCTAAGAGGTTTGGGTTATTTTTTTTTTTTGTTACTCGTTTCTTAAGGGTCCAACTGAATAACTTTTGAACAGATTTGACAAATAGATGGGACCCTAACAAGTACTACCACTCCAGGTCAGAGTGGACCTGGGAGTAATGGCTATGAAGTATCCCACACTCCCCAAATCTCCAGAAACAAAGTATCAACATCAGATGCAGTATAGTATCATACCCATGACATTTTTCTTGCCCGCCCAGGGGGTCTTACCCCAATGTAGGGAATACAGTCCACACATTCCAAGACATCCTTATGATTGATTGCTTTGTTTTATGGCATATCAACCCTTTTTCAGGTTATTTAATGCCAATTTCTGTTGGTTTGGTTGTCTAGCATTTGCATCATGTCCATAAATGAAATATAGAAAGTTTAAATTCTTTTATATAGACCGACAGGTCTATATAAAAGAATTTAAACTTTCTATATTTCATTTAGAAATGCTAGCATTTTGTCTACTTTGACATGTTCAAATAGTTCTTTCATATTGTTTACAGTGTAGAAATATTGTCTTTTGGGTGTTAGGCTAGACATCCTTAACATTGGGTTATTAATTTTTTTCCTGTATAATTGGAAAAAAAATTACTATAATCTAATCTATTTTGTCTAACTCTGAACACAAGTGGCCAGTATTTGCACAACTAACTTGGAAGTACATAAAGCCGGTGACCAGAATTCCTCACTTCTATATCACTATTGCCAATAAAATGTTACAATTAAAAAAAATATAGAATTATATATAAATATGTGTAATTAAACAAAGAAGCCAAACCTATCTTTTCATTTGTTATTTTGTATCTCTTTACCAACCAATTTTAATTCAGGTGACTAACATCCTTATTGCTTCATTTTGTAAACCCTTTTAGTGATCAGGTTTTTTTAGCTTTGGCAAGTAGAAAACAAAAATGGAAGAATTTTGGGCTCTTAAGAGGCCTGCCTTACAGTCAAGGAATATTTTATGAAGTCGTCAGAATGTTTAAGGAAAAAATGTTTTGGGTCTTAAAAACCTCAAGTGAACAATCTATAAGTGGGCTAATTCCATAATTATTTCCTTGGGTTGTATGTATGTTGATTGTTGGCCGAGCGGTATGATACTAAGCCTAATATAAAGTTGGGTGAGTTTCAATCCCAGCTTGAAGCGTCCTACATGTCTTGCCACACTAAAGAGTTGTGATATAACAAAACAGTCTGTCAGTGGATGACAACACACAGCAAATAAAGTTGGCAACCATGGTCAAGGGTAATTCAAAGGTTCCCTTTTTAATAGCTACTATATGAGGTGTAGGAAAGGACACTACTCCATTCTATGGATTGCTCCACTTTACTCTTGATACATACCTTATAATGCTGAGTGTCAAGCAAGGAAGTATCAAGTACCATTTTTTTTTTTTTGAGTCTTTGGTAACTTGATTTGGGATTGAACCCCGGCCTCCCAAGCCATCGGGCTGGTATATATATATATATATATATATATATATATATATAGGAGATTGTATCTGATAATAATAATATATATGTTGGTTTAACCTCAACTACTCTGTCGAGGAGACTTACAATGCACCTTTCTGACACAAGTTCAATAGCTCAGCATTTAAAAAAACATTTATGCCCAACTACACAACTATGAAAAATTCTCACCGACAACACAACAATACTCGAACATCAAAATAATAAACAAAAACTTCAGATTCTCGAAGCACTATATACTAGAAACCTGCAGCCAGCACTTAATAGAATTAATTTTCAAACCAGTGCTAATGTACTTAAATGTCCTTAACCACTGGCACTATTTACAGAATTACATTTAAAAGCAAACGCCATAATCTCCAACAGCAAAGACGTCCTTACACAGTAGTAATTTGCTAAAACAAAAGTTACATCACTTTTGAAATAGATTCTCCCCTGATGATGGCCCAAAGTCGGGCAGAAAGTACTAGGGATACATACAACTATGGACCATACCTAAATCAATTCCCCCCCCGAATACGATAAAAGTAATACGGGAATTTGAACGGATTCAGAAGAAAATATGTAGGCATAAAATGTCTATTATGTTTAATGAAATTTGCATTAATGAAGAAATGCTGCCTATATATATATATAAAAAAAAAAAAACAAAAAAAAAAAAAAAAAAACACACACACACAAAATCTCTGAATACAAGAACATTTCCACCTAAAGCCAATCCTATGAGTCATACACCTTCAGTCTTTATGTGTAAGTAGTCAAATATTTTCTATGATGGCCTAAGACTGAAATGTATTTACTATAAGTCATTTAGTTTTTATAGGGCAACTTTTCAGATCGGATGTAAATTTTACAGTAAACAATGAATAGAAAAATTGAAAGGGATAAAAAAAAAAATTAAAAAAAAAAAATAAATCTTACCTTCTTTTGGTCTGTAAGGTTGAGGGTTTCCTAACTTCTGACCGATTTCAGCCCCTTTGGCAAGGACTGTTAAATCCAAAAGAATAACTATTTTTCTAATGAAGAAGAAAAAGACAAAAAAAGTTAACGAATCACAAACAAAAAAAGCCCCACCCCACCCTACATCCAACTCTACACTACCATTCAGCTCACACCTTGATTAACACGAAATGTTTTATCTGTATTCATAGATACAATTGGCAGTGGTAATAGGAAAGAAAAAGGAAAAAAAGAAAAAGGAAAAAGAGGGAAGAAAAAAAAAGGAAAAAGAGGGAAGAAAAAAAAAGGAAAAAGAGGGAAGAAAAAAAAGAAAAAAGAAAAGAAAAAAAGAACAGCAATAGAAATACTCACTTATCATTCTGGATAGTGTTGCACAGGTATTTATCCACCCTGATTACTGCCAAGTTATCAATCTCTGATTCCATCATGGGATTCAGTTGGTTAGCCAACATGACACCTTAAAAATAAAAAAATGCAGCATTCACTTCTAACATGAATAGGCTATCCAACAGTCACCACTCCAAAATGGATGACTATATATCACAAGAGAAAAAGAAAATCACTTTGTACTAGTTTCATGAACTAAGTATTAAGTTACACTTTAGATTAGATTCCCAGTTGTTTATCTTCCCTATTAACCCCTCTTAAAATTGTAAACTAATAATTTGTTGGCAACATTTTAAAACAACCCAGAGCTCATTAAATATTGTTTGGTTTCATGGTATATAAAAGCCATAATACTAAACCCTTGTAGGTTATTTAAGGCCAAATCCTCTTTATACACATTCATTAAATATATTGGATTTGGTTTGGTTGGGTTTGGTTTTATGGCATATCAACAATTTTAAGTTATTTAATGACAAAGCCTCTTTATACATATATATTAAATATATATGATTTGGTTTGGTTTTATGGCATATCAACAATTTTAAGTTATTTAATGACAAAGCCTCTTTATACATATATATTAAATATATATGATTTGGTTTGGTTTTATGGCATATCAACAATTTTAAGTTATTTAATGACAAAGCCTCTTTATACATATATATTAAATATATATGATTTGGTTTGGTTTGGTTTTATGGCATATCAACAATTTTAAGTTATTTAATGACAAAGCCTCTTTATACATATATATTAAATATATATGATTTGGTTTGGTTTTATGGCATATCAACAATTTTAAGTTATTTAATGACAAAGCCTCTTTATACATATATATTAAATATATATGATTTGGTTTGGTTTTATGGCATATCAACAATTTTAAGTTATTTAATGACAAAGCCTCTTTATACATATATATTAAATATATATGATTTGGTTTGGTTTTATGGCATATCAACAATTTTAAGTTATTTAATGACAAAGCCTCTTTATACATATATATTAAATATATATGATTTGGTTTGGTTTTATGGCATATCAACAATTTTAAGTTATTTAATGACAAAGCCTCTTTATACATATATATTAAATATATATGATTTAGTTTGGTTTTATGGCATATCAACAATTTTAAGTTATTTAATGACAAAGCCTCTTTATACATATATATTAAATATATATGATTTGGTTTGGTTTTATGGCATATCAACAATTTTAAGTTATTTAATGACAAAGCCTCTTTATACATATATATTAAATATATATGATTTGGTTTGGTTTTATGGCATATCAACAATTTTAAGTTATTTAATGACAAAGCCTCTTTATACATATATATTAAATATATATGATTTGGTTTGGTTTTATGGCATATCAACAATTTTAAGTTATTTAATGACAAAGCCTCTTTATACATATATATTAAATATATATGATTTGGTTTGGTTTTATGGCATATCAACCATTGCATGATATTTTGTGCCAAATCCTTTTTACACACATATATTAAATATACAATTTCTAAACATTTCGTAAATAACATTTTCAAATGAGCCTGGGCATTTTTTCCCCACACAGTTAAATAGTTTCACTTATTTCAATATGAATAATTCTATTTAGTATTAATCATTTGTTTGCACACAGTTAAATGTTTCCAAATATTGCTATTTAACACTAATTCAATTAAATAGCTATCATTTATTTACACATAGTTAAATGATCAAACTGTTCTATTTCAAACAATTCAGTTTAACAGAAGTCAACAAAATTAAATGGTTGCAAGTATTCTTATGCATCACTAAGAATTCAATTAAACATCAGTTTTTTTTTGTTACATCCACTTAAATGACCAAACAATTCAGTTGAGCATGTCATTTGTTTGCACACAGGTTAAATGTCAAAGTTCTATTTGACCCATAGATAGCACCTTGTCAGGTGCTACCACTTTGGGCCAGAATGGACCCGAGAGCAACAGCAGTGAAGAGGTACTCAGCATTCCCCTAAGATTCACCATTAGATGGTTTAATGTCATCTCCAAGACACTCACTTGGGGAGTCTTACCTCTCTGCAGAGATGCAGCCAGTGTATTTTTACAGCTGACTGGGCAATCATTTAGTATTGCATAGGAAGATGTGAAAATGTGTTCAAACAAATGACTTATATCAAATAGAATTATTAGTGTTAGATAGCAATACTTGAAACCATTTAACCGTTTGCAAAGAAATGATTAATAATAAATGGAATTATTAGTGTTAGGTAGGAATACTTGCAACCATTTATGTCCTGTTATACATTAAATCAGATTCCAAATTGTTTGTTGGACTGTTTGGGTAAGGGTTGGGAAGTACAAGTCCACAATTTAGTACCCTCTATTTATAGTTTCGACACTCAATAGGAGGAGGAGGAAGAAGAGCAGATCGGCCAGTCAGCAATGTGTAGAGGCATATAAGAGGAGCGGCAAATTATCCTCATTATGCTACTGTCTTGCAGCCTTCTACTGACAAGACATCTTTTGTATTAAGAATTTCACAACTGGAGAAAAAAAATGGCTACCCGAATTCCAACACTTTATCTCTCCTAGTGGCCCTTTGTGTTTTAGAGTATATTCTTAGACTTGTCTTGGAGGGACAACTTCTGGTTCCTTCCTCTTATCTGGGGGACGGGGGAGGAAAAAAAAGAAAAGAAAAAAAGAAAAGAAAAAGCAGAGCTTCACAGTATGCAGCCACCATCTTAATCCTTTGTTCGTTTGGGTTTTATGCCATAGCAACCTTTGTAGGTTACTTAACGCCAAATCCATTTTTATCCAAATGAACAATTATAATTCAAACAATTCAGTTTAGCATAAGTACTCAGTTTGATTGTCAAAAACATTTGTTTATTCAAACAGTTCTATTTCAAACAATTATAAGTACAGTTTAGTTCTATTTGACCCATAGATAGGAGACTATCAGGTGCTACCACTCCTGGCCTGAGTAAACCTGGCAGTGATGGCAATGAAGGAGTACTCTGCATTTCCAAAAGCTCCAGCATTACTGGAACCTCACCATCAGATTGTTTAGTGTCATATCCAGGATGCTGGTTGGGGGGGGGGTCCTTTAATCCTTTGCAGAGAAGCAGTTGGTGTATTCCACAGCCCCCAGCAATTAATCCTTCCAAATAAGCCTGATATTTTGAGCAGTGTTAGTAAGAAATATCACCTTTTTCCTTAACAAGCACAGAACTAATATATTTATTTGACATTTTATAGTATTTCTAAAAAAGTAGGTAACCTTTGAGAATCAAATACTTTTTTAAATTAGATATATTATTTTATAAATACAAGTTGTAGTACTACCACTTTACAGCAAAATTTCAAGAAATATTTTCTATCTATTTGATAATGAAATCTAAATTCTCAATGTTTCTAAACAGTTAAATGGTTTGACTTATGGCCATATCTCACTTAAAATTCTATTCAATATCATTTGTTTGCACACAGTGAAGTGGTTGCAAGTATTGCTATTTAACATTAATTATTCTGTCAACATTACTCAATTGTTTGCACACAGTTAAATGGTTCCACTTGCTATGAATCACTAACAATTCAATTAAACAGTCATTTGTTTACATTAAGTTAAATGATCAAACAGTTTTATTTCAAACAATTCAATTTAACATAAGTTATTTGTTTTCATACAGTTTAAATGTCAAGCAGTTCTATTTGACCCACAGATAGGACCAATCAGGTGCTACTACTCTGGGTCAGAGAGGACCTGGGAGAGAAGGCTGTTAACGGGTACTACACATTCCTGAAAGCCCCAGCCATCAGATGGTTTAGTGTCATATCAAGGACAGTTTTTTTTTGGCGGGGGGGGGGAGGTAGGAGGAGATCTCCACCTCTCTCTAAATAGATGGATACATATTTTGAATTGTTTCCAGCTCTATCTCTTACTCCCTCTCTCATGCACATCTATATATGTATATAGATATATTGAGGGGGAGAGAAAGGCAGGTAACTGGGTTTCATGCTTTTAACATGCGAATGCAGAAAGCATGAAACCCAGGGTCACAAAGACTACCATGTTTTTATATATATATATATATGTGTGTGTAAAAGCTCTATCATTGATACTGAGCACAATTTAATAATACTTGAACATTTGGTCTTCCATTATCTCAGCATGTGAGCTAGGTTGGTTGTTTGTGTTTTATGGTATAACAACCAAATCCATTTTTATACAAATAATCAGTTCTATTTCAAACAATTCAGTTTAGTATGAGTACACAGTTTAATTGTCAAAAACATTTCTATTTCAAGCTATTCAGTTTATTCAAACAGAGCTAATTCAGTTTAGGATAAATATAGATTCTGTTTACACACAGTTAAATGTTAAAAACAGCTCCATTTTAAACAATTCAGTTTAGCATAAGTACACAGTTTGTCAAAAACATTTCTATTTCAAGCTATTCAGTTTAGTCAAACAGTTCTAAATCAAACAATTCAGTTTAGCATAAGTATGCAGTTTCGTTCTATTTAACCCATAAACAAGGACCTTTCAGGTGCTACCACTCCGGGCCAGAGTGGACCTGGAAGCAATGGCAATGAAGGGGGTGCTCTGCATTCCCCAAAGCCCCAGCATCACTAGAACCTCACCATCAGATTGTTTAGTCATATACAGGACACGCGTTGGGGGGGGGGGGTCCTTACCACTCTGCAGAGGTGCAGTTGATGTATTCTACTGCTCCCAGCCGACTGGGCAATACACAGAGTTAATGTCAAAACAGTTTTATTTCAGATAATTCAGTTTAGCGTAAGTACACAGTTTGGATGACAAAACAATTTCATTTTAAACAATTTAACATGAATACATAGTTTAAATGCAAAAAATAGTAAAATCCAGAAACCGTGGTTTACTTCTATTCAACCCATAGATAGAACTCTTATCAGGTGCTACCACTCTGAGCCAGAGTGGACCTGGGAGCGATGGCAATAAAGGAGTACTCCAAATTCCTCAAAGTTCCAGCATTACGGGAACCTCACCATTAGATTGTTTAGTGTCATATCCAAGACACTCAATTTGTATGTGTGTGTGTGTATATATCTTACCCCTCTGCAGAGATGTAGCCAACTGGGCTAGCATGTGAACTAGTAAGAACAATAAATGTTATATCATTTTTAACGACTTAAAAAAGTTACACACTAGAGTCTAAATTTCATATATTTACATAGATATTTTTGCTTTATATAAACATCTTCTAGCAAAATCCAAGGTGTAAAAAAAAAAAAAAAAAAAAAAAAAAGGGCAAGCATCTTCAACTACTTGACTTGAGAGAGAGAGAGAGAAAACAAACAAAAAACACTTCAAATACTTACTGGAATAAGTCACATCCCCATCAGACAATAAAAGCCGGTAACGTTCTGAAGCCCCAGAACTGGAAATCTTCTTGGAACTCTGAGATAAAAAAAAAAAGAAGCCATCAATAGAAATTACTTGGCACTGATGATTTAAAGCAGAGGTTTCCCCAATTCTCCACTGCTGCTGATCAGCCGTGCCGTTTTCAAAAAGTATATGCAAACTCTTGAATTTTGTTTATGTTGACTTGGAGATTAAAGTTTAATATGCAGGCAAAATTATCCTGGCCCATAATTGATTTGGATTCAGAGCCCCCTCCCCCACTTCTTGATCAGTTGCCATATCAAGGTTACAGATCCAGTCTCTCCGACTATATACCACTGTGATTTCAAGGTCGTCTTTCTTAAGGAAGAGGGAGGATACAGTCTCTTGCCCATTTCTCTATTGTGGTTTGTTTATGAGCAGGAGGGCTTCCAAACAGATTCTTGAAAGGGAAAGGGAAAGGGCACCATTCCTTTCCCTGGATTGCTCCACTTTACTCTTGATATGTACCTTTTAATGGTGAGAGCTAAGGAGGTATCAAGTACTATTTTTAGAGTCTTTGGTATAACTGGACAAGGGTTTGAACCCAGGTTTCCCGGGCCATTGGCAACCCCACTAGGTGTGTGTGTATATATATATACACACACACACACACTCCTCCATGGGGGTTGAGCACTCTGGTGAAGGAATTTTCAGCTGCCACTCACATAATGCAAAGCTCTTCGAATGAATTGAGCACTCTGGTATCCAGTAAGGTATAAAAATGTAAACAAACACTGCTGCTGCTACATAATACCTAATAATTCCCTTGCTGACGTGGTACACTTGTTGGCAGAGTTTCAATCTCAGCTTCAAGCGTCCTACATGTCTAGCCACACTGAAGAGTTGTGATACAACGAAGCTGTCAGTGGATGACTATATATATATATATATATATATATATATATATTTATATAAAAACCAACTATTGGTCACATTAAGAAATTTATTTCTATCCTGTTAAAAAGCATTGATATAAATCAATGCTCTAAAAATTAACAGATCAAATTAATTCAGATCAAACAAGAAAATGAATTAAAATAACTTTCACTTTTATAACCAAACTTAAAATATCTGGCTGGTTTGATCGCAGATGTAATTTGTGTCTGGAAGAAAAGATACAAATTATGTTGTACATTGATCCTATCAACTTATTAAAATCAGAAATGTGAATTTATTGCGAGATGTAGGCATAGAAATAAATTTAGACTTTTGAAAAATAAATAAATAATAAATAACTATGATTTATTAAATTGATAAATGAATTAAAATTTAAAATAATATTAGTAATTTTTGCTCTATTATTTTAATTTGGGGAGATTTTACCGTGAATAACATTAGTTTTAGATTGTTCCCCCCCCAATTCAATGATTAAAATTTGGTAAGATATGTCTGAATACACGCGCGTGTGTGTGTGTGTAGACATGTATTTTTGTAGCTGTAAATTTTTCCTGTTATATTTGAAGTATGATGAAACCGGATGTTTCTTTACATGCAAAAATAAGTTGATACTTGGAAAGGTTACTTTTATTTAGGAGAAATAAGGAATTTTTTTAAAAGTCTGCTTGTAAATGTGAAAAGGTTATTTTAATCCATTTTTTGTTTGATCTGAAGAATTCCTGTTAATTTTTTAGAGCACTGATTTATATCAATGCATTTTAACAGGATTGAAATAAATTTATTATCCTAATGTGACCGATTGGGTTGTTTTTTTTTTTAAATAATTTGCTATGTGGATTTTATTTGCATTGAGCTCTTGACTGAGATTACTTAAATTTAATATTCTATTGTTGAATATTTTAATTGTCCTACCTGGAATTGTTCCCAACAGCAGATTTACTGTCACACAAACATAACAGATTTTCAGGAACTAGTACATTTATTCTAATAAGGGAGCATTATCCCAGAATTTGGTTTATTTAACAGCACATCAACTCCTTATGGATTATTTAATGCCAAATTTTGGTTTATTTGGCTATAAGTACTTGTTTGTATACATTTGTACGGTTTCTAATACTAATAATTTATTGGCCTAGGGTTCACCGATGGCCCAGTAGACTGGGGTTCAATCCCAGGTCGAGCCATACCAAAGACTCAAAAAATTGGTACTTGATGCCTCCTTGCTTAACAGCATTATAAAGTAGGGATCAAGGGTAAAGTGAAGCAACCCAGGGAATGGAGTAGTGCCCTTCCCTACATTTCGGTGTAGCAGCTAATGAAAGGGAGTCTTTGGGTCGTCCTTGACTATGTTCGATAACTTTACTAATAATTTATACATGATTGTATATGCTGTCGAGTATTCCACACTGTATACTCACTTTAACTGGTTAGTTTTATGACATATCAATACCTGTTGGGTTATTTAATCCCAAAGTCAATCTTTTTTATAAGTAAATATATGGTTTTAAGTAGCTATTCCGATCTGATAACAATTATAGCTTCAAGTAACTATTGTTAACTTAAGTAAATAAAACAGTTGTAGGGTTTCAAATATTGCTATCTAATGCCAATAATTTCCAAGCAGTTATTTCAAGTATCTAATCTTATAATAGAGACTGTGTGCAACCAAAACTACATCACCACCACAATTCCTTTAGTTATATTCTCAGCCATTATTAGATAGTTATTATCTAATCTTAATTAGCATAAGTAAATTGGCATGATGGTTAATGTTTGCCAATAACCCAGGAGACCTGGGTTCAATCTCCAGGTCGAGTCATACCAAAGACATTATAAGGTACAGATCAAAGGTAAAGTGGAGCAATTCAGGGAAAGGAGTAGTGCCCTCCCCCACACCTTGGTGTAGTAGCTATCAAAAAGGGAGCCTTCAGGTTACCCTCGACTACGGTCACTAACTTTACTTTTATTCTATTTAATTAACATCTTATTAATTCATGATGTCCATTAAAATCTACCTTAATTAGAGTCGTTTCAAAACTGCCAATATGATTAATACATTAAAAAAAAAATCGTACAATGCGCGCTATATGTCGCTAAGAAATAATATTTTACATATTATATTGTGCGGATATTTTGCATACTGGTTTTACCAAAACTGGGTTTAATGATTTCTAATATTATTGTTTTATTCTTAAATGTATTAAAAGCAAATCCAATGTACAATTTTAAATAGAAATCAATTGAAATAAAATAAGAATATCCTTTTTATATGCATTCTTATTTAGTTTTGTTTATCTAATTTAATAAGTTTTATTACATTAAAATTTAAATACTTGCACCTAGAGGGCACATGTTTTTGATGATAATAATAATAATTTGCAAAATTGTCGACTTTGCTGTTCCGGCTGACCACAGAATAAAACTGAAAGAATGTGAAAAGAAGGATAAGTACCTATATTATATAATAGCCGAGGGATTTCGGTTCATGCCTTTGAGTTTAGTTAGGCTGAGAACCTTTCGGCTCAGCACATGGGTTAGTTGAGTGCAACATTGAGGCAGGTGATAACACAGGCGCGCACGGGCGGATGGAGGTGTCACTCAGATGTCACAATACTCCGAGACAAAACGGGTGACGGAGTGCGAGTGACATCACGCACCCGAAGCGCACAGAGGTTTGTGGAGATTTGAAGAAAGTCAGAGTTGAGATTAGACACTGGACGAAGACGGTCGACTTTTGGAGCTCACAGACACAAGGCGAACTTGCGCCCTATGGGGGCTGCTCAAGACGGGGGCCAAATCAATAAGACAGCATAGAAGATTGTGTCTCTCCTCCTTACGGCAAAACCTTTAACTCAAAGTTAATAAAAAGGTTTCGTACCTGAACAAGAAGTCGTTACGTGTTTTCGAATTCCGAGATTCCTATGTTCTTTATGTTCTATCGTTATGAACATTATATGTTTATTTCGCACATAGTGTTAATTGTGAATATGGTACACCTAGACCTTGCTAGGGAATAAAAAAAAATATGGAACATGAAGGTGACGATTATATCATAATTGGTGCATTTGGTATAGTAAATAAAGGACTATTCAAGGGACTAGAGAACTTGGAAGACAAGTGGAGACCATCTAAACTACAACATTGTTGAGAACGGCCAGAATACTGAGAAGAGACTTGAGGAGACTTGCTGTCACTCAAACTTCAGTGAAAGACCATCAGCGTTAGCCGATGTGAAAAACTCTAAAGGAGTAAATAATAATCATCATTACTAAGCAATTATCGCTTCAACTATTAACACATTTTGCATATAGTTAAATAGTGTCAGGTTTTCATGTTCCACATTAATAATTCCATTCAATTTGTTTGCACATATTAACATGGCATCAGGTACTTCTATCTAATATAAATAATTTCTAAACAAATCTACTTGACCACAGCTGGGGCTGTTACAGGTAACTCCAGACTAGAGTGAACCTGGGAGTAATGGCAATGGAGAAGAACACTCCTCACCTCCTAGAGCTCCAACACTGGAACCTCACCATTAGATTCCGTTTACCATCATACCCAAGACACTCCATTTATTTTTGGTGGAAGAGTAGAAGAGAGTGTCTTATCTCTCAGCAAGGGATGCAATCAACGTATTCTAAACCTTGCTGGCTGAGATTTTTAGAACATTCTAATTTGACCCTTTTTTTGCACCTATGTCAACACATTCTTGCTTGGGACCATCTCTGATAAGTACATTATTGAGAGAAAGAGAGAAAAAAAAAAAAAAAAAAAAAAAAAAAAAAGAGAGAGTGTTTGGACAATTGTCATTATCATCATCTCTTGCAAAGTCCAGTCATTCATGGTCCCAACAATGGACACAGCAACAATGTGGCCTGAAAATGAGCTCAGAGTCTAATTTCACAGAGACAAGCCAGGTCTTCAAGTTGACCTCCTTGGTGTTTTCTCCATTCACAGAAATTGTCAGAGACATCAAAACAGATGGTCAACAAGATGCATGGGTCAGGACTCATAGCCATTGAATAGAATCTATCAGACTAGCGTACCATAACAGCACCAGTTGTACATAATGGTACTAAATAGACATTCATACCTCCAGGACTTTTGTGACCCTGCCATGGTAAAAAGTTGACGAATGCACAAAACTGTTTAACTACCCAAAAGTTTATTTACTACTACAATTTGTAGGTAGTTACTGGGAGAAAGAGTGTGGAATCCGAGTCGACTGTGTTAGCTGGGCATAGAGAAACAACATATCATGGTGAGAAAGAGAGCAGACATAGACCTTGAATCTGGCAGGTGGGGTGGGGGTGGGGTTGAGGCTTCAGTGGTAGTTCAATTCTAACAGGCTTATTCACTGGCTCGTGTTGCGTGTGTAAAGCTCCATTTGGAGCCCACTCCCAAAATGGGGCTTGAGGCTAGTGTTTAACTCCCTGTGTTTACCTCATCATGTCTCGCAGTCAACCTCCTCCCTTCTGTCTAGTGTCAGCAGGAGGAACACCCACTTCTGGTTCTACAGATTTGTGGAAGATTTTGGTACCTCTAGTTTTCCCTCAAGTCATTTCTAACTACAGCAAGAGCCTTGGCCTGGCTGTTTGGAGACAGTCAGCTTTTTAAAAAATTCTTTTTTTCAATTTTAATTTTCTATGAGTCGTTCAATTATGTTACATTAGTGCTTGATAAATGTGGTACTTTGTATTGAAATAAATCTCCAAGGAAGGCCAGAGACCTCTTTATAACAGGAAGAGAGCTGAGCAGGCTTTGTTATGTTACTGAGATTTTCTTCATTGAGAGTGATTCAATTTGTGAGTGATTTCATTCTAACAAATTTAAAGGAGACAATAAAAGTCTTTGAACATCACATGTGATTTCAGAACTGTTTTCTTTCTTCTTTTGGTCCCAATCTTTTAAGTGAACAAGATCATTTTTGCATCTGTTCTCAACATCTGGCGAGTGGCATTGTTCTTTATAAGCTATTTGTCTTTGCTTTCATTTATTTAGTATTAAGTGCATCAACAGATATACTAATATTGGAACTTGGTAAGTGGGAACAAGACTAAATATCCTCCCTAGTACCAAACAATTAATAAATAGCTGGTAACCACCCAAATGATATAAAATGTTCATCAACTCACCAGGACTTGGAGAACAGGCTTTTCAATTGTTTTCCCAGCAATGATATTCTGATTAAAAAAAAAAAAAAAAAAAAAAAAAAAAAAAAGGAGGTAGAATTATTGAAATCATCTCAATATTAACATACTGGATTTACAAAAAAATTTCATATGCTGGTTAATTATTTTCGAAGTCATGACGGAAAAAAACCCCCCAAAAAAACAATAAAAAAACAAAACAAAACACTTAGAAAATTATTTTCAAACAAGTAACAAAATGAAAAACCTTTTTAGAAAAACAAATTCATTGTTTTAACCTTGCAATGCACAGTCACAGCTAAAATGTTTGAGTTCAAGTTTTGAAGCATTAAATAACATGGAAATATATCTCTAAACAATACCTTCTGTTATGGAGAACATTTTTGCTTATTTGAGAAAATACTTTAATTATTTAAGAAGGTTGAAAAATTAATAAAACTAACTTTTCAAGCATGTACTTTTCTTTCTTGAGTATTTATACTGATTTTGAAAGAATTACCCCCCCCCCATCTATTTCTGCAAGGAAATATATCCCTGCAGAAAGAAATGGGAGGGGGGGGGGGAATTCATGGACTTTATATATAAAATCTCAGTTTTATTTATCTTTAAATAATTCAATTTGTTTTGTTATTCACTCTTGTCAGCTGAAAAAATATCAACCAATGTAAGGAAGACAAAAAATTAAATAAATAAATAATTGAAATTTCCAATTGTCTTAATGAAATATAAACAAGGTAAAAATGGTTTTACATTTTCATAGAAATGGTACATATCCAAAATAAAGACACGACTTGGTTTGGATGCATAAAATTCTTAAATTTTACAACCCCACCTACCATGAAAAAAAAGTAAATATTTAAAAAAAGTTTTTCTAATAAAATTTAATTTTTGGCTAAAAGCTTTCTAGATATTTTCATTTTCACTTGTAACTTATTTGAATTTGAAATAAAAGAGATATAATCCAACACAAAATTAGAATAGAAGAATCAGGTACTAAAAGTCTCCTTTCCACCAAAAAGTGGTGCAGTCACGGAATTTTTCTCACATGCCATATTTTTTTCTTAAGATGATATTCACAAAACTCCAAGTTTGTAAAGTGTTTACAGCAACTGGGAACAATCCAATATATTCCCCAGCTCAGTGGTAATCTGAATAGTGTGAAGTCCCTTTAGATAAGACCACCCTTCAAAATCTTTAGGTGAAAATAAAAAGAACCTTATAGCAGAGTTGGAAACTCCAGTGACAATGGAATTAGTTTTTGTGTGAACTTTTTGCTTTGCCAAAATTCAATTACTGGTAGCTTATCACAGCAAATAGGGAATTTTTTAAAATTATTTCTAAAGTGAAAACAATAAGAAATAAAATTAGCAAACATGAATCCGAATGGATTTAAGGTTCCAGTGATTTTTCTTTATCTGTTGTGCAAAAATATCTTGGTCACTATGAGAAAATCTATTTTTAGAATGTTGTTAATTTCAAGTTGATTCAAACAAATCTTTGTTTAGTACTTACTTTTTTTTGTTTAACAGCATACTGATCTTGGGTTATTCAATGCCATATCCATCCTTCTCGAAGAAGGACAGTAGTGGTACTATTTAACTCATAGCTGGGAGGATAAGGGAGGGTTCATACCTTTCCCAAGGATATTGGTCAGAAAGTGAATGTAATAACACGACTGAAGTTTGAACTCACGTCCTACAATTCCGCAGTCCAGCACTTTAACAATTACACCATGGGGACACCCGCCAAACATTATGGTGACCCTACTCAATGAGAGTTTTAAATTGTTATATAACATGCCTATGCTTACGATTATAAACATTTTTTTTCAATAATATTAATAATAAAAGCCATCAACATTAACAGATATTTGTGGCCTCTATAAAAAAAAAAGAAGAAAATGTAAATTGCTGATTAATAACTAACCAGATATAATCTATTATAATAGACCTTTTGTTGATCTTATATATATTTGAGCTGCCATCTTGGATAGCCATAAAATCTGCTGTCAGAAACACCATATTACTGCCTATCATGAAAACTTACAATGGAATTTTTTTTTATGAAATTGTCTTTTTATTAACAAAAATATTTCTGCAAAAACAGCCACAACTTCAGGGATGCAAAAATCACTCTCAAAAACATTAGATAATATCACAATAATAGAAAAAAAGATAAAAATATAAAATATTTCCAAACACAGATTCCAAATGGCTTTAACATCAAATGAATCTACTCCTAAAACACCACTTTGAAATAGTTTATCATATAACAACTCAATATAAAAAAAAAAAAAAAAAAAAAAAAAAAAAAACCATCAAAGTTAAATTTTTAATTAAAACAGTTACTTGGCATAAAATAACCAGGAGGGATTGATATGCCATAAAACCCAACTAATCAATCAACTCAAATAGTTACAGCTAATTTGAAACACATGCCTCACAAATGCTTCCTACACATGTACTTCAGCATCAGCTGGTAAAACTACTTATATCCACCGCTTCCCCGGAAAAAAAAACAACAAAAAACAAAAAAAAACACCCACTCCAACTAAATTGTTTCAAATAAGCTAAATCTAAAAATAAGCAAATATCTTCTGTCCTTGTATCTTTGTTTTAACAGGGAACTATTTATTCTCAAGTCCTCTGGGCTGCAGCCTATACATAAAATCACACACTCTCTCTCATTTAATAACTTGTGTTTAAAAATAAAAGGATATGTGAAGTCCAATTTTATAAAAAGGTGGTTTGAAAAAACCTTTATACCCAGCTTCTAGGTTGTACATAGTTGATAACAATGCTAAGATAAAAAAAAAAAAAGGAAAGCAAGGCAACAGTGGGTCACTTAAAAAAAAAAAAAAAAAAAAGTTTTTTTCTAAGATTACATTTGGCACCATTTTAAATGATAGAAAGTAATGCTATTGTTCTAATCCAATTTTATTTACTAAATTGAAAGTAATTTTATCCAACCTTTTTTCCCTCCATCCCACTAAAATGAATTTATAGAATAGAAAGAAGCCAAAAACAAAATAGTGTTTTACCCATATTCACCCAATCTGAAATAATACCGAACTAAGATCAGAAAGAAGTTGCAAGTACCAAAGCTATTCACTAATTAGCTTTAAATACAAAGCACACAATTTAAAAAGAAATCAATAAAAAAGATCATTGATGAACAACTTTACCAAGAAAATCTTTTCTTAAAAACTTTAACGCATACTCCTTGAAGTTAAATTTTTTGTTTGGCTAGGAAGAAGTGAAGTAAGAACAATAATTGTAAAAAAAAAAAAAAAAAAAAAAAAAAAAAAAATATAAAAAGGAAAAAGTTTAAATTGTATCTCTACAAAAAATTTTTTGTTGAAGTAGTTCTAAATAAAATTATTTTGAGTCTCATATTCTTAAAGACAACAAAAATTTAAAGATGGTATAAAAGTAGTTAATCTGCTCTTTTATAAAAGAGGACACTGATAATAAATTAGTGATGGGAGAGAAAAAAAAAAAAAAAAAACACACCAACAAATTGCACTATTTTCCATTAAAATGAATTAAGATATAGTTATTATTTAAAACTAAATTTAAGTTTTATTTGAAAGATAATAATTATCAGCATAAAGAAAATAACATTACCTATCTAAATTTTTAATGCACATTAAACATTTAAATTCTTGAAAAGTGACAAATTTACTCAACTAGAATTATTTGAATTAAAAAAAATATTAATTTTAAAACGTTTTTTGAATGAAATTAGTAATGAGAGACATTATTTATGATTTATATAAAATATTTATATTAACAACTATATCACTTAATGGTATTTATTCCAATTAGTAGATAGAAATTAATGACTTGAGTTTCTATGTAACTTAATATTTGCCTGTTAGTATCCTGCTAAAAAAATTAAGTACAGAAGGCCAACCACATAAAAAAATAAAAAAAAAAAAAAAAAAAATCAACATTTTATGCACAGAAAATTCTATCAACAATAGCTTTTTTTTTTTTTTTTTGGTATTTAACTTGACTAAGAAAAATAAGCATGTTAACAGTTTTTGAATGTAAAATTAAGAAAACTCACCGAAATTAATTATTTCTAATTTATCTTTAAAATAGCGAAACATTACTTTCTGATTAATATTTCAACCTGAAGATTATCAACAAATCTTTCATTACCCACCAAAACACTAATTTTTACCTTTTTAAATTTTCTATTTTTACAGGAAAATCCACATTTTCTTCATATATTTCTTAAAGACTTTTAAAGAAAAAAAATTTAAATCGTAAAAATTTTATGCATGGTTTGGTTTGGTTTTATAGCATATCAACCATTATTAGTTATTTAATGCCAGATCCTGTTATATATATATATATATATATATACACATACATACACATACACACACATTTAATATATGATTTGTAAACATTTTGTAGGTACATAACTATGTACCAACAAAATGTTTACAAATCATATATTAAATGTATATATATATATATATATATGACCAAACAGTTCTATTTCTAACAATTCACTTTGGCATAAATCAATTAAGTTCAATGGTTCCAAGTATTGCTATGTATAACTAACAATTCAATTAAACATTAGTCATGTTTACACACAATAAAACGATCAAGCAGTTTTGCTTCAAACAATTCAATTTAGCATAAGTCATTTGTTTACACACAGTTTAAATGTCAAACGGTTCTATTTGATCCATAGATAAAATCTAATGCAAATTTAAGACGCCGCCCTTTTAAGCAGAAAAGAATATCAATATAGAATAACTATCCTAATAATCTAAAATAAAAGTATATTTTTTTAAATTAAATCATAGAATTAAAGACTCTCAAAACAAACATTTAAAATTTAATATTCACATTTGGTGGACTGTTTTTTTTCTTCTTCCTAACAGCTTCCAATTGAATTTTTCTTTATTTCATGCACACCTTCAGACTTTTCTCTTTTTATGATATACATGCAATATCCTATATCCATACCAATTTAATAGCGTCACACATGCACAAAAGACGGGGTAAAGGAACCCGGAAAGAAAATAAAAAGCAAGTTTTTTGATAAAATAACCCATGCATTTTAAAATTCCTTCCTTAATGAATGAACACTGAAATTTCATTCAAATAAGAATTCCCTGATTTTTGGTGTATTTTTTTTTTAAATCAAGGGTAGCGATTTGTCACAGATGGTCCATGGCGGCCATGTTGTGAATATATATATATATATATATATAAAAAACAAATAAGCATTCTAAAAATAAAATAAAAACAAATAAAAAGTCAAATGTATCAAAAATAAAAAAGTTTAAAAATCAAGTATATTATTATTCAAAACTAAGTTTCAAGTTCAGGTTCAACATGTTTTTTTTTTATTTAAATTTAGACGCAACGAAATCAGCTAACAAGACAGAAGTTACGCAAGACACTTTCAAAAAAAGTTTAAAATAGACTTGACGAAATAAGTTAATTATTGTGCCAACACATTAAAAGAGGAGTTGGTTTTACAGTTTCAAATATTTTTAAACGCTGTTCCTATCTACATCAATGAGAACAAGTTTGACGTATGTAAATCATTTGTATTTTGTCGTATTACATGTAGCTTTGTTAAGTACCAACTTTTTAAAATAAACAAATATTAACAAAATAAATATTAATATCAAGACATCAAAAAATGTTTTAGTTGCTAAGATATTAAATATTAATAAAATAAATTTTAATTGCTTAAAATTTAGCGCAGGAGTTTATTCTTTTTATTTTAATAACTTTTTATTTATTTATTTTTTACTCTAAGTTAGTTAAGAAGTCTAAATAAAAAGCAAAATTAAATAAATAAAAATACGATAAAATGAAACTTATTTATGTCGGTTTTAATGATTAGAAGTTAAAAAAGTAAAACGATAGCATTTTAAGAAACAATGTTAGTATCTGAAAAATACGTGGAAAAATAATAAGAAAAAAAGTATGGCAGAGACATAATAAACAGAAAATTAAGGATAAGAAATAATAAAGAAAATTAATTAGTCATACCAGCAGGGCATCAGATGTCAAATTGGGGGTCATGGTTATGTCAATGTGGTGTTGTTAAAAGAGAAAATCAAGAAAAACAAAGAAAACTCGAAGATTTGTCAGACGAAGAGCTTCTCATCGACTCGATCCATCAGCTAAGAGATTGAAATGGCGCCAAATCACAATGACGTATTATGTGCCCTTGTCAAGAATATTAACCACCTGGGGGCAGCACTACCGTTACATGTTTACACTAGAGTTATCTTTCTTTAGTCAAAAGTAAATTACTATTTGGCTTGCTCAATAGATGGCGTTTAAGTCTCACTCTATAGTGCAGGAATGAAGACGAAATTAGAGAAAAAATATTTGGCTCTTCCTGTTAGATTGTCCATCGTTGGTGCCGTGTTTATATTACCGGCCACTCGACGACTGTCCATCTCTGCTACAATCTCTCTTCAATGTCTTCTTTGAAATTCAGCAATTGTTTTGTTACGCTTTTTATCATACTCGCACCGCATGGTTGCGCACTTTTTCAGCCAGTTACCATCAATTTTTAAACTTTATAAAAGTTTACAAAGTTTGTCTCTTTTTAGATGTTTATTAGAATTTTCTTTGTAGACTGTTAGTTTTTGCTATATTTTTAAAATCTAAGTTTGAATTTACCTTAATGTAAACTAGTCTGGCTTAGTTTAAGGAAAAATAATGATGATGATAATAATAATAATCTAAGTAACAAAACAACTATAGACAGACCTGTGGCCCTCGAATCAACAACGGTGATAAAAGTTTGTTTTTTTGTTTTTTTAACTTAAAAAGTAAACGAATCACTGAATAAACCCTGTCCTAAATAGTACGTATATTTTATTTAGTTGATTTATTTCTTTGAAAAAAAAATTCAAGATGTCTTTAATTAAGAAAAAAGTTGCTTCTGTTTCGTCGAAAACTTATCCTGTCCAGGTTGCTAGCATGGATGCAGAACTTCAGTTTGTCATTGAGGTAAGTAAAAAAAAAAAAAAAAAATATATATATATATATATATATATATATATATATATATATATATATATATATTCGACATATTCGTCTTTATTTCGATTGTTGTCAAAACTTTGGCATTTATTTCTAAAATTGTTACATGAAATAACCTTCCGTTTAAAACTTTTCATATTACTTTCTTAAAACTTTTCAGATGAGACAACTTTTTAAATTGTTTACTTATTATTTGTTTGTTTTTTTTTTTACACCTCTAGGAATGTGAAAAAATATTAACAGAAATTAAGGAATTTTTTTTTAACCATTCAATTGAAACCTGTCGATGGAAAACAATTTTTTTCACTATTTTATTGATCACGTTTTAAAAAAAAAACAAAAAAAAAACAAGATTTTGACAGATTTGTTCTATATTTATTTATTTTTTTAAATCTTACAGAAGATGAACTAAAGAGAAATTAGAAATAGATGAAAAGTTGATAACTTAGAATTTGCCACTAAGAAAAAAATCCAATTTTAAACTGATTCGAACTTTTAAATTTATTTCCTCCTTATTTATAAAGAATTGTGAAACCGAAAAAGAGATTACTGGAGTTTAATTTTATATTTATTTTCAAATATTTCCTCTTTGATATTTATTTTATGCATATCACTTGTTTTGAGTTTATATCAGGAAAAAGATTGTAATAGCACAGAATTTGTTATATATATATATATATATATATATAACATTTTAAAACTTAATAAACTTCTAACTTTTCATTTAAATCACCAAACATATTTTGGTATTTTACTATTATCGACAAAGAAACATTAAATTACATTTTTACTAAAGGAATAATATGACTAATATTCAGTTTTTCTTTTCTTTTTATTATAATGAATAATAATCTAAATTTATCCTTAAGTAAAGAAATTGGCTGTCAGTTAGAGAAATCGCTTAACGATTTGGTTTTCAATAATAGGAAAGTACCATTTTGTTTGTTATAACTGAAAACTAGTAAAATATCTTTAAAATAATTTTTGCCCCTATTCTCTCTAATTCTTTAGCTAAAATGAAAATAAATTAGAATAAAGACGGTTTAAGTTTTTTAAGCTTTTTTCCATTTTTTTTGTTATGCCTTGATTTTATTTTTTTTTTTTTCTCTTGCGATCATAAAACTATTTAAAAAAAAAATTAATCAAGGTTAAAAAATTATCCTAAAGTATAATTATAAAAATGGTTGTGTGTGTAATATATATATATATATATATATATATAACATTTTTAAAAAATGGGGTCTGCTGAAATAAATATTACAAAAAATATGAGTAATTTTTAAAGGTTTTTTTTATGTGAAATTATTTGCTCTGTATTTTAATTTATTATTATTATTTTACATTGAGCTCTCTTTTGGATTTTGAATTACATGGATAATGAAGAAAGAAAACCCTAAAATAGAATCGTTCCCACCATCGGCTGACTTGGCATTGAATAATATAAGGATATATATTCATTTATTTCCGAAATTTAAAGGTAAACACAATGCCACCTGGTTTTAAAAATAGCACATGTAAATCTGCTCGTATGGGTTTAATTTACTTTATTATTAAAAAAAAGTTAGTTTTCGAGGAATTTTAAAATTTGATTGCAAACATAAACAAAACTAAGACTTTTTAAATATATTGACAATAATGGTTTGTTTTAAACAAGATCACGTTTAAGTTAAGAATAACTTATAGACCTAGTACAGTTTATTTACTTATTGTTATTTTTCTTTTACTAAAAAGAGAAAAAGACCAGCCCATTATTTAAAAAAAATTTGTTCGCTAAAACGTTATCCCGATGAAAAGAATTTTAGCAAGAATTTCACTAGTAAGAGAAATATTTGTCATTATTTAAGCAACTGCTACGGAAAAGCCGATTTCAGAATTTTGAATTTATTTTCCTCTTTATGAAAACTTATAATCATATACTTATTTTGAAATATTTTCCCCTCTGGCTTTTATCTACTTCATGCGTATCGACTTAAGCAGTGATTATTTTTCAACGTGAACCCGAGAAATTTTTTTAAATGGGCCAGGAGATATGAAAAGATTTAAAACTTTAAAACTTCGTTTCATTTCTTGCGTATTTCCTGTAATATGGAATTTTTACTTGTGCTGATGTGGACCTGATTTTTTTAACGCCAAAAATGGCCCACAAGGATGGAAAGGATGAGAAACACTGACCCAAAGGAAGATTTAAGAAAATTGTTTTTTGCTTTTATAGGATAAAAAGGCTGTATTATCAGTGAATATATATCTTTCTATCTATCTCTTATTCATTTGATTCACAAAACATTTTTTTATATTTCGAAGCGCTTTTTTGGTGATAAATATTTCTCTTTCTCATGGAATTCTTTATATATTGTTTAACCAGGTTTACGTTTTAATTAAAACATTCTTTTCCTTTTTTCATTTTTTTAATGGGGAGAAAAAAGTGACTAGATTTCTTTTTCCTCTTTAATGTTTTTGTGGGTCTTTTGTAGAGCCCTATAGAAAAAATATCCCGCCACTTAAAAAGACCAAACAAAATGTTAGCAAAACATATAAAAGAAAAACCAAACTTTTTATTAGTTACTGAAGAGGGTGAAATTCATTCATGTTATTGAGTATTTGTATAAAAAGATCGTTTTCTTTATATTTCTACCTCCACATGAACTCTGATAACTATCCTCCATTTCGCGATGTTTTCCATAGTGGTGTTTATTCTGCATTTTTTACATATGTTAGAAAGATTCAGTGGTTTAAATGTGGGCCCCACACCCCGGTTCGACAAAATTGGTCGTATGGTTAACAGTTTGGTTAATTCATACCCACCCTATCAAATCGATGACGCGCGGCTTTACTTATCTTAAGGAAAATAACCGCATCCCCCATCTATCAGAAGACGTTGATAGGTGCATTTCATGACTATTACGACAAAGGCGTTGAGTATGAATAATTCCATGGGTTTGTAAAAAGTGAATGACTGAATTCTCGTCATGAACACACTTTGAAAGCGTAAAGAGATTCATCCCTAACAAAAACGTCCGAAATAACTCTTGATCAGAGTGAAGATGTGGCTGACCCAATTACCGATCGGTGGGGGCTGTGTTTTATTTATTTATTTATTTTTTTTTAAACTCATTTTTCCATTAGTAGTGGGTCTCTTCTACATAAGAACCGTTTTTGTTTGTAGCACTTTCCGTTGGTTGTGATCAACAAGTGATTAATGATTGAAAACGAGAAATGGCTCAAAGCAAAGTCATACATAGTGCAGGTTATCCCCTTATGATACCCGCATCAGAAAAATAAGATCTGAAAAAGTTCGTCTTCGGGTTATTTTTATCGTGTTTTAAACCTGAACTAATAAACCTAAGTTTCTCCTTAAAAACTATTTAAAAAAAAACAACAACAACAACGTAGATTTAAAGTTTCGATACTTTTACACTGTCCATTCAGACCTTTTTTTTTTTTTTTTTAATAAAGATTTAAATTTTAACTCGGTGATCACCAAAAATCTGAATTTGCCTGATCAAAAACTGTTAATTTAGGTAAAAAGAATAAAAAATGAAATTAAAGATATTGCAGAATCTTGATCCAAATCTATTAATTTAGGTAAAATTATAAATGATATATATACCAAAAATAATACATGTATATATAAAATCATGGCAAAAAATTCGAACCCCCCCCAACAGAACCTCGGGTGGTGCTAGACTAGCAAACCTTAACGGGTGAGTTCGAATCTCACTGAGTGCTCTTTTCATACGGCCTTGTGCCACATTTAAGCTAAAAGCTTAGTTAATTACTAAACTGGACCAGTACTAATGATAGTGATTATAATAAGAAAACCAATCCTTGAGGATTTTTGACTTAAAACGAAATATAAAAAAATATCAAGTGACTATTCAAAAGGGTAAATATAAACGTACTATTTACACGAATCCCTAACCTCTACGCATAAAATAACCCATTGACATGCCTTTAAAATCAATCAATCTATCATTCATTTAGGGTTATTATTTAAAACGGTTTTGACAACAATGTCAAACGATCTCTGCTTTCAGAAATAGACCATTTGATTGGTTAATTTTAATAGCATGTTATTCCGTCTGGGATTATGACTAGAGGTTAGGGAATTGCGTACATTGTACGCTCATATTTAAACATTTTGTGCAGTTTCTTATGAGGTTTTTTTTTTTGCACGGTAATATATCAAGTATTCCTATCTAATACCAATAATTTTCTAACATTTATTTAACACATGGAGGGAACCCTAACAGGTATTATCACTTCGAACCAGAGTGAACCTGGTAGTAATACCTATAAAGAGGTACTCCACACTCTAGCTCTACAACTAGAGAGACAATTTGACACAGCTGATAAAAACGGGGTGGGTTGGGTACTCATTAGGTCTAAATTTTTCAAATATTGTATTTTATAAGATTAGATTCTGATAGTCTAAAAAAAAAAAAAGATTACTTCAATCTGTTTCTCTTCTATGGAACATTTTATTCTTTTTATTTTAGTTTAATAAAATTTATTTTTGATAATCTAGTTCTGATGTTCGGGGGAAAAAGTGTTTGTGCAGAATATCTCGTTGGTTTGGTTTCTTTGTTTAATGGCATATCAATCTTCTAGGGTTATTTAATGCCAAAGCCGTCCTTCTTGAACAACAGCAGTGAGGCTATTTAACCCTTAGCTGGGAGGATAAGGGGGTTCATACTTTCCTAAGGGTATTTGTCCAAAAGTGAACCTAATAGCATGACTGGAGTCCGAACTCGCTTACTACGATTCTGCAGTATAGTGCGTTAACCATTACACCACGGGGGACTCCCCCAATATCTTGTTAATAAAATGTCTGCTGTAATGTACCAAGAATTATATAGTCAATGTAATACTTTCCTATGGAGAAAAATAGAAAATCAAAGTCATCCAAAAATAATGAATTTATTATGAAGGAAAGTAAACGTTAAAATGTTTCGGCTTTAGTAAACCTTCATCAGTACTTTAAGATGAGGAAACAAATGTTGATTGAACAACGATGGATGTTTTAGAATTATTTGAAAGAATATATATATACATGTATATATATATATGCACACAAAGAATTGGTACAGGCAATGTAAATAAATGTATGGAACTTCTAGGAGATACAGTAGATTAAAAAGATTTTACATTTCTATCTAAGTTTATCATTTCATAACAATCTAATAATTTCTATTCATTTTTTCTTTATTGAACATTTACATTTAAAAATAACATTTTTTATGAGTTTCAATTCACTCATCAGCCATACTACTTCGGTTGATTGCATTGATATAATTTTGTGCTTTTAAATGTAACTGTTTTGTAAAAGTCAAAACTAAACTGAACTAAATGACTTAAATTTATTCTTATCTGGTTGGTGAATATTAAGCATTACATTACGGTTGATATAACGGAAATTTTCATTGTTGTGCTATTTTGCATTGGAAAGATTTGTCTGGTGGCGGGTCTTAGAATATTCTATTGCTTGCAGAACGATTAGACCCAACAAAAAGGGTGTCCTGGGTATGACACTAAACTGTATCTACTGGTGAGGTTACAGTTCTGGATATCTGAGGAGCTTTATTGCCATTATTCTAGGTCCATTGACCTGGAGTGGTAGGAAGAAGTCCCATCTATAGCTCAAATATGTATGTTTAAAAATTATTTGTATTTGATGGGACCGTGTGCAGAAAAGCTCTTAAACATCTATACCAAAAATGAACTTACATTGAAGCCGATTTCCTAACCTATTGGCATAAAGTAACCCTAAACGGTGTTGATGTGCCGTTAAAATTAAAAAATCAATCATAAAATTGAACTAATTCTAAAATGGCTGTTTTATTAAATTCACTGTTAAAGAAAAAAAAAATGTGAACGTGTTTGTGAATTCTTTTTCAGTTTGTAAATCGATTTTAAATCGAATATATTAATAAAAATAGATGGACTTTTGTATAGTTTCTATGAACCACAACCTTATTGTTTTGCATAAAAAGATAAATTGCTTCCTCTTGCTTATTCCCTCCACACCCATAATTTGTAACGAAAGGTAGCATTAAGTGTGTTGTTTATACCTAAGAAAATCAAGTACCAATCCTCGATTAGATGGTGTCTTCGTTTTAGGATGAGAAAGTCATTATTTTTATATCAGTGTAATTTCTTTCCTCTTAATTAATTTGTACTTCAGGTTATTAGTTTAGTTGCTCGTGTTTGAGTTAAATTAGTTTTTAAAAGGCATTAAGTCAGGCTGTAATGAATTCGTGTGAAATAAAACCCGGGCGAGCATCTCATTCATAGACTTTAGCTTAGTTTTTTTAGTATCGAGGCTTTTTAGACAAGTTGTTGTTGAAATAATTGCCAATCCTTTAAGAGAACATTCCTGAATGATAGCAGCGCGACATTCTCTCAAAAAACAAAAACAAAAAAAAAAAACAAAAAACAAACAAAACCTAAAATGTTGACCACTTAAAATTTCTTTTAATTGCTGAAGGAAGAAAATAACAATTACACTACACATCTATCTAGGATCGCCCGGTCGTCAAGTTTTAGAATACACTGACTGTATCCCCTGCACCCCCCCTCAAAAAGTGGTGTCTTGGTTATGATACTAAATTGCATTTGATGGTGAGGTTCCAGTTCTGAAGTACTGGGAATATAGAGTACCCCTCCATTGCCACAACTCCCAGGTCCACTCAGCCCCGGACTGGTAATACCTGTTAGGGTCCCATCTATAGGTATAATAGATTTATTTTAAAATTATTTGTATTTTCTTGGACCGTATGGAGAAAAATCTCTTAAACTATTACACAAAAATACGAATATGAATGCAATTCCTTAACCTCTAGGCATAAAATAACTGTAGACAGCTTGACATAGTGTTAAAATTAATCTAATTTTTGAAGTAAAAAATCTGATAGTATGAAGAAAGACAGACAATACAGAAAACAAAATCGACAGGGTTCCTAATAAGAATTGCATTCACCTTGTTGGCAGGGCTTAGATTATGCTGTCTGCATTACCTTCAGAGGGATAAGATCCCCTCCGTAAGAAAAAAGGTGTCCTAGATATGATCCTAAACAGCATCTGATGAAGTTTCAGTTCTGGAGAGTTGGGAGTACACCTTCATTACCATTACTCTCATGTTCACTCTGACATGGATCGGTAATATCTACTTGAATCAAATAGATCTGTTCAAAGATTATTTGTATTTAATAGGAATACTTGATTACATATAACTCTAAATTATTTGTATTAAGAAAAGTTAGTTGAAGCTATAATTTTCTATTAAAGACTATTATTAGTGACTTGAAACCATACAACTGTGCATATTATTTGCATTAGATAAGTTTGGTTGGGTTTTATGGCATATCAACCATTGTAGGTTATTTAATGCCAAATCCTCTTTATACATATATATTTGATATATGATTTGTAAACAAATTTTGTTGATGACATTCTTAAATGAACCTGAGCTCTTTTTTTTTTTTTTTGCGCACAGTTAAATGGTTTCAAGTATTGCAATATAACAGTCATAATTTGACATCAGTCATTTGTTTGCACACGGTTTGTTCTATTTGACCCATAGATAGGACCCTATCAGGTACTACTATGGGCCTGAGTGAACCTGGGAGTAATGTTAATGAAGAGGTACTCCACATTCCTGAAATCTCCAAATGTAAATATAAATGTACAGTGTATGTGATTCCATAACTTCTGGGCTTAAAATAACCCTTGACAGGTTGGGTGCCATTAAAGTCAATCAAAACCTGTCAATTTAGTCTTTTGCTTTATTTTCCTTTTTTCAAACCTATAGTAAAATTTTATTTATCTGTTAACTAGGAAATGCTAATTAGTTCTTGACTCCTTATCCACCAATGGTTTGAGAGACTGGGGTTCAATTCCAGGTCAAGTCATACCAAAGACTCAAAAAATGGTACTTGATGCCTCATTGCCTAACACAGCATTATAAGGTATGGATCAAGCGTAAATGGAACAATCCAGGAAAAGGAGTAGCACTTTCCCCTACACCTCAGTATAGTAGCTATTGAAAAGGGAACCTTGGGGGTTACCCTCAACTATGGTCGGCTAACTTACTTATATCATCATGGACCACTGTTAACTATGGCATGTTAATTAGTTCTTCAGTCTTTCCTCAATAGAAACATCTGTATCATAAGAACAGTTAAGTTGATTTCTATTTCAGATGTTAATGGAAAAGGGTGTTTGTCCAGAATAGTGCACTGATGAAATGTCTGCTGTAGTCTACCAAAAATTATATAAATATATCATATTTGCATTCTCTCCAAATAAGAATAAGTTCATTTCCTTAATTTTTTTTTTTTTTTTTTTTTTTTTTTTTTTACTAAACAGTTACATTTAAAAATCACATCTTCAAACTACAGTTCACCCATCAGCCATACTTCTTTAGTCTTTCTCTCCCCAGCCACTAAGAAGATGGCCACCTACAGCTGATTGTAGATATATCACTTTTGGTTCTTAAATGTATTTACCCAATCCCTCCACTGTAAGCAGGATGTGTTACAAGGACAATTTTTTTTAAAGTAGAGTACATCTGGGTGAAGATCATGACTTTCGAAAGGGTATTAGCACAAAATGAAACACATTTTATGCCCAGAAGTTATGAATCATGTATATTTACATTTTTTTGTACAGTTTTTTTTAAGATCTTTTTTTCCCCCACACTATGGCATTGGCCACCAGGTTTGAACTCTGGTCACCGATTCCATTGTGGAATGTGGAGTACTCCTTAATTGCCATTACTCCCAGGTCCACTCTGATTCAGAGTGATAGTTCCTCTTAGGGTCCCATCTATGGGTTGAATAGGACTTTTTAATCATTATACTGGAAACCATTTAATTGTGGCAAATAGAAATATTAGTGTTTGATAGCAATACTTGAAACCATTTAAGTGTGCAAACACAAAGAAAACATGAAAATTGTTAGCTAAAAGCTATTCTTTTACAAATCATATTCAATATATATATATATATATATATATATATATATATATATATATATATATAAACAGGATTTGGCATTAAATAACCTACAAGGGTTGATATGCCTATATATATATATATATATATATATATATATATATATATAAGTAAAGTTGGCAGCTGTAGTGGAGAGCGACCCCGAAGTCTCCCTTTTCAAAAGGTGCTACTCCTTTCCCTGGATTGCTACACTTTACCCTTGATACGTACCTTATAATGGTGAGTGTTAAGCAAGGAGGTATCAAGTACCATTTTTTAAAAGTCTTTGGTATGACTCGACCTGGGATTGAGCCCTGGTCTCCTGGACCACTGGCGAACACTCTACCCACTAGGCCAATGAGATTGGCATAATGGTTAGAGTGTTCGCCAATGGTCCGGGAGGCAGGGGTTCAATCCCAGGTCATCATACCAAGTACTCAAAAAAATACTCAGACTCAAAAAATCGTACTTGATGCCGCCTGGCTTAGCACTCAGCATTATAAGGTAAGGATCAAGGGTAAAGTGGAGTAATCCAGGGAAAGGAGTAGCGCCCTCCCCTACACCTCGGTGTAGTAGCTATTGAAAGGGGAGCCTTTGGGTCGTCCTCGACTATGGTCGCCAACTTTACTGTGTGTGTGTGTATATATATATATATATATATATATATATATATATATATATATATATATATATGGACTCCGATTTTCCGTTTCCACTTTTAGAAAATCCCTTTTTTTTCCGTTTTCACATTTGCAAAATTTAATTTTCCTTTGTTATTATATTTATTTATTTTTTTTAATACTTTTATGAGAAAATTGAGATAAATTAAAACTTAAAAAACATAATTCAAAGTTTTATTCCACATGAAGAAATGGTAGATACATGTTTTTACCTGTTAAAAAAATTAAATTTTCATTTAAAAGAATTTAGATTGATATATATATGGTGGTCTGCAATATTAAAATCAACGAAAGAATCAACAACAAATAACTCAAAGTATATTTAAAATTTTGACTACAATTTTTGCAAAAATAATTCAAACACTAACAAAATTTTAACTTAAATTAAAATTTATCACAAATTGAAAAACAGCTCAAAATTTGAAATTGAATATTCCCCAAATTATAAAATTAGCAATCATTAAATCTTTTTTTCTAAGTCTCCATTGAAGTACAACATTGTAAATTGCTTGGTATTCTTAGGGGTTTGATTTTCACGTTGTTTATTCATTAAATGTTTATACTGAGAAAATGAACGTTCAACATCAACGCTGGTAACAGGCATCCATATGACCTTATTGGCAATCTGTTGTAGAAGAGGAAATCTGCTCTTATTTGCATTCCAAAATGCTAGGATATTAAAAGGATTTGATAAGTCATCTTTGTAATTTACATATTTTTGGAATTCTTCTAAAAGTTCGGTAGAAGGATCTTGAAAGTCTTTAATAACTGCAAAACTATCAATATCATGAGTTATACAAGGTAGCTGTCTTGGATCAAATATACGAGCTGCCTTGTAAAAGTTATACACGGGGTGGGCTTCCAGATATTTATTCAATTTAAAAAAAGATACGCTGAACAAATCTTGAAAGTCTGAGATAACTCTCTCTCTCTCTCTCTGGGTTTTAGTTCAGACAGAAGACGATCAGTTTCAAGGCCAAATATTGATTTTGATATACCAGCATGTAAATATTGTTTCACGTCTTCCATCACATAATAAACAACACATGCAAGTGGAGACTTAGTTTTTTCTAAGCTTGTCAAAGCTTTTATTAAACGTGTGCAGTTCTCAGTTATAAAATACAGTTTTAGGCACAAATTAAGGAAAGAGGCATGATGTAGTCGACCACTATCTTCTAATTCCAGAATTCTATCTACTGCAAGGCCATGACTCTTTTCTTGCTTAAAGAATCCTTCATAAAATTGTATAAAGGATGAGTGATATCTGCCTGCATTAAACCAGGAATTCCATCTGGTTGCCACTGGTACAGGGGGTAGTTTCATTTGTTCTTTAGGTAAATAATTTTCAAGCCATTTCAAATATAGTTTTTTTTTTTTTTTTTCCCGACTCTGCTTTCTAAAAAAGGCTGACTTGATGAAAGTAGTGAGCTGGGTAACATTATCAAATGCTGGCCAATGTGAGAATACTTCAACTAGATTTAAAATGTATGCCAAACACAATACATGATAGCTGTTGTTAAAGATATTTGATAAGACTTCTCGATTAGCTTTTTTGCAATAGGCTGCCGAATCTGTTATAAAGACAATGATCTTTTCAAATTCAATATCCACATGAGTTACAGTTCGGATACATGCTTGACTTACAGTTTGATGATTACATTCTGACAGGGTTACAACATCAATGAGAAATGACTCACCACGAATGCTTGCAATGATATTCAAAATGTTGTGGTCATGACAGTCAGTTATTTCATCTGTTATGATACTAATAGATTCATTAGCAAGCTTGGCTTTCAGAGCAGCAAAGTGACATGCAAATAATTTTGGTAGATGAAGCTCCCTAATACAATTGAAACTTGGAATAGAGCTACCTTCCTAACAGTATTTTAATAAAAATGGTCTCATTTTATCAACTTAGTGAAGGGGAATGTCAGATAAAGTGCACATTTTTAAAAAAATCAAGAATAAATTCATCTCGTATCTCTTTACTCTTGAACAATGTTGTTATTGTCTTCTGTTTCACTTGAGATGACCCTATTGAAGATTTTTTTTCCTCATATGAACTTTTGACTTATATGGTCTTTGATTGTGTCAACCCTAAAAATATCGATGCTATGCAGACAAAATTTGCAAAATAGCATATCATCTTCTGCATAAAAGTCATCTGGAAATTGTCCAACTCTGGCTTTAGTACAAATTTTAGATACTGTGGTTATTTTTTTTCTTTTTTGAGGAGCAGATGAATTTTTTGAATTGGAGGGTAGATTTGATTCAGCCATTTTGATGAAAGAAATCAGAGAGAATTGCAATGTGCCTGTGTCAATTTTAGACTGTAGTCTGATGTTGAAAGAAGTAAACTTTTTTCTATATTTCTAAATTGTATGAGAGAAATGTAGCATTTCATAAAAATAACAAGTTATAAAATTAAACCAAAGAAATAGATTATTAAGAATGTATTGCTTTGATCTTGCTCTTTTTCCTTTCCTTTTTTTTTTTTTTTAGGTTAAAACTATTGTCTATAAATCCCACTTTCACTTAATCCATGAGACAGAAACAGTATATTTGGAGGGGGACTAACTGACTTTGATCTGCTTTGCTACATACAGTTTCTTACCTTTTTTTTTTCATTTTCTAAAATAAGATAATGAATATTTTCTAGGAATTTTTTGTTGTTGTTGTACGAGTGCAGAAACTGAATTTTAAAATTCTTCTTTAGGTCTTAAAAGGAAAAATAATTTGAAATATTTATAAAGAATAAGATTAAAAGAAATAACAAGGTAATATTGTTTTATTTATTAAAATATTTACAAAAACACAAGAGATAGTTTTTAAGTATTGAAAAAAAGAAAGAAAAATGATTAATTTAACATGGAAAATGACTGCATAAAAAAAATGGGCTTCCGTTTCAAATCAGCGATTTCAGAAAATTGGGGTCCATATATATATATATATATATATATATATATATATATATATATATATATATATATAAGCAGGATTTGGCATTAAAAAAACTTCAAGGGTGGTTGAACTTGAGGGTAGATTTGTAAAACACAACCACCCAACCTGTTGGACACTTATCTGAATGGTGAGTTCTGTGTAAAAAAAAAAAAAAAAAAAAAAAATATAACTTTTTTGTACATTACTGGAAACACAATGGAAATTTTCTTTGTTGTGCTATTTTGTATATTAAGCACTGCAAAGAGATTTTTTTTTTCTTCAAATATACTAAATTTGAATTAATTAAAAAAGAGTTTATTATATTCACTGTTTAAAAAAAAACAAAACATTTTTACCCATAAATGAAGCCTTGTTTGTCGGTAAATAAACATTGTGTTGCATTAAATTTTTTTTTTCTGACATTGACTGATTTACTAGGAGAGAAAGACCATAATAACTTTTAAAAAGAACTTGACCTTCTCACCAAATTATATGAAGACGGTGTAATATCTCCATCATGGCTACACTGAACTTTTTCTGTAAAAAAATGCAAATAATAGTTCTTTGTACTGACATTTAAATATGAGTCATTGTCCGTCCACTTGTAAAGCTTAAAGAAGGAAGTCATTCTCTTAATACAACATATTACCGTGTATCTCACGGTCGTCATTTACTATGTTTAGCCGTGGCACAAGGCCATGAGTATTGGGGCCTCTAGTGAAAATCAAACTCGCTCAAAACAGTCTGCTAACCTAGCTTGCTAATCATTACACTGCACAAGACATCTGGGAGTTATTTACTTAGCTTTTTTTATTTTTTTACTTTATCTGGCACACAAGCCCCAGGTTGGTTATAGTACCTGCTGTTACTAAAGTGGTCACCCATCTAAATTCTGAACAGGCTTGTACGCCCCTGTCAATTGGGGCTGACTGTATCTCCTTCAGAGGAGTAAGACCCATTTAAAAAGTGGTGCCTTGCGGATGATACTAAACTACACTTGATAGTGAGGCTCCAGTTCTAGAGATCTGGAGAGTGTGGCGTCACTCCTTCATTACCATTACTCTCAGGTCCACCCTGACCTGCAGTGGTAGTACCTGTTAGGATTCCATCTATCAGTCAAATAGACCTGTTTGAAAATTATTCGTATTTGGTTGGATAGTGTGCAAAAGAAAAAACCCTAAGAAACAATGATTGAAAAATATAAATGTTAGTTGGGCGCTTTAGCCGAAAAACCGACTTTTTTTCTTTTTTTTTTTTTTCTCGGTGTCATTTTCTCGCCGTGAAAACGTATCGAAAATTTTCACGAAACCAAAATCGTTCGGTTTCGTGCTATCACTACTGAGTGACCATATCCGAGAAAACACTGTTTAAAAGACTCAGATTTTAATAAAATTAAATTTTGTCAACATTCATACCATTGTAAGGGGAAAAATAAAGTTAGCGACCTTAGTCGAGGGGGACCCGAAGGCTCTCTTTTCAATAGCTACTACACCATTTCCTGGATTGCCCCACTTTACCCTTGATCCTTACCTTATATTGCTGAGTGTTAAGCAAGGTGGCATCAAATACCATTTTTTTTGAGTCTTTGGTCTAATGAATAGTGTGTTCGCCAGTGGTCCGGGAGACCGGGGTTCAATCCCAGGTAGTCATACCAAAGACAAAGGGGGAAAAGATTGAACAAAAATATGAAAACATTTGACGAGTTTTAGGGGAAAAAAATGGGAAATCTATTTGTTTACAAAAAGGAAGATAAAAAGGAAAATGAGGCAAATATGACACTTGGAAATCTTTCATAGAGAATGTTTTCAAATAGAAAAAAAAAGGAAATACAACGATCTCTGAAATCTATTTGTTTCAGTTTTCAAAAATATACTTTTTGTGGTAAAATGAAGTTAAAAATAGTTGTCAGTTTCGTCTTAACGTTAGATTTTATTTTATTTGAAAGATTATTTTCTTTCCAGCCATATAAATATTTTTAAGATTGGACCAGAAATACATGAGAAATTGTGAGTTGTTTATCTCAAATGAAACCAGATGTCAACTAGAAATGCTATCATTACACAAGAAAATGATTGGTTTCCTTAGAAAGCAAAAATACGAAATTAAAACCCGAATCGAAAACCCGGATTATCACAGAAGAAAATAACGGAAATATGAATTGCCAAACCCTTATAAATATGAATATATACCGAAAGTGATTCCCTATCATCTTGGCATAAACTAACCCTAAATATATTGACATGTTAAAATCAATCCTGAACAGGCTTGTCACTGTTTAACTTAGTTGATCTTATTGGAATTGGTGCTTTCAGTGACTTGGCCATAAGTTTAAAAAAAAACAAAGCAAAAGCCCAGCTTAGATTTTTGGCACAATATCTCAAGTCAGAATTCAATAGCGATGACCCTGTGAGAGATTTACTTAAACTAATTACCTTTACAGCAAAATGCAGCCATGTATCTCATTATTATTGTCTGTATTTTCTGTATGACAAATGGATTATGAAAATAGAAAGATCACTTCAAATTTTGATAGTATTAGGTTTTAGTTTCCAATCCTGCACAAATTTCCTTATATTCCGACCAGCAGATTCATCCATATTTATAACTTTTATTTTTTTTGTCTTACAGTAAGTCTTTAGGTCCTTTTTTTTCTGCAACGAAAACATTCATTGTTTTTGTATGGACAGTCATAAAAATGCAGTTCTTCACATGCATGACAGAGGTTGAGTCATATTTTTTCTCTTCATTTTATTTTCTTGGTGCACTTTTCTAATGTGCAACACACTACTTACTTCTACATCTTTAGCATCTTGCTGAACATTTATAAGTCTCTGACAATCTTCTGCTAGGTCAAATTGGGTTCATTTTCAAGTTTATTTGAAATCCTCCTCCTGATTAAAGTGTCTTTTGTTGATACCAAACCTTGCACAAATATCAAACGTTTAAAATTGTTGGGGCTTAATTTTGCCAGTTTGAACCCCTCACACTGATCAGTCCCAATGCTAGCGGACGTTGTGAAATCATCTTTTTTTATTAAGTTCATACATTTCCATCTTTTATGGAACGACATTGTGTATTTGACAGTGCCTAGTTTCCTTAGCATAAGTCTCACTTTTTTAGAACAGTTGGAACAGTCCATTTTGTAAAGGTCTTCATATCTATGGAAGTATGATGAAAAAGTTCTCTTTTTCTGGCATATGCTTAAATTCAACAATCGCATATATGATAACATCCTGTAAAAAAAATAAAAAGGCTTGAATCTTTGTTCTTATTGTTAATATTTTCCGTTGTTCTACAAACAATTCTTTGAGGTTTTCAAACCTTTGTTCATAATTTTTCCATTGTTTTGCTTGTTGTTTCAATATTTCTAGTAAAGTTGTCTTAAAATTCTTCATTTTGTACTTTGTGAATTAACTTTTCACATTTTTTGTACACATCTATCTCTTGACCAGGCCATTGGCCTAATGTATAGAGTGTTTGCCAATTGTACCGGAGACCGGAGTTCAATCTCAGGTCGAGTCATACCAAAGACTCAAAAAATAGTACTTGATGCCGCCTTGCTTAACACTCGCATTATAAGGTAAGGATCAAGGGTAAAGTGGAGCAATTCAGTGAATGGAGTAGCGCCCTCCCCTACACCTCAGTGTTATAGCTATTGAAAAGGGAGCCTTGGGGTCCCTCTCTCCTAAAGTCCTCAGCTTCCACTGAATACCTTTACATCAAGGAAATCTCAACAGTACATGATTTTGTAAATTGAAAAATATAATTTCGTATTTTGCATACCTTTAGTTACATTTCCAGTTCTTTGTAGTTGGAATAATATCCCATATTTTTCCAAATGTTGTATTTTGGACAACTTGGTTGATATCCATGTAATCCTTAGGAAAATCCTTGTGGCATTCATGAATGTTTATGAGGATTGTATTCTGTTGAAATCCTTGTTCATCAAAAAGTTGTACTGGTGAATGTTTGAGTTCGACTGAATCCTTCATCACCAGATCTTGTAACCTAACAAAAATTTACTGAATAAGAAATAACCAAAATGGAGGTTATAAATAAAATGGAAATCTTTATAACATCATCAAAATACAATACTCTCCAACTGCGTGAAGATGGTAAACCACTATTAGTCAGCCAATTACCCACACTCACAATAGTGTCCAACGTATTTATGAGGAATGGAACATACCCATTCCTGTTCGCTGGTAGGGTATATAACAAAGTTTTTTAAGAATCTTTTAATGACATTTTGTTTTTATTTTTTTCAAGCATATTTTACTAATTTTTTTTATATATGCCTACAGAGTCTGAGAAAATCTAACCAGGTTTCAATTAAACAGATCATCAGAATTGTTCTGACTAAAGAAGGGTTGGACCAAAACTACATTTTATTGATTGGAAGACCATTAGAAGGAATAATATATATATATATATATATATATATATATATATATATATATATATATATATATATATAGAGTGTGTGTATAAAAAGTTTTACTGACTTTTAAAAATACTTAGACTTTTTAAGAATTTTTTGAAGTTTTGAATTGGAGTTACTGTTAAGGATTCTTTCAGACGGACATCTGTTGATTATTATTCCATTCCAACCATTTAACACTTTGTCTTTGCATAAGTGTCTCTCATGTACAATATCATTCAAGAAATACTGAACACAACTTATGTACTTGTTCGAAGAATTAGCCTAGAATATAATGTGATGTCAGTGATTTTTAAAAAGAAAAATTTACTTAAATAAAATAGTTATTTTAGAATTTATGTGTTAAGTTATTTTACCAGAATTTCAAAGCAGCAAACTGAAATTCTTACAGTGGTGAATATCCAAAAACAGTGCTTTAAGTATGTCATAGAAAAATGTGAAACAATATATTTTCAACTGTATCATCACTGAGTATGACAGCATTACTGTTACCACTAAAAAATCATCTAAATATAACATCAAAGACACTTCTAATATAACTTTGAAATTGTTTTATTTAGCTGTTCTTACACAAGCATTCAATTGAGATATTATGTGCATGAGTAACTGCGTGGTTGAATGGTTTTGTGTACTTACTGTGTGGGTTAAATAGTACCACTATTTAATACTATAGCCATCCTTGAAGAAGGATTTCAAGCTGGGCTTTGGTATTAAATAACCCATAAAAGTTGATATACCATCAAAGAAACCAAACCAGTCTTTAGAGACAACTAAATAAAAATATAAATGTATGTTCCCGATTCTGTAAACGTTTGGTATAAAATAAACCCAGACAAGTTGACATGCCATTAAAATCAATTCTTTACAAAACTTAGTCACCTTGCATAAAGGTTAACAAGTTAAGCTAGCAAACCATTGTCATTGTTTAACTTCTGAATTTCATTTGGTGCCCCATATATTCAGCCTTGTGTCACATCTAAGCAAAGCTTAGTAAATAATTTTATGAAACTGAATCTTAAATTTAAAAAAAAATGTTTTTAGATGATGAACCTCAGTCAATCATTATTATTAAAAATTTTCCTAAATCTAGTTGCTTTTTGTTGGACTAGAATTATTCATTTTCCTAATTAAAAGTTATATCCAAAAACTTAGCCATTTAAAATTGGTTTTGATTACAATTTTGCCTTTCTTTTTTTTTTTTTTTCTTGAAAGAATTTAAAAAAATTTTTTTCCTGATTATATTAGTTGTTCCATTATTTAACTCATTAACTCTGTAGGTACCAATGTCCTATCTTAATATTTTGCCACTTTTAAAAATTCAACATAAAAACATGTAAGGTACTACATATTAGATGAAAAATATCTAACCCAGTTGACGGAGTCTCTAGAATATACCAACTGCATCTCTGCAAAGGGTTAAGACCACCACCGCCAATGAGTGTCTTGTATATGACACTAAACAATCTGATGGTAAGGAGCTATGCTGGAGCTATGGGGAATGCAGAGTACCCCTTTATTGCCATAGTTCCCTGGTCCACTCTACCCAACAGTGGTAGCACCTGAAAGGGTCATATCTATGGGTCAAATAGAACTATTTGACATTTTAAACTGAGTGCAAACTAATGACTTGTGCTAGATTGAATTGTTAAAAATAGAACTGTTTGATTATGTAACTGTGTAAACAAGTGAGTAATGTTTAAATGAATTGCTATACATGGAACAATTTAACTGTATGCAAAAGAATGAGCTTAGGCTTGTTTAAAAACAAAATGTGTTTACTAATCATATATTTGATAAATATGTATAAAGAGGATTTGGCATTAAAGAATCTAAAATGATTGATATGCTATAAAAGCCAACCAAACCAAATCATGTATATCTAATATATATATATATATATATATATATAAAGAGGATTTGGCATTAGATAACTTACAATGGTTGATATGCCATAAAACCCAACTAAACCAAATCACATTTGATATATATGTATAAAGAGGATTTGGCATTAAATAACCTACAATAGTTGATATGCCATTAAACCCAACCAAACCAAATCCTATATATTTTATATATATGTATAAAGAGGATTTGGCATTAAAGAACCTAAAATAATTGATATGCCAACCAAACCAAACCAAATCCTATATATATATATATATATGTATATATATAGAGAGAGAGGATTTGGCATTAAATAACCTACACTGGTTGATATGCCATGAAACCAAACCATAAATAGATAAATGTAATGTTCTGTATATTGTATCCAAAAATATCAAGAGAAAAATCTAAATTAAACAACAGAGAATGAGGAATGCGATTTAAGGGTTGGCTTTGATGATAGATTTTAATGGTTAAAAATTTTATTTCAAGAGAGGAAAATGTTGTTTTAAAATTATTTAAAACCCCTAAGACCGCATACAGAATATTGTACTCAGAACTGGGCTCCAGTGTTGAGACATGGAAATTGAAGTGTAATATCAAAATTGGAAGGCATACAAAGAAGAATAACAAAACAAATAAAAAGAGTAAAAAATAGCCACAAGGAGAGATTATAAAAATTAGGATTAACTTCTTTACTAGAAAGAAGAATGAGAGGTAATCTAATTGAAACTTACAAAATAATTAATAGAATTTCTAATTATGGTAGACTTTCTTTCAGTATTTCTCCTCAAACTGGAAATTTACTCTCAAAACAGATTTTAAAAACTATTAACCTACTGAATTTTTTTGTTGATAGACTAATATATTTTTGAACAACTAAATTGGATGATTTAAGAAAAAATGGCTTGAAAAAGAATTCAAGAGGGAATTTACAGAAAACTATCAGATGAATTACTTAACAGAATTTGATCTGTATATGTCCTGTGAAAAAGTTTTTTTTATAAGGTAAATGTTGATACATCAACATTTCTTCATTAGTTCTTATTAATCCAGACAATTTGCTTTTAGAATGGAGTAGACTTTCTACAAGGTTTTATTTTTATTTTGCCAAATTTATGTAAATTGTTTTTGTTTTTTTTTTTTCCTACAAGATTTCTTCAATAAATGATGGGTAGAAATTTTTCTTATCAAATAGTATAAGGGGACTGTCCATGACATTGTGGCTCAAGTGCTGAACTACAGCCTTGAAGGAAACTAGTTCAAACTCCAGTCATGCTATTACATTCACTTTTGTACTAATACCTTTGGGAACAGTATAAATCTCCTTATCCCCCCTGCTATGGGTTGAATAGTAACACTGCTGCTCTTCTACAAGGATAACTTTGGCATGAGATAACCCATGAAGGTTGATATAACATTAAACAAAGAAACCAAATTACTGTTCTTCTACAATGATGGCTTTGGCATTTAATAACCCACAAAAGTTGATATACCATTAAACAACAATCAAACCCAAAACCCATAAATATAATTTGATATCAACTTAAGTATAAAAGGGTCAATGAATGAAACTAGTTAAGATAAGTGAACTAAATATTTAACTAATGACCATGTGAGGGAATTTTCATTGTGGCGTGGCTAATATATTGAACTGCAACAACATAGTAAGCAACTTTGAACTCCAGTTGCATTATTATGTTAACTTAAATATTGCTACTACTGTTCTAAAAAGATGTCTTTGGCATTAAATAACCCACAAAGGTTGATCTACTATTAGAACAAAGAAAGTCAACCAAATTGTTGCCAAAGTTGGCTGGGACGACTGCTTCTCTGCAGAGGGGTAAGACTATCCTCCCTACAAGTGTCCTGGATATGCCACTAAACAATCTGATGCTGAGGTTCCAGTAATGCTGGAGCTTTGGGGAATGCGGAACACTCCTTCAATGCTATCGCTCCCAGGTCCACTCTGGCCCTGAATGATAACACCTGATAGGGTCCTATTTATGGGTCAAATAGAACTAAACTGTGTACTTATGCTAAACTGGATTGTTTGAAATAGGACTGTTTTTATGTATAAAAATGGATTTGGCATTAAATAACCTACAATGGTTGATATGCCATAAAACAAAACAAAACCAAATTCTATAAGTGCTCATTTATTTTCTGCAATGTTTTTAAATTATTCTGTTAGCCTGAGTGTTCTTTCATTGCTTTTCTTGTAACATATCTCTTAATTAAATACGTACCATCTTATGTATTTTTGCTAATTTTAACAGTGTTGTTTTTGAGGTGAGAGTTAACCGTATTATTCTATTTTTTTTATTTTTTTATAAATAATTATTGCTGTTATTTCGTTGAAAATGAGAGCTATGCTATGATATACTCTATCATTTAATTCTGCTTTGTATTTTATCAAAAGCCCTATCAATCAAGCTCAGTTGGCTGGGGACTTTAGAATACATTGACAGTATCTCTGCAAAGGTGGCCCTCCCCCACCCCGTTCCAGTGTCCTGGTTATGATATGAAACCATTTGATGGTGAGTCTCCAGTCCTGGAGCTTTGGGTAATGTTAAGTACCCCTTCATTGCCATTACCATTAGCTCCACTCTAACCTAGAGTGGTAGTACCTGTTCAGATCCCATCTATTGGTCAAATAGAACTATTTACTCATTTTCTATACTGGAAACCATTTAACAGTGTGCAAATAAATGATGGATGTTAAATGAATTATTAGTATTACATAGCAATAGTTGGACCCTTGATTTTTGTGGTAACAGAAATGTTATCATACTCAGTGATGATGCATTTGAAAATACTTGGATAGAACTATTAGTGTCATCATCACCATCATGTCGGGCCGCTAGCACGGATATCCCTGACCCTCTCTCGCCACTTCTCCCTATCGTTCATCACCTCTGGCAGGTCTTCAGGGTTATATCCCGTATCCTCACATAGCTGCTGAATGTATGTTTGAGCTGGTCATCTTGCTTTTGCCTGGCCATATGTAGGGGTCCATAGGAGTACATCACTTATGAGCTCGTCCCTGCTTCTCCAGCAGTGTCCTGCATGTCTGGTTCGTCTAACTTGGATAGTTTTCGTGATGGAAGGCAGGTGGCCGTATAGTTGGTGCGTTGTGAGGTGTTGCCACCAGGTCTTGTCTATTGCTTGCAACATTCTTGTGTAATTGCCGTCTAGCTTCTTCTCCAGCCGTTTAGTTAGCGTCCAAGTAGTGCATCCATAAAGTAGTATCGATATGACCGCTGCCTGGAAGAAACTGCGTTTCATTTTATCGGTCAGGTCTGATTTCCATATGATCGATAGCTGTCCATGCTTTCATTAGCTGCGTGTCGATGTCCTTTTCAGTTGATGAGACGCTGCTTCCTAGGTAGGTGAATTTAGTAATACTTTAAACCATTTAATGTTGTGCAAATAAATGAGCTCTAAAAATGTTCCCTACAAACTATTTCATTTACAAATATCAATTTAATATATTTGTATTAAGATTTGGCATTAAATAACCTACTATAGTTGATATGCCATAAAATGACAATCCTAGCTATTATTATTTTTCATTTTCCTGTTTTATCAAAATTCACTTGTGGGAATTCCTTCTACAACAACAAGGAACAGCATGCATCAGATACAAGAATAAAAAAAAAGATCCCTTTCTGTCTTAGAAGACGGGTCCTATATGTTAACTGCTATATCAACTTGGCTATGTGACCATAGATATGTATCATGGATGTCTCAATAAGATCTATGAGGCATTTGTGGTATAACAATTGTAAGAAATGGACTCTGCAACTCTACTTCACACCCTGAATGAAGTGAGGTTGTTTGCATTCTGTGTCATATTAATACCTTTGGGAAAGCTATGAATCCAACTATTCTATCCCCCAGCTCTAGGTAAATAGTACGTTAGACTGGTTCTTTAACCTTAGTAAGGCAACTGGTCTAAGAGAAGGAAAAGTCTAAATTCCATTGAGTTGTACTCTGCTTAAAAAAATGAACCTTTTGTCTTTGATTGTTCAGCACCATATTTGTTGCTGTTGTTTTACATTCAAAGGTGGGAAACATTTTCATACTTAAATACACAGTAAAATTTATTGTTAAGGTTGCACTTGAACTTTGTAAGAAAATCAAAAGTTTAAACATTTAGTTAATGAGTTAAAAGAAACAAAACATTTTAATGACTGTAGTAGTAATGCCACGAACAATCTTACCTCAAAGAAACAGAAGGTGTGCTCTCTCTGCTGCTGGCACGTGAAAATCAGAAGAAGAAAAGGAAGCAAGAGGTGTGACTAGTTTTATGGAGGAGAACGAGATAAGCCTACATGAAATGGTGAGATTTGATGAAGATAAGAGACAAAGTTTGAAGTGGAAAATGGCTGCATTTTGCTGATGTCTGATTGGTGCACATCCATCAGTTCATTTTGCAAGTTAAGCGAGTTGACTAGCATCCAGTAGGTTGATTCTTCTTCGACGAGACTTCTGAAACCAACTACAATGACTTAATGATTTTTGGTTTAATGGCATATCAGCCTTCATAGTTTATTTAATGCCATAGCCATTCTTGTAGAAAAACAGGAATGGCACTATTTAACTCATAACTAGGAGAATAAGGGAGTTCATCTCTTCCTCAAGGGTATTAGTCTGAACTCGCTATAATGGCGCTATAATATATGAATTCACTGTAATGGCGCTGTGTAGTATATTTGTTTATATGCCATGGAGAGTCTCTCTTATGATTCTTAAAAAGGTTGTTTTAATGATTTTTTTTCTAAAAAGGTTGTTTTAATGATTTTTTTTTCCAAAAAGGTTGTTTTAATGATTTTTTTTTTCCTAAAAAGGTTGTTTTAATGATTTTTTTTTTCTAAAAAGGTTGTTTTAATGACCTTTTTTTTCTAAAAAGGTTGTTTGAATGATTTCTTTGTAGAAAGGTTGTTTGAATGATTTCTTTGTAGAAAGGTTGTTTGAATGATTTCTTTGTAGAAAGGTTGTTTGAATGATTTCTTTGTAGAAAGGTTGTTTGAATGATTTCTTTGTAGAAAGGTTGTTTGAATGATTTCTTTGTAGAAAGGTTGTTTGAATGATTTCTTTGTAGAAAGGTTGTTTGAATGATTTCTTTGTAGAAAGGTTGTTTGAATGATTTCTTTGTAGAAAGGTTGTTTGAATGATTTCTTTGTAGAAAGGTTGTTTGAATGATTTCTTTGTAGAAAGGTTGTTTGAATGATTTCTTTGTAGAAAGGTTGTTTGAATGATTTCTTTGTAGAAAGGTTGTTTGAATGATTTCTTTGTAGAAAGGTTGTTTGAATGATTTCTTTGTAGAAAGGTTGTTTGAATGATTTCTTTGTAGAAAGGTTGTTTGAATGATTTCTTTGTAGAAAGGTTGTTTGAATGATTTCTTTGTAGAAAGGTTGTTTGAATGATTTCTTTGTAGAAAGGTTGTTTGAATGATTTCTTTGTAGAAAGGTTGTTTGAATGATTTCTTTGTAGAAAGGTTGTTTGAATGATTTCTTTGTAGAAAGGTTGTTTGAATGATTTTTTTAAAAAAAAAGGTTGTTTGAATGATTTTTTTAAAAAAAAAGGTTGTTTTAATGATTTTTTTTAAAAAAAAAAGGTTGTTTTATTGATTTTTTTTTTTTTAAAAAAAAAGGTTGTTTTAATGATTTTTTTTTTTTTAAAAAAAAAAGGTTGTTTTAATGATTTTTTCTTTTTTTTAAAAAAAAAAGGTTGTTTTAATGATTTTTTTTTTTTTTTAAAAAAAAGGTTGTTTTAATGATTTTTTTTTTTTTTAAAAAAAGGTTTTAATGATTTTTTTTTTTTTTTTTTTTTTTTTTTTTTTTTAAAGGTTTTAATAATTTTTTTTTTTTTAAAAAAAGGTTGTTTTAATGATTTTTTTTTTTTTCTAAAAAAAAAAATAAATTGTTTTAATGATTTTTTTTTTTTCTAAAAAGGTTCTCTTTAATGACTTGAAAAGCTATTTTTAAAAGGATTTCATTTTTTAATTGTTTGTAAAGATTTTTTTTTAAATGTCTTTTGCTAAAGCTTTTTTTCTTCTGTTAAAGCATTGGTATGCCAGCCTCTAAAGTAGAAGTTCAGAATTTTAATTGGTCTTTCAACATGGCCATGTCAATAGTTTGGGAGGTCACATTTACTTTGAAGTCCACAGGTTCTCAATCCCTGGTTTAGAATGTTTTTTAAAATGATTTTATGTTCTAGTTTTTATTTTATTTTCTAATTTTTTTATTGAAGGATTGTTTATTTTTATTAGATCTACAAACCAAATTTTAAAGTAGAAATGTCCCTGGAATTTCCATGTTTACTAGAAATATATAAATAATCCTGTCAAGAATGTCTATAGTTTTAGATAAAGAATGAGTTGATTAGGAGGGGAAAATGTTAGCAAATGGAAATAGGTTTTAAAACAAAAGCCAATTTTGTTCCTTATTGGGAAAAACAGAAATGGTGGGGGGGTGATCTTTAGTGATGTTGCTGCAAGGCATAACTCATCCTTAAATTTCCAAAATTCAAAAGAAAAAAAAAAAAAAATTTTATTTTAAAATAATTTTTCACATATCGCATCATACCAAAGACTTTAAAAATGGTACTTGATAACTCCTTGCTTAACACTCAGAAATATAAGTTACGTATCGAGGGTAAAGTGGAACAATCCTGGGAAAGGAGTAGCGCCCTCCCCTATGCCTCTGTGTAGTAGTCATTGAAAAGGGAGTCTTCTGGTTACCCTCGACTACAGTCACCAACTTTACTTTTTTGCTATAATTGAAAAAAGAAATTGCCATAAATAGCAGCGTACAAATCAACTTCTTAAACCTGAAAAAATTTCTTCAAAACTTGGGGTCAACTTATATGGTAGGGCTAAAATCCAAATCTTTACCTCAGAGTGGTCAACCAGCAGAATAGTACTAACAACTGATATACACCACTTACCATAACTCCAGCAGAAAGCCACAAATATTTCCAACTTAAACCTTTATTTGGTGAAGATATTTAAAAAAAAATATCAAATGATAAAACTCTTATAAAAATTAAGTATTATATTAATGCTATATCACACCATTTCCAACAGCTGATCTGCCTAGTCGGTTGGAGCTGTAGAATACATCAACTGCATCTTTGCCGAGGGCTACAACTTCTTCCCCCATAATGAGTGTCCTAGATATGACACTAAACCATCTGAGGCTCTTATACTGGAACTCTAAATAATGTTGAGTACCCCTTATTGCCATTGCTTCCAGGTCTACTCTAGCCCAGAATGGTTGCACCTGACAGGGTTAACTTGTGCCTGAATTGAATTGTGTTACATAACAATACTTGGAACCATTTGACTGTGTAAATGAATGAATAGTGTTGATTAGAATAATTAGTGTTAAATAGCAATACTTGTAACAACTTCATTGTGTGCAAACAAATGATTAATATCGAATAGAATTATTTGTGTTTGACAGCAATAATTGAAACCATTTAACTGTAGAAATGATAGCAATACTTATGTGCAAACAAATTTGTTCTGGGGAGGGGTTCTCGTTGTGTAATGGTTAAAGCAATGAACTGAATAATTGTAGTTAGCGAGTTTGAACTGCAGTTGTGCTATTATGTTCACTTTTAGATAAATACTCTTGGGAAAGGTATGAACCATTTATCCTCCCAGCTATGGCTTTAATAGCACCACTACTGTTCTTCTAGAAGGATGGATTTGGCATTAAATAACCTACAAAGGTTGATATGCCATTAAAAAAACAAACAAATTAGTTTTAACTCGTTTAAAAATGGAATTACCTACAAACTGTGTGCAAACAAATGACTGATGTTAAATTGTGACTTTTATATAGCAATACTTGAAACCATTTAACTGTGTGTCAAAAAAAAATTAGTGGGCTCATTTAAAAATGATTATGAATAGAATATATTCAATATACATGTATAAAAAGGATTTGGCATTAAATAACCCACGATGGTTGATATGCCATAAAACCAAACCAAACCAGTTTTATAGACATTGTTTTAATGGTATTGTACTATGACACATACTACTGATCAAATTGTTTTATGTATATATGATTGATTTGAACATAGCCTGTATTTTGCTAATTTTTTGAAGATAATTCACCCATTCTTTTGAGATTAAAAATATTACCTGCCTGTGAAAGGCTTGGCTCTCATCTGTTGATTTTTAAATTTAAAATAGTTTAGATATGACATCTCAAAAAGATAGTTGCATTTCCTTGAATTCCTCTTGTAGACTTTATATTATCTATATAAATAAATGTGAATTTCTGTGTGTGTCTTCATGCTAAAATCAAAACAGCCTACATGTTAAATTCATAATAAATGTGCAGTGTGTTTTATATGTATTAATAAATGGCATTCACCAGGGTCATGGGATATCTAATTTGCATGATTTTAAAAAGTAACTGACCTGTGTTCATTTGTAATTTTGTTTTATTTTCTTATTTTATTAGTAAATTTATTGTTTTTATATAACTTTCATATGAAAGCCCAAAAGTTATTTTGATTTTAACTTTTAATAAACACAAGCAATTTGCTGTATATCTGAATGTTTAGGACATTTCATTATCTTTGAAAAATACAGCCACCTACATAGACTAGAGTCCAAGTTGTTTATTGAAGACAATAATAAAAACTATGAGGATGAGTTAAAAAGTAATGCCTTTTTTCTTTAGTACAGGAATAATTACCAACAGAAGAAGATGTATCATACATCAAAATGAAGCTGATCCTTTGTGGATCACATCCCTACTTCACAATATAGTCAGTTTTTCTCAAAAGCAATGTTCTACCCTTGAATGAGAGCTTGTATCCCTGTCTCATAAAATTCTGTTGACTGTTCTTTGAGTCATCTCATCACTGCAGTTTTCACTTCCTTGTCACTGGCATAAATCTTCTTTCATGGGGCGGAAGAGATGATAGTCTGAAGGTGCTAAATCTTGCCAATTGATAATGTCCTCCTCCTGCATGACAATACTTCTCCACATACAAGCATTAGGACAAGGGAGATAATCACTTCATTTGAGAGGACAACTTTATTGCATCCTCCATACTCACCTAATTTTGTGCCTTCAGACTATCATCTGACCTGGTGTGGTAGTACCTATTTGGGTCCCAACTTTTCATATTAAATGGGTATACTAGAAAATACATAAGCATGAATTATTTGTATTAAGAATAGGGGTATGACCCCCCCATCCCAACAAGTGTCCTGGATATGAGATTAAACACTGATGGTGAGGTTTCAGTAATGCTGGAGCTTTGGGGAATGTGTAGCACCCTTTCATTGCCATTGCTCCCAGGTCCACTTAGGCCTGGAGTGGTAGCACCTGATAGGGTCCTATCTATGGGTTAAATAGAACTTAACTGTGGTTTCGAGAGTTTACTGTTTTTGCATTTAAACTGTTTTGACATTTAAACAGCGTACTTATCCTAAGCTTAATTGCTTGAAATAGAACTGTTTTGACATCTAAACTGCATATTTATGCTAAACTGAGTTATCTGAAATTGTTTTTACATCTCACTCTGTGTATTGCCCAGTTGGCATAGGAGTAAGACCCCCCCCAAAAAGTGTCCTGATAGGACGTTAAACCATCTAATGGTGAGGTTGCAGTGATGCTGGAGCTTTGGAGAATGCAGGGCACCCCTTCGTTGCCATTGCTCTCAGGTCCACTCTGACCTGGAATAGTAGTACTTAATAGGACCCTATCTATAGGTCAAGTAGAACTAAACTGCATACTTATGTTAAACTGAATTACTTGAAATAGAACTGTTTTGACATGTAAACTGCTTACTCATGCTAAACTGAATTGGTTAAAATAGAACTGTTTTGACATTTAACTGTATGTAAACAAAAACTATGTTTATACTAAACTATATTGTTTAAATTAGAACTGTTTGACTAAACTGAACAGCTTGAAATAGGAATGTTTTTGATAATTAAACTCTGTACTTATGCTAAACAGAATTGTTTGAAATAGAACAGTTTATTTGTATAAAAATGGATTTGGCATTAAATAACCTACAATTGCCATAAAGCCTAAACAAACAAATTTGAAAGCATATAACTGCACAAACAAATGAATATTATTAGAAAACAATAAGAACTATGAGAGTGAGTCAAAAAGTAATGTCCTTCTCTTTTGTACAGGAACATGTATCATACATCAAAATGAAACTGATCCTTTGTGGATCACATCCCTACTTCTCAACATAGTCACTGTTTTTCTCAATAGCAATGTTCCACTTTCAAATCTTTTATCACACCCACCTACATAGACTAGACACTTGTTGTCTAGTCTATGTAGGTGGCTTTAATTTTCAAAGATAATGAATACAAGTCATTTAGTTTTTAAAATCATTCAAATTAGATATCTTATGACTGTGGTAAATGTCATTTATTAGTACATATAATACACGTTGCACATTTATTATTGAAACTATATAATTGTATATAACTTGTTAGTTTTTGATATGAATACTTGAAACCATACCCACCCTGTTTGTTGGGGTTGTAGAACATTCTGACTGCACCTCTGCTAAAGAGTAAAAACCTCCTCATGAGTGTCCTGTTATGACACTAAAACATCTGATGGTGAGGCCGTAGTTCTGGAGCTTTGAGGAATGTGGAATACCCATTCATTGCCATTACTCCCAGAGTGGTAGTATTTGTTAGGGGATCCCATCTATGGGTCAAATAGAAATATTTAATCATTTACTCTTCTTGGAACCATAAAACTGTGTGCTAACAAATGAATAATGTTGAATAGAATTATTAATACTAATCCTTGAAACCATTTGTGTGTGAAAGCAATACTTAAAACTATTTAACTGTGTGGAAACAAATGAGCTCTGGCACTTTTAAAAATAATGTTATATACTAACTAGTCATTGATCAAATCATGTTTTTTATATATATATATATATATATATATATATATATATATATATATATATATATAATACACACATTTCATTAAGAAGAAAACAAACCGGTCACATTAGGATTATAAATTTATTTCCATCCTGTTATGCGTTTTTGAAGAATCAAAAAACACGAAAAGAAAAAAAATTAACAGGACTTCTTCAGATCTTATGGATAAAATAAACTGATTTATTTTATCCATAAGATCTGAAGAAGTCCTGTTAATTTTTTTTTTTGTGTTTTTTTGATTCTTCAAAAACGCATAACAGGATGGAAATAAATTTATAATCCTAATGTGACCAGTTCGTGTTTTTTTTTCTTAATGAAATTATTGCTCTGTAATGTCTGTTACATTGAGCTCTTTACCAGGAAAATTTAAATGTTCACTCTTGAATAGTTTTCTTGTCCTGATGGAATTACTCCCAACTCCGGTTGAACTGGACCAAATAATACTTATATAAACATGATTTGATCAACTTCATCTTTTACATAACAAATGTTTTTGCTTGCTTCCATGGTCGTCTTATGGTTCAAACTCATAAAGTATAAGTAACGTATACAGGTAAAGTATAAAGTATACGTGTAAAATATGTGCTTAGTATAAAGTATATGTGCATAGGTATAACGTATACATGTAATGGATATGTGCATAGGTATAACGTATACATGTAATGGATATGTGCATAGGTATAACGTATACATGTAATGGATATGTGCATAGGTATAACGTATAAGTTCCTGAACTAGACTACATTGCATGTTTATCTGTGAGGTTTTTCAAATCAAACATAGTGAAGCTATGCACAACATGTCAACACATGAACTAAAATGATACTATCCACCATTGCTTCAGTCAGGTGATACATGTGCTGCAAACGAGCTAGTACTAAAATATTGCAAAACTTTAGACTCACCCTAGTAAAATTACAAGTCATCAACTGCTCTGATATATACAACCAAAATGCAACCTGTGCACTATGATGTATTTTGGTATCTTTAATCATGTTCAATGAAGAAATGTCAAGTAATGTTGAATACCAGAGAATTTATCTGTCTTACCAGACACTCTTGTCTTTTGTTTTGAAGTCTGTGAAACTCATTAACTTTGAACAGGAATTTTTTTGTCTCTAGATTTTCACTCCACCATCACAGCCACAGCTGCCACCCTAAGTAGTTTCTAAGTACTGATTATTTTCCTTTGAACATTTATTCATCCAAACATAGAGTATATCTCCTCTTGAGAAAAATTTGTTGTAAATTTCAAGTTAATAGTCTGAGATATATAACCCAGTTGGCTGGGACTATAGGAAACACCAACTGCATCTCTGCAGAGGGGTAAGACCCCCTTCCCCAATGAGTATCCTGGATATGACACTAAATTTGATTGTGAGGCTCCAGTAATGCTGAAGCTATGTGGAATAACCTTTCATCACCATCACTCCCAGGTCCACTCTGCCCCAGAGTGGTAGCATCTGATGGGGTCCTATCTATGGGTTAAATAGATCTGTTTGACATTTTAAACTGAGTGCAAACAAATGACTTAGGATATATTGAGTTGTTTATAATAGAACTGTTTGATCATTTAACTGTGTGTAAACAAATAAGTGATGTTTAATTGAATTGTTCGTGATGCATAGCAATACTTGAAACCATTTAACTTTGTTGACTTATGTTAAATTGAATTGTTAGAAATATAACTTTGTTCTTTTAACTGTGTGTATCTACAAAATGTATTTACAAATCATATTTAGTATATATGTAAAAACAGGATTTGGCATTAAATAACCAACAATGGTTGATATGCTATAAAACCAAAACAAATCTTATATATATTTTTATAAATTTTATCCAGGACAAAGAGTTAAAAATCTACATTCACATATACACAAACACCCCTATTTTTAATATTTTAAAAAGTTTTTTTTTTTTTTCTAGTATTCTCACCTGTACCTTAACTCTTATGCAGACAGTGATATTTTTGTTGTTAAGAGTAGTAGCTCAATGTAAGGTATTTTTCTGTTGGCTGCTCATTGAACAATTTCTTGTTAATGTATAGAAACATTCGGAGTACACTTTCATTGCCCTAATGCCCTCACATTGGTCTAATGAGTAGAGGGAATGTGGAATACTCCTTCATTACCATTACTGCTAGGTCCACCTGAAGCAGTAGTACTTGTTAGGGTCCTATCTATGAGTCCAATAGAAATATTTAATCATCTTTTATACTTGAAAACACTTAACCGTGTACAAACAAATGACTGATGTTAAATTGAATTATTAGTATCTCATACCAATACTTGAAGCTATTTAACTGTTTATAAACAAATTATAAACAATACTTGAAAGAATTGGACTGTGTACAAACAAATGACCTCTGGCTTATATAAAAAATGTTGATTAAAAACTATTTGCTTACAAATTGCATGCATGTATAAACAGGATCTGGCATTAAATAACCCACAAGGGTTGATATGCTACAAAACACAACCAAACCAAAACTATAATTGTTTACTAAGGATTATTGTTAGCCATCTACAACAGCTCTGTACAGACATGGGATGTAGTCTAGAGGACCTGCAAAATACGATGGATGATAGATGAATGGAGAGGGAGAGTCAGGTTGATCTGTGCTCATGACATAATGATGATAGTTGTTAGTTATTTAAAATTATTTGTGTAAGATAAGAATGTTCAACTGAAATCCTGTGTGTGTGATAAAACCTTTAAGAAACAACCACCAAAGATGTAAATATAAACATTCAATGTATGCAATTCCCTAACTTCTAAGTAAAAAAATAACCTGAAACAAGTTGACACACTTTCAAAATCAATCAATCAATCATTTAGTTTGAGGAAACTGATATTCATCTCTATCAATTTCTGTGGTAACACCGAATGAAAAATGTGCTAAAAAATGTTGAATTTGGTGTTAGAATTATGAGAAACTTCTCAGTGCATGGAAAATTATGAGGGTTATTCAATAAATAAGGTGAATTTTGCTCAAGGAATAGGAAGCACTATTTGCTGTTGCATTTTTTTTTTTTTTTTTTTTCTTCAAGGAAACTAATCGTGATGGGTCCATTTATGACCTAGAAGACTGTCAGCATGACCTTCTTTACTGATTACTGTACCTGGAACTTTTTCTTTATTGGAGAGTCTGTTTCCACTTTAGGTTCATAGTGGCAAACCCATGTTTTGTAAAAAAAAATCTTTTTAAGTGAAAGATGTTTTTCTGTACACATTCTTCTGTTAATTTCACACTTGTCAGCCACCAAAAATTTCCTGCCAGACCTCTGTTTCAGCTTGGAGTACTCTGATTTGCTGCCATTTTGAATAGCCTCGAAACAAATATTATTGTAAGATAATTTTTGCTCTAAACCAATTCCAAATAATGGTGTAACTTGATCTGGTAGATCCAAGTTATAAAGAGAACAAGAGGCAAATTTCTGGAGAAGGGGGGAGAGAGAGAGAGAGAAGAAAAAAAACCCAGAAAAGCTGATATAGTCTTCAGTAACAACTAGCTGACCTCTGAGTGAATACTGCTTAAGCACTCATTGTATGTCAGCCAGTCACACATGAATGACTACGGTAATTAAAAATATCTTGAAAAAAACCCTGGAGTTCCCAAATCTTTTGTGCAGGTGTGGAACCACCAGAAATGGATATGTCCTCCTTCTGTCAAAAGGCAGAAGTAAGTTGATGACTCAGTTTAGAAAGTTAGTTAGCAGCTGGATGCAAAAAGGTAAAGACTTAAGTGAACACTAGCCTAGACAATGTGAAGATAGTCAAAAAGTTGGGGCCCAGATTCACAGTGGTGAGGATAGACTCTGTGAGGAAGCACGTATGAGAACTAGAAGATGAAATGTTAAAGAAAATTCCTGGTCTCTCTCTCTCTCTCTCTATCTCCTCATGACATGTGGTTTTTCTTTTTCCAGCTAATGCGATTGAGTCGGCTTTCATACTCTTTCTTTCTCTTGACAACTACTTACAAAGTGTAGTAGTGAATAAACTTTTGTGTTAGTGAACTAAGACATCATTTCATATGTTCGTCAACGTTACAACAGGGTCCGACTACTACGTAAGACGTAACAATATATGCATCAACCTGTTCGAGCATGTGGTGGTACAAACATACATTTAGTGGGTAACTTTATAATGTTCTATTTGGTACCATTATGGTACACGAGTTTACATTTATGGGAAAAAAGAATCTCAGATAAGAATTTGAAATTTAATGATAACTAGCTGTACCCGGCCACGCGTTGCTGTGGCTCAGTTTGTCTAAATGGGGGGAAAAAAAAAAGAAAATGCATGTTTCTAATATGTTTAATTTTCCAATACTTGTGGATACACAATATTCTTGGCAGTTCCAGTTTCCATGTAGATAAAGAGATTGTCTGGATTGCCGGCTCTGGAACAGATAACATATGATTGCCCAAGTTAACCATAAAAGTGATAAAGGCAGAAAAAAAAAAATTCACGTGTAAAATTCTTGGAAAACGAAAGTAATGTTTACTTTCATAATTTGCGTGTGACTTTTCTCGGGGGAAAAAACGACTTATTAAAAATATTTTTTTAATTATTTTAATATTTTTGGATATTAAGTATATAAAAACACACCCATATTTGAATAAAATACTCTCACAAAATTTTAAACCAATTAGTGGTATAAAACTGGAGATTATCGGTTAGTAACAAACATTTACATTTTTATTAATATAGATGTCTTTCGTTGAAGTTTAAGAGAAAAAAATGTCATATTGAAAAAATAAAATAAAATATTTAGTAAACAATTCATTACTACTGAACTAATGAAATATGGTTTAAGAAAGAAAACTTTTTAATGGATGTCTTTCGTTGAAATTAAACACAAAAAGGAATATTGAAAAAATATAAGAAAATATTTTGTAAAAAATTCGTTAGAATAAAAAAAAAATTTTACTTACTACTGAACCAATGAAATATGGTTTAAAGTTTAGTGTCTCTGTTTAAGTCAACCAAAAAAAGAAAGAAAAGTGACTAAGCAGAAAAAAATAAATCTCGTGTAAAATTCTTGTAAAATGGAAGTTATTTTTTTGCGTTTGGCTTTTCTCAGAGAAAAACAACTTATTAAAAAGATTTTTTTTAATTATTGTAATATTTTTGGATAATAAGTATATAAAAACACTCCTGAATTCGAATAAAATACTCTCTAAAAATTTTAAACCAATTAGTGGTATAAAACTGGAGATTATCGGTTAATAACAAACATTTACATTTTTATTTATATAGATTACAGATATTAGTCTTCAGGGCTACATCCCGTATTGGCACAGAGCTGCTGTATGTAGGTTCTAGCTGGTTTTCCTGCCTTTGCTCGACCATGTGAAGGCGTCCACAGGAGTACATCACTTATGAGCTCATCCCTACTTCTCCAGCAGTGTCCTGCATGTCTGGTTCATCTAATTTTGATAATTTTGTGATGGGTGGTAAGTGGCGGTACAGCTGCTGCTTTGTGGGGTGCTACCTCTAGGACTTGTTCAATATTGCTCGCAGCGTTCTTGTGTAGTTTCCACCCAACTTTTTCTCCATATGTTTAGCTATTGCCCATGTAGTGCATCCATATAGCAGTATTGACACGACTGCTGCTTGGAAGGACCTGCGTTTTATTTTATCGGTCAGGCCTGGCTTCCATATGACTGATAGCCTATCGATAGTTGTCCATGCCTTTGCTAGTCACATGTTGATGTCTGTCTCAGTTGATGAGACACTGCTTCCAAGGTAGGTGAACTTGTCAACTAGTTTCAGAGAGCTACCATTTAGTGTGGAGATGTCGCCTGTTTGATTAAAGCACATATATTCCATCTTGTGTACATTGACATGATGGTCAATGCCTGCAGCTGCTCGTTCCAGACTATGTAGCAGGGTTTTGGCTTGGGCAGGTGCATTTGCCAGAAGTGCTATGTCAAAACAGAATACAGTGTCTGAGCGGGCTATATATGTGTCGGTCTTAAGTTAACTTAATGAAAAGCTGGAGTCATTCATAAGTATGCAAGTTGGAGTTTTCTCTCGAGGCACTGCTATCGAAATTGTGTGTGCTGCCTCTTTCAGTATGAGTCGATCCGTTCTCATCGCACTCAAAACACCAACTCGTGACGTAAAATAACAGTTTATTATATGCACATCTCTTCATAATCCAAATCTAATCCCATGCAGAAAATACACCCCAAATCAGGTATTGTTCAAATCAAGTTTAAGGGTCATTTCCTCTACACTCAATTACTCAAAATATCCCAATCTTATCATCCCATAGTTGACTGTTACCTCTAGCCAGCTTTGAAATCCACAACTCCTGGTCTTCTCAATAATCAACCTGTTCTCTTAAGAAAATTACAAAAATCTAATTTTTCACATTGGCCCATTCCAGACAGCTGTGATGAAAATTATGTCTGATATTCACAAAAGCAAGTTAAACTTGTAACATTACAATCAGTTAACTTTGTCATATGTATCTCAATTACAGGTATACCTCACCTTACTTTGGTAATTCGTTTCAAGAGAGGCAACTTAAGTCGAAAAACAATTGAATTTACATGTCTCTAGGCTTAACAACAAATAAACATTCCAGTTGTGTATTTTATTTATAAATACATCTTTTATTATATATGATCAATAAGAATCTCTTTTAAGCTTAGAAATAGATGATAGTTTTTAATATAATACAGAAAAAAAGGGAATCTAAATTTATGAATACATGTATGTACATACTTGTAAATGTAGATGTTAACAATTAGTTGATCTTTACCGTACATCACAGATTTTTTATTTGTGAATATGGTTTGTTCTAAGACATAAAATAAGATGATTTTTGTAAGGTTAAATGACAAATACAGTTATTAAAATTCTTTTGCAATAATAGAAAATAAACTAATTTGTTAAATTTACTAAAACTGACATTCAATTTGTTTATTTGTCACAAATGTAGATGGCTGTAAATGATCTTTTTTGACATATTTGCTATGTTCAATCCAAATATCTATAAAACAGTAAATTTAGCCTTCTGAATATGCTTTCCTGTGGAACTCCCATTTCTTGTACCTTCATTTTAGAAAATGTCACTGTGTTTTAACACTCTTATCCATTAGAAAGTTATTTCTGAATATTAGCAATCTACTTTTCAGGTGATGCTCCTTTTAGATTTCTATATTTTCAGGTTGTGTTATATTTTGTCTAAGAAAATAACTGACAATTGTTTTTTTTTTTTTTTTTTTTTTTTTTTTTTTTCTTTATGAAAGCCTTTCAGATAAGTCTCCAAACAGACTAGTTGATCTATTGTGGTTCTTTTTCTTTCTTTCTTTTTTTTTTTTCTGAAGCCTGATTGGAGGTTTATTATTAATTTGTTTTTCTTTCTTTTTTTTTCTGAAGTCTGATTGGGGATTTATTATTAATTTGATTTTTCTTTCAAATTCCATGTTAATCTATTATTAATGATCCTTTCTAGAATTTTGTGAATCTGAGGAAGAGTTTTGATTTTTGGCTATGGGAATTATTATGGTTTCTTTCCAGAGTGGAGGGTCATTGCCTGTGGTCCATATATTGTTTGCCCAGTCAGCTGGGGCTGTAGAATACACTGACTGCACCTCTGCAACGAGTGTCCTGGATATGACACTAAACAATCTGATGGTGAGGTTCCATTAATACTGGAGCTTTAGGGAATGCGGAGTACCTCTTCATTGCCATCGCTCCCAGGTCCACTCTGGCCCGAAGTGGTAGCACCTGATAGGGCCCTATCTATGGGTTAAATAGAACTAACAGCATACTTATGCTAAAATGAATTGTTTGAGTAAACTGAATAGCTTGAAATAGAAATGTTTTTCCACATTAAAACTGTATTTACACTTAACTGAATTGTTACATATAACTGCTTGAATAGTTTGAAATAGAAATGTTTTTGACAATTAAACTGTGTACTTATACTAAACTGAATTGTTTTAAATAGAACAGATAATTTACATAAAAATGGATTTGGCGTTAAAAAACCTACAAAGGTTGATATGCCATAAAACCCAACAAACCAACCAACCAACCATATATTGTCGTGTATTAGTTATAAATATTATGGAGGTGCCCGTGGTGTAATGGTTATCGTCGCAGGATATGGACACGGCGACATGAGTTCAAATCCTGGACCTGACTGATTGCATTTGACATAGCACTAATACCCTTGGGAAAGGTATGAATCCAATTATTCTCCCTCCAGCTATGGGTAAATAGTAGGACAGACTAGGTTCTTCAGCCTTGGTGAGGCAACTAGTCTAGGAGAAGGAAAACTCTGAATTCAAACCTGTTAAACTCCGCTTAAAAATTGACCTTGTGTCATATCCTGCCCGAGCGGAGGGGTTGGGTAAATAGGATTAGTTATAAATATTAACTTAACTTTTAAGAGAGAATTCATAATGGATATATACCAACTGGCTATATGTGTCTGTGGTGTAATGGTTATCGTCATAGGAAATGGACATGGTGACACGAGTTCAAATCTTGGATGAGACTGATTGCATTTCACATAGAGCACTAATACCCTTGGGAAAGGTATGAATCCAATTATTCTCCCTCAGCTATGGGTAGATAGTAGGGCAGACTGGGTTCTTCAGCCTTGGTGAGGCAACTAGTCTAGGAGAAGGAAAACTCTGAATTCAAACCTGTTAAACTTCGCTTAAAAATTGACCTTGTGTCGTATCCTGCTCGAGCGGAGGGGTTGGTAAATATGATAGGTGCACATGGTATTGTGAAAGGGTTAAGAAGTAGTTGTTTTAAAATATGACAATGAAAATTTGTACTTGATAGAATTATCATTATTTTATTTATTTTTTTTTCAGTCCAGGACAACCGGAAAGGAACTTTTCGAGATGGTATGTCGAACAATTGGATTACGGGAATCTTGGTATTTTGGTCTTCAATATGTTGATTCTAAAGGATACGTTGCTTGGCTTAAGTTTGACAAAAGAGTAAGTTTATCTGTTTTTTTTATTATCAGGTTTGGCATAAATTCTCTAAGTACTATCAATTCTGGTTTTCAGATGCACTAAAAAAAAATCTTTTACTGAATCCTGCACTGGTGTTTTTTCATTAACTTTTTTTTATTTTATCATTTAATTTTTTTTTCTCAAAATCATAAATTTATATATGAAACAATTTTATTAATGATCTGATGCAAAATTAACTGATAATTTTAGTATTTTAATGGAATTTAATGTAATTATTTATTTTCGTACAATTCAATTATATTTGTAATGAAATTGTAACACTCTTCTAAACAATTAGAAATTGCATATATATATATATATATATATATATATAAGGGATGGACTTATTTTTGGATTGCTATATATATATATATAAAGTGAGAGAGTTGGGGTGTAGTTATTTATTGGTGATACTGTATTTTTTTGTTGAGCAATTGTTCTCAAATTTACTTTGTCCAGAAACTATTCTACAATTTTTTTTTCAAAAACCTCTGAATTCATAAGTAGGTGACTTTTGTCGCAGGTGACCTGAAGGCTCCTTTTTCGATAGCTACCACACCAAGGTGTAGGGGAGGGCGTTATTCCTTTTCCTGGATTGCTTCACTTTACCCTTGATCCTGACCTTATAATGCTGAGTGTTAAGCAAAGAGGCATCAAGAACCATTTTTTGAGTCTTTGGTATGACTTGACCTGGGATTGAACCCAGGTCTTCCGGGTCCTTGGCTAACACTCTAACCATCATGCCAATGTCTGCTGAATTCATACTTTTCTTTAATAAACCCCTTCATTGCCAGATCCACTATTATCCAAAGTGGTAGTACCAGTTATCTATGGGTTTCAAAATTATTTGTATTCAGTTGGAACATTTAATACTGTACAGCTGTAAATTTTTTATATTAAGAATAGTTATTTGAAACCATGTAACTGTGTGCAAACAAATGATTATATAGAAATAGTTACTTGAAACCATATAATTCTGTATAAGTTATTAGTATTAGATAGGAATACTTGAAACCACACAACTGTGTACTGATTATTTGTATGAGATTTGATATCGTATAACGGTCTGTAAAAAAAAACATTTAAACAAATATGCAAAAAATATTAATGTACAATAAATACCATTCCCTAACCTCTAGCTCTAAAAATAACTCTACACAAGCTGACTTGACAATGGTCCAGAAGGCTGGGGTTCAATCCCAAGTTAAGTCACACCAAAGCTCAAAAAATGGTACTTAATGCCTCCTTGTTTAACACTCAGTATCATAAGGTATAGATTAAGGGTAAGTGAAACAATCCAGGAAAGGAGTAGCGCCCTCCCCTACACCTCGGTGTAGTAGCTATTGAAAAGGGAGCCTGTGGGTTGCTCACGTATTTTGTATATATTTACCAAAGCCCCTTCACCACAGGCAGGATGTGACATAAGGTCAAGTTTTAAGAGTAAAGCTGGCTTGAATTCAGATTTTTTCTTTCAAGATTTGCCTTACAAAAGTTAAAGAACCTAGTTTGTTCTACTATTTTACATTTAGGTAAAGGGAAAATAAATCAATTCAGGCCTTTCCGAAGGGTATTAGCAGAAAGTGAAAAATCAATAGCCATGTTCGTATTTCCTTTCTTTCTCTTGAAGTGTACATTCATAAGAATTTAATTTTTTTTAACTTTCATTTATTTCCTTCTCTTGAAAAGTTAGAAAATTAGATTTTTAGGATTAAAAAAAAATCATAAAAATCTAATTTTTTAACTTTTCTTTCCTTTTTTTTTTTTTTTTTTCATTCTGTCCTTCGCATTAATTTTTCATTCATAAAATCTAATTTTTTAATTTTTTTTTTTTTTCTGTCTTTTTTTTTTTTTTTTTCTTAAATTTTTAATTCCGAAAAACCAATTTTTGTGCTTTCTGCTTTTTTTTTTTCTATCACTTTCTTTTCCTTTAATTATTCCATAGAATCTAGTTTTTAGAGCTCTCTTTCCTTCTTTAAATTCTGTTTACTAAGATTGTTTATTGTATATAAATTATTCTTTCTTTTAGGTAATGAACCAAGATGTGCCAAAAGATAATCCAATTCAGTTCCTTTTCCTTGCTAAACTCTATCCAGCTGATGTTTCTGAGGAACTGATCCAGGAAATAACTCAGCATCTCTTTTTTCTGCAAGTCAAACAATCCATTCTCAATATGGATATATATTGTCCACCCGAGGCTTCTGTCTTATTAGCTTCCTACGCTGTCCAAGCAAAGGTAATTGCTTTTATCTTCTCTTAGTTTTTACCTTTAAATTGACAAATGAGACCTTTCTAAGGATTTTATAATATGAGCATGTAGTGAGAGAAATCATGCACGCGACAGTTCAAAGCATACACAAATATGTCTGGTGTATAAAATGAGATCAAGGGGAGAGAAACGGCGATTGGGGAGATCAAACTCGCATCCTCCCGATTGTGAATCGTGTTTGATGTCAGGATTACCTACACACATGTAAGTTATGACATTGTGCGATTGACTCAGATGTGGCATTTTGGTATGATTATTTAAGTTCCGCCTGAATGCACCGGTGAGTGAGAGAGAGGCATTTTTCGTCTCCTCTCCAGTTGTTTGGGTCGCATTCGGCCGGCTGTATTGGCCACGGCACGAATCTGGCCAGGTGTGCCTTGGCACTGGAGATTCGTCCCCCCACCCCCGCTTTTACCACCTTGGGGGGGGGGTATTGCCTAGTGCCTGAAGCGCCTCTAATAAGGGGAATGCCGATGGGGCCGAAGGTATTTTTGGCAATGCCAGACGTGTGTGGGCTGCAACCGGACCCACCTTAAAAAAGGCCTTGTGCCATACTTGTCTGGTGGTGGAACCGATGACAAATACAGAGAGGCGTTTTGAGTCTTGGTGACCCACAACAAGCGATGAGTTTGAGTGTTGGACTGCTAAAGAAGGTTGTTGCAGGCAAAAAGGAATTCATAGGAAGAAGCTATGAGAACGGTCATTTTCAGCATAGAAATTCGGTTGTCCACCTTCTATCAAGAAGAAGACTACACAGAAACACCACTTGAAATTGATTCCACGTGTTCAGTTACCAGAGACTCTTTTCTTTCTGGTTCTGACGAGACATACTATCCACCCCGCCTCTTCTTTTAGAGCAGAAATATGTGCCCAACAGATGTGAATATTTTAAGTTTTATACAATAAAATATATTAAATTAGAAAGATTAATGCAATTGAATAATACACAGAAATTTTTTTATTTTAATTGTATATAAAATTATTCATTAGATTGCTTTTAATACATATGAAGATAAAATGCCTAGTAATTATTTATTAAACTGGATTTTGTTAAAACCACTATGCAAATTATCCATGCCATATACTCTGAAAACCTTTTATAACGCATATTGAAGGATTTTAAATGCATTAATAATATGGTCTATTTTGAAGCAAATTTAGACTTTAATCTAACCCTACCGAACATTGGCATGATGGTTAGAATGTTTGCCAATGACCCAGGAGACCTGGGTTCAATCCCAGGTCAAGTCATACCAAAGACTCAAAAAATGGTAATTGATACCTCCTTGCTTAACACTCAGCATTATAAGGTAGGGATTAAGAGTAAAGTGGAGCAATCCAGGGAAAGGAGTAACACCCTCCCCTACACCTTGGTGTAGTAGTTATTGAAAAGGAAGCTTTTGGGCCACCCTTGACTACAGTTGCCAACTTTACAACTCATACTTTATAAATAAGATGTTGATTTAGATTAAATAATGATTATTTAACAATCGTTGAGAATATAACGCAAATAACTGAAGGAATTGTGACATTGGTGGTGAAATAGTTTTGATTACAAACACACACATAATCTCCATTTTAATAAGATAGTATATAAGAATAACATATTGATAGCAGTCCATACCTTTCCTATGTGCATGTTGACATTACTTTCAGTAGATGTAATATTGTTTTTGAAGTATGTGAAATGGTCTACTAATTTCAGAAAGCTTGTCATTTAATGTGGAGATGGCTCCATTTTGTTTAAAATTGATAGGTTTCAACTATGTGAAAATCTAATCTCTGAATTCTTCCAAGCTTTAGCCATGTCAGTACTATTGTATGGCTGCGCTACCTGGACTTTGACAAAGAGCTTAGATTGCCCTGTTGGCTGGGGCTGTAGAATACATCGACTGCATCTCTGCAGAGGGGTAAGATCCCCTCCCCCCCCAAACAAGTGTCCTAGATATGACATTAAACAATCTGATGCTGAGGTTCCAGTGATGCTGGAGCTTTGAGGAATGCAGAGCACCCTTTCAATGCCCCTGAATGGTAGCACTTAATAGGGTCCTATTTATGGGTCAAATAGAACTAAACTGTGTACTCAAGCTAAACTGAATTGTTTGAAATAGAACTGTTTTTTGACATAGAAGCTGTACTATGCTAAATTGAATTATTTGAAAAAGAACTGTTTTGATATTTAACTGTGTGTAAACAAAAACTATACTTATAAGTAAGTAAAGTTGGTGACAGAAGTCAAGAGTGACCTGAAGACACCCTTTTCAATAGCTACTACACTGAGGTGGGAGGGCACTACTCAATTCCCTGGATTCCTCCACTTTACCCTTGTAATGCTGAATGTTAAGCAAGGCAGTGTTAAGTACCATTTTTTGAGTCTTTGGTATGATTCTATCTGGGATTGAACCTCAGACTCCCGGACCACTGGTGAACACCCTACTCAATAGCCTGGTTAAATTGAATTGTTTGAAATATAACTGTTTTGACATTTAACTGTGTGTAAACAAAAAAAAATGTACTTTTCCCAGTAGAGTGGGGCAGTAGAATACACAGATGGCTTCTCTGCAGAGGGGTAAGACCCCCCCCCACCGAGTGTCCTGAATATGACACTAAACAATCTGATTGTGAGGATCCAGTAATGCTGGAGCTTCGGGTAATGTGGAGCACCTCTTTATTGCCATCTCTCCCAGGTCCACTCTGGCCTGGAGTGGTAGCGCCTGATAGTCTGTTTATGGGTCAAATAGAACTAAACTGTGTATTTATGCTAAACTGAATTGTTTAAAATGGAACTGTTTTTGAGATTTCTCTGTGTGTAAACAAAATCTATACTTACGCTAAACTGAATTGATTGAATTAGAACTGTTTTTACTGTGTGTAAAGAAATGACTGATGTCTAATTGAATTGTTAGTGGTACGTATGTTGTATATTTACATGCCATTCCAAAGTGATGCACCGGAAAGAAGTGACACATTCCGATGGCAGTTATGAGAAGAAATCGCATAGGCGGACTTGGCTGACAAAATGGGACAAGATAAAATCCCATGGTACACACATAGACTGATGCACCGGAAGAGAGTGACCTGTGAACTGCATGACAGTTATTTCCGCTTGATGACGATCAAACATGCCATTCCAAAGATAGAGTGGGTGATTGAACTATTATATAACTCGGTGAAGACAGGAAGTCAGTTTAATTTGAGATCAGATGAGTTGGTGATAAGATGCGGTAGAGAAAGCCCGCATCCAGCAGAGCAGCCCTGGAGAACAAGAAAGACACAACGCTAATAGCCATAAGAGTGGGGGTCAATATATTGCAGTTCTGTTCGGTCTCCAACTCCCTCTCACGCGCAATCTTACAAATAAAGTGAGAGGTATATTTTTTTAAGAACTGTGTCGCTCGTCTTTCTTCATTGTTGTGTTATTATGTTTATTTTGTATGTATTATATGTTTGTATAGTTGGTCATGATCATGGCTATACAACACATAGAAATACTTGAAACCATTAAACTCTGTACAAACAAATGATTAATAGTAAATAGAATTATTTGTATTAGTTAAAAGTAAGTGAAACCATTTGTGTAAAAAAAGAAAAAAAAAAAGTTATCTACAAAATGTATTTGGAAATCATTTCATGTATATGTATGAAAAGGATTTGGCATAAAATAACCTACAAAGGTTGATATGCCATAAAACCAAACCAAACTACAGCAGTAATCTTTTTACTCATTTTGTCACTTTTTTCATATGTCCTCTACTCTCAATATTAAATAGTTTCCTGTGCACAGCTTCAGCATTTTATATAAAGTCTTATTAGGTTTTTGCAAATTTTTGAAACAACATTTTCCTCCTTTGAAATAAAATTTCTACTATCCAGCCTATCATTCGATTCACCTTCAATACAATATACAAAATATAATTGTCATCTTTAAATTTATCATCAAAGCCAAATTCTAGATTATATTCCTCATTTACTTTATAGGAATTATCTACTTATTAGGAATAGTTACAAGAAACAATAAAACAGTATGCAAACAAATGATTATTATTAAATAGGAAGATACTGTAAATTGATGTATGCAAGTCAACCTCAAGATTTTGAGCTCAAAATTCTGGATTTGGCCTATATCTGTTGTATAGATCGACTCTCAAACATACAGCAGTCTACTTGAAATATAACTGCAAATAAATGATTATCATTAAATAAGAATAGTTACTTGAAACCATGTAATTGTGTATAAATTGTTTGTATTAGATAGGAATACTTGATATCATATAACTGTGCGCAAACAAATAATTATCACTTAAATAAGAAGTTACTTGAAACCATGTAATTGTGTATGAATTATTAGTATTTAATAAGAATACTTAATACCATATAACCATATGCAAATAAAGGATTATTATTATATAGGAATAGTTACTTGAATCCATGTAATTGTTATTGGTTGGTTGGGCTTTATGGCATATCAACCTTTGTAGGCTATTTCACGCCAAATCCATTTTTATACAAATAATCAGTTCTATTTCAAACAATTCAGTTTAGCATGAGTACACAGTTTAATTGTTAAAAACATTTCTATTTCAAGCTATTCAGTTTATTCAAACAGTTCTAATTCAGCTTAGCATAAGTATGCAGTTCTATTTAACCCATAGATAGGGTCCTATCAGGTGCTACCACTCTGGGCCAGAGTGGACCTGGGAGTGATAGAAATGAAGGGGTACTCTGCATTCCCTAAAGTTTCAGCATCACTGGAACCTCAACATCAGATTGTTTAGTGCCATATCCAGGACTCTCATTGGCGGGTGGGGTGGGGGTGGGGGTTCTTACCCCTCTGCAGCGGTGCAGTCGGTGTATTCTCCAGCCCCAGCTAACTGGGCACATGTAATTATGTATAAATTGTTTGTATTAGATAGGAATACTTGATACCATATAACTGTATGCAAACTAATAATTATCATTGAATAAGAAGTTACTTGAAACCATGTAATTGTGTATAAATTATTAGTATTTAATAGGAATACTTGATACCATATAACTGTATGCAACTGGACATTGGCATAATGGTTAGAGTGTTCACCAATGGCTAGGGAGACCTTGGTTCAATCCCAGGTTGAGTCATGCCAAAGACTCAAAAATAGTACTTGATGCCTCCTTGCTTAACACTCAGCATTATAAGGTAGAGATCAAGGGTAAAGTGGAGCAATCCAGGGAAAGGAGTAGCACCCTACCCTACACCTTTGTGTAGTAGCTATCGAAAAGGGAGCCTTCGGGTCACCCTCGACTATGGTCACCAACTTTACTTTTACTTTATTATTATATTGGAATAGTTACTTGGAACTATATACTCTATAAATTATTAGTATTAGAAAGGAATACTTGATACCATATAATTGTGTACAAATTAAATAACTTAAGTGTTACCATGCAATAAAACTAACCAACCAAATCCTACATAAGAAATGTTTTTGTTTTTATTGTAGTTTGGTGATTACGATGAAGTGGCATGTAAACCAGGGCCTGGAATGTTGTCAAATGAAGACTTGCTTCCTCAAAGAGTGATTGACCAGTACCAAATGACACCTGAGATGTGGGCTGACAGAATTCAAGTCTGGTATGCTGATCACAAAGGCATGCCCAGGTGAGCAGATTTCAGGCTGTTGCAATATAGCAGTTAAAAGGGCTACAATTACCTACAGAAAACTATCAAATCTATTAAAGTTGATCATTGCAAAATAGTCTGTAAATGTAAACAGAATATCTAATGTAATAACTCTTACTCACAAAGCTGCCACCTAATGTTCATAATCTCTTCAATGCCCACCAAACCCATCTTTCCCATTAAAAAATAATTAAAGAATTAAAAGTTCATTTGTATTTATTGTTTAATGACTCTTTTCTCATGTAAATAGTATTAAACTCTGGTAGATTAGCTATGATGGGTTATTACATTCACTTTTGGACTAATACCCTTGGGAAAGGTATGAACCTCCTCATCCTCCTATCTATGGGTTAAATTGTACCACTAATGTTATTCTAGGATAGATTTGGCATTAAATAATTGTAGCGAGAGAAGAAATTTGCCTCCAGGATCAAAGCGCGTAAGACTATGCTTTGCTTGTCAAGCAGTAAAAAATATGTTCAATTCTGGAGGCAGAAGTTATAGTGTGCTGATCTTGTCTCTCACGAGAAAAAATCTACCTCACATGTAAATTTCTATATACCAGAACTTGCATAAAAGATCATGCCAGCAGTAGGTGTGGTGATGTTGTTCTTTGCAGACTGCTTTTTTGACTGACAGAACGAACGAGTTGACCAGAGGTATACTGAAGAAGGGCTGCTAGTCACGTGTGTTGTTATTTTTAGTCAATTGAGGCTACCCAATTGTCTGAGGACTGTACTACTGCTTTTGCTTGGACTAGTTCTACAACATGTAATGAGCACTTACCAGTAAACTATTTGAAAGAGTCCCCCCCCTCATAGTCTACTTAACTCTAATTAAATGTGAACTAGATTAAAACCAATTAACTTACTCCAGTTATGGGTTAAGTAGTACTGTTCTTCTACAAGGATGTCTTTGGCATTAAATAACCCATGAAGGTTGATATGCTATTAAAAACAACAAAACAAACAGTACAAAAGAAGGGATGACCTTATAAGTCATGTTTTCCTGTAGGCTCCCATTCCTGGTTACACCACTGTTTGCCGACCAGCAAAGACTTACATTCATCAGCTCTATGCAGACACTGCGTACAGTCAAGAAAATCAACCAATGGATGATAGGGACGGATGGTGTGTGAAGAAATTCTATGCACAACATGATGCTGATTATAAGAATAGTTATGTTTTGTAATTTAACACTCAGTTAATGTGAAGGTGAATGAAAATTAAGTTTGGTTACAAGGGGTACATCAAGTAAAAAGTTTGACGAGCCCTGCTTTAAACTAAAACCCCAATGTTACAGTTCTTAATATAGTAGTGGAGCAGCAGCCATTAGGAGGTTCAAACTGCAGAAACAAACAGGGATGCACATATAAAGTGGTGGTAAGAAAAAGAAATCACCTCTTCTATCTTGTATTGGTAGCCATTGAGACTAAGCTCTGTTATGTTTTGTAATTTGAGATAATTTATTTTGGGGCAAATAGAAATAGTATCAGGTTACAAGAGGTGCATCAAGTGGAAATTTTGAGAAGCCTTGGTTTATACGTAATATTTTTAGTTAGTTTTTTTTTCTCAATAATGTACATTTACCAATTTTATTTCTTTTTTTCTCAGAGAAGATGCAGAAATGGAATATCTCAAGATTGCTCAAGATTTCCAAATGTATGGTGTTAATTATTTTCAGATCAAGGTAATTTCATTTTTCCTATATAAGTATAGGGTGTCTCAATATACATGGGACCCATGTGACTGCTAATAACTCTACTACTAATAATGTTATGTTCGTTTTTGTTTCTGATTTGAAAATAATACACAATAACAACTATTAATCTTCGATCACAATGCCTTGAACAAGAGAAGAAAAAATATTCTGCATCACTACTTATTTAGAGACAAAATCATTCAAAACTGTCTCAAAATAGATGCAACTCATTAATATGATAATGATTTATTACTGAGATAAGAAACTCAAAAAAGATTGCATGTCCTGGAAGCTGATATAATAACAATTAAAAAAAAACAAAAAAAAACCTTGATTTGATGTTTCTAGCTCAAAGGATACATTTTTACAGGACGTGTCTCAAATGACCACCATTGCATTTGTCTCAGTAATAAATCATAATCCTATTAATGGTTTGCATCTATTTTGAGGCACCTTGAACCATAAATGCTTTGGAGGCATGTTTCCTGTAACAGTTACTATTTAATAGGATGTCAACCCATCTAGGGTTTGTTGTCCAGAGCGGGCGTAAAAGGCAATAGGAAACTGATTCTTGTATCAATCCAACAGAGACCACTATTGTTGGTTTCAGGGCGTATTGAGTTGAGCGCTCTCTCCCTCTCTCGGTAGCTGTTCCTTCTCTCTCGCTTTCTCCCTAGTTCTCCTTCCTTCCTTCCTTCCTTTGTTCGTTCGTTCGTTCGTTCGTTCGTTGAGTTGTAACGCGTTCGTCGGGCAACTGCACTCAGAATCGTTCGCCCTTTCAGCCGTTACCGTGCGTATTTGTATGTTCGTAAGCTCTCGCACTAATTTGCATACGTGTACATTACCTCTCGCTGGTTCAAGATCTCCCCTCGTCAAATATGCTCGCGGCAGCCATATCGGTTTCTCTTCGACAAGCCAGACACGTTCGTGCGCGCTTCGAATGCCCAGGTACGTTACCTTTACAGGGTTATTGGATGTTTCTCTCTGAAACGATGCATTTTTTGCAGGATGTGTTCCAAATGACTGCCATTGCGCTTATCTCGGTAATAAATCATATGATGAGTTGCATCTATTTTGAGATAACCTCTATGACTTTAAACTGCACCTGATAGAGAGGCTTTTGTTCTGGACGGCTGAGGAGTGTGTAGTACTGTATTTATTTGTGTATAACTTGTACCCCTAATTTTGTCCAAGAAATTTCTGGAAAAATAAATTTTCATAATATGCACTGACTTTTTAGAATTTGTAGTGGCCAAATTTAACACTTGTTTAATTTTTTATTTATTTGTACTGAATAAAAATGAGAATTTCTATAGTTTACATATCATAAAACACAAAATTTACACAGTATTTAGAGCAAATACACAGACATGTTCATAAAAATGCAACAAGCTTGCAGAGAAAATAAACTCACATGAGAAAAAAGAAATTATGAACAAACATACACATTCCAGTGAATGTCTGTAATTGTGTTAAACTCATTGGTCTGGACTAAAGATATAACTTTTGGTCATCTTGTCCTGAATATAGTGACTTGTGGCTAGAAAAAAAGTTGATTATATTGTTTCTGTATATAATACACACACTTAACTTTTGAACTGAAAAATCTGGAATAGTGCATCTTATACACAAATTCTTCACATTCAAATAATCCATTTGAAAAATAAATAAAAATGTACATTAAATTGTTTTCTTCCAATGAACCCATACACATATCAGTGTGCACAGCATGCACCTCTTTGTCTGTAAAACCTAGAATTTACTTGGTAACCTTGTGTGTGTTTTTTTTTTTTTTTGTTTTTGCTCTTTTCAATGAAAGAAAAAGTGTTTTTCTAGGCATGATATGAAACGATGTCTGGTATTGAGTGTTCAGTTCAGGAGAGTTGAAATATGTTTAGTGTTCCCCACTAAACTGGGTTAATGTAATATAGAAATCTACAAACATTTCCATTGACAACTTTTTTTTACCAATGCAAGATTAAGGTTGATCCAGTCTATTTGCTGATCATGTCATTGAGATAGATATATATATATATATGGTTAGAATGTTTGTCAATGGCCAGGATTAAATCCCAGGTTGAGTCATATCAAAGACTCAAAAAATGGTATTTGATGCCTTCTTGCTTAACACTCAGCATTGTAAGGTATGGATCAAGTGCAAGTGGAGCCATGCAGGGAAAGGAGTAGCACTTTCCCTACACCTCTGTGTAGTAGCTATTGAAAAGGGAGTATTTCAGGTCACCAACTACAGTTGATCAACTTTACTACATGACAACATCTACACTTGATGTGCCTCCTGAAAAATATATATATAAAGTTGGCGACCATAGTTGAGGGCGACCAGAAGGCTCTTTTTCAATAGCTACTACTCTGAGATGTAGGTGAGAGCACTACTCTTTACCCTTGATACATACCTTATATTGCTGAGTGTTAGGCAAGGAGGTATCAAGTACCATTTTTAAAGTCTTTGGTATGATGTGACCTGGGATTGAACCCAGGTTTCCTGGACCAATGGTGAACATTCTACGTACTAGGCCAATGAGCAAGTGTGTGTGTGTGTATTTATTTTATTCCTCTTTTTTTTTTTTTTTTTTTTTTTTAGTTAAACTGAATAACATGCTATGAATACAAATCAAATCTTCCTTTTTGTTTATTTTAGAACAAACGACAAACAGATTTGTGGCTTGGAGTTGATGCTCATGGCCTTAATATTTATGAAAGAGACAACCGATTAGATGCCAAAATCTCTTTCCCATGGAATGAAATTAAAAAAGTCTCTTTTAAAGATAAAAAGGTAAGATTTTAAAGAATATATTGATTTTTTTTTTATTGTTGCAATAAAATCTGAAAATTTTATCCTAGCATTTTACTAGGGTGTATCAAAAGTTTTGCAATATTCTAATAATGTGAGGCACAATTTGGCACTTCTCTTTTGCCAAGGTTATGAGTAATGAACCACTCTAGCCTGTAAGATGCTGAGCTTATTAGATTCCCTTCAAGTGCTACTCAACAGATTTGCCTCTTATAGCTTGGAACACAGCCTCAGAATCCATACTTTTGAGCCTACCTGACCTTGTCCAATTGTTAATGTTCTTGCAACCCAAGCAAAATTTCATAATCATCTGGTCACTGTACTGTGATTGACTGCAATTTCACTTTACACAACAAATATTTTACGTTCCTTCCGTGTCCCAGTTCAAACTTGTAAAGTATAAGTTCCTAAATTATTGTTGCGAGAGAAGAAACTTACCTCCTGGATCAAAGCGTGTAAGACTATGCATTGCTTGTCAAGCAGTAAAAAATGTTCACTTCTGGAGGCAGAAGTTATTGTGCCGATCTCGTCTCTCACAAAAAGAAATCTACCTTGCATGTAAATTTCTATATGCTGGAACTTGCATAAAAGAGCATGTCAGCAGCAGGGGCGGTGTTGTTGTTGTTCTTTACGGACTGCTTTTTTGGCTGACTGACTGACTGACTGACAGAACGAATGAGCTGACCAGAGGTATACTGAGGAAGGGCTGCTAGTTGTGTGTGTTGTTATTTTTAGTCAACTGAGGCTACCCAATTGTCTGAAGACTGTACTACTGCTTTTGCTTGGACTAGTTCTACAACAATTATACTATGTTGCACATTCATCTGTGTGTTTTTTTTTCAAATCACACACGGAAGGAAGAAATGCACATGTTCTTTGGTGACGTGATACTGTTGGAAGACTAAATGGAGTTGTCTCCCTTTTCACAATAATTGAGGAACTCATGAGTCCTTTTTAGTCATGTGACAAGGCAAACCTGGAAATTCCTTTTCTTTTACAAAGGAGTAAGAGCCCCTCTTCAAAAAAGGTGTCCTGGGTATGATACTAAACTGCACTTGATAATGAGGCTCTAGTTTTAGAGATCTCAAGAATGTGGAGTACCTCTGTATTCCCATTACTCCCAGCACCACTCTGACCTAGAGTGGTAGTACTTGATAGGGTCCCAACTATGGGTCAAACATATCTGTTTAAAAAGATCACTTGATACTTGATACCATATAACTGTAAATTATTTGTATTGATATTAGTTACTTGAAACCATATAACTGTGTGCAAACAAATGATTTATTAAATAGAAAAAATTCTTTGAAAGCTATAACTATTAGTATTAGATAGAAATACTTGAAACCATACAATTGTGTGCAAAAAAAAAATCCTCTTAAAAAACAACTATTGATGAGTGTGTTTTTACTGGTTGGCCAGTGCTGCATCCAGGAGTTCATAGGAGAATGTCACTTATAAGTTTATTCTTACTTCCCCTGCAGTACTGATCATATATTGCCTATCCTATTTGGATGACTTGCAAGATGAGGAGAATCCAATCAGCTGGGGTAGTAGAATACATTGACTGCATCTGTGCAGAGGAGTAAGAGTACAATCTAGTGAAACTGGCAAGAGAGAGTATCAGGGTTAGATTTTTTTTTTTTTTATATTCTCTTGAGATATCATTTTTAATATGTAAACACTTTAAGGGCTCTTACACATGGCCTGCAAGTTACTTTTTAAGGCACATGGCAAAACAATTTTTATAACTAATATTTTCCTAAAACTTAGCAATTTGTTCCTCTCACCAACCATGTTTCTTTTCAGAGAATATACTTTAATATTTCAGTCACTTTCACTTCAAGATCAAAAGCTGAAAAGTAGAAATATTTCTATTAGATACACATTGAAAAAAAAAACATTTTAATAAGAACATAAGTGAAATCTAGATTGGCTTGTTTCAAACACCTATTGCAGTGGAGGATGTCTGCGATTATAGAAAATTAACTCACAATAGAATGTGATAATTTTTTTTCTTTGTTTCATAATATGAAAAGGGAAAGATTTAACAACTCATAGTAGCATGGTAGGTGTACTTGAGATGACAGACAACTAAACATACGCAACAAAACATTAGGAATTTTTTTTGTTTTATGATGTAAGAACTAGATTTATCAAATCATCTGCATGGGAAGGTGTACCTGAGATGACGGACAACACACACAAAAAGAAAATGTTGAGAAGCAGATTGTTAAATAAACAGAAATTATATTTGTTATTTCTTCAAATGTAATAAAACTTAGTATTTTGCTTTGGTTTTCTCTATCTTAATATTTATCGTACAATTTATTGCAGTTTACCCATGAAATACATAAGAATTGACAAAATGGAATTTATCGAAAGTGAAAACAGAAAAAAAGGATTTTACTGAAAGGAAAAACAAAATTCAAGAAAATTTGTCCCCCTGTATTTTGTACTAAATCAAACATCCCACTTACTATCGTGCGTTCATTTTGATGAAAAAAGAAATAGCATCCTATCAGCTGTATGGCCAGTTAACATTTTAATTTGTGGAAATCACGCACCCTCCTCATCTCATTTTTGGGCCTGATGGTACTCCCCCCATGTAATGTCACTTTTGAGTTTGAAACTCCTCCTATCTGTTTATATGATAAAATTGTTTGAGGTGTACAAAAATAAACTTAAATAAAAAATATTTTTACAATGTAGCCTCTTTTATGATTTAATTCTGTAATCAATCAACAAAAGTTTCATTCAATTCCTTCAATTTTTGTAGAAATGTCAAATGAGCTTTTTCCAGGAATGTAAACACAAATTTTGAAGTCAAGGGAGATAACCTTATTTAAACGTATTTATTTTAAACTATGGTATATACTTGAGCAATGAATATAACTTCTATGGGATTTTTAAAAAATAACCCCCACCCAAAAAAAACAAGACTTGTTTTCCTTAATCATTCTTGCTTATTTGTAATGCCATTTTTTTTTTTTTTTTTCGATTTTACATAGATTTCGTTCCTATTGAGATGGGGGGAAGGTTTTTATATGCTAATGAAAAACTCCAACATTAGAGGTCAACTCTGTTTCATTTTTATTTTTGAATAAATATTTCAGTTTACCATCAAACCAATGGACAAAAAGGCCCCAGATTTTATGTTTACAGCCCCAAAAGTTAGAATTAACAAACTGGTAAGCAATTTTTACTTATTTCAGTTGTCAAAATGTTTATTTTACATTTTTTTTGTTAGAAATTTACACTCAGTGGTTATAAATGGTAATTGTTGTTATAAACAAAAATAAATCCACATAATTGAAATAAGACTTACCAATTAGAAATTATCATAGGAATAATTGAAACCATATAACACTGTAAATTATTTGTATTTAGAACATTTACTTAATTGTTTACTTATTATTATTAATTACTTGAAACCATGTGGTACTAAACCATGTTGTACTAATTATTATTAGTTTCTTGAAACCATGTGGCACTAATGGTTATTGTCATGGGAAATTAGACTCAGTGACCCAGGTTCAAATCTTGGATGGAGGCTGTTTGCATTTCACAAAGCGCTAATACTATTGGGAAAGATATAAATCAAATTTTTTCTCTGTGGGTAAATAGTAGAGTAGACTACGCTCTTTAACTTTGGTATAGCAACCAGTCTAGGAGAAGGAAAAGTCTGAATTCAAACCAGCTGTACTCCACTTAAATATTGACCTTGTGTTGCCTCCTGCTTATGATGGAGAGGTTAGGTAAATACATACTTGAAACTATATGATTGCTTAAAATACTTGAAACCATATTAATTGTCTATAAATTCTAATACTGTTTACTATAGGAAAGTCGATATTGTCCTGTGAAAATGATTTTGTGATGTTTTGTTGAGAAATGTTTTTATTTTCCTTTGCTAGATCCTTGAACTTTGTGTTGGCAACCGAGAGTTATATATGAGAAGACGAAGGACTGACAGTATGGAAATTCAGCAAATGAAGGCACATGCCCGAGAGGAAAAAGCCAGAAGATTGGTAAGTTTTCTCTGAGAGTAATTTTGTTTCATGTTCAAAGTGTCAACGAAATTCAAGAACAAATATGAGGGTGGACTGAAAGGAATTTTGTTTCATGTTCAAAGTGTCAACGAAATTCAAGAACAAATATGAGGGTGGACTGAAAAGTTCTTTGGCTGATGTCATATCTTCTGTTGATGACTTTTTTGATCACTGAGATGCAAGCACTGGAAGAAGTGGGTAAACTATAAGAGATACTGTTGAAAAATAAACGTCATTTGATCACATTCCTTGAGAGTATCTTGGTCAGCCTATGAACTTTTCAATTCACCCTCATATAGTCAAATGTTAAACTGTATATCACTTTATGGAACATTTTGTTAAATCTTATTTTTCAATTTGAATTCATTAAAATTTGGAAGAAAGGAATCATCTTTGGTAAATGATTAATACAAGTATTATTGATAGAATATAGTTATTATATGCATCATGTAAATGAATTGTTAATGATCTTTACTATAAGAAAGCATTGCTAATGATGTTAATAGATAAGCATTGTTAATATTTGTAAGGATTGAGAATGAACAAAAAAAGTATTATTTTTATTTATTCAATGTTCATATGAAATATTGTCTAGAATAAAGATTTAAAAAAAACTTTTTTTTTTTTTTTTTTATTCCACTTTGTCTAGTTGGATCGTTCTCGTTTAGCCAGAGAAAAACAGTTAAAAGAAGAAGCTATGCGAGAGAATGAAGAACTAGAACGGAAACTTGCCGCACTTCAAGATGAAATGCGAGCAGCCCAAGAAGCTCTCGTGAGTAACGTTTTTTTATTAATTTTATATTTTTTCATACAATGTTCTTTAAATGTATTAACTTGTAAAAAAAAAATAATCCGACCTAAATCTTGATTAAAAATGTTAAAATTGCAAAACATATCTAATTTATCAATGTTTAATATAATTTACATGAAAAAAGAATTGGTAAAATATAATGCATTTTGAATTCTTGAATTATTTTTTTAATGGAAACTTGAATTCTTGAATTATTTTTTTAATGGAATTCTTGAATTATTTTTTTAATGGAACTGAGGAGATCAAGGTTGTAGGTTTGCAAGTTTGAGCCATAAATCAATACATTCTATGTTCAAAGTGCTTCTTTGTTTGCTTTGTAAATAATGCATATGGCTAGACTCAGATTACACTAAATACAGACTTAGAAAAACTAGTAAAATGGGTTCAACAGTTGCACAAAGCTTTGGGATATTTTTCTTGTTTTTCTTTTATCCACAAATATCCAATTTCTTTTTGTCCAGTTGGCTGGGGCTGTAGAATAAATACATTGACTGCTTCTCTGCAAAGGAATAAGATCCCTCCCACAAAGGAGTGTCCTGTTTTGACACTAAACAATATGATGGTGAGGTTCCAGTAATGCTGGAGCTTTGTGGAGTATGCAGAGTACTCTTTCATTGCCATTGCTCTCAGGCCCATTGTGGCAGGACCTGATTAGGTTCTATCTATTGGTCAAATAGAACTAAACTGTGTTGGTTGTGATGGGACTGTTTTGACATTTTAAACTGTACTTATGCTTAACTGAATTGTTTGAAATAGAACTTTATATGCATAAAAATGAATTTGGCATTGAATAACTTACAATAGTTGATATGCCATAAAACCAAACTAAACCAATTTCTTTAAATGTGTACATAGATTTTGCTTCAAGATCAAAAGTCATTTCAGTATTCTTCTTGAAAAAATTTGCACTTCTTGAACATCAAATGTAGAAAAAATCCATTTAGGAATTTCCATATTTAGACAATCCTTGAATTGAGCTTTAAAGTCTTCTTGCAAATACTTGATGTACTTTATAAACATAAACAAAATGTTATCCAAAACACTTTTTTCTGATTATTCTATAGAGAATAAATTTGTAAAATACTTTTATTTACCCAAAGTAGACTTGTATAAACAAGTTTAATTTGGGTATGTAAAGTAAAGTAAAGTTGGCGACCGTAGTCAAGGGCAACCAGAAGGCTTCCTTTTCAATAGCTACTACACTGAGGTGTAGGGGAGGGCACTACTCCTTTCCTAGGATTGCTCCACTTTGCCCTTGATACGTACCTTATATTGCGGAGTGTTAAGCAAGGAGGTATCAAGTATCATTTTTAAAGTCTTTGGTATGGCGTGACCTGGGATTGAACCCAAGTCTCCTGGTCCATTGGCAAACACTCTACTCATTAGGCCCATGAGCCGGTTTGGGTATATAAAGTGATTTATAAATGCAAGCTAGTAAATACATCTCTTGTGGACCCCTATAATTTTATTCACCGCTAGTGGTTCTATGTGGACCACATTAAAAAGCCTTGTGCTTGGTGTACATTATCCAGTAATTTTTGTTCTCTTAAGAGAATTATAAATGCAAACTAGTAAATTCACTTCCTCTGGACTTCTATGATTTTATTCACCGTGACAAAATTTTATTTACTCCCTCCTACTAGGGGTCAATACAGACCACTTTGGCTAGGGAAATGATTTTCATCAATGCTTGCTTTGATAAAATTATTTATTGGAACATTATCTTAAAAAAAGCTAGTTCAAAAGTACTTGTCTGAAAGACTTTTAAAAAAATATTTACCTTTTTTTAAAATTGTTATTAAATAGAAAATCTTATTTGTAGATGCGTTCCGAGGAATCCGCTGATCTTTTAGCTGAAAAGGCACGAATTGCAGAGGAAGAAGCTCTTTTGTTGACCCGAAAATCTGCAGAAGCTGAGGCTGAAGTGCAACGAATAAAAATTTCTGCTATGAAGGTTAGTTTATTTGTCCTTTTTATACTTGATAACAACTTCATCTTATAACAGAATCTGTGACTCTCTGACCATTGGCAGGGTGAGGACACAACTTGGGATAAAATGCAATCCTAATCATTGCTGTCTAATTTTATTATTTTTATATATATATATATATATATATATATTAGTTCACTGTAGTCGAAGGTGACCTAAAGGCTTCCTTTTCAATAGCTACTATGCCAGGGTACAGGGAAGGGCATTACTCCTTTCCCTGGATTGCTCCACTTACTCCTGATTCGCACCTTAGGTCACCGAAATGGCTGAGTGGCAAATTATCGGCCTAATGTAAAGTTAAGCAGGTTTCAATCCCAGCTTGAAGCATCCAACATATCTAGCCACACTGAAGAGTTGTGATACAATGAAACAGTTGGTCTGTAGATGACAATAAAATGGAAAGAAAAATACATATAAATGGATGAGAAAAGATTTATTAAATAATCAGTTCCACCAATGAGTTTTAACGTGGAATATTTAAGATATGAATTTATGAAAATTTTAGGTAGAAAGTGTTTTTGTCATTTTCAGGGTGGGAATTATGAATTAGCAGTTTGAATGAATACAGAAAAATATTCGAAAAGGTTATATCATGAAATGTAAGTTTTTTTTTTAAACAATTTAAGGAGAAACATAGTGTCTATAAAAAATCGGTTTGTATATATGGAGAATGAAGCAAAGAAGAAATGTCTGTTTAATTAATTTAATCAATGTTAGTGTAAGTGGAAATCCTTTAACATAATTTTGACTAAGGTGAAATTTTATATAATCCTGGGCTTTGTTCTATAATGTTATAATGTGAAATAAATATATATATATATATATATATATATATATATATAGAAGAATGGTAGATTTTGGTAAATCTGACAATAATCTCTGCCACCATCACTATTACATATATCTATATCTCTCCCTTCCTTTCCTTTACTGTCTCTTTTCTTTTGACCCTTCCCTTCTTTTATATTTTTATCTTTATTTTATCTATTTCCTCAATTGCTGAACTTTAGAAAAACCCATTTTCATTCTAATGAAGTTCTTTTTCAAGTAAAGAACAAAATATCATTGCTGAATCCGTTATCAGTGTTGGTTTATCTACTTTTCTACTTATATATGACAGTATTTAATCCAGTAAATCCAGAGTTTGGAACAATTCCAAGCAGAACAATTAAGATATTCAACAATAGAATATTAAATTTAAGTAATCTCAGTCAAGAGCTCAATGCAAAGAAAATCCACAGACCAATTTTTTAATTTTTTTTTTTTTTTTTTTTTTTTTTATCTTTTATTTTTTTCAAAATAAAATGTGACTGAATTGTGACCGATTGTTTTTTGTTTTGGAAAAAAAATGTCTATATATATAATTGTGTCATGGGTCGACACACGTGAAGAGATATTTGGATATGGAGAGAAATACAGTTCATGGATGAATGTAAGCATCATTAGTAGTTTTGTTGTCGGAGAAACAGACTGTCTAGAGTGAGCACTGATCTGAATAGCCCTCAGACCAGTCCATTTTCTGAGGGGGTTCCAGCCATTCCACTAGATTTGAGCACTGTAGTGAAGGAATTAAAGGTTGCCACCTCAGGAATTGAGCACTCCAGTATCTGGGAGCATGAAATGTAAACAAACGAAAGTTGATACAAAATGTGTTAAATTCCCAAACTGATGTAAGTCGTTGAATTGGCTAACATAAAGTTAAGCTGGTTTCAATCCCAGCTTGAAGTGTCCTATGTGTCTAGCTACACTGAAGGGTTGTGATACAACAAAAGAGTCTGTCTGTGGATTACTTAGAGATATATATATATATATATATATATATATATCTCTCACTCTTATATATATAATTTTCTATTGATACTGAATCTAAAAATTGATATAAAATACTTTGAGATTATGCATTCAGTCCTTGTTGACTGAATACATGTTCTAGTTTTTATCCTTGTAGTTATCCTCGAAAGAAACACGGGAGAATTCTTTTCTGAATTAATCTGCTAGTAATAGCTATTTATATACCTGGCATAATAGTTGGTATTTTTGCTAATGGTCCAGAAGACCAGGGTTCAATTCCAGGTTGAGTCATACTAATGAGTCAAGAAATGGTACTTGATAACTCCTTGCTTAACACTCAGCATTATAAAGTGTGGATCGGGAATCATTGGAGCAATCCAAGGAAAGGAGTAGTGCTCTCCCCTGTACCCTGGTGTTGGCGACCATGGTTGAGGGTGACCAGAAGGCTCCTTTTTCAATAGCTACTACACTGAGGTGTAGGGAGGGTGCTACTCCTTTCCTTGGATTGCTCTACTTTACCCTTGATACGTACCTTATATCGCTGAGTGTTAAGCAAGGAGGTATCAAGTACCATATTAAAGTCTTCGGTATGACTTAACCTGGGATTGAACCCAGATCTCCCGGACCATTGGTGAACGCTCTACCCACTAGGCCAATGAGCAGGTCTATTTAAAAGGGAGCCTTCAGGTCGCCCTTGACTACAGTGAACTAATTTACTTATATATATGAGTGGGTGTGCACAGCATGGTAAAAAGTAGTTGACACTCCTCCACCAATATGGCTGACAATTTCTAAGAAATTGTCTAGTGGATACCTATTTTTGGCCCAGCCTATTTATGTATATAAATAAAAATACAATGTCGGAGTCCCCATAGTGTAATAGCTTAGGTTTAAAATTGCAGCCTTAATGTAAGAGAGTCCAAACTCCAGTCAGCTATGGGCTGAAAAGGGTTGATAGTGAAGGCAGGAACGTTTTCAAAGGTAACCGTGTTCAGCTGTAGGCTGGAAAGGGTCATAAGTGAAGGCGGGAACATGGTTGAAGTATTCAGGTTCAGCTGCAGGCTGGAAGGTTTGACACTGCTGACAGAAATGAAGTCTGTAGAGAAACCGGGTCAAGCTGCAAGCTGGAAGGTCATCAGTGGTGGCAAGAATGTGGTCAAAGGAAACTGGGTTCAGCTGCGAGCTATAAGTGTCACCAGTGAAGGTAGGAACAAATGTTGAAGGAAATGGGGTTCAGCTGCAGGCTGGAGTGGCATCAGTGAAAGCAAGAATGTGGTGGAAGGAAACCGTGTTTGGCTTTGGCTGAAAGGTCATTAGTGAAGGTTGGAATGAAGGTGGTGAAGAAACCAGGTTTGGCTGTAAGCTGGAAGGTCTGGAGATGCCATGGGCAGGAGTTGTCATCAGTGTCGGCAGGGACTATGTCAAAGATTGGGATTGGCTGCAGCTGTGAACGGAATCCATGGAGGACAGGTTTGGCAGTGAGCCTAACACATGTTCACTCCAGGCAGGATCGAAAACATGAATGAACAGGATAGCTGCAAGCTAGATGTGTACCCACCAAGCCGTGAGCTGGTACTAGATTGCCTCACAAGTAGAATCACTGCAAAGGAATTGTTACAAACCAATGCAAGCATGCTCTGGCAGTGGAATTTGAACGTTTTTGGCCACCTAGCTGGATTGACTGAAGAATGGGATCAGGAATGGGCTTCAAACATTCAGCCTAAGCTAGAACTTTTAACTACCAGGCTAGGGGCGACCAAATGAATAGGATCACAAGCAAGCATGAAGTTGAGCCAAAAAAAGCCGGTGTGGGAGTCAAAGTGAGTAGACTGGATGTGCAAAGGTCACACTCAAAATTTTCTAAGCCTCACCTTTTTTTAGATTTTTTGCTGGAGTTTTGGGAATGTGGAGTACCCTTTCATTTCTATCGCTCCTAGGTTCACTCTGGCCTGAAATGGTAGCACCTGATAGGGTCCTGTCTTTGGGTCAAATAGAACCTAATTGTGTGCTTGTGCTAAACTGAATTTTTTGAAATAGAAGTGTTTTGACATTTAACTGTGTGTAAATAAATGACTGAATTGTTATTGCCCATTTGGCTGCAGCTGTAGAATACACTGACTGCACCTCTGCAGAGGGGTAAGATCCCCCCAGCGAGAGTCCTGCATATGACACTAAACAATCTGATAATGAGATTCCAGTAATGCTAGAGCTTTGGGGAATGCGGAGCATCCCTTCATTGCCATCGCTCCCAGGTCCACTATGGTCCTATCTATGGGTCAAATAGAACTAAACTGTGTGCTTATGCTAAATGAATTACTTGACATAGAACTGTTTTGACATTTAACTGTGTATGGACAAAAACTATACCTATACTAAACTGAATTGTCTGAATTAGAACTGTTTGACTAAACTGAATAGCTTAAAATACTACTAGCTTAAAATAGAAGTGGTTTTGACAATTAAACTGTGTACTTATGCTAAACTGAATTGTTTGAAATAGAACTGTTGATATGTATAAAAATGTATTTGGCATTAAAAAATCCTACAATGGTTGATATGCCATTTAATTCATGATACTATAAGAATAATATAGATGAAAAGTAGTCTTTCATAGCACATTGCAACTTCCTATGTTTAACAGTTTGGGTGTCTATCAGCTTCAGGCATGCAAACTGACAGACATTATCAACTTTATTTTGTCAATTCTAGGGTGAGTCAAAAATTTGGCAATATTTTGGTTATTTATTTGCTTCATTCATCTAGTTATAACAAAAGCAGCCAAGCATTCCAAGTAGAGACCATCATGTTACAATGTCTGAACTCCTTTTCCTGTCAGTTCTTTGGTTCCACACTGATACCAGTTTTTGTTTTTCAATTTGAAGAGCTCCTTATGTGGAAATTCAACCACCTCTTCGATGTAAGCCATGGATCAGAACAAGTAATAATATGATCTGGACCATGTGCTAGGTGTGACATCAATTGGATTCACTTAAGGTCCAGGAGTTTATTCTGGAAACTTAGCATACATGCAAATATTGCCAAACATTTGATTCACTTTGGTAAAAGAAATGCTAATAAACAAAAACAAGAAAGTAGAATTTAATATTAGCTTTTTTTTTTTTTTTTTTTTTTTTTTTAGACTGAAGAACAACGAATGTTGATGGAATGCAGAGCAAGAGAAGCAGAAATGATGGCCGCTACTTTACTTGAAGATACAGGTCGAAGGTTAGTAAAAACCTTTGTTACTTACTGTATTTAGAGGGCTTTGGGGAGTGTAGAATACCCATTCATTAACATTACTCCCAGGTTCACTCTAACCTAGAGTCTTAGTACCTGCTAGGGATAAAACATTTTTTAAAAAATATTTATCTATTAAAAAGAAAAGGCAATCTAAAAAATACCAAGACTCCTTTTTTATTTGCTATACTTTTTATCTTATTGAATCTATAGCATTTTAAAAAAAAACAAACTATTTTTGCAATTTTATACACACACACACACATACACACACACTAATTTTCGTCAAGAGCCAATAAAGTTGATTTCAAAGCAGTAATGGAATACTGAAAATGCAGTGGTGAGTCCACATGGCTTGAAGTATTTTTGACACTCCTTCTTTAATGTGGCTGACATTTTTTTTTTTTAAATTGTTAAGTGTATACCTACTTTTGGCCCACCATTTTTATTTGGTGTCCTAGGTATGACACTAAACTGCATTGCTCAGTCAGCTGGAGCTGTAGAATATGCAGACTGCTTCTTTGCTAAAGGGGTAAGACCCTCCCAACCAACGAATGTCCTGATATGACACTAAACAATCTCATAGTGAGGTACTCTGCATTCCCCAAATCTCCATAATTACTAGAGTAATTATGGAGATTTGGGGAATGTAGAGTACCTCTTCATTGCCATTGCTCCCAGGTCCACTCTGCCCAGAGTAGTAGCACCTGATAAGAGTCCTATCTATGGGTTAAATAAAACTAAATTGTGTTTTGAGTTTACTGTTTTTGGCATTTTAACTGCGTATTTATGCTAAATTGTTTAAAATAGAACTGTTTTTATGCTGAACTGAATTGCTAGTAATAGAACAGTTTTGACATCTAAACTGTGTAAATATGCTAAACTGAATTATCTGAAATGAAACTGTTTTCACATTAACTCTGTGTATTGCCCAGTCGGCTAGGGCTGTAGAATACACCAACTACACCTCTACAGAGAGGTAAGACCCTCTCCCACTAACAAGTGTCCTGATATATGACACTAAAAAATCTGATGGCGAGGTTCCAGTGATACTGGAGCTTTGGGGAATGTGCAGCATCCCTTCATTGCCATTGCCTGATCCACAATAGCCTGGAATGGTAGCACATGATAGGGCCCTATCTATGTGTTAAAGAGATCTAAACTGCATGCTTATGCTAAACTGAATGGTTTGAAATGGAACTGTTTTTGACATTGAAACTGTACTTACGCTAAACTGAATTGTTTGATATAAAACTTTTTAGACATTTAACTGTGTGTAAAAAAAAAATCTATACTTATACTAAACTGAATTAGCTGAATTAGAACTGTTTGAATAAACTAAATAGCTTGAAATAGAAATGTTTTTGACAATTAAATTGTGTACTCATGCTAAACTGAATTGTTTGAAATAGAACTATTTGCATAAAAATGGATTTGGTGTTAAACAAGAGTTGATATGTTCGAGGACAAGATCTTGAGCAGACCATGACCTGGCAACTGAAGAGGTCATGTGACCTGTAACACTTCTCTTTGGCCCTTATTGGGCTAGATGAGTGGTTGGAGAGGCCCGATCAGATCATACCTTGGGATATAACTCAGTGGTAGAGCATGCAACTACAGATCGATCAGATCAATCGGCTGGTCATGTCAGCCCTCTTTTAGATTTAAAAAAAAAATCTGAATTAGAAGGCGATGTTTGTAGGGTCAATCATGCTGAGGAAAGACCTATCCTCCTTTCTGTCCCTGGGTAAGTAATTATCTTGGGAATGAAAACCCATGGACAAAATTAAAACTGTCTACCATCAGCATGAGTATACTGGCTATGTAGCCCTGATGTTACTAGGCAAATGGGTTTCCCTCTCGGCACATCCCTATGTGGGGCTCCGTGGTGGATGGGGAGTATAGCCAATGAAACTCGTAGACTTTCTTTATGGCTCTTGAAAATATAGCCCAAGCAAAAACAAAATAAATCTCAAGTGACCTTACATAATCGGACAACTCAGATGAAGAAAAAATACATCCTGAACCTCTGTTCCCAAAATTTATTATATTAGAATTGTTTGAAGATACCCCCAATAACAAAACTATCCCCATTTATTATACAAAAGATCATATCTACAAATATCAGTCCAAAAAGTGTTAAAAATTTAAGAAATGGCACAATGATGATTGAAATTAAAATAAAAAACTCAAACTTTTTACTAAATATGAAAACTTTTCACAACTTAAAAATAAAAGCATACCCCCATAAAACCATAAACTCCTCTAAAAGAGTTCTAAGAAACAAAAAACTCTCCCAGTGTTCAAGGGAAGAAATATTAGCTGAACTAAAAAACCTAGGTGTAACTGATATAAAAAGAATTACCATCAAAAAAGAAAATCAAACAATACAAAGACTTATATATTAACCTTCAACTCACCTACGATTCCCAAAGAAATAAAAATCAGCTATATCAATGAAAAAATAGAACAATATATTCCAAACCCACTCAGATGCTTTAAATGCCAAGAATTTGGACCTCATGGAAGTGTATGGAATGGATACACTGTATATGGTAAATGCGAGGAGAAAACCATACCACCATCGACTGCAAACTCAACAACAGGTGTGCCAACTGCGGTGAAGACCACCCATCCTATACTAGTCTGGAAAAAAGAAAAAGAAATCTTAACTATAAAACACTCCAGAAACGGTCCCTATCCAGAAGCCGGAAAAATAGTTGAAGGCTACATAAAAACAAAACCTACTCCCAAATCTCCCTATACAACCCAAAATCAGAGAGTAAAAAAGGAGAAAACTACCAAGAACTAATCTCCAAACTACTCCATTTAGGACCTCAAGACTGGCCAAAATTCATACAGGAAATAAAACCTATACTATTAAAACTCCTCCAACAGTACAAACCCCCAAATCTATGACTGAACATAACCTGGAAAAAACATCACAATAGATTGAAACTAATCCCGCTAAGCAACCTCCAAGAGAAGAAATAAGAACCATCTCTTCACACAAAAACCCTAATAAAAACCAACCAAACCCCAAAAACCTGAGTAAAGAATTTACTTTCTGTAGTCCAAATACACAGAGCCACACCCCTCACTGAAACAGAACAAAATCAAATAGAAAACAAGACCATAACCGAACCTTTAAATAAAACATACCATATAGAAAATGCAAACCAAAAAAGGAGCAAATCAAGCCAACAATCTACCTTCAAAAACAGAACTAAAAAAAAATAAAATTTTCCCCCAGAAAAAAATGAAAAAAATCTCAAAATTACAAGAATATAAGTGAAAGTACCCCCCGGCCCTTAGGATGGAGACCCAAGACACTATACTCACCAACTACAACCAGTTCACAAACCAAACATGACTCACAAAACATCTCCTCTTCAAGGAATTACAATGGGGCCAAAACAAACTTAATCATACAATGGAACATCAGAGGCACAAAAGCCAACCTTGACGAAATAACACTTATTAAAAACTTATGCCCAAGTGTTATATGCCTCCCAAGAAACTTTTTTAAAGAAAATGACAAATATAAGGCAACACACTATATATAATCAAATAAATAAATACAATAAGAGCATCAGAAGATACATCTATTATCGTAAACAATACACTACCGTAAAGCCAAATAAACTTAAACACCAACCTACTGGCTATAGCAGTATCAGTAACTCTGCACAAAACAATCAGCATATGCTCACTATACATACTCACCCCCTATAGCAATATAATTGAATTAGAATTAATACAACAACTCCCCAAACCTTTCATACTCATGGGAGATTTTAATAGCCATAACCAAATATGGGGCAGTAGAGATACAAATGAAAGAGGCCATGCAATAGAAAACTTCATGAACAAAAACAATCTATGCCTTCTAAATAATAAATCCCCCACCTACCTTCATCCTGCAACAGGTACACACTCAGTAATAGATCTGACCTTAAGCGATCCTACAATTTATTTAGACTATAATTGGAAAACCAACAAGGATAACTTTGAAAGTGACCACTATCCAATCCTACTAGAAAGACTTGAACCCGAACTAGAAGAAAAAATACTATGCTGGAGCCTACAAAAGGCCAAATGGGAACATTTTAAGAGACTTTGACATGTCAATTTAAATCCGAAAGCTACAACACCTATTTCACAAAAACACTCCTATTACAGAGGAATGTATACCAAAATCATCCACTCAACCGAAATTCAATAAACCCTTGGTACAATAATGAGTACAAAAAAGCAGTAAGAGCACACTTTGCCGCACTCAGAAAATTCAAGATAAACCCAACAAAAGAGAATCTTGAATTCCTTAAAAATTGCAGAGCCAGAGCACAAAGAACAATTAAAGAATCAAAACGAGAAACTTGGGAAAATTTCAGATCAAAAATAAACACCAACACAGACCAAAACAGTATGGAATATGATTTTTAAAAATATCGGGTAAGAATAACAGCCTACCCCTGAAACACCTTATAAAAAAAGACAAAACAAAAAAGAAAAAAGACATAATAAACCTCCTAGGAGAAATCTTTTCCCAAAACTCTTCATCCAGAAACCTCAGTCAAAAATCCCAAAGTAACAAATTGAAAGAAGAAAAATAAACTTTCACTCCAATGATACAGAAAGCTACAACCAGCCGTCTATCATGACAGAACTAAAAACCTCTTTAAGAAAATCCCATAATACAACTCCTGGACTAGATGAGATTCCATATGAATTCTTAAAACAACTACCTAAAATTTCACTCCAGGGCACCTCTGGTGGTGTAATGGTTAGTAAGTTAGACTAGCAAACCTACACGAGTGAGTTCGAGTCTCATTGGGGGCCCCATTCATTTGGCTTTGTGCTACGTCGAAGCAAAGAGCTTCGTAAATTACTACCTAAAATTTCACTCCAATATTTACTCCAAATCTTCAACAACATTTGCCACAGTGGGAACATCCCTAATTCCTGAAAACAAGCCAGTATAATACCAATACCAAAATCTGCAAAAGATACTACAAATCCAACAAATTACCGACCAATAGCTTTAACTTGTTGTATCTGTAAAACACTTGAATGAATGATTAACAACAGACTAATATGGTTTTTTGAGAAAAATAAGTTAATCACAAACTTTCAGACAGGCTTTAGAAAAGCAAAAAGTACAATTGATCACCTTATCTGCTTGGAAACCCTTAGAGAAGCTTTGCCAAAAAAGAACATGATAGCCATATTTTTTGATATAGAAAAGGCCTATGACACCACGTGGAAATATGGCATGATCTAAGACTTGAAAAATATGGGATTGAAGGGTAGATTGCCAATTTTTATAAAAAAAACAAAAAAAACTTTTTAAATGATAAAAAATTTCAAGTACAGACCTGCACAACACTCAGAACTACAAGAAATGGGAGTGGCACAAGGTTGCATCCTACCTGTGACTTTATTCAATATAGAAATAAATAGCATTGTGAAATGCTTAAACTTGGGAGTCAAAGGCTCACTATGATGACTTCCTAATATGTTGCAAATCAAAATATATTAGAACAATAGAATCTTAACTCCAACAATATCTAAATAAAATAAACAACTGGACCTTTAAAAATGGTTTCAAATTCTCCAAAAACAAAACCCAATGTATACATTTCTGCACCCTCCACAAAATGCATAACAACCCTGTACTTAAACTAGATTCAACCGAAATCCCTATTGTTGAAGAACACAAATTTTTAGGAATTATCTTTAACAAAAAATTAACATTCAAACCCTACATCAAATACTTAAGATCAAAGTGTAATAAAGCAATCCAACTCCTTAGAGTAATAGCACACACAGATGGGTACAAAAAAAAAAACACTACTAAAACTCTACCGAACATTAATACGCTCCAAACTTGACTATGGCACATTCATCTATGGATCAGCTAGAAAATTCTATTTAAAACAATTAAATACTAAACACCATCAAGGACTGAGCCGGGCACTAGGAACCTATAAAACGTCTCCTACAGAAAGCTTGTACACCGAGGTGAATGAATCTCCACTATGAATCAGAAGACAAAAACTTGTCTAATAATACTATATCCAACTAGCCTCATGTCCTTCAAACCCTGCCCACAATGTCCTCTACTGCCCACAAAAAAAAACAAACTTTCTTTTAAACAGAAACAAACCCCATCAAACCTTATAGTCTTCAAATAGATAATCTCATCATGGAAATACAAATAGATAAAACACAAATACTTAAATCTACCACCTCAAACCCCCCTGGTTATTAAAACAACCAAAAATACTGCTAAATCTAACAAAATGACATAAAGAAAACACACACACACCCTACTATCTTCCATGAAGAATTCCTTCACCTCAAAAATAACCGCCACAACCATATCCCTATTTTTACAGACGGTTCCAAAAACAGAAACAAAGTATCATGCACTGCCATCCAACATAATACCAAGATAACAAAACATCCTAACAGCACTTCTATCTACAGTGCAGAAGCTAAAGCCATATAGATCTATATTCATCATTTTTTTCTAAGTCTTTATCAGTCGTAACATCCCTAAAAAAACAAAACCTGGATAATCCTCTAACATAACATCGGAAAAGATAAGTAAACTATAAGACTGTTTCTCCCTATACCCAATTATATATCCTCTCTCCCTCTCTCTCAATTTGAAGAAAGACTAAAGAAGAAAGAAAAGAAGAAAGACATTTATGTTTATGTACTATCCATTAATAATATAGCCGATGCGTTGAATATGTGTATCAGCGTGTGTAGTAAAAAGATTGATATATTTTAATGTTCCCACGTGTTGAAGTTGTTCATTTGTATTGTCTACTACCAAATTATTTCACGCTTGTTTCTTTTTCAGCTTCTATTCGCCTTAGGTTATCCTCGCTTAATTTGTCCTATATGAATTCCTTTAAAAATATTACACAGGAAACCGGAGTTGTCGACTACTATAATTAATATTATTACTTCTAAACCTAGAGGTCCATATCTTCCATTGTTCTAGGGGAGGAAGAACTAATGGCCTTGGTGAGTGTGTGTATAGTGTGAAATTTGGAAACCCCTTGCCAACGGCGGTCAGTCTAGCTATAAATTAACCCCCACATAATATGCCAGTTCCTATATACCCGAGAAAGGACTCTGAACAAGGACTTATTCTACGAGGGATCAAGTGCCAGTCTGCCCCGTCCTCACATGTGCAAAAAAATAAACCCTCGTTTGGTGATAGCAATATTTAAATTCACCAGTTCCCATACGCGTTTAAATGGTTGCTCATCCGGGGGATCTTTTTATTTTTAATTTGCCGTCACACTATTTTGTCTACATATTGGACACAGACATTATCCACTCATATCTACTCAAACAAGAACAATCACCATGGTGTGTATGATGTCACACTTCATATTCAGTAAAACACCTACTGATAGATTGCATTGACCTAATACCCAAAAGACTATTTCTACACTGTAAACAATATGAAAGAACTATTTGAACATGTCAAAGTAGACAAAATACTAGCATTTCTAAAAGCTGTTGGTCTATATAAAAGAATTTAAACCTTCAATATTCTATTTATGTACATGATGCAAACACTAGACAACCAAACCAACAGAAATTGGCATTAAATAACATGAAAAAGGGTTGATATGCCATAAAACAATCAATCAATTGGGGTAGTATATGTTAGGGGCCCAATTTCGCATCCTGTAGATTTGTTTAAAAATTATTCATATTTAATAGGAACGTGTGCAAAAGAAAAAAAAAAAACTTTGAAGAAATTATATAACCTCAAGGCATAAAAATCCTTGTCAGGTTGACATGCCATTAAAAAATAATCCTCTGTGGCAGAGAGTGTGTTTACCTTTCAAGAAGATCAGTTTTATTAATTTTAAACACTGTAATTAGTAGGACTTATTGACAAAGTTTCCTACAAAGCACTTTTGAATGAAATATTAGATTTCATTGTTTGTCCAACAGTTTTTTTAATCAAATTAAAGCTAATAAGTGTCATATTATATGTAGTGTATGACTATGTCTGTGTTGGCTAATTGTCACATAGGGAGGCAAAAGCACAACTCTTTTTTTTGTTCTAGAACTTTGTTGGATTTATTCCCTTCATGTAGTCTCTGAGGTTTTGGAAGCAGGATGAAATGGATAATAGACACTACATACATGCTAGTTTCTAATTGAAACAGGACTCTTCAAGTATCTTTGTTTTGTTCCTCCATTCATGCAAATGTTTGTCTCCTTTTGTACCAAACACCAAAAAAGAAAGACAGGCAGAATCATGAAATCTGTTGTCTTCACTTCATATGGGTGATATCATCCAGTCTGAAGAGCTAGATCAAACATATCTTGTTACACCTAATCCACTGGAAAAGATGTTGAACTCTGTCAACTTGTTTTTCTTTTAGCTGCTGGATATTTTTGTAACTTATCTATTTCTGTCCTGGTATCATTTGCTTACAATGCTACATGTACCCTTTCAGATCTGTGTGTATTTATTCAACCTCTCACCCATGAGGAAGATGCAACACAAGGTCAATTTTTAAGCAGAGTACAGCTGGTTTGAATTCAGAGCTTTCTTTCTCCCAGACTGGTTGTCTTACCAAGGCAAAATAACCCAGTCTGCTCTACTATTGCTCAATAGCAAAGAGGAAGAACACTGTTTATTCTTTTGCTGAGGCTAATAGTGCAAAGTGAAGTACAAATAGCTTCACTACCCTGTTGATGGGGTTTACAATACACTGACTATATTAGGATTATAAATTTAATTCCATCCTGCTAAGAGCATTGATATGAATCAACAACTCCCAAAAAATTTAACAAGACTTCTTCAGATCCAACATGGAAATAAACCTTTCCATTTATTTCCATGTTGGATCTGAAGAAGTCCTGTTAAATTTTTTTTTGAGCTGTTGATTCATATCAATGCTCTTAGCTGGATGGAAATAAATTTATGATCCTAATGTGACCGAATTTTTTTTTTTTTTTTTTTTTTTTTTTTTTTTGAAAGAGTGTGTTTGTGTGTGTGTGTGTATATATATATATATATATATATATATATATATATATATATATATATCTTGAATACAGTTCTTAACACTAGTTCTGATGCTTTAGAGTGTGAGGAGTCACCTTTTTGCTGCCATTACTCTCAGGTTCACTCTGACCAAGAGTAGTTGTACTTGTTAAAGTCTGATATATGTTGCCAGGTCAGCTGGGGCTGTAGAATACACTGCATCCTGATTATAACACTAAACAATCTGATAGCATGGCTCGAGTAATGCTGAAACTTTGGGGAATGCCGAGTACCCCTTTATTGCCATTGCTCCCAGGTCCACTGTCACCCGGAATGGTAGCACCTGATAGGGTCTTTGTATGGGTCAAATAGAACTTTTTGATCATTTAGATGTGTGTAAACAATTGACTGATGTTTAATTGAATTGTTAGTGATACATAACAATACTTGGAACCATTTAACTGAGTGCAAATGAATAAGTAATGTTGAATAGAATTATTGGTGTTTGATAGCAATACTTGAAACCATTTAACTGTGTGCAAACAAATGATTGATAATAAATTGCATTATTCATATTAGATAGCAATACTTGAAACAATTTTACTGAGTGCAGAAAAATGAGCTCAGTTTCATTTAAAAATGTAGGCAATAAAATGTTTACAAATCATATATATTTATCAAATATATATGATTTGTAAACATTTTATTGCCTATATGTATAAAGAGGATTTGGCATTAAATAACCAACAATGGTTGATATGCCATAAAACCATATATATCAATTTAAATGTGTGCCAACAAATGACTGATATTAAACTGTTACTGTTACATAGCAATACTTGAAACCAGTTAACTGTGTGCAAACAAATGATTGATAATAAATTGCATTATTCATATTAGATAGCAATACTTGAAACAATTTTACTATAAAGAGTCCTACTTTATAGACTCATATATTTCTGGCTTGATTTTTTTTTCAAAATTTTTTCCCCATAAATATAAACTTTGGATTGTTTGGAATTTCTTTATCACAAAACATGGTTTTAATCACACAAAAGTATTTGTTTTGAGGTTATTCAAAATTACAAATCAGATTTCTCCAAGGCTTGAACAGAGGTCCATCATGAAACTTCTGGTGGCTTACTAATGCCAACTATATGGAATTTATTACAGAATATGTGATGTGTATGAAAAAGCATGTTTTAGTTTAAAAAGAAAAAAAAAATACCAATACGCTAAACATGGGTTTGCCAACACAAGCATAAGTTGACAATCCATGTTGGATATTGACTTGAAGATCCCTTTAACATATCGATGCACCTGTGGAAGTCGGACACTGGGGGATAAAAATAACAGGAAATGCATCTGGTTCCTATATTAAACAGGATGCAGTTGCTCCTGATGGAAATGCCCCATAAATTGCATGGGTAACATGCTAGAAGGAGGCGTATCTACAAGCAATGTGTAAGCAGCATGTTAGAGGAGATGTGACCATGAGAATTTGCATGAGCATCCAGACCATAACATAACTAATGAGGTTTCAATCTGAAGGTAGAGAGGTTTCACAGAAGTTCCATACCATCCCTCCCTCTATGTGTGTTTCTCTTTCTTACCCATCCTTATATTTTAGGTTATAAAAAGAAAAGAAACTGATTATATTCTTATACATCAGTGTTGTTTTTCTCTGCTATACAACACATGAAGTGAAATATTACCTAAAGAGTAGCCAATAGGAAGCACCATTGACTGCTGTTCCAAGTATGATTTTGGCATTGAATAATCCAAAAAGGCCATTAAATAAAGACACCAGACCTGGATGGGCTGTCGATTGGTACTGCCGCATAAAATTAAAAGTAATGTTTTTTGAATAAGATCATCATCATCATGTTGTGCCGCTAGCACGGATATCCCTGACCCTCTCTCACTACTTCTCCCTATCGTTCATCACCTCTGGCAGGTCTTCAGGGCTACATCCCGCATCCTCACATTGCTGCTGTATGTATGTTTGAGCTGGTCGTCCTGCTTTTGCCCAGCCATATGTGGGGGTCCATTGGAGTACATCACTTATGAGCTTGTTCCTGCTTCTCCAGCAGTGTCCTGCATGTCTGGTTCGTCTAACTTGTATAGTTTTCATGATGGGAGGCAGGTGGCCGTATAGTTGGTGCCTTGTGGGATGTTGCTGCCAGTATGATAAAAATAGAAATACTTTTTTTTTTTTTTTGTTTTTTTGCAGATGGCAGCCTAATATTATAAGAACATAGCAGATAATATTTCTTTTTTGTTTGTTTGCAGAGCAAGTCAAGCAGAGCAGTTAAAGCAAGAAGTGATTAAAGCCCGTCTTGCAGAGAAACAGGCCAATGAAAAATTGGCTGAAATCACGCAAGCGTCAATTGAAGTAAATACATCTGGCTTTTTTTCATTTAACTATTCACCAGACAATGTTATTGTATTTAATGTCAAATAAGGCTCCCTTCTCTCCCATCAATCGGCAGGGAATTTTAATACTTTTACAGACACATAAAACAGCAAAAATCTTGTGTTGCCTGTCTACCATTGGCAAGAAAGATGTTGCTCAACCTGCAAAAGGTTTAAGAAGAAGAAAAAAAAAATTGAATGTTCGATGTTATTGTTATATTCAATACCAGGAAAAACAAATGTGAACAAAATTTCTGATGGGGACAACAAAATCTGTAATGGAGATGATATGAAGCATGAAACTCCTCCACTTAAAAATTTACTGAACCATAAAGCCATTTATTATGACAATGTTCTTTTCGTCACGTGCACTTCCCAAAGTCTAATCCTGTTAACGAAGATTAGAATATGTCGATGTATGTGTCTGGGGAGTTGTGAGGAAAATCCTGTGGTATTGTGGCTAGAGTATTAGACTGTGAACTTCAGTTGTGCTGTTACATTCACTTTCAGACTGATACCCTACAGAAATGTATGAACCCCTCCCTTTTACTATCAAGCAAGAAACCTGAGGGATATCTTTAAGAATACGAACACTGAAAACATTTTTAATTTTCTAAAAAAACAACTTTTTCAGCAAGATTTAACCAAACATCTCTATAGAACCGCTACTTTAATGGCTGAAATTCAAAATAACTTTTTTGGCATTAAATGACCCACAGGGGTTGATATGCCATTAAAAAAAAATTAAACTCAAACTAACTTAATGCAAAAATGCATATAGTGTTGCTATTATTTATTAAATACACATACTGCTGCTTCAGTCTATCTCTGCAGTCCCTGATAAATAGATTGATTGCTTTGTAGTTGGTTGTTATTTTGAAAAGGACAGATGGAAAATACCTATAAGATACTCTATTATGTGACTTTTTTTTTTTCATTTCATATGTATGATGATAATTAATAGGAAAAGATAACATAAGATTCAATTGCTATTACAACATGATATAAATCATTACTTGAATTAAAGCTATAATCATTAATTGAAATGATCATTACTATAAATTTAATCCAGAAATGGTACTTGTTTAATACCAAATATTGTTTGTTTATAGTAATTTACGAAGCTCTTTGCTTCGATGTGGTATGAGGCCAAATGAATGGGGCATTCAATGAGACTCGAACTTACTCGTGTATGTTTGCTAGTCAAGCTTGCTAACCGTTACACCACCAAAGGTGACCTAAATATTGTTTATTTATATATAACTAGAAAACTCAAACCTGGTTACATTGTCATTATAAGGGTTGATATGCCATAATCAACCAACTGAAATTGTCTAACTTTTGTTTTGATCTAAAAATTCATTTAATCAATAAAATATTTACCTACAAACTATTCACTTACCAATCGTACAAACAAAAAAAAATTTGGTATCAAATAACCCACAAGAGTTGATATAACTTAAAACAATAACTAAACCAAACAAATTAATCAGGAAAGTACTGGCAGGGATAGAAATAATTAAGTTGCTTGCTAGGAATTATGAGCATTTAAAAAGTGTTGGGTGCAAAAACACTCCAAGGGATTAACATAGGATTAGGTAATAACTCATAATATTATAAACTTTTAATATTTATCGGCAATTTTTATCATTCAGGGGTTTCGGACTACTGTCTTTATCTTTATTGTTATATTCACAATATTTTAGCCAATTTGTCCTCTGGCCTTCTTCATTTATTTCTTGTTGAACTCAGGAGCCTTCATGGAACTTCGAACCACGTCCTTTATTTAATCCACAGGGGTTGCTTGCTCTGATTCCATTAACCATAACTGGGTACATGTGTTAAGTATTCCTGTATTGTTGTTTGCCTGCAGTCAGGATTGAACCTGCAACCTCCAGATGATTGTCTCTTTAGAAGCTTAGGGAACCAATGCCAATAACTGTTAAGCTATGTGTCATTCAGAGTGAATTTTTGAGACTTATAAACTTAATCTTCTTATATCACTATGATTACTACTATTATGTATGATTTTTTTTTTTTATTGGCAATATATTTTTCATCATTCTGACTGTGTTTTATTATTTCAGAATATATGCAGCTTAGGAAGTTTTCCTTTGGTGACTTTAACGTCTGACTTTTCTGGCAGTGATAGTAATGTGGAAGGAAGTGTTGATTTTTTGAAAGAACAGGATATGGATCAGTTATCTCTGGAAATAGAAAAAGAAAGGTAAGAATAACCTTTTGTTTTCCCCCAACATTTTTGGTTGCGAGAAATATCAATACAACATGCAGAGAACACGGATTCCTTTTTACTCTCTTGTTGTCTATCCTTATCTGCAATCATTCTTGGTAAATCCTCTAGACGGCATCCAGAGTCTACACTAACCTGATAAATGTAAGTTTTTGTTGGTTGGTCAACACTGGTGTGTCCATGTGTAGGATTTCATAGGAGAATGTCACATGAGTTTGTTCTTGTTTTGCCAGCAATGTTCAGCATGTCTTCCTCAACATACTGGTTTGTGAGATGAGAGGTAAGTGGCCATACAACTTCTGTCTTTATTTTTGACATAAGGTGTTATTATTCTCTATGCACAGCTGACTGCTCTAATATGAGTATAGCAATCAGCTTTCTGTATAAAATAATAACTGCTGTTTTGTAGGATTGTAATTTTTTTGACTCATCCAGTATCATTAGGTGTATGTATGAAACAAACCACATGGTTGGTTTGGCCATTTGTCTAGTGGTGTGGATCCTGTTTGTCTAACACCTGGTTGAGTGGGCATTTCACAGGTTGAACAAAAAATAATAAAATAACAAGCAACAGAGGATGGAAGGAAGAAAAGACAAACATGAATTCAAAATGTAGGAAGGTTAAGTTTTGCATATTTTTGCATTTCGTATTTGTTATGTATGCCTATCATGAGAACTTGGTGAAAATCCTTAACAACTACCAAAAATACTGACTCATCTGGTTATTATCTTTATCGCTCGACATCCTATTTGTGACTTCATACTACCTTCTGACTGCTCTAGACCCACGTCCTGAGCTCTGAATGTCTGACTCTCTACTTTGGAGTCTCACTCTCTACTTCCTTCATCTGGTTTTGATGGTTCACGCAGACACAGCTCTTTATGTGGACTTTGTGCCAAAATTGACAAAGAAAGGTCTTCTAGATACTTAGGTGCCACTTCAAAGATGCCGGAGATAATTCCTCCAGCCACCCACAACACACAAAGATCCCCCCCACACACAGGAACACTCATTATCGTGCCACATATGTACTTCAATTTCAGAGTCTGTAAAAGAGCTTGAAAAGAACATAGTATTTAGTGAAGTCTACCAGGCCATTGGCCTAATAAATAGTGTTTGCCAATGGTCTGGGAGACTGAGCTTCAATCCCAGGTCGAGTCATACCAAAGACTCAAAAAATGGTACTTGATGCCGCCTTGCTTAACACTCAGCATTATAAGGTACAGATCAAGGTTAAAGTGGAGCAATCCAGGGAATGGAGTAGCGCCCTCTCCTACACCTCAGTGTTGTAGTTATTGAAAAGGGAACCTTTGGGTTACCCTTGCCAACTTATTTAGTGAAGTACTCTAGGAGGTGCCTGTGGTGTAATGGTATTCATCAAAAGAAATGGATCTGGCAACACAAGTTCAAACCTGGATGAAGCTGATTGCATTTCACATAGCTCTAATACCTTTGGGAAAAGTATGAATCCTCTTCTATTCCCTCCAGCTATGGGTAAATAGTGGGGTAGACTGGTTTCTTCAGCCTTTCTAATAGAAAGAAAACTCTGAATCCAAACTTGGTAAACTCGTTAGAATGTTGACCCATTGTCACATCCTACCTGGGTGTAGTGAGAGAAATCATGCATGCGGCAGCTCAAAGCGTGCACGAATATGCCTGGTGTGTAAAATGAGATCAGGGAGAGAGAAATGGGCGATTGGGAAGATTGAACTTGCATCCTCCCGATCGTGAATCGTGTTTGACGTCAGTGCGCATGTAAATTACCACATTGTGTGATTGACTCGGATGTGGCATTTGGCATGATTACTTAAGTCCTGCCTGAATGTACCGGAGTGAATAGTGTTTGAGTCTTGGTGACACACGACAAGAGACTAGCTCAGGTGCATGACTGCTGGAGGAAATTGTTGAGGAAGGAAAAGGAATATTTACCAAGAGATTCGTACTGCAGCTGAAGCACATCGGCAGACACGACTGTATATGAAAGATTATATCAAGCCTTGACTGAAAATCATTGATATTTGCGAAACCTTAAGAAGAAATTGATTCCACGTGTTCTTTTTATTGCTGAGGAAGCACACCATCCACCCCACTCTTTCACCGGGCAGAGGGGTTGGTAATTACATGCTCTAGAGAAAATGGTACATCTGCTAATTTAAACTTTCATTTAGATATTTTTCAAATAGTTTAAAGTTCTTTTTTTTTTTTTGTGTTTAAAGGCAAGTAACAATACAGGAATACTTAACACTTGTAACTGGTTATGGTTAACGTAATCAGAGCAAGCAACCTCCTGTAGATTAAATGAAGGACATAGTTCAAAGGTCTGTGTAGGTTCCCGAGTTCCACAAGAAACACCTGAAGAAGGCTGGAGGACATATCGGCCGAAACATTAAATATAACAAAATGTTGTTTTTCGTCTGTACGATGTTGATTCATGATGCTCGTAAACTAATAAGGGACAAGGAAGTTAGTAAAATTTATCCAAAATGTCTAGGAATAATGCGATATTGGCAGAGGATCTGGGTTCAGCAAGAAAAATTATTTAATTGATATTTATCTATCGGATTTTTTACAAAAAGTGTTTGTATCTTTTCAGGGTCGAGTACATGGAGAAAAGCAAACATTTACACAAACAATTGCAGGATCTCAAAACTGAAATTGAAGTCTTAAAAGTTGATGACTGTATCACTGAAATGGACCGACTGCACGAAGAGAGTGTCATGAGAGGAGATACAAAATACTCAACGTTGCGACGGGTAATGACTTATCCTATTCCCTTTTTTTTGAAAAAAATTGTTTTATAAATATTCAAAATGCTCAATGCATAATGGCTTATGATATCATATGCATTTAAAAAAAATCTTTTTATAAATAGTTATAAAATCCTTCAGCCCAGTTGGCAAGGGCTGTAAAATACACCAACTGCATCTCTGTAGAGGGGTAAGACCTCCCCCAATGAGTGTCCTGGTTATGACACAAAACAATCTGTTAGTGAGGCTCCAGTAATGCTGGAGATTTGGGAAATGTGGAGTACAGCTTCATTGCCATTACTCCCAGGTCCACTCTGGCCCAGAGTGGTAGCACCTGATAGGATCCTATCTATGGGTCAAATAGAACTGTTTGACATTTTAACTGTGTGCAAACAAATGACTTATGCTAAATTAAACTTTTAGAAATTGAACTGTTTTTAAATTTAACTGTGTGTAAACAAATGACTGATGTTTAATTGAATTGTTAGTGACACACAGCAGTACTTGGAACCGTATAACTGTGTGCAGATGAATGAGTAATATTGAGTAGAATAATTAGTGTTAAAAAGCAGTACTTGAAATTCTTTAACTGTGTGCCTAAATTGAATTATTGGTATTACATAGCAATACTTGGAACCATTTGACTGTGTGCAAATGAATGAATAGTGTTGAATAGAATGATTAATATTAAATGGCAATAATTGTAACCACTTCACTGTGTGCAAAAAAATGATTAATATTAAATAGAATTAATAGTGTTAGATAGCAATAATTGAAACAATTTGACTGTGTAGAAAGAATAGCAATACTAGTGTACGAACAAATTACTTCTCATCTAAAACTGAAATAACCTACAAACTATTCATTTAAAAGTCTTTTGTATATCCATTTGAACTTTTGCAAATAAATGACTGATGTTAAATTGTTACTTTTACATAGAAATGCTTGAAACCATTTAACTGTGCAAAAAAAAACCCCAACAAAATGAGCTTAGGCTCTTTTAAAAATGCTCTCAACAAAATGTTTACATATATTTAATATATGTATAAAGAGGATTTGGCATCAAATAACCTGCAATGGTTGATATGCCATAAAACTGAATCAAACTTATAATCTAGTGATTTAAAGGAAAAAAAAAAGTTTATGAATACTTATCTTATTTAAAAAAGATATTTGTATAGATACTTAAAATATCCTATTGATTTAAAAAAAATTTTTTTATAAATAAACACTGTAAAAGCTAATGACTTATATAATATCTTGTTGATTTAAAAAAAAAAATATTTTTAAATACTTAAAATAGAGAAAATTGACAGGTCACAATGACTTATAATACCTTATTTATTTAAAAAAAAATTTTTTTTGTAAATACTTAATACTGTAATGGGTAATGATAATAATCTATTGATTTAAAAAAAATTTTTCCTTAAATTTCAGATCAAATCTACCTCCAGTAAAGCCCGTGTTGCCTTTTTTGAAGAACTCTGAGTGGTCAGCTGCTGCCCTGGTTGTGTTATTACTCTCTTTGGCTTGACACCTGTTAAAGCTGTTAACTCTTGTACTGCCACTTTGATGGGATTATTCGTTTTATCTTTGAGCCGAAATGGTCACCTGCCCACAAAATGGTCAGCTTTTGTCACAACTGAAATTACCAGTAATTATAGCAATACTCACCGTGGGTATTTTCATGCCTTCTACAATTTTTATATATATATATATATATATATATATATATATATATATATATATATATATATATATATATATATATATATGAAATATTTTTGTTTCTCGAGTTTTAAACTATCAAAGAATTTCTCGAAGTAACCCTGATGACTTTCAATCTTGGTTATTCGCTGTGAAGTGTTTACCGCCTGGAAGTACCCATCTCCTTTATAATCGAATGTACTAATATCTACCACTTTGTAGAAACAGTTTATTATTTTGTACTGCTGGATGGGTGTTATTCTCAGCTAAGGAACCTTAAAATCAGAAGATTCCTTTTGAAGGAGTCTTACTTAAGAATGTAGGCCATTAATTTATTTGCAGACTTCAAAACCACCAAGTTGGTTGTAATAGAAGATTTGTACCGATCTTCTTAATATTTTTGATCATTAAAGAAATAGTTATTATAAAACTTAATATCCAGATAGGTAAATCCTGTTTGTTCTGTCGGTAGAATTTGAACTTAATTCTCTTTTTTTAGCTGTCTCCTTACTTAGAGTACTTTCTTAATCTCATCATCTAAACTCTACTTAATTTTAATTACTATGATTTTTGAGGATTTAGGAGTTAATGTCATTGGCGGCTTAATGTTTATGGTCTCTTTACTTTCTAGGGTACTTTCTTATTGTCATCTGTTTAATCTTAATTACTTTGATTTTGTGAGGATTTATAAATGTCATTGACAGGTTAATGCCTATGGTCATTTGGTAGCCATTGCTCATACATTGGAGGAAATCATGATCTGATCATTGACTCTTCCACCAATACTTTTTATTGCAATAAACACAACACGGGCATCACTCCAAGTTATGTTTTAGTGATGATTTATAAGTTAATAAATGTCATTGACAGGTTAATGTTTATGGTCTCTTACAGAAGGTTCTTTTTTATCTTCATCTTCCTAACTCTGCTTAATTTTAATTACTAAGATTTTTTCGAGGACTTAAAAGTTAATAAATGTCATTGATAAGTTAATATTTATCTTTTGGTCAGCATTGCTCACATATTGGAGGATATCAGCGACTTCTTTTTGACATGATATAATCTTGATTGTTAACTTATCTACCCTTCTTTTTATTGAAGTTGATACCACACAGGCATAATATTGAACTATGTTTTTGTGATGACTTATCAGTTAATAAACGACTTTGATAGGTTAATGTTTATGGTTATTAATATGAGTTGAAAACCTGCCCTATGAACCGTCTTTGAAGAATGACCTTGAATTTTTTTTTTTAGTTGTGCAACCTACTTCATGAGCCATGTTTCATGCTACCAATTTCTTGATAGTTTCCCATGTCTGATCTAAATCAATCCACACTTGACTATGCAAGTTATTATTATTAGATAGGAATAGTTGAAAGCATATAACTGTGTGCCAATCGTTACTTGAAGCTCTAATTGTTTACTAAGGATTATCATTATTATTTACTTGAAAGCATATAACTGTGTGCCAATTATTTGTATTAAGAATAGTTACTTGAAGCTCTAATTGTTTACTAAAGATTATTATTATTATTTGTTACTTGAAAGCATACGATTGCTTAAAATACTGGAAACAGTGTAACTGTACGAATTATTTGTATTAGATAGGAATACTTGAAACTATATGTGTGCGAACAAATGAAACTGAAAACTATATGTGTTCTTGAAAATTATCAGTATTTGGTTGAATACTTGAAACCATATAGCTCTACAAATTATTAGTAGCATTAGTAAGCGTTGTTACTTGAAGTCATAATTGTTTACAAAAAATTATTAATTTGAAATGATTGCTTGAAAAACTTGAGACCATATAACTGCAAATTATTAGTATTTAATAGGAATACTTGATACTTTATAACTGTAACCAAATGATTATTATAGATAAAAAAAAAGTGCAATTAAAAAATATTGCAATGGAACATTGAAAATAGAAATAATTATTATAATGAAACATTTATAAATAAATCAAATTTTAGCAATAATTAATCCCTAAGGAGTTGAAATACCATTTAAAAAAAAAATAAAGCAAACCTCTCTTTTTTTTTTCTTCCTCTCTCCTTCCTTTCTCTTTCTCCTCTTCTCTCACTATCATTCAAATGAATCAAATTTTGGTATTAAATAACCAATAAGGAGTTGTAATGGTGTTATGCTGACTAATTCTCCTTTATGGTATGACTCTGATCAATAGTAGTTACTTGGTAGTGTTAATCTTCTATGTAACATTGAACATGTTGTACTGGGTTGTATGGTACCAGCAGTAAGAAACTATATCTGACCTGATTTTACTATTTAATTTTATTTTTTTTAAAAACTTTCTAAAAAATACTTTTCACCTTTTAGACTTCAAAACCTTTTTTTTTAAAACACACAGAGGTGACAATGACCAAAATATTGTGATCAAAACAACCAAGATGACGTTGCAAGTTAAAAAGAATCATTGTATACTTATATATATATTATGGTATTTGTCCAGAATAGCACAAAGAAAATATTTGTTATATCTGCAGTAATGTACAAAAAAAAACTTGCATAGCAATATACTTCTTACATTCACTATCCTGATAAGAGTAAGTTTGTCATGGGTTTCAGTTTATGAATTTATATATTGGCAATTGGCTGTAAGTCATCCTCTTCATGGTTGAGGGAGGAAAAGACAAAAGTAATATGTGGCATATGATAGTTATCATCACAGATTGTGCTACTACAGAACATTTATATTTTATTCTCCAAAATTTTATATTGGTAATTGGCTGTAAGTTACCATCATAATGTTTGGAGGAGGGAAAGACAAAAGAAATGTAGCGGATGAGTGAATGGTTGTGAGTTGAAGACATGGTGGTACTTGTTCAGAATAGCTTGAAGAAATGTCTGTGGTAATATATTTAAAAAAAAAAAAAAAAAAAAAAAAATTTGAAAATGCAATACTTACATTCACCATCCCAATAAGAGGAGTAATTTATGCAGCTCTTTGCTTTGATGTGGCTCAAGGCCAAATAATTTATTTGGCACCCAATGGTCTCATTGGCACCCAACGAGACCATCCTAATAAGAGTAAGTTTCTGTTATTTAGTTGGGTTTTTTTTTTCACTGAGCATTTACATTTAAAAACAGCACTATGATTCCCCCACCCACAATATTTGTTTAGTTATTTTCTCCCTTTCAGAACATGGTTTGGTTCAGTTCTCACTGGGTGCCCCATACTTCTGACCTTGTGCCACATTTAAGTAAAGCTTAGTAAATAACTAAATGTAACCAGTAAAAGAAAAAAAAATGATGCAAATTTCTCAAACTTATTCTTATCGTGATTGTGAATGTATTTTATATATATATAAAACTGGCTATTCTGGATAAGCAATCCTATTATATAAACTTTGTAAAGTTCACTAAGTGCAAATGAAGCAACAAATCATGTTTAATACTATTCAATTGAAATCTGTTTTGAAAAGTATGAATTTATAATTCTGTTAAAATGTTTTCAATGTTGTCCTCTCTACCTGTTTGCAGATTGATGCTAAATTCACTTAACAGTTTTAGAAATTGGACTCTCTTATTTCAATTCCGTCCATCCATACAGTATAATAAAGGGATTGTTATTTCCAAAATTAGGCAAAACTGACTTGGAGGAGAAATAAGACATGAAAACTATATATAAATCATGTTTATGATGTTTACATCATAATAAAATGTATAAACACGGCATCAAATTGATTTTCATTTCTTGTTTCTCTGCCATTCTATTCACTTGTCAAGTTGGATTTTGATCAGTCTAATATATCTGTGGGACACTCATGGCATCAAAATCTGTTAGCATTCGTAAATAACCATTCTGCCTTTTTTAATAGAAAATAGCATAGATAATCTAAAGTAAGTATCGTATTACAGTGTGTTAGAGATTAATGATGTTTTACAAGAGAGAATATTAAAATGAATGCAAGTTAGATTTATTTAAATATTATCATAAAAAATTTAATCACCTTAATTTTCAACAATTACAGTTCAACAGGAAGGTAAATTTTCGATTCCATGTTGAAAGAATTCCGGGAAGGCTTCCCCACAAAAAAAATTTGAAAGATTGTTTCCATGTTCTGCCACTTATGTAAATGTTTTAGTGATCAAAACAAATGAAAATCTATTAGTTGTAAATCTGGTAAGTATGGAGGATGTGGAAGAACCTCCTATTGTAACAACCTTTTCTTGGGTTTGATGGTATGCAATGAAAGTGAGGGTGATTACGTTTTTGTTGGTAATTAAATAGATTTATATTTATTTTTATATCCGCTCGACTTAAAATTTAGGTTAACCCTGGTAAAACAATTAGAATACAAATAACCTAATTGTAGTTGAGAACTAATAAATATGATGTGTAATAAAGGTTTTTTGTTTAATGGCATATCAACCTTTGTGGGTTATTTAATGTCAAAGCCATCCTTGTAGAAGAACAAAAATGGTGCTGGGGGAGGATAAGGGGGTTCATAGATAGGTGTGTGTATGTATGTATATATATATATATATATATATATATATATAATATATATATATATAATGCAGATTATTGCAAAATGCACAATACTGAAACATTTACATAAAAATTCTGCATAATTGCATTGCTAAAATGTGTCAAGTGGGGATGGGGGTTTTTCTCTCTGGAGTAAAAAGGAAAAAATAAGTTTTTTTCCCTCATTCATACCTACTATTATAACCTTGGATAAATATAGTTAAACATTGCATAGAAGAATATAAATCATCACTTACCATTACTAATTGTCTATTTTTTGTTCCATTGGTGACCTTAGATGAGGGTGACCTGAAGGCTCCCTTTTCCAGTTCATTGGCCTAGCAGTTATTGTTTGCCTAACGCCCCAGATAGTAGCTATTGAAAAGGGATCCTTCGGGTCCATCTTGACTATGGTTGCCAACTTTACTTTAATATATGTGTGTGTAAAAAAAATTTTTCTTTTGTAGGTCCAAAGAAAGAAAAAATATTTCAAAATGAATAGGTCCATGAAGAGATTTGTGTTTTTTAAGAATTTAAAAAAATACAAATTTCTTCATGTATCTATTCATTTAAAAAAAAATATATATATAGTGTTTGTTGGTTGTTACTAAATCACTATGTGGGTTTGTATTGAAACGAGTGCAATATAATATGGAGAGTGTTCAATATCTAGGATAGAGCTATTATAAAATAATAATAATACTAAAAATAAAATATATAAGATATATATTTTTAATTTATGGAATTTAGACTGCAACTCCTGGGTTTTGTGGAGTTTTTTTTGCAAAACAGCAGTCATTAACTGCCTGATGAATGTTGTTTTGCAAAAAAAACTCCATGAAACCCAGGAGTCGCAGTATAAATTCCATGAATTAAATATATATTTATTTATTATTATCATTATTATATATATATATATATATATATATATACTGTCATTTGTATAAGTCAAGATAATGGCACTTAAGAGTTATTTCCCTTGCTCCTCATTCATTCATGAGTTAAAACTCTCACAATTTTAAAAACTAAAAAATACTGGGGAGATTTTTTTCACTAAATGTTATTTTCTCTTAATTATAAAATAAGTGTGGTTGGTTTAGTTAAATTTTTGATTGTGTATGTTTTTCATACTACCTCTGTCCCATAATGGTGGATAGGCTTTCACATAATTTTATATGCTAACTGCTATTATGGAATAGTGTTGTATATTTTTATGCAACTCTTGAGTTAAGAGTGTTCAGGAATTTTTATGAAATTGCTGGCATTGGTTGTTTATGTGTCATAATCTTGGAGATTTTAGTGTGTTTTCTTTACATACTTGATTATTACCGAGGATTGAAATGTGTGTGTTACTACTACATGGTTATATATAACTAAATAATGGAAAGGAATCCAACAGTATGGAGAAAAATTGAAGAACAAAATAATCCAAAATTGATGAATTTATTAGAAGGGTAGTCGACATCAAAATGTTTCAGTTTTGATGAACCTTTGTTAGGACTTTAAAATAGTGAAACAAGTGTTGATAGAACAACAATGGATGTTTAAAGTCCTGATGAAGGGTCGTCAAAACTGAAATATTCTTATGTCAACTTCCCTCATAAATTTACCAATTTTTATATATATATATATATATATATATATATATATATTTCTCCAGTAATTTTAAGTTTTTGGTAGATAACAAATTTTTAATTAAATGTTTTATTTTATAGATTAAAAAAGGTAAAAGGTATCAATTTTTTAAAATCTAAGCAAATAGGTAAGCCTGATATAATGATTTTTTTTTTTTCTTTTCTAAAAGAAAAGTTAACTCTTATAAGTGTATCTTTGATATAATTTCCAAGTCTCCACATGTTCATCATCTTTGTCAGTAGATATATTTACCAACCTCTCCACAGGCAGTATATGACACAAGGTAAATTTTTTAAGTGGAGGGTAACATTTGAATTCAGAGTTTTTTCTTCTCTTAGACTGGTTGACATACCAAGGTTAAAGAGCCTTGTTTGTCCTGTAGGGAGAATAGTTGGATTCTTACCTTTTCCAAGAGTATTAATGCTATGGGAAATGCAATCGGCTCTATCCAGGGTTTGACATTCTTAAAAAGGAAGTGCCTATTGAATAATGTTTATGGTCATTGGAAATGGACATGGTAACCCGAGTTCAAATCCTAGACATGGCTGTTTCTATTTCTTATTGTACTAATACTCTTGGGGAAGAATCCAACTATTTTACTTCTAGCTAGAGGCAAATTGGGAAGCAGACTGGCCTCTTTGACCTTGCTATGGCAGCCTGTCTGAGAGAAAGAAAACTCTGAATTCAAACTTGTTGAACTCTGCTTAAAAATTGACCTTGTGTCACATCCTGCTTGAGTGGAGGGGTTGGGTAAATTACATACTTTCTTGGAATCTCCCACAGGTGATTAAAGAAAAATGTTCGTAGGATGTATTCATGATGTAATGGTTAATGTTTGAAGTGGACTTGGCAACCTGAATGTGGCTGTTTGCATTTCCCATAGCACTAATACCCTCGGAAAAGGTATGAATTCAACTATTCTCCTTCCAGCTACAGCTAAATAGTAAGGCAAATTGGTCTGTTTAACCTTGGTATATCAATCGGTCTAGCAGAAGGTAAACTTTGAATTCAAACTAAACAACCAAACCAGGTTTTGAGATAAGTCTTTCTAATATTTCTATGAAAGTATCTTTATTAGAAAAGCAGAACTGATATTAGTGACCTCTTGGGGAAGATTCCAATGATGTGTTGACAGGGAAGGTGAACAAGTAGACTTTAAAATCATATAATGAAAAACCTTCAAAGAAATGTTGATATTTTTAAAAAAAAAAAACCCAAAAAACACTATTTTATCTGTGTCTATAGTAATAATAAAATTTTTAAAAAATAATTTTCCCCTCTGCCCTAGTTTGCTTATAGCTATTTTGTAACCTTGATTAATACTTTTTCTTTTATCACATTGATTACTTTGAGTAGACATTTTGAACTTGGACAAGTCTTTCAAACTCTGGACACTAAACACCACAATGATATACTTTTGTGCCTTTTTAAGCTGAGGATCATATCTTGTTTATCTTTCAATAAATCTTTTTCACAAATTGCTATTTTTTTTATAAAGCCCATCTTTAACTCTTGCATGGCTATGTCTAACTTGCATTTTCTTTGTCTTGAAAGGAAATGTATGTATTGATCAATATTTGACTTGTACAGATTTCACATGACTCAATGTGAAATTTCTTGTATTATTATATTTCTTTGTTTTATTATGTTATTATATATTAGAAGTAATTTTCTAAAATTTCTATTTTCAATAATCCCCACCACCCAAATCCTTGATTTAAATTATTAAGGAAACAATTTTTTTTATGTATTTATTTTTTAAAATTTAATTCTTTTAAAATGTGTACATTTAAAATTAATGGGATTATATTTTTTATGATAATATTTAAATAAATTTAACTTAGGTTTGTTTTTAAATCTTCTGGTAAAACAAAAATACTTTCTTAATTGAATAAATTTAAGTTGGACATCTTTTTATATCCTCCCAGGTAAAAAACATAATTACTTTCTGAACACCCTCATATTTAAATAAATTTAACTTTTGTTTTTATATCCTTTCTGGTAAAATGTAATTCTTTCTGAATTTTGTTTGGTAAATTTATTGCATTTATTTGTGTTCAAATTCAGTTATTTGATAAAAAGACCTAAAGGGTTAGAGAAACCCTCTAAGAGCAATTAAACTGATACAATGAATTTAACTGTAATCAATTTATTGATGGTAAATTTATTGCCAAGCCTAAATTATTAATTTAAATTTCTGAAACTTCAAACAAGCCTAATATATATATATAAAATTTTAGTTAACTGTTCACTTGTATGGCCTGATCTTACTCATGCTTTTCCTTTATCTATAAATCATGTATTGATGAACATTTGACTTGTATAGATTTCACAGGATACTTAATGTGAAATTTCCTGTAATTATTATTATTATATAAATATTAGGAGTAATTTTTTTTCTTCATTTGTTTTTGGTTAAAAAAAAGAATTCAAGTTAAACAAGGAAGTGCATGATTTGTACACATGGAATTTAATCTAGAAGTGATTTTTTTTTTTTTTTTTTTTTTTTAAATGAAGATTTGTCCTTCATTAATTTTGAATAACATTTTTATTTCATCTTGGATTTAGTTGCTTCTTATTGCAATCCACCTGGGTCATTATTTCTATGACAGGAATTGTGTGTATCAGAGAGAAATGATTAGTTAGAGCTTCACTGAGTGCCTTACTCACATCCCTTTTTGCTTCCAGTCTCATTGAGAGCTTATACCTTTTATTTGTTTTTGATATGAAGTTTTTCACTGTCAGAGAAATGCTGACCTGGGTGAGTTGCAATGAAAAGCAACTAAAATTTAAAAAGGTGGAAGAAAAATACTCTTCAAGATTAATGATTTAAAAATACTTTCTAGTCTTGTCCATTTCTTTACAGATTTTTTTTCTTCAAAATAATCTATTGGATCAAATGGAACCTCAAGAAATATATATGGTTTGCTATATTTATAAATAAAGTCTGCTCAATATTGGTGATAAAGCATATGTAGATCTAAGTTTGAATAGTGCAGACAGTCTGGGGTACTTGGTAAGTGTTAGTTTCTGGCACCAGGAGGAAAAAAAATCTGTATAAATGTAAACAAAAACCAGTATAAACTAGACTCTTCTTCCCAGAATGCCCTACAAACTAGATTACCTGTCCCAGAATGCCTCATTCAACAGTATATAAATGGATGCCCACCACGTGGAAACCTCTTGGACTGATGTTCACTTAGGTGAAAAACTGGTAGTCACCAAGTGGTGTTGACTGTGTCTGCACTATTCAAACTTAGATATGTAGCTTTCAATGTCAAGCCACTGATAATCTCAAAGAGCAAGCAAAATGCACACCAAACAACTTGTATATATTGACAAATTTTATGAGTTTTATATAAAGAAATTTGTAAAATTGAATTCTTAGATTTTTTTTTTTTTTTTTTTTTTTTTTTTTTTTCTGCACATTTAGTTTGCAAGTCATTCAAATTATGGATGTATTTTAAGGGTCAATTGATCCTAATTCAGACCCCTTTGGAGTTATGTAAAGATTTTTGTTGGCACTGCATTTAGGAATTTTAAACAGTCACTGTAAATAATGAATCTTTCCTACTTTCACTTTGTTTATAGTGTTATAAAACATTTTCACTCTGCATGTGATTCTTGGTTTTGTTTTATTTATTTATTTTGTTTTTTTTTTGTTTTAAATGGTCAAACTTTGTTTTTGAAGTGCTTCTCAAAAGTTCACAGCCCAGTCAGCTGGGGCTGTAGAATATAACGGCTGCATTTCTGCAGAGGGGTAAGACCCCCCAATGAATGTCCTGGATATGACATTAAACCATCTGATAGAGAGGCTCCAGTCTTGGAGACTTCAGGAATGTGGAGTACCCCTTCCTTGCCATTGCTCCCAGGTCCACTTTGATCCAGAATGGTAACACCTGATAAGGTCCTATCTACGGATCAAATAGAGCAAACTGTGTGCAATCAAATGACTGATGTTAAACTGTCTGTTATATAGCAATACTTGAAAAAAGAAAGATTCATGATAGATTCAAAACAGTATGTAAATATATTTTATGAATCTTTCTTTTTATACATAGTTTCTTTTCTCCTGCTATTTCATCAAACATCAATCGCTATTTTAACAACACTTTTTCATGAATTTAAAGTACTGAAGAAGGTTATTATAACCGAAATGTTCGACGTCGACTTTCATAATAAATTCATTAAAATTTGGATTATTTTGTTTTTTAAATGTTCGATGTCGACTTTCATAATAAATTCATTATTTTGTTCATTATTTTGTTTTTTAACTTTTCTTATATATATATATATTTTTTTTTTCATCTATACTATAATCTTTATATGGTGCATAAGTGAAAACACTACTTTAAAATCTTACATCTTGAATTACACCTGAAGGGTCAACCAATCCGTGCGTAAAAACTAATGGAACAATCATACACATGATCAGATATTACAAACAAACAAATGTATATGAAAATAAAACAAATGTATATAGATAATAAAAAATGAAATAAAAGATATACCAATTGTTAAAAAAAAAAAAAGTAGGAGACGTTTAGGGTTGACACACATCAGTAGAATTTCATTTGAAAGAAATCTTCTTCACAAAAAAGGTCCAAGTGGCTATAACAGATATATAACACTGCATTTTTGCAGCATGACAAGCAGACTTGTTTTTCTTATACTATAAAATATGTATATAAATTGACAAAGTTTGAAGAAAAGATCAATAGTAGTACACCAAATACAAAATTCTGTCTTGCCCAGTCGGCTGGGGCTGTAGAATAAACTGATTGCACCTCTGCAGAGGGGTAAGACCCCCCCCCCAAATGAGTGTCCTGTATATGACACTAAACAGTCTGATGGTGAGGTCCCAGTAATTCTGGGGCCATGGGGAATATGGAGTACCCTTTATTGCTATTGCTTCCAGGTCCACTCTGGCCCAGCATGGTAGCACCTGATAGGGCCCTATTTATGGGTTAAATAGAACTAATGGCATACTTATGCTAAACTGAATTGTTTGATTAAACTGAATAGCTTGAAATAGAAATGTTTTTGACTAACCGTGTACTCATGCTCAACTGAATTGTTTGAAATGGAACTGATTATTTACATAAAAATGGATTTGGCATTAAATAACCTACAAAGATTGATATGCCATCAAACCAAACCAAACCAAACAAAACAAAATTTTGTTGCTATTACTCTCTGGTTCATTCTAATTTGTAGTAGTTACACCTGTTGGAGTCCCAGCTATGGCTCTAATAGATCTGAAAATTATTTGAATTAGATAGGAATACTTGAAACACCTGCATTAATAGCCAAACAATTCTAAGCCTAACCAAATCGAATAATAAGATATAACCAACGAAAAATGATAATATAAAAAAAAAAATCCTTCCACAATTATATAACAATATATCAGCTGTTAGCTTGATGGTTGGGTGGGAGAAAGACTAAAGAAATATGGTGAATAGTTTAGTTGTGAATTGAGGATGTGGTTTTTGTATCTTGGGGGGGGAAAAATGAAGCAAATGTCTGAAACTTATATCAATGGTGAATGTGGGTATTGTGTGTGTATGTTAATATATAAACAAACAAATAGGGGAATCATCTGTATAAGGGAGACCAAATTATTTAAAAAATATAAAAGAATACTTTAGCCCTAGCATTCTTTTATTGTTTAAAATAATTTGGTCTCCCTTATACAGATGATTCCTCTATTTGTTTGTTTATATAAATTTGCCTGTACCAAAAGCTTATATATATATATATATATATATATATATATATATTATTAATTTTTTTTCAGCACATTACTGCAGATGTTTATGGAAAGTAATAAATTTTTATTTATCATCGACATGGCATGCCGCTAGCACAGATTTCCCTGATCCTCTCGCACCACTCATCCCTATCATCCGTTTGCCTTGGCAGGTCTTCCATGTTACATCCTGTATTTGTACAGAGCTGTTGTAGATAGGTTCTAGCTGATTGCCTCACCCTTGCTTGTCTGTGTGTAGGGGTTCACAGGAGTACATCGCTTATGAGCTCGCCCTTACTTCCCCAGCAGTGTTCCGCATGTCTTGCTCATCTAATTTGGATGGTTTTTGAGATGGGTGTTAGGTGACCATACAATTGCTGAGTTGGATGCTGCTTCCAGGACTTGTTCAATACAGCTTGCAGCATTCTTGTGCAATTACTGTCAAGATTTCTCTCCATATGCTTAATCAGCATCCATGTGGTGCATCCATACAGCAGTATTGACACAACCACTGCTTGGAAAATACTGCATTATTTTATCTGATAGACTATCAGTCATATGTAAGTCAGACCTATCGATAGCTGTCCATGTCTGTGTTAGTCGTGTATTGAAACTGCTTAATCATTGTACAGACAGCACATTAATTGGCATCAGTGAATGTCACTGCAATGCTCTTCTTATTTTAAAAACAGCTACTGCTCAGAAATGGTAGTAGCAAAAGTTTGTACTACATTTGACTCTAGCACTGTTCAGATTCCCCAAGTTTTTGAATTGCAGTTTCTTGCTCTCACTCTCTCCCAAGAAACTTTCCATATCTCCACTGCCAATTCACTGTTAGTATTCTTGCGCAGTTTCCATTGAAAACTATGTAGTGTTTTGAAGAAATCCTGAAATCAGCATCTCACAAAACAGCATTTAGACGGCCACCTACCTCTCATCTTGCAAACTATCCAAGTAAAACAAATAATACATGTGGGCCACTGCTTTAGAAGTAAAGATGAAATCATAAGCGACGTTCTCTTTTAAACACCGACACATCAACGCTCCAGTGTTGGCCGACACTGGATGCAGTCTAAAAGACTAACCAGGAGCAACTGATGATAGAAATGGACGGTGAGTGTGAGTTGGAAACTATTATCAAATAGAAATAGTTTTTTGATACCATATTATGGTGTGCAAATTATTAGTGTTAAGAATAGGGATTTTACAAAGGATTATTATTATTACTGTACAAAATGTTAACTTTAGATAGGCATATTTGAAAGTACAATTGCTTGCAAATTATTAATATTTAATAGGAATACTTAAAACCATTTGGGCGCCGCACGAGATGGTGGGGGCAGATGAAAAAGCCAGAATAGAAAGAATGTGTATCTCTCTCCTTATGTCAAAGAACCTTTAAACTCAAAGGTAATAAAGTTTCGTACGTGAACTAAGAAATCGTGTTTTTTAGGTTTCGAGATTCCTATGTTCTATGTATATATGTTATGAACATTCTATGTACGTTTTGCGTAGCCATATCATGGCTATGTAATAACTATTCTTGTCATTTTTTTAAAGAATAGTTACTTGAAGCCAATTGTTTACTAAGGATTATTATTGAATCGTAGTTACTTGATATTGCATAATTGCTTGCAAATTAATAATATTCAATAAGAATTCTTCAAGCGATAGAATTGTGTGCAAATCAGTAGTATTTGATAAGAATACTTAAACCATATAATAGCCTACTCAGCTGGGGCTGTAGAATAAACTGACTGTATCTCCGTAGAGGGGTGAGACCCTCCAACAAGTGTCCTGCATATGATACTAAACCGTCTGATGGTGAAGCACCAGAGGAATGTGGACTATTCATTGCTGTTACTCTCTGGTTTACTCTGACAATAGAATAGTAGTACATGTTAGGGTCCCATCTATGGTTCAAATAGAACTGTTTAACTTTTTACTATACTGGAAACCATTTAACTGTATGCGAACAAAGGTGGTTTAGGTTTTATGGCATATCAACCTTTGTATGTTATTTAATGCCAAATCCAATTTTAAACAAACAATCTGTTCTATTTCCAACAAAGCTCCTGGATGCACACGTTTAGATGCAATTATACATTTGCTTATAGGCGCAATCATGTCTACAAGAGTATGGGCGCAGCATATATATATTTATATGGGGGATGTATGTTGTCAAGAGCGGGCGTAAAAGGCAACAGGAAACTGATTCTTGTATTAATTCAAGAGCGGACACTGTTGTTAGTTTCAGGGCGTATTGAGTCGAGCGCTTTCTCCCTCTCTCTCGATATCTGTTCCTTCTCTCTCGCTTTCTCCCTCGTTCTCCTTCCTTCCGTCCTTCTCTCTCTCCTTCCAGTTCTCGCCTTCCTTCCTTCCTTCTTTGAGTTGTAACACGTTCGTCGGGCAAATGCACTCAGAACAAATCCCCCCGTTCAGCCGTTACCGTGCGTATTTGTATGTTCGTGAGATCTCGTAAGAATTTGCATACGTGCAAATTACCTCTCGCTGGTACGAGATCTCCCCTCGTCAAATATGCTCGAGGCAGCCATATCGGTTTCCGCGCTCCAATCCATCATTTCGGTCGGCCGTGCTGGCGGAGGCACGGATCCGGCCGGGTGTGGCTTGGTGACTGGAATATTTTCCTTCGGCCTCAGGGGGCCTTCCCCCAGGCTTTCACTCCCTTCGGGGAGGTTGGGTTCATCGCCCGGCGCCTGAGGCGCCCCTAATAAGGGGAATGCCGAAGGGGCCGTAGGCATTTTTGGGAACTCCGGGCGCGTGTGGGCTACGGCCCTGCGCCCGGTCCCACCTAAAAAAAGGCCTTGTGCCATACTTGCCCGTAAGGTGGGGCGGTCAACAAATACCCAGGTACGTTACCTTCACACTCCTCCCTGATTTGGGAATCACACAACGTACAGCGCGGAGCAGGTCTTTTGAGTCTGCTACTTCGTCTGAGCGGAACGCTCTCGGCACCGTCGTCGTCCTCGGACGTGTCTCCGGGCCCACGTTGACCACGGTCGCTGTGGTCGCTTTCAGATGCTGGGGGATCCTCCCGCGGTAAATACAGCATCGGCGCTTCGTCAACAAGGACCGAATAGGGGCTGTACACACCCGTAATTGTCCCCTTTCCGAACTGGGTTGTACATCGCCCATGAGGGATTTTCACCCAAACACTATCCCCTACCTTGTAACTGCTAGGTCCGGCATCCTCCGGTGGTAACATGACATCAACACCTCTTATACGGGCTGTATATGAGTAGATTATGTTCGCTGGTGCAGTTGACGCCGACGCATCGTCTTTGGGGGTCACATTGTACCAGTATACAGCCTCCATCACCAAGCACCGTGTTCTTGCGGCAATGCGCTTTATTGTGCGGTGAGATCTCTCCACAATCCCGTTGCCAGCCAGTACGTATGCGCATCGAAATCTCATCCGAACGCCCCAGTGCTCGGCGAATCTAGGGGCTGGATCTATGGACTGACACTCTTTGCATTCTCTAACTACCTCCCGAAAAGCTGCCTTAGATACCTCAGGACTCACCAGTTTCACGAAGTAAAGTGTGCGCTTTACTCCAGGGTGCCCACAAGATCGGGGAATGGTCCGAATGCGAGCGGGATCCAGCTCACCCATAGATGCGGCGCATACTGGCTCGATGGGTTCCGCTTCTTTCCGAAGTGCATCCAGCCATCGTTGGTGCACTCTAGTGAGTGGATCGGCTCGGTTCACCTGGGATTTAACGAGTGCCACGTCAATTGTCAGTCTATACTCCGCCGCTAATTCTTGGAGCGTACTCAGTCGCCGTCTTATTAACATTTCCGACGCCGCCTTAGTCCGCACCCTTGCTTTCCCGGACAGGGTGTCAGAAATCCACCGGTGCACGCAGGCCGAGTCTGTCCGCAGGTGAATCCCACTCGCCTTCCAGTGCAGCGCCAGATTAATGCCCCTCAACACTGCGTCAAGCTTCGCCAGGTTGATGTGCTTATCTGCGTGCACCGGTCGTAGCCAACTTGCGTCTTCAATGATGGCTCCGTCATATTCAATAGCCACCCCGGTGGCCAGGGAGCTGGCATCCACCCACACAGTGACTTCCTGACCATCCAAGCACCATTCAGCACGTGCTGGATCAGTTTGTGACGATCTCATCACAATTTCGTCAAGCATCCGACGCAACATGGGGTCTTGTGTTTCGTCGTCCCATCCGGTTGTCACAGCGTTAGCTCTCCGTTTCACAAACGCAGCTGCAACACGGAGCCAGCCGCACACTGGAAAATGCCCGGTCAGCCGCCCACACACAGAAAAGACGGCACGACACGTAAGTACTTTGGGAACCTTTGGACGCTCGCCGTCGCGTCGCCATCTAAGCTTGCCGCGCTCCTCCCAGACGTATACGCCACTACTTACTTGTTCCGGATTCTTACAAGTCAGCCCAAATCGTTCAATATGCGTCTTCACTTAGGCTGCCGAACACACACTTTCGTTAACAAATATGTCATCGACATACGAAGAGGTAGCGCGACTGACGGTTTCATCTTGCCCGATCACAGCTTGTACGATGGACCGCATAATCTGTGGAGCTACATTGAGCCCGAACCCCAAGCGGGTGAGGCAGTACCTCTGCCCTTTAATTTTCACCGTTTGGAACGGCCACAGTGACTTGTCAACGTGGATCTACAGATGTGGTTCGAGATCTCCCCTCGTCAAATATGCTCGAGGCAGCCATATCGGTTTCCGCTCTACAAGCCAGACACGTTCGTGCGCGCTTCGAATGCCCAGGTACGTTACCTTCACAATGTACATCAATAACTAACTTAAATTGCTCAGTGAAATACCGGGAACAGAAATATTAAACATGTCACCCCAGCTATTCAATAGCTTTCCACAGTCTGGGACAGTATAAGCTCTTGTCATTGTGTACACATATTTAGATGCATATGCTAGTTGCTGCAATATGTCAGATAACATATATGGCACAAGGCCTTGATTAATGGGGTATTTAATGAGTCTTGAACTCACTCGTGTTTACAGTTTGACGAAAGCAACAAGCTGGAAACATACACGTATGTAAGAACAAAATAAATAAATAAATTTAAAAATACAAATCTCTTCGTGGACCTATCCATTTAAAAATATTTTTATTCTCTCTTTTGACCTACAAGTAAAAATTATATAAATACTTAAACAGGATTTAGCATCAAATAACCAACAAGAGTTGATATGCCATAGAACCTAAACATTCAAACAACTGAACGCTTGTTGTATCTCCTGGAAACAAAGACAGCGTGAAAGGAGGGATATCGGCAAGCCGACGCGACTGGTCGAGGCACTAGAAGTACTGTCACAAATACATAGCTTTACTAAGGGAGAACAGATATATGAAAAGACTAGTTTGGTTCGGTTTCTTCGTTTAATGGCATATCAACTTTCGCAGGTTATTTAATGTCAAAGCCATCTTTGTAGAAGGACAGTGGTCATAGATAGGGCGAAAAGAATGAGAAAGAAAAGATAGATAGATAGGTTCATTTGGTTGTTTAATGGTATATCAACCCCTGTGTATTATTTAATTCTAAATATTGTTTTTATATATATATATATATATATATATATATATATATATATATATATATATATAAACAGCATTTGTATTTCTATTTAACACTAATAATTCTATTCCCCAGTATTAATTCGTTTGCATACAGTTTAATGGTTCCAAATATTGCAGTGCAATACTAATTCTTCAATTTAAAATCATCATTTGTTTACACACAGCCAAATGATTTCAAGTATTGCAAATTATTAAATATTTCTATTGAACCCATAGATAGGACTCAAACAGGAACTTCCACTTCGGGTCAGAGTTGACAAGGGAGAAATGGTAATGAAAAGATACTTCACATTATTTAGAGCCCAAGAACTAAGGCCTCACCATAAGATACAGTTTAGTGTTATATGCAGGACGATTGATGGTGGAGGTTTTACTATTCTACTGAGATAGAGGTTATCATACTCTACAGCTTCCGTTGACTGGGTTGGTTGGTTGTAAGTTATTTAACGCCAAATCCATTTTTTATGCAAATAGTCAGTTCTATTTCAAACAATTCAGTTTAGCATGAGTACACAGTTTAATTGTTAAAAACATTTCTATTTCAAGCTAATCAATTTATTCAAACAGTTCTAATTCAGCTTAGTATAAGTACAGATTTTGCTTACAGTTTAATGTCAAAACAGTTCTATATTAAACAATTCAGATTAGTGTAAGTACAGTTTCAATGTCAAAAAACAGATCCATTTCAAATAATTAAGTTTAGCATAAGCATGCAGTTTAAATGTAAGTACGGTTTAATTGTCAAAAACATTTCTATTTTAAGCTATTCAGTTTAGTCAAACAATTCAGAGTGGACCTCGGAGCAATAGCAATGAAGGGGTACTCCGCATTCCCCCAAACCCCAGCATCACTGGAACCTTACCATCAGATTGTTTAGTATTATATCCAGGACACTCGTTGGGGGTGATCTTACCCCTCTGCAGAGAAGCAGTCGGTGTATTCTACAGCCCCTGCCGACTGGGCTTTGATGCTTAGATAGATAGATAGTAAACAGACTGGGATAGATAGATAGATTGATAGATTGATATGAAAAGACTGAGATAGCTTCATAAGGTGACAGTACCTTTTAGTGATCAGGTAAAACACACTTTCCTTTCACAGGACCATTCCAGGAATTTAATTGTCATATCTCAATTAAGTTTGTTTTCTTGGCCAACAGAATAGGATGTACTCAACCTCAGACACAGTTCTTTACTTACTTAATTCCTTTACTTTCTTAATTTAAAACTCTTATCTGACAAATTTGGAAAACATCTTTTTAGGGCATCATCTAGATCAAAGTTCAGCCTCTGTTTCCATGACAATTTATGTTTATAAATTGCTTCATCCTCTTACAAAAAAATTCGTTTTATCTGATGAAGCTGTATTGGCAAAACATGTTATACAAATAAATTATTGATTTCAAACACCTATTTTTAAGTCATATTTATTTACCCAAAATATATATTCGCCCTTCTGACGTGGTTTAGAATAAAATGATTGATCCCCTCCAATTTCTTTTAGCAGCACCTTAGGCGCTAAGTGATATAATAAAATAGCCTAGGTATGCTGGTAGTGTCTGGGAAGAAGGCACCCACAGATCAAGTGATCAGATGAATAACACCCATCTGGCGTAAGTACCAGCTTTCCTTTGAAAGCCAGGCGACAGCCCAATAAAGGCAGTTATTAGCCCGATAGCTAGTTTTAAGTTAAAGACCTGTAATTCTTTCAGTGTTGTACAGGGTGGAACGATAAAATTGTCGCCCTAGAAAAGACGACATGATTCCATTTCCGTTTAATGAAAACCGGTTTTCTTTTTTTGTTGCAGACCATCTACTAGTTGGCCAGTTGTGTACAAATCCCAAGAGTGATAGGAGCCTTCTATCATGTCTGAAAGTGACACAATGTTCAACGAGCGAGATCGGATATGCGCCGCTGTACAACTCATGCTCTCTACCGATCCAAGTTATGACAACAGGACCATTGCCAGCACCCTCAAAATGCAAATTCGGTCGGTTCAACATGCCCAGGGTTAATGAAAACAAAGTTTCCGGCTACGGTTATGGTCTTTGGTATGGTTTCAAGTGGGGGCCACATCATGCCACCTCATATCTTCGAAGTCGGCTTGAAAGTCAACACCAAAGTGTACCTGGATGTGCTGAAGAGTGTGGTGATCCCCTGGTGCAATCAGGTGGCCGGTGGCAGACCCTGGGTGTGGCAGCAGGACTCGGCACCGGCCCACAAGTCCAAAGAGACCCAGGCTTGGCTTCAGAAGGAGTGCTACGACTTTGTACCCTTCTCTCACTGGCCTCCTCCTCCCCTGACCTGAACCCGCTGGACTACTTCGTTTGGTCATACGTCGAGAATATCACCAACATGACCTCCCACAACACCAAAGCCAGCCTGATCGCTGCCATCCGCCGAGTATTCGCCGAGCTCCCGCCGGCGCTTGTGGCAAAAGCATGCTCCCAGTTCCGGATCCGTATCGAGGCGGTTATTGAGGCTGAAGGCGGATACATTAAATAGATGTCAGCTCTACTACATAATCAAGTTACCTGAATTGATTTTTTCAATAAAAGTTTTAAAATAAAGCTGTTGTGTTGTTTTCTTTAGGACGACAATTTTATCATTCCACTCTGTATTATTTCATAATACAAATAATGAACAATACTGAAGTGTTTTATTTGAATTTATTTTAAAAAGGCAAATTAATACAAAATAACAAATTTGAAATGTTTGGGGATGGGGGTCAGAATTAGGGAAAATTGACCATCTTGCCTCAGACGTGGTAGAAGACAAAAAGTGCAAGACAGACACTGGCCAAATCTTGAACTACTTTCTCGGCTGAACTTTTGCTCGCATCAACTTTAAAGATGATCTTTTTAGTGTCTGGTTTCTTTTTTACTTCTTCCTTCTTTGCTGTTGTTATGGGTTTTCCCGTGGCCACCAGCCTCTTTTTAGTGAAAGGGGATGTTGGTTTTGTGCCTTTTGTCTGAGGGCGGCTGGAAGGTTTTACAGTGGATCCTTCAAGATCAGACACTACAGTCTTATCTGTCTTCAGCTTCGGTACAGTGGAAGTAGAGAGTAAGTCAGTGTCATTCAGTGCAGCTGAAATGAATACCCCAGTCGTAAGTATTTCTTCTCTTTTGACATACGTCTCACTTTCTGATGTATTTTGGAAAAGGCCCTCTTCATCTATGCCAACTAGAAAAGAAAAAAAAATGACAATGAACACGAATTAAAGCAAAGGGATTAAGATTGTATAACCTGTAATTACTATAGGAGTTTTCCACAACAATTCTATAAAATCGTATTTCATAAGGATCTAAGTGACAGCAAGTCTGCTCAGGTTTCCAGGACTCTTTTAAGTATCCTAACCGATTATAGTAGTGCTCTAGTCTGAGTGGTTTTAATCCTTCTCATCTCTTGTTCATCGAGTCACTTTTCCAGGTTCTTGGAGATTGTTCCAAAGACTCCCGTTACAATTAGTATTGTAACGTAATTGAACGTCTCTCATAAAAATAAATAAATAAAAAGCAGACTGTCACCGAAAGGCCAGGCCAAAGTACTCGTTGTAATTAAAAATGACTAGAAAAGAAAAACGAGGATTTCAAATCTTCTGAGCATGTGTGGAACTATCAGAAACGGATATGTTTCTGCGGCACGACTGGCAAAAGTGAAGGAACGACCCGTTTTTGAAAGGGAGAATTAAAGCGACAGACGTAGAGGGAAGTTAGACCTAAGTTTTACCCCAAGAAGAGCCGCGACTTTTTAATAGAAAATATTAACAAGTCTTTTTCTTTTCGGACAACTCACAGTAGCAAGCCAGCTATAAACCTTAAAGAAAAATACTAAAGGACCGTGTTGTTTTTCTATATCAACCTTCGCGCTCTCCAACATACGCCTGAGTGATCTCCTAACGCACCTGTCCCTGCTAGCTACTTATACCTATGCTTATGCTACGGTATCACTACCACCTTTTCAGTTCTCTGGCAAGGTTGCAGTATTTGTCACATTTTCGCCTTCTTTCGCTTTCACTTTGTGGTCTGCTGGCAAATGTCAAGTTCTTTTCTTCTTGTTAATAAAAAATTGGTCTGTTTTTCTGGCCGAAATTTGGTAATCTCAAGACCCCAGATAATCTTATGGATCTCAATTTCTCGGACAGATTCTGGTTTGTGTATATACCATTTGTTAGCATGATCAGATTTCAGTCTTTTGCACAATTATTAGTGGATCACCATTCATACCCAGTCGTTCCTATTCTTGTATTCCTTTGGTGTAAGTTTGCTGCATTCGTTTATTATGTGATTATGTCGTATATTACACTGTGTCGTTATTAACAACGAGGAACACATATGTATATAAAAATATAAGATTATATTTTTATTTTCGGCGATGATACTTGTGTGGAGCAGAAAGCAATCGCAGTGAGTTCGCGCACACGGAGGAGCTGTCGGGAGACGGACAAGCCAGTGAACAACTGACCTTAGCCGAAATTCGGGAACTTACATAGTCTATTCCTCTTTTTCGTTAGCCGTGGTTATGCCCACATCTCACTTCTTTGCTTTCCATTGGTTATGTTTTCTGCTTCCCATTGGCTACTTGCCCAAGCCCGGTTCTGTGGGCGTACTCATCTGCCACTATCACCGAATTCAACGACACCCACTGTTCAGGTGATTTCCCGATATCTTCGACCGGATGCACCTGTTTTCAACATAACAACTGTGGGCATGGTGACATTTCGGTCACGTTAATATATGACTATTAATCATTTCGCCTTTGTCACTGCATAACCTACACTCGCCATTCTCCGTATTATCAATTTTTCCCCAAGAAATATTCGAAAAGAGAAATGAAAAGATGATTTGTGTATATGCAAGTCGGAAATTCGGAGATTGTTTCGACATTATTTTATAGAGCTAATAGGCCTCTTAAAACTGTAGAAAACGATTATTTTTCTGTTCTGTGTATGACATTAAACTGCATCTGAGGTGCCCGTGATGTAATGGTTATCGTCGTAGGAAATGGACACGGCGACTCGAGTTCAAACCCTGGACGAGACTGATTGCATTTCACATGGCACTAATACCATTGGGAAAGGTATGAATCCAATTATTCTCCCTCCAGCTATGGGTAAATAGAAGGACAGACCTAGTTCTTCAGCCTTGGTGAGGCAACTAGTCTAGGAGAAGGAAAACTCTGAATTCAAACCTGCTAAACTCCGCTTAAAAATTGACCTTGTGTCATATCCTGTCTGAGCGGAGGGGTTGGTAAATAAGATTAAAATACATCTGAGAGTGGGGCCCTAGTTCTGTGTAGAGTACCCTTTCATTGCCATCACTTCCAGATCCACTCTGAATTTATTGTACCGCTTTATACATATATATTAGATATATATGATTAGTAAACACATTCTTTGATAACATTCTTTAATGAGCCTGAGCTCCTTTTTGCCCACAGTTAAATGTTTCAAGTATTGCTACAAACATTGCTATATAAACTGTCACAGTTTAACATTAGTCATTTGTTTGCATATATAGTTTGTAGGTAATTTGATTTTTAAATGAGTTAGAACGAATTTGTTTGCACACTAGTAATGCTATAGTTTCTACACAGTTAAATGGTTTCAATTTTTGTATGTAACACTTATAATTCTATTCAATATTAGTCATTTCTCACAGAGAAGTGGTTACAAGTATTGATATTCACACTAATTATTCAATTTAACACTCTTTATTCATTTGCACTCGAGTCAAATGGTTTCAAGGGTGTCCTCGTGATGTAATGGTTAAAGCGATGGACTGCGGAATCGCAGTACACGCTATTACATTCACTTTCGGGCAAATACCCTTGGGAAAGGTATGAACCCCCTTATCCTCCCAGCTATAGGTTAAATTGTACCACTACTATTCTTCTACAAGGTTGTAGGGTGTCCTCGTGGTATAATGGTTAAAGCGATGGACTGCGGAATCGCAGTACGCGAGTTAGTACTCCAGTCGCGCTATTACATTCACTTTCGGGCAAATACCCTTGGGAAAGGCATGAACCCCTTTATCCTCCCAGCTATGTGTTAAATAGCACCACTACTGTTCTTCTCTAAAAAGAGTTGATATGCCATTAAACAAAGAAACCAAACCAAACCAATCAGTCATTTGTTTGCACACATAGTTTGTTCTATTTGACCTATCGATAGGATCCTATCAGATGCTACCACTCGAAGTCAGAGTGGACCTGGGAGCAATGGCAATGAAGGGGTAATCCACATTCCCCAAATTTCCAAGGCTGGAGCGATTCTATTAGCTGGTTTAATGTTATATCTCGGACATTCGTTGGTGGGAGATCTTACCCCTCTGCAGAGATGCAGTCGGTATATTCTAAAGACCGAGTCCACTAGGCTAACCTGTTAGGTTCCCCATCTAGGAATCAAATCGATCAGTTAAAAAATGATTCATATTCAAAAGGACCGTATACAACAAAAAATCGTTTTAAAAAATTACCCTAAAAATGTAAATATGAATGCAATTCGTTGGCCTCAAGGCATGGAATAACTCTAGATGAGTTGACATACCATTAAAGTCAATCAATCAATCAAAATAAATTCTTCAGACATTCTATTCTATTCCTCCTCAATAGCAGTCTTAAGCAAACCAATATCTGGATGGGAAGTTGCATTTGTTTTGTTTTCTAAAATGCCCCATATAGTGTAATCAAGAGAGTCTGGGCTTAAATCTTGTTTAATTACTGTCCTCACAGTTTCTTTGTAGACTTTCAATTCATTAGTGTGCTTTCTTATTGACATTGTGGGGTCCTTCTTAATCTCCGTAGCAAAAGTAGTAAAAAAGTCTTCTTTTCGGCTTTTCTTTAGACATTTTATTGCATTCCTCCTCAATAAGAGTTTTAAGTGAACCCATGTTTGGCTGGGAAGTTGCATTTGTTTTGTTTTCTAAAATGTCCCATATAGTGTAATCAAGGGGGTTAAAGTTTGAACTTGATGGAAATGGGAAAAAAGTTCGATTCGATGTAAAATAACAAAAATTAGTCACGAAGAAAATATTTTTCTCTATTCATTTATTCATTTATCTCTTTGACGTGGCCATTTTGGTTGGTTGGGTTTTATGGCATATCAACCTTTGTAGGTGATTTAATGCCGAATCCATTTTTATACAAATAATCAGTTATATTTCAAACAATTCAGTTTAGCACGAGTAAACAATTTAATTGTCAAAAACATTTCTATTTCAAGCTATTCAGTTTAGTCAAACAGTTCTAATTCAAACAATTCAGTTTAGTATAAGTATAGATTTTGTTTACACACAGTTAAATGTCAAAACAGTTCTATTTCAAACAATACGATTGCGCGTTAGTACAGTGTCAATGTCAAAAACAGTTCCATTTTAAACAATTCAGTTTAGCATAAGTACGCAGTTTAAATGTAAGTACACAGTTTAATTGTCAAAAATATTTCTATTTCAAGCTATTCAGTTTAGTCAAACAGTTTTAATTCAAACAAATCAGTTTAGTATAGTTTTTGTTCACACATAGTTAAATGTCAAAACATTTCTATTTCAAACAATTCAGTTTAGCATAAGTACAGAGTTTAGTTCTATTTGACTCATAGAGAAGGCTCTATCGGGAGCTACCACTCCGGGCCAGAGTGAACATGGGAGTGATGCCAATGAAAGGGTACTCCGTATTCCCAAAAGCTCCAGCATCGTTGGAACCACACCATCAGATTGTTTAGTGCTATATCTAGGTCTTACCCCTCTGCAGAGGTGCAGTCAGTGTATTCTACAGCCCTAGGCAATTCGGCAAGTGACCGTTTTGGTTAATAAGTAAAGTAAAGTTGGCAACCAAAGTCGAGGGTGACTCGAGGGCTCCCTTTTCAATAGCTACTACACCAAGTTGTAGGGGAGGGCGCTACTCCTTTCTCTGGATTGCTCCACTTTACCCTTGATCCTTACCTTATAATGCTGAGTGTTAAGCAAGGAGGCATCAAGTACCATTTTTTGAGTCTTTGGTATGACTCGACCTGGGATTGAACCCAGGTCTCCCGGGCCATTGGCGAACACTCTAACCATTATGCCAATGTTCGGTAAAAAAAGGTATTTCGAATTCTTTTTTTAAAAATAATTTACCGCATGTTCTCTTTGTTTTTCTAATAAATCATCTTCATTATCAGTTTTCTTAAAAAACATTCCCCTTTTATGAACCGAATTTATTTGGGGACCAACAACTTTTAACCAGATTAATATATTTAAATTTCTTATCGCCATAACCGTATTCATCATCAATGGCGGCTTTCCCTAAACTTCCTCCGTTTGTGTAAATGATAAAACACATGGCCCGTGTCATAAAGGTAGACCCATTTATCAACTTAGAATTCGTTGGGTTATTTTATGCCAGTCTTTTTTCAAGCAATAATATGATTTCAAGTGAGTATTTCTATTTAATAATAATCATTTCTTTGTATACAGTTATAAAGTTTAAAGTATTTCAATGGAATACGAATAATTTATACCTAATCATATGGTTTTAAGCAAATAGTAATTTACGTAGTCTATCATCTGTCAAGACTACGTGCTTATGTTATATTGTCATCTGCTGATTCGTGCAGAAATATACATATATATGCTTATATACACATATACATGTTCATGCAGGATACATACTGACGCAATAAATTAATCAGACGCAGTAATAAACGACGCAGGAAGACTTCTTTAACAAAATATATACCTCTCACTTTATTGCAAGGGTTCGAAAAGGTTGTTTGGGGTTTTACCGTGAGAGGGAGTTGGAGACCGAACATAAACTGTAATATTTTGACCCCACTGTTATGACCGTCACGTTGTGTCTTTCTTGTTCTCGAGGGCTGCTCAACCGGAGGCCTAGGGCCCACTCTGCTGGATGCTGGCTTTCTTTACTGCATCTTATCAGCATCTTCTCTGGACCCCAAACTCCATCGGGGTTCCCGAGGGCCAACTCGGTCGGGTGTGGCTTTCCCTACCACATCTCGTCGCCAACTGGCCTGAACTCTACTGGCAACTCCACTGGCCCCCTGGGCGTCGAAATCAACCGGAACCGAAACTCAATTCAACTGGCTCGTCGAACTCAACAGAGTTATGTAATCGTTCGACGCCCACTCGATCTTTGAAATCGAATGTTTAATCGTCATCAAGCGGAAATAACTGTCATGCAGTTCAGAGGTCTCTCTCTTCCGGTGCATCACTCTGTAGTGTACCATGGGGATTTTCTTAGCTCGTCCCATTTCATCAGCCAATTTCCGCCCACGCGATTTCCTCTCATAACTGCCATTAGAATGTGTCACTTCCTTCCGGTGCATCACCTTGAATGGCATTTTTGGCCAGGTCAAAAGGTCAAAACATAACACTTAGAACGTCTATTGATAAAATGAAAGACAACGGCTTCAAGCTAAAAAAAGAAAGAAGCAGAAGATACCCCGCACAAACAATTACGAACACAGACTACACCGATGACATAGCGCTTCTTGCAAATACACCCGCTTTTGTTTGAGAAGTAGGGATGAACTCGTAAGTGATATACTCCTGTGGCCCCCTCCACATAGACAAGCAAAGGCAGGATGACCAGCCAGAACCTATATACAACAGCTCTGTGTCGATACAGGATGTAGCCTTGAAGACCTTCCGGAAACGATGGACGATAGAGAAGGGTGGTGGGAGAGGGTCAGGGAGATCCGCACGGGTGATGTGACATGATGATAATGATGCTGAGTAATTTACGAAGCATTTTGCTTAGATGTGGCACAAGGCTTAATGAATCGGGCACCCAAAAAACTCAAACTCACTCTTGGAGGTTTACTAATCAAGCTTGTTAACCATATTATATTAATCATATGTTTAAAATGCTTTAAAACGAGTGCGTCATGAAATAGTTCCGTTAGAACGAGAGTCATTGACTGTAATACTTACATGCATATTGTATGTTCATTATGATGACTGGATCTATGTCACTGCCGCATCCTTTCACAAAGTCGATTTGTAAGTCTTTGCTTACGACCACCGGTTCCAAAGTGATTTTATTCACTTGGTTCTCTTTTGTACAGGACAGATTTACCTGAAATATACACACATACACATATATACATACAGATGTAATTATACATATATATACGTAAACAACCAATTTTGGAAAAGAGTAATAATCATTTGACAAAACTTTTAAAAGAGAAAAGATATAGACAGATACTTAGATTTTTGCCTGAGAGCTGAAGAAGTTGTGGAACATTAAAGTGACGGTGATACCAGTTGCAGTTGGAGCCCTTGGAACAATTTGGATCTTTTGAGGCAACAGAGATTCTTATCTCTGTTGCATCAAAAGATCCAGATTGTTCCAGAGGAAACAAAACCATCCAGACCACGGCACTGTTAAGATCAGCTAGAATACTTAGAAGAGTCCTGGAAATCTTATAAGACTTGCTGTCACTTAAACATCAGGATAAAAACACTACTAACGTGAAAATTCGGCCGCATAATAATAATAATGATAATAATAATGGGTTTGGTTTTATGGCACATCAACCATTGTAGGTTATTTAATGCTAAATCCTCTTTGTGCATATATACATATATATATATGATTTGGTTTGGTTGGGTTTAATGGCATATCAACTCAGAGATAGAACCCTTATCAGATGCTGTCACTCCAGGCAGAGTGGACCTGGGAGAAATAGCAATGAAGGGGTGCTCCGTATTCTCCAAAGTTACATTATTTCTGAAGCCTCACCATCAGATTGTTTAGTGTCGTATCCCGGACATTCGTTAGGGCGGGAGGAGTCTTACTCCTCTGCAGAGATGTAGTCAGTGTATTCTGCAGCTACTGACGACAGGGTCAAATAATAATGGGAAAGTATGTTTAAGTATGCGCGTATGTGTTAAGTATGAGTGAGTGTACGTGTATGTGTTAAGGTATGTGTAAGTATGTGTGTATGTGTAAGTATGTGTGTATGAGTAAGTATGTGTAAGTATGTGTGTGTGTGTGTTAAGTATGCGTAAGTATGTGTGTATGTGTAAGTATGTGTGTATGAGTAAGTATGTGTAAGTATGTGTGTGTGTATGTGTTAAGGTATGTGTAAGTATGTGTGTATGTGTAAGTATGTGTGTATGAGTAAGTATGTGTAAGTATGTGTGTGTATGTATTAAGGTATGTGTAAGTATGTGTGTATGTGTAAGCATGTGTGTATGAGTAAGTATGTGTAAGTATGTGTGTGTATGTATTAAGGTATGTGTAAGTATGTGTGTATGTGTAAGCATGTGTGTATGAGTAAGTATGTGTAAGTATGTGTGTGTGTGTGTGTTAAAGTATGTGTAAGTATGTGTGTATGTGTAAGTATGTGTGTATGTGTAAGTATGTGTGTATGAGTAAGTATGTGTAAGTATGTGTGTGTGTATGTGTTAAGGTATGTGTAAGTATGTGTGTATGAGTAAGTATGTGTAAGTATGTGTGTGTATGTGTTAAGGTATGTGTAAGTATGTGTGTATGTGTAAGTATGTGTGTGTGTGTTAAGTATGTGTAAGTATGTGTGTATGTGTAAGTATGTGTGTATGAGTAAGTATGTGTAAGTATGTGTGTGTGTGTGTGTGTTAAGGTATGTATAAGTATGTGTGTGTGTGTGTGTGTTAAGGTATGTGTAAGTATGTGTGTGTGTGTGTGTGTTAAGGTATGAGTAAGTATGTGTGAATGAACACCAGGTACTGTAGGCCTGGATTGCCCAGTCAGCTGGGGCTGTAGAATACACCGACTGCACCTCTGCAGAGGGGTAAGACCCCCTCCCCTAACGAGTGTCCTATATGACACTAAACAATCTGATGGTGAGGTTCCAGTAGTGCTGGAGCTTTGGGGAATGCGGAGTACCCCTTCATTGCCATCGCTCCCATGTCCACTCTGGCCCGGAGTGGTAGCACTTGATAAGGGTCCCATCTATGGTTTAAATAGAACTAACAGCATATTTATGCTAAAATGAATTGAGTAAACGAATAGCTAGAAATAGAAACGTTTTTGACAATTAAACCGTACTTACACTTGAACTGCGTGCTTATGCTTGACTGAATTATTTCAAATAGAACTGGTTTTCGACATTAAAACTGTATTTACCCTTAACTGAATTTTTACATATAACTGCTTGAATAGTTCGAAATGGAAATGTTTTTTGACAATTAAACTGCTAAACTGAACTGTTTTCAATGGAACAGATTATTTACATAAAGATGGATTTGGCGTTAAATAACCTACGAAGGTTGATGTGCCATAAAACCAAACAAACCAAACCTATGTGTGAATGTTTTGAGTATGTTATGTATGTGTGTATGTGTAAGTATGTATTAAGTAGTCGTAGTAAACGAGTTCGAATTCCAGTCACGCAATTTCTTTCACTTTTGGATAAAAACCCTTGAGAAAGGTATGAACCCCCGCTTATCCTCCCAGTGTATGTGTAATATGTTTTAAAGTTGTGTGTGTATGTGTATGTTTAAAGTATACGTTAAATATGTGTAAGTATATATGTACGTGTTAAGTATGTGTGTATGTGTCAATTATTGTGTAATATGTGTAATATTTTTTAAGTAAGTGTTAAGTATTTACATACTTAACACTTAAAAAAAGTATTTACTAACTTAACACTTACTTAAAAAATAAGTTTGTAAGTTTGTTTCTTTGTGTTTAAAAAAGTATTTACATACTTAACACTTACTTAAAAAAAGTATTTACATACTTAACACTGACTTAAAAAAAGTTTGTAAGTTTGTTTCTTTGTGTTTTATGGCATACCAACCTTTGTAGGTTATTTAATTCCAAACCCATTTTTTTTTTACAAATTAACAGTTTTATTTAAAATAATTCAGTTTAACACAAGTACATAGTTTGATGGTCAAAAACATTTCTATTTCAAGTTATTCAGTTTAGTTTAAACAGTTCTAATTCAAACAATTCAGTTTAGTATAAGAATAGTTTTTTTCTGTACACTCAGTTGAATGTTAAAACAGTTCTATTTCAAACAATTCAGCTTAGTAAAAGTACAGTGTCAATGTCAGAAACAGTTCCATTTCAAACAATTCAGTTTAGCATCCAAAAACAGTTCTATTTAAAACAATTTAGTTCAGCATAAACATGCAGTTTAAATGTCAAAACAATTCTATTTCAAGCAGTTCAGTTTGAGCCATTGCTAGGATCTTATCGGGTACTACCACTCAAGGCCAGAGGGGACCTGGGAGTGATGGCAATAAAGGGGTATCCCGCATTCCCCAAACCTCATTATCGGATTGTTTTGTGTCATTTCCAGGATACTCGTTGTGTGTGTGTGCGTATGGGGCGGGGTTACCCCTCTACAGAGAATCAGTCGGTGTATTCTTTCGCCACAGCCGACTGAGCAAAATGCGTGTATGAGTTAACCAGTGTTAACTATATGTTAAATATATGTGTATGTATATGAATGTGTTAAGTATATATGTATGTGTATGAATGTGTTAAGTATATGTGTATGTGTATAATGGGGTTAAGTATATGTGTATGTGTATGAATGTGTTAAGTACGTGTGTATGTGTATGAATGTGTTAAGTATATGTGTATGTGTATGTATGTATTAAGTATGCAGTAAGTATGTGTGTAAGTGTTAAGGTTTTGTAAGTACGTGTATATGTGTTAAGTAGGTGTAAGTATGTGTGAAATTGTAAGCATGTGTTAGATGTGTGTTTGGTATGTGTGTGTGAGTGTAAGTGTTAAGTATATGTGTATGTGTTAAGTATGTGTTAAATATGTGTAAGAATAAGTGTATATGTATATATAATATGTGTGTATATGTAAGTATGTGTTAAGTATATGTTAAATATGTGTTTGTGTAATATGTGCAAAAATTGTATTAGTATGTATCGAGTATGTGTAACATGTCTGTATGTTTTTTTTTTTATCATTAAGGGTTTTCGGACTCTTGTCTTCATGTAATCTACTTAGCTTTTTGCTTAGATGTAGCACAAGGCCGCATGAATTGGGCACCCAATGAGAATCGAACTCACTCGTGTAGGTTTGCTAGTCTACCTTGCTAACCATTACACCACCCGAGGTGCCCAGGACTCTTGTCTTCATCTTTATTGTTGGTTTCGGCTTTCTTCAGGCGTTTGTCAAACTCGGGAACCTACAAGGAACTTCAAACTAGGTCCTTTGTTGAATCCAGGTCCTTTGTTGAATCCAGGTCCTTTGTTGAATCCATTTGCCATAACCGGGTACATAACCGTGTTAAGTATTCCTGTATTGTTATTCGCCTGTAGTCAGGATTGAACCTGTAACCTCCTGATGAATGTCTCCTCAGAAGCTTTGGGAACCAATGCCTATAACCGTTACGCTATGTTTAAACATGTGTCCTGCTGGACAGTTTAAAGTGAATTTTTGGGACTTATAAACATAATGATCTTACTTGACTTGGATTACTAATATGATGTTTTACGTATGCTCATGGGTAGTTGTTGCGATGGAGGTTGTGTCCCAAACTAATCTTTTCTTCTTGAAATGCATCAGTATCGCTACTAATTGTTTTTTCTCGATGTTTTAAGCAACAGAATATTCCTTTCTTTATATTCTCAGGAACATCTATTCCTGGCATGACGTCAACCACACTCTCAATTCACTCCAACAGCCCCATTTCCTGTCAGGAGGTTTATTATGACAGATGATGATTGTCATATCCTTTTCGCGCGGGCGTAAGAGTGCCCATCTGACTATGCACCTGAACTAAGAGACACAGAGTAGTTCAAAGCCTTACCAAACTAAATAATCAAATATAATTAACGAAAAATGATTAATATAAAAAAATCATTACCTTAATTATATAACATTTGCACATATTTACATACTTTCAAGTAATTAATAATAACAATCCTTAGTAAACAATTATAGCTTTCAAGTAACTATTCTTAATACAAATAATTGGCAAACAGTTATATGCTTAAAAGTAATTAATAATAATAATCCTTCATAAAAAATTATAGCTTCAAGTAATTATTCTTAATACATATAATTGGCACACAGTTATATGCTTTCAAGTAACTAATAATAATAATCCTTAGTAAACAATTATAGCTTCAAGTAACTATTCTTAATACAAATAATTGGCACACAGTTATATGCTTAAAAGTAATTAATAATAATAATCCTTCATAAAAAATTATAGCTTCAAGTAATTATTCTTAATACATATAATTGGCACACAGTTATATGCTTTCAAGTAACTAACAATAATAATCCTTAGTAAACAATTAGAGCTTCAAGTAACTATTCTTAATACAAATAATTTGAACACAGTTATATGCTTTCAAGTAACTAATAATAATAATCCTTAGTAAACAATTAGAGCTTCAAGTAACTATTCTTAATACAAATAATTGGCACACAGTATTTCAAGTATTCTATCGAAAACAAACAAAATTTTAAAACAGATCTATTTGATCCATTGATAGGACCCGAAGAAGTGCTGGTACTCCGGGTTATTGTGAACCTGGGAGTAATGGCAATAAAGGCGTTGTTCCACACTTCCTAAGGCTCTAGAACTTGGGCCTCAACACTTGATGGAATTAAATGCCATACCCATGATACCCGCACCAATTTTTCGGGGAGGGGATCTTACCTCTTTCGCAGGTGAAGAAGTTGGAGTATTCAAAGACCCACCGACAAGTCAGCAACTAAGATGAGGTTTGGCTTCTATGTTTAATGGCATATTAACCTTGGTGGGTTATTTGATATCAAATGAATACTTGTTGTACTATTCAACCCATAGCTGGGTGGGGATAAAGGGGTTCATACCTTTCCTACGAGAATTAACCTGAAAGGGAGCACAATAGAGAGTTCGGACTCGCTTACTTTAAGGCTGCAGTCGAGCACTTTAGCCATTACACCATGGGGAATCCTTCCTAAGATGAGGATAATCGTTCAAATAAATGCGTGGATCATCTCAGAAATTTGGAAGGCAAGTGAATCAATATGAGGATAAAGGAAAATCAAATTGTCCGATGGTCTAGTAAATAAGTAAAGTTGGCGACTGTAGTCGAAGGTGACCGGAAGGCCTCCTTTTCAATACTACTCCCCTCCATGGATTGCTCCACTTTAACCTTGATCCGTACCTAATAATGTTGAGTGTTAAGCAAGGCGGCATCAAGTACCATTTTTTGAGTCTTTGGTTTGAGTCTTTGATTGAACCCCGGTCACCCGGGCTATTGGTGAACACTTTACCCACTAAACCAATGGGCTGATTTAGATAGTCAAATGGTAAGGATTACTTTCACCAATTTAAAAATAGTAGTTATATGCTGTCTCCACCCTTTTTAAGGCACCATATGATTGATGATATACATTGAAGAATATTCGTTTTTTTTGTTAGAGCTCATTCAATGTCTTTTCTCTGAAATGTACGAATTTTGTTTTTTTAAATAAAATAAACAGGGAAGTCATTGTCGGTGATAAAGTTACGTAATTTATCCCGCCATTGAATGCAATTTTGTGCTATACCCAGGAAACAACCATTTTTGATGAAAGGGTGTCTGACATCCTCTGCTAGGATGCGGGCGACGTATTCTAAGTTTTACCAACAGAACAAACATGCGGAAGTGTCTTTTAAAAATTAATTGATCTTTTTTTTAGGCGAAACTGTTGATACTGGGATAAACAAATGAATAGACGATACGCCACTCAAATCTGTTATTAATGATGTTGATTAAAATACAGAATGGAAAAAATTTAGAAATGAGAATCAAATTACTTACCAAATGATTGAGTGAACCGCGAGTGATATTGACGATGTGGATCCTGTTTTCAAGTTTTTCGCCACTTTTGATACGAATGAACCCAACTCTCCGTTCCGTATCAAAGACAATTTTAACTCCTGTGCGATTAATTTCCTCTTTTTCGATGGTGTATTCTTCAGCTAAGAAAAAAAAGTTGATTGCATCTATAAGAAATGTGAAATTTGGATAATAATCCTATTTACTAAAAAATCCCTTCGTCACTGGCAGGATATAATAGAAGGCCAATTTTTAAGCGGAGTATAACTGGTTTGAATTTGGTGTTTTCCTTCTTCAATATAGATTGTCAAGGGCGGCGAAACTATAATTTGGTTTGGTTTTATGGCACATCAACCATTGTAGATTACTCAATGCCAAATCCATTTTTATAAATATAAGCAGTTCTATTTCAAACAATTCAGTTTAGTATAAGTATGGTTTTTTGTTTACAATCACTTAAATGTCAAGACAGTTCTATTTCAAACAATTCAGTGTAGCATAAGTACAATTTCAATATCAAAAACAGTTCTATTTCATTCAACTCAGTTTAGCTTGAAAAAACAGTTCCATTTTAAACAATTAAGTTTAGCATAAGTACACGGTTTAGTTCTATGTGGCCCATAAATAGGATCCTATCAGGTGCTACCACTTCAGACCACAGTGAACATGGGAGCGATGGCAATGAAGGGGTATTCCGCATTCTTCAAAGCTCCAGCATTACTGGAACCTCACCATCAGATTGTTTAGTGTCATGTCTACGATACTCATTGGGCGGTCTTACCCCTCTGCAGTCGGTATATTCTACAGTCCCAGCCAACTGGGCGTGCAACTTTGATTGTCTATGTTTGGTTATAGGCTATGGATGCCTGAAGAAACACTGGCACAACGATGCCTAGTATTTGCTGTAATATGGTCCAACATCTATCGGAAACGAAGGGGCCGCTACTGCACAATGTTGCTTGATAAGCTGCGGGCTAATCTCTAAAATGCAGGAGTGGAACCCGTAAGATCTAGCAAGCTGCTAAGGGAGCTTAGGACCCTCACTAAGAAAAGAATAAGAAAGGCTTTGAGTGAAGAAGAAATGCAAACAGTCTCGTCCAAGTCCGGGTTAACGTGTCCATTTTCTATGACAATAACCATTACAATACGAGCGCCTCCTATGAGGCACACCTTAAAGCCAAATTTAATTTCCATTTAACCACTAATAAATTAGTTGAATATCAGATTACAAAACATAACTGATTTACCAGGGTTTAATATAATTTACGTGGGAAATGATTCGGTTAACAATAAATGTGCTTTTAATTCTTGAATTATTTTTTAATGAGAAGGATAGATTTGGAGGGCACAAAAAAGATTATGAATATTAGATTGCTGGTTTGTGAGTTTGAACTGCAAATCAACAAGTTCTATGTTCAAAGTGTTTCTCTTTGTGCTAAGTAAATGTATAAAGCTAAAGCCAGATTCCACCGTATACAAATTTGGAAAAGCTAGTAAAATTGAATCAACAGTTGTAGAAAGCTTGGCTTATTTTGCACCAGTGTTTTCTTTATCCACTAATATCCACTCCCTTCAAACGTGTAACTCACTCGGCCGCTCCCACGACCAATTTCGATCTCCGGATCGGATGTGGATTCAACCAGCCGCCTAGCATACTTCTCTGGCCTTAGGTGGGCTGTCTGGCATTCGTGCTAGATGGGGTATCGAAATCAATGGCAGATTCGAGACCGAAAGGCCCCCGGCTTCGGCTGGGCCACTTTCGGTGGGCGAGCTACAACATGCACTCTTTTGTTCCCCTTGTATAGCACTGGACCTTGCTGTCCAGTTTAAGCTATAATCAGACATGCGTGCCTGGACTCAGATTTGGGTCAAAGACCAGCTAGGCTCATCAGGCTCACATTGCACTAAGTGGATCGATGAGCAGCACAGAGTAGCAGGGTTCGAGCCTCGGCTCGTGTCCGACCTTCCCATCCCCTAAATCCCCACTTTAAGCTGAACTTCGGGTCACTGACCTTGTGTCAAATTCTGTCTGGTGGGAGGCAGCGAAAAATAACTCAACCAGCCGCCTGGCCTTCGTGCAACAATGACTAGCAAGGTCAACTGGCTTCGTGCCAAGAGACCCCAAAAAATAACTAGTATAGTTCACATTGAAATTACTGATCCTATGACCAGCATTGACCTGCAGTGCAAGAGTCTTCGCTCGTGTGCGACCTCCCAATCTCTAACCCTCATTATAAAAAAGACCTTGTGTCAAGTCCGGCCTGGTGGGAGGCACAGATATATCACTCACTCACAGTAAATGTGTACATAGACTTAGCTTTAAGGTCAAAAGTCATTAAATGACCCGTATATTTTGAACAGGTCATATGTGAACGACACATCACTAGTGACCATCCCACCCACTCAGGCATTTTGGTAGGTATATGATTTTTGGTAACTAGTCTACATGATCCAACGATTTTTGTTCTTCTTTAATAAAGGGATTTATTTATGCAAACTAGTAAATTCGTTTCCTGTGGACCCCTATGCTTTTATTCCCCTTGTCAAAATTATATTTATCCCCAGGGGTCTATATGGATCACTCTGAGAAACCTGGATTTTAAGCAAGATAACATTAATTGTTACTTACTGTTGTTCTCATTCAGTAAATTTGAACAGTTTTTGCCGTTGGTAAATGTGCAGCCGACATTTTCCTTTAATTCTGAAAAACAACAAAAAAAAAAAAAATAAATAAATAAATAAATAAAATAAAACAAATTGAAAAAAGTAAACTTTAGCAATATAAAAATAAATCAAAATATTCTCAGGTAAACCATGTTTATCTATCTTTTCGGAAAAAACAAATACCAAATACATTCTTACATAACATTTAACATGGATGATTCCTAATGATCTATACATATGAAAACTTATTTGTTGCGTATTTCTCAATAAACGGGAGGTTTTGTCTCGTTTCTTTGAAAAATCCTACATTTTCAAATATTTTTCCACGCGCCAAACATGTTCTGATGACTTTTGAATTTTGAACCCTATGTGCATGTTTATGTATCTTTTCGTTGTATATTTCTCATTTGCTCCTGTCATCTCAGCAAGCACCCATCGATATGTGAACTATTTCATATCCAAGTCCTGATGATGGTTATTAAAAACGAAACGTTAACGTCGACTTTACATCATGATATATTCACCTATTTGGATTATATATATATATATATATATATATATATATATATATATATATATATATATATAGTGTCTCAATATACATGAGACCCATGTGACTGCTAATAACTCTACTAACAATATGTTGTTTTTAGTTTTAGATTTGAAAATAGTATACTATAACGACTATTAATCCGCAATCACAATGTCTTGGACAAGAGAGGAAAAATATTTTGCCTAACGATTGATTTGGAGACAAAATCATTCAAAACTGTTTCAAAAGAGATACAAGCCATTAATATGATAATGGTTTATTACAGAGAGAAGAAACTCAAAAAAGATTACATGTCCTGGAAAGTGATATAATAATAATAAAGAAAACTTTAATTTGATGTCTCTAGTTCAAAGGATGCATTTTTTACTTGACATGTTCCAAATGAACGCCATTGTGGTTGTCTCAGTAATAAATCAGTATCATATCAATGAGTTACATCTATTTTGATACACGCTGTATTCCAAGCAGTCGTAAATCAGTGCACTGATACCTGGTCACATTGTGAATCACTTTGTTCTCTTTTTCAACACAAGGTGGCACTCAGTCAATTAGCAAGGATTCCACTTTGAATCGTTCAAGAAAAAATGGTGTCGAACATTCTAGATCAGCGCTGGGAAATCTTTTCATGTTTAAAGGACACCATGATAGGATCCAGAGGATCTTTGTGGCACCTAGATAAATGATGTTTTGCTGCCTTCACATGCCAAAGAAACTCAAGAACACCAAAGAATATAGAGATGAAAATTTAATCACTGACATATTTTGGGCTACTGCCGTTTGTAAAGCAATTATTGGGTTTGTTAAAATGTTACCAAGTTAGTTATTCTTTTTTAAGTCAATGTAATCTTTTTTAGTAGAATATTCTTTTAGAATAATCTCCTTTCTTCAAATATACGCCTTAATACATTTAGTGTCGGAGGGTGTCGTCAGTGATGTTTCGCTTGGTTCCTTGGGGAGTTTCGTGTTTTCCAACATCATCCTCCCCTCACCAAAAAGATCCAGCCAGAGATGATCACTCACTGGTACGCCCTCCAGTTTACACAACATTGAAAAGAAAGAATAAAATTAAATTGGCTATTCATTTATTTGGACGATTATAGACCGCTCATCAACGCTTCTGATTGGTTGTTGTAAACAACCAGCCAAATTCGCGCCACTGTCTATTTTAGTGATCTGCGAGGACATTAGCACTTTTTAAACATATGGATTGTTCGTGATTATTCATTTACACAGCTCCTATCTTCCTGTCCAGTACGCAGCTCTCCCCGGACCAGGGTGTCTGGTTTTGTGAGTTTTTTTTCTTGGTCCTCCATTCCTAAAAAAATTCCCCTCTATACAAATTCAACTTTTCCCAAATTAACTCAAGTTAAATTATACCGGGCATCGATTTAATCAACTTACTAAAGTTAAAATGGCAACAGAAACAAATTTTTTATACATCCCACACAAGGTAAAAAGATAAAATAGAATAAAATAAGAAGGAATCCCCTCTAAATATTTATAATAAAACACATGTAAGCGCTCAAAATAATGCTCGAGAAATTTTAAATTTTAAAAGAACGCTTTTATTTTAAATTTTAAAAGAACACTTTTCATGGGCTACTAAAAGCCCTCTATGCAAAGTCAGCGTTTTACCGACCAAAAAATCAAATGATTTTATTGAATATCAGTTTTTCCAATTCTCTTGGATAAGTCATCAAGGAAATTTTCATAATAGCTTCACAACCGGCTGTAGACAAGAATAAATCGGTAATTTCATTTAATCTTCCATATTAATTGTTGTCTTTGATTTTCTTTACTATAGCATCTTATCAACAACGTCTGGTTCATTTAGGTACAAAATCCTACGACGCCATATTACTATTTTTCTTCATAGAAAATTGATAAATAAACATGTAGGGATTACATCCTTTGCCTTCCAAATTGTACTTCAAATTGCCACTAGGTGGCATGACCAAAATAGCATATAAAGGGGCATAGCTAAGTCAAAACTCCCCCTTTTTTTAGTCCTGTCTCGACAACCAGAAGAACGCACGAGTGTGTTCGTCTTCCGACGGAGGTGGCGTTCATTTCTACAGATTTTGTATCCTATGGCGAACGATACCATGCCTTAACGTAAGTCTTCACACAACAATTTCTATTCAGTTAAGAACTTTTAACTTAGACCAAAAAACTCTTTAACTGCATCATCGAACTTTTTTCTCTGATGTACACATTTAGTATTTCTGTATTTATTCTATTAAGTTTGCTCCGGCAATAAGATATATTGTTAATTCGTCGTGAATTGTTTTACATTGTTTAGTACGAGGAAATATTAAACAATAATGTATTTCCTTTAGTACAAGTATCTGAATTGTTTTCCTCTCATACTCAAATTGTGGCAGTGGGTTGTGGTACACAGCTACGACAAATATACGAAGACAAACACTTCAAGTCGTCAATTTCAAAGCCCATTCAACTATAAACTATAATAAGCAGCCAACGTCAAACTAGTCGAGATGAAAGAAAAAATAAGAAAAGAATACCTCCGACGAACGAGAAAATTTCTGGAAATTAAGTCCAGCAATAGAAAGGTCATTAAAGGGATAAACACCTGGGGGTGTAAGGGTTAAAGTGATGGACTGCGGAATCGTAGTAAGCGGGTTCGTACTCCAGTCGCGCTATTACGTTTACTTTCGGGCAAATACCTTTGGGAAAGGTATGAACCGCCTTATCCTCCCAGCTGTGGGTTAAATAGTACCACTACAGTTCTTCTAGGAGAATGGCTTTGGCATTAAATAATCTACAAAGATTGATATGCCATAAAACAAAGAAACCAAACTAAACACCTGGGCAGTTCTCCTTGTAAGATAATCAGGACCATTTTAAACGGACAAGGAAGGAACTCTGAGAAATGAACCAAAGGACAAGGAAATCGATGACTATGTACATCCGAGAGATAATATAGATAGACTTTATGTTTCAAGAAAAGAAGGAAGAAGAAGTCTCACAAGCATTGACGATTATGTAGGGGTGTATCAATACATGGATTCGAGGATTACATTGAAAAGAGCAAAGAAAGAGTAATTATATCATCTAGTAACATCATTAGCAACATAATACCTACATTAAAAAGAGCAAAGAAAGAGTAATTATATCATCTAGTAACATCATTAGCAACATAATACCTACATTAAAAAGAGCAAAGAAAGAGTAATTACATCATCTAGTAACATCATTAGCAACATAATACCTACATTAAAAAGAGCAAAGAAAGAGTAATTATATCATCTAGTAACATCATTAGCAACATAATACCTACATTAAAAAGAGCAAAGAAAGAGTAATTACATCATCTAGTAACATCATTAGCAACATAATACCTACATTAAAAAGAGCAAAGAAAGAGTAATTACATCATCTAGTAACATCATTAGCAACATAATACCTACATTAAAAAGAGCAAAGAAAGAGTAATTATATCATCTAGTAACATCATTAGCAACATAATACCCACATTAAAAAGAGCAAAGAAAGAGTAATTATATCATCTAGTAACATCATTAGCAACATAATACCTACATTAAAAAGAGCCAAGAAAGAGTAATTACATCATCTAGTAACATCATTAGCAACATAATACCTACATTAAAAAGAGCAAAGAAAGAGTAATTATATCATCTAGTAACATCATTAGCAACATAATACCTACATTAAAAAGAGCAAAGAAAGAGTAATTATATCATCTAGTAACATCATTAGCAACATAATACCTACATTAAAAAGAGCAAAGAAAGAGTAATTACATCATCTAGTAACATCATTAGCAACATAATACCTACATTAAAAAGAGCAAAGAAAGAGTAATTATATCATCTAGTAACATCATTAGCAACATAATACCCACATTAAAAAGAGCAAAGAAAGAGTAATTACATCATCTAGTAACATCATTAGCAACATAATACCTACATTAAAAAGAGCAAAGAAAGAGTAATTATATCATCTAGTAACATCATTAGCAACATAATACCCACATTAAAAAGAGCAAAGAAAGAGTAATTATATCATCTAGTAACATCATTAGCAACATAATACCTACATTAAAAAGAGCCAAGAAAGAGTAATTACATCATCTAGTAACATCATTAGCAACATAATACCTACATTAAAAAGAGCAAAGAAAGAGTAATTACATCATCTAGTAACATCATTAGCAGCATAATACCTACATTAAAAAGAGCAAAGAAAGAGTAATTACATCATCTAGTAACATCATTAGCAACATAATACCTACATTAAAAAGAGCAAAGAAAGAGTAATTATATCATCTAGTAACATCATTAGCAACATAATACCCACATTAAAAAGAGCAAAGAAAGAGTAATTATATCATCTAGTAACATCATTAGCAACATAATACCTACATTAAAAAGAGCCAAGAAAGAGTAATTATATCATCTAGTAACATCATTAGCAACATAATACCTACATTAAAAAGAGCAAAGAAAGAGTAATTATATCATCTAGTAACATCATTAGCAACATAATACCCACATTAAAAAGAGCAAAGAAAGAGTAATTATATCATCTAGTAACATCATTAGCAACATAATACCTACATTAAAAAGAGCAAAGAAAGAGTAATTATATCATCTAGTAACATCATTAGCAACATAATACCTACATTAAAAAGAGCAAAGAAAGAGTAATTATATCATCTAGTAACATCATTAGCAACATAATACCTACATTAAAAAGAGCAAAGAAAGAGTAATTACATCATCTAGTAACATCATTAGCAACATAATACCTACATTAAAAAGAGCAAAGAAAGAGTAATTATAGCAGCCAGCAACATCATTAGCAACATAATAATACCTACATTAAAAAGAGCAAAGAAAGAGTATTTACATCATCTAGTAACAGCATTAACAACATAGCTACATTAAAAAGAGCTAAGAAAGGGTAATTACATTACAAAACAGTATTGGCAACATAAAACCAGACAGAAAAAAAGATAAATATACGGAGATCTCAAGTGACAAACTGACAAAATTGCTCATGAGAAGACTTGAGCATGACTACGAAACGGAAACCTCAAGAGAGAAACTGAATCTTTTATAATTGCAACGGAAAACTATACCATAAGGACAAATTTTATCAAAGCGAAAACTGATAATACGCAACAGAATGGTTAATGTAGATTATGAGTCAAAATTTAAAACGGATAATCACATGATATGCAAATGCAACAAACTAGCAGAAAAGATCAGGTATGACTGGGTGGGAGAGGTGATACATTGGGAATTGTGCAAGAAACTGAATTTTGACCATATTACAAAATGGTATACGCACTTTATGGAAGTCAGACTTATCAGATAAAATAAAGCGCAGTTTTTTTCTAAGCAGCGGTCGTGTCAATACAGCTGTATGGATGCACCACGTAGACGCTGACTAAGCGTATGGAGAGAAAGCTTGACAGGAATTGCAGAAGAATGTTGCGAGCTGTATTGAACAAGTCCTGGAGACAGCATCACACAAAGCAGCACCTGTACGGACACCTACCACCCATCTCGAAAACCACCCAAATTAGACGAGCAAGACATGCGGGACACTGCTGGAGAAGTAAGGGCGAGCTCATAAGCGATGTACTCCTGTGGACCCCTTCACACGGACGAGTAAGAGTAGGGCAACTAGCTAGAACCTATCTACAACAGCTCTGTACTGATACAGGATGTAGCATGGAAGACCTACGGAGAGCGATTGACAATACGGACGAGTGGCAGAAGAGGGTCAGGGAAATCCGTGCTTGCGGCACGCCATGATGATGATGATAATATACACAAATCAGAACCAGTCTTAGAGAATGAGACCAATAAAATTCTCTGGGATTTTGAGATACAGATGGATCACCGAATCCCGGCCAGAAGACAAGGTCTAGTTTTAATCTACAAAAAAAAAAAAAAAAAAAATGAAAGAGAATTTGATATTATGTGGATTGCTAAAATCGGACGACAGAATGAAAATAAAACAAAAGGAAAAAAAAACAAGTGGTACTATCGAGTGTTTCATGCTCTAACCAGAATCCATCCTGGAGAATGAGACGCCGAAATTTTTTGGATTTTGAGGTACAAACGCCTAATCCTGGCCACAACACTGGACACAGATAATTAACAAAAAGAAAAGAAAAGAAAACGAAACAAAATTAAAAAAAAACAGAGAGAACTTGCCGAATTGTGGATTTTACCGTCCCAGCTGAATACAAAGTGAAAATCAAAGAAATAGTTTGTTTCTTTGTTTAATGCCAAAGCTGTTCTCCGAGAACAGTAGTGGTACTATTAAACCCATAACTGAGAGGATTAGGGGATTCATTCCTTTCACAAGGATATTTGCCGGAAAGTAAACGTAATAGCGTGACTGGAGTACGAACTCGCTTATTACGATTCCTCAGTCCATCGCTTTAACCATTACACCACGAAGACACCCACCTCAAAGAAGAAGAAGAAAAAGAGACAAGTACCTACATTTTGCCAGAGGAATAAAATTTTCTGGAATTTGGAGGTAAAAACAGATCACCTAATTCCGGACTGGACATAGAGATAATTAACAAAACAAAACAAAACAAAACAAAATAAAAAACAAAGATAACTTGTGGTATAGTGGATTTTACTGTCCCAGCAGAATACAGAGTGAAAATCAAAGAAAGCAAAAAAAAAAAAAAAAAAAAAAAAGATAAGAACTGAGAATGCTATGAAACCCGAGGGTGACGATGATGATACCAATTGTAATTAGTGCGTTCGGAACTGTCCTCAAAAGCTTGAAGAGTTGGAAATTGGAGAACGAATCAAAACCATCCAAACGAAAGCATTGTTGAGATCGGGCAGAATACAAAGAGAATACTGAGAAGGGTCCAGGAGACTTGAGGAGACTTGCTGCCACTCAAACTTCTACGAAAGACCGGCAGTTAACGCTGGTATGAAAAACTCTCAAGGAGTAACAGTAATAATAAAAAGACGACGAGGTCTTTTTATTCTCTATACAGCAAAACTGAACGACTATCAGTTCTATTTCTAGCAAATTTTCTGGAGGCTAATTTTATTATTGTAGTGATATTGGGCAGTAGTTGTACGTAATTTGCTTATAAAGGAATGGGATGGATATATAGTCATGTTACCAGGAGCAAATGATGATACACAAAGGAGGAGGAATTTAACCACAGACATGAAACAGAATATTGGTGATTTTATTTTCAACTCTTTGTTCTTTGTTGTCCTTCAGTTATTTTTTTTTTGTTGTTGCTTTGGAACGGTCGGGGGAGGGCATCGAAACGACTTATCAAAGTTTCGACAAAATCTTGTTCGTTCAAGGACAATGAACGATACACAAAAAGAGGACAGTGAACTACTGACTTCTTTCAATTCTTTCTTTCTTTGCAGTTTTTCTTTTCTCTTTTCTTTATTGTGAACCTTTCATTCATTCATTCTTGCTTTCCCGTATCTTCTCTTTTCTTTCTTTCTTTCTTTCTTTCTTTTGTTTATATCATACATTCTTTCTTTCTTTCTTTCTTTCTCGTGTCTTTCTTTCTTTCTTTCTTTCTTTCTATCTTTTGTTTCATCATACATTCTTTTTTCTTTCTCGCGTCTTTCTTTCTTTCTTTCTTTCTTTCTTTCTCGCGTCTTTCTTTCTTTTTTTCTTTCTTTCTTTTGTTTCATCATACATTCTTTCTTTCTTTCTTTCTTTCTTTCTTTTGTTTTATCATACATTCTTTCTTTCTTTCTTTCTTTCTTTCTTTCTTTCTTTCTTATATTGCGTTAATTCTTTTTTCTATTTCTTTCTTCCATAAGGGTTTCTGACTATTTGAGCTGACTATTTTCTTTTTGCTTGACTTTTCAACCGAAAATAAATACTTAATAAAATTTGGTTTACACTTACAATGCGAGTGTTTGCCATTAAGAGATACACAAAAAGATATCCCAGTTATGGGTTAAATAGTACTACCGCTGTTCTTCTAGAAGGATGGGTTTGGCATTAAATAATCCACGAAGGTTTATATTTCATTAGACAAAAGAAAACAACAAAAAGATGATTCTGAACTACAGATTTGGTAACAGCATTGAAACTTATCGTCTACCAATAAAACTAGTCAATAAATCTTTTTTATGTTTTAAACCATTTTGACTTAAATAAAACTTCTGGAGAAAAAATCAAGGTGGGAACTACATATGGATATTACGTGCTGTTTTGAACACATCCTGGAAGCAGCACCCCACAAAGCAGCAGCTGTAAGGCCACTTACCTCCCATTTCATGATATCCTATAAGGATGGACGGCGATATATATATATATATATATATATATATATATATATAGAGAGAGAGAGAGAGAGAGAGAGTCAAGGGAATCGGTACTGTTTGCACGCCTTGAAGATATTTTTAAGATTACTTTTTACAAAAACGCATTAGGATACCTGGTTCGAATGCCACTACAGGTTCTAAAATGGAATCACGCAGTGTTAATTGGTTTAGGAGCAAGGCCGTGGAAGACTGTAATTGATGACCAAAAAGTCCGCATAAGGCCTTAAGACAACTGGTCCCCTTTCCCTAGGCGCTTCGGGTGGTTTTAGCAGCTAGACTAGCAAACCTTCACGAGTTAGTTCGAGTCTCATTTGGTGCCCCTATCATGTAGCCTCGTGTCACATTTAAGCAAAAAGCCTAATAAATTGCAATTGGTTTATATCCCAATTCTAGACAAATTGTGGTCAATTTACTAAATGAAAAATATGAATATGTTGCTGTCCCAAACAAGTACACTATTTATAAATGTTCATGCAATCCTGTTTTTGACCAGTTATGGGTTGAATAATACCGCTAATGTTTCAGGGGTGGTTTTCGCAGTAAATATCTGACAAAGGTTGATATGCCACTGAACAAAAAGACAAAAAGAACAAAAAATCTCTTTTTGGTTGCAAAAGTTCAATATTGTACGTTTTTTTAATTAACAATACCTATTAATATTCATTTTGATTGCATAAAATTTCACTAGAAATAATAAGATCTGTACTATAGGTAAATACGGCTATTTGCGAAATGTACATGGGACGTTCATTACATATACACATAACGTAGAACACATAAAGAACATAGGAATCTCGAAATTCGAAAACACGTAACGACTTTTTGTTCAGGTACGAAACCTTTTTATTAACTTTGAGTTAAAGGTTTCGACATAAGAAGGAGAGACACAATCTTGCTATGCTGTCTTATTCATCTGGCCCCCATCTCGTGCGGTACCCATGGTGCGCAAATTCGTCTCGCCTCAGCGAGCCCCAAAAGTCGACTGTCTTCGTCCAGTGTCTAGTCTCAACTCCCTAACTTTCTTCAAATCTCCCACAAACCTCTGCGCGCTTCCGGTGCGTGACGTCACTCGCACCCTGTCACCCCGTTCCGTCATCTCGGGCTATTGTGACATCTCTGAGTGGCACGTCCGCCCCGCATGCGCATTACCACCTACATCAAGGTTTGCACCTAACTAACCCATGTGCTGAGCCGAAAGGTTTTCAGCCTACCTAATCCCATTTGGGATTGATCACTTGCCCAGCTAACTCTCAATGGGAACAGACTAACATACACTATAGCTCATAAATAAGTACATCCCTTACAATTTTTTTAAATATAAAAAGTTAATTACGTTCTAAACCAAAGATAGCAGGATCTGTAACGTAATGGCCAAGGGATTTCGGTTCATGCCTTTTTCTGTCTGATGATTGCCGTATAAAGGCGGCATGAAACCGCTGGTTGCAGATAAGCAACCATGCAATTAAGTATATATAAAAACTAATCTATCTTTATTTATTATTATTAGATTATATAATAGCTTTCTCACAAATATTGAGCACTGTCCAAATTATACCGCATTTGGTATGCCACTAACCCATCAAGTGAGATAGTGATAACCATATAATATTGTAATATATATATATATATATATATGTGTGTGTGTGTGTGTGTGTGTGGATTAAGTTGTTTGGAAAATAAAGGCTGATCTTCGAAAAATCTTTTATTCCCGAATTAATGAATATTAATGAGTATTTTAATCAGTCAACTTATAATCCTTGAATATCTATGCATTTCTACGAACGACTTACAAGATTATTCATGCTTTTACGGTACCATAAAACTCAAAAGGTTTTAAAGTACGCTTTAAATGCAGTTTCTACTCCTCCATGGGAACGAATGTTTTTGGTGCAAAAAGTATCCAGACGCTTGAAAAAATAGTGTTCGGTGGCTGAGAGATCAGAAGAGTATGGTGGATGTGACAAAGTCTCATATCCCGAGTCAGTGACCTTCTGCAGTGTCATCCTAGTAACACGTGGTCGAGCATTGTCATGAAACAAAATTATGACAAAACTTAAACTCATATAAAAGAAAAATAAAAAAAAAAAAATAAAAGTAACGCATCACTTTTTTATTTAAAACCTTCATGTAACCTTCAAAATTAAATTCTGAAAGAAGAGATAGAAAATTAACAAAGACGATACTTTAATCGTTTGGAATGTGAAATTCTTTATGTAACTTGTATTGAAATATTCAGATATTATATTGTTAGAACATAATTTAAACAGTTTATACTAAAATCGGATAGTATTTTCCGAAACAAACAAACACACACACACATACACGCACACATATACAAACACACACACACACACATACACTTATATATATATATATATATATATATATTACAACAGTAAATGGTTGTCACAATCTCACTTAGTGGGTAAGTGGCAAACCAAATCCGGTATAATTTGGAGAGTGCTCAATATCTGTGATAGAGCTATTATATAATATTATGATAAATATATATTTGTTTTTATAACAGTGTATGGTTGTCACTATCTCCCTTTGTCGGTTTGTGGTAGACCAAATGCAGTATAATTCAGAGAGTGCTCAATATCTGTGATAGAGCTGTCGTATAAAGACAGTATGAAACCACTGGTCGCAGATAAGTGTCCATGCTATTAAATATAAATTAAAACTAATATATATATATATATATATATATATATATATATATATATATATATATATTATATTAGTTTTTACATATAGCATGGTTGCTTATCTGCAACCACTGGTTTCATGCCGTCTTTATACGATAATCATCCGGCAGAATTGTCGTATAAAGACAGCATGTAACCAGTGGTCGCAGATAAGCATCCATGCTATTAAATATATATGAAAACTAATATATATATATATATATATATATATATATATATATATATATATATGTGTGTGTGTGTGTGTGTGTTTGTGTGTGTGTGTGTTATAAGAAAATACATGGAGATCTGGTCAGAAGAATGATGTAACCTAATTAGCTGGTCTGTCATTCTAAATGTGAATGTATTCAACCTGATATGGCTGATTCAATTACATCAAGCTAATTATTATTTCATTAACTATTAAATTTTAAACACGAATTCAAACTGTTTATGTTGAGTAGGCATGGACAGGATTTTTCGATAAGACGGCTGCATGCGGGGACATGGCTCATCAACAGTTGGGCCGTACTACTAAACAATCAAGGTAATATTTCGTTGAATGTACCTCAACCATTTTTACTACAAAAGACCACACGAGTTAGCATCTTCCTTAGAAATAAGAAAAAGTTGATTTTTCTTTTTTTTTCGGTAAGAACAGCTTTTCTAAAGAAAAGAAAATTGAAGCCAGAAAGCACCGTAGTTCCCATCTGTCCGATTTCGGTTTCTTTGTTTAATGGCATATCAACCTTTGTAGGTTATTTAATGCCAAAGCCATTCTCCAAGAAGAACAGTAGTGGTACTATTTAACCCATAGCTGGGAGGATTAGGGGGTTCACACCTTTCCCAAGGGTATTTGCCCGAAAGTGAACGTAATAGCGCGACTGGAGTACGAACTCGCGTACTACGATTCAGCAGTCCCTCGCTTTAACCATTACACCACGAAGACACCCCCCTACATCTGTCCGTAGTTTTCCCATAACTGATGAAGAATTGATTGACTAGCATGCATTTTTTTCTTAACAACTTACCCTCAGCGGCCGCAAATGAGAAGATGAGAGTTAATAGGCACGGGCACATCCACAAACACGATGCCATCTTGCTATAGAAGTCAGATCTGCAACTGAAAAAAAAAACACGATCTTTAATTAAAGTACTGTTTGATTAGAATTGGTTCAGTTAGTTATTAGTCGCGGGATGAACATTTTAAACTTCATTTTTATGGCAACATAGAAAATCAGAAAGAAAAATATAAATTACTAGTCCGACTGTAACTTAAAGGGCATTCACTTCGTTATCACTTTAGTTTTCTGTGAAGTCACTCTGTGCAGATTTATTGACGTTAGAAAATTGAAAACGTAAATATGTTCCTGATGTCGAGGGACGGGTCAATTATGATCATAATATACATAAATTTGATTCGACAATAAAGATATCCTTTATCTACACATTTTTGCATTTATCCTTTCGAGTCGGCGCATCGATTTTATGGTATACGGCGGGAATTAGTTAATAAACCTCCCATAATTAATTAGTTCCCAAGTACTTTCTGACCGATCTTGGGCCATCATCAGGGGTGTGTATATTGCAAAAGTGATGTGGCCTTTGCATTTACATTACTTCTTTGTAAGTGTTGAACATTTATTACTTATACTGGTGTGTTATTGTAGCGTTTATTCTTAAACTGGTTCTATAAGTCCTAAAGTACATATAAAGATCACATTGCTGAATGCCACGCAAAGTCAGTTTTTAAGCGAAGTTTAATAGGTTTGAACTCAGAGTTTTCCTTCTCCTAGATTGGTTGCCATACCAAAGTTAGAGAGCCCAGTCTGGCCTACTATTTACTACTAGCTGGAAAGAGAATAGTTGGATTCATACCTTTCCAAAGGGTATAAGTACTATGCGAAATTCAAACAGCCCTCGTCGAGTATTTGAACTCGGGTCGCAGTTTCCATTTCCTACAACGTTTCCATTTCCTACCCTTCACCATTATATATATATATACATATATATAAATGCTTGATTTTGGTTAATCTGACAAGATGATAAAAAATAAATAGAAAAGTAGATAAATCAAAACACAACAGCTTATGTGGTAATATTTCGTTCTTTATTCACAGAAGAACTTCTTCAGACTAAAATTTTTTGAGTTTTTCTACATTGAGGAAATAGATATAATTAAAAGAGAATGTAAAAAGCTACAAAGGGAGTGTCTAAAGGCAAGAGACAAATAAGGAAAGAACAGGGAGGGAAATAGATAGAGGTTTGAGTGATGGTGGTAGGGGTTATTGGTTTTTGTCTGTTCTTTCTTTATCGATCTCTTATCTTTAGACCCTTCCTTCCCTTTATACATTTTGACATTTTCCTTTATTTTTATTTATTTCCTCAATTGTTAAAATATAGAAAAACTCAAAATTATGTCAAGTATAAAGAAGTTCTTTTATTAATAAAGAACGAAATATTAACATTAAACCCGTTGTAAATCTTCGACTTATCCACTTTTCACTTATTTTTATCATTTATATAAGTAAAGCAAAGTTGTCTCCCTTTAGTCGAGGGTGACCCGAAGGTTTGCTTTTCGATAGCTACTACACAGAAGTGTCGGAGAGGGCGCTACTACTTTCCCTGGATTGCTCCACTTTACCCTTGATCCTTACCTAATAATGCTGAGTGCTAAACAAGGCGGCATCAAGTACAATTTTTTTAGTCTTTGGTATGACTCGACCTGGGATTGAACCCCGGTCTATCATTTATATGTATATATGCATATAATGGAAGTGTACAGCGCAACGGTTATCGTCGTAGCTTATGGAATCAGTGACCCAAGTTCAAACCCTGGATAAGGCTATTGGAGTTTTACTTCATGTTAATGCCCATGGGGACGGCATGAATCCATCTGTTCTTCCCTAGTTATGACTTTAACAGGTTGACAACTATGTGGAAATCTGATAAAATAAAATGCAAATATCTTTCAAGCTGTAACTGCGTCAGTATTCCTCTATGGCAGCATTACTTGCTCTCCAATGAAACATTACCCTGTCGGTGGGGCTGAATTATTCTTAGTCGATAGGACTGTGTGCAACCCCCCCAACCAAACAAACAAAAAACAACTGCATAAAAAATGTAAATATGTACAAACAATGAACGTGACTCTCTATCCTTTAGGTATAAAATAGCCCTTGACAGGTTGACATGCCTTTGAAATCAATCAATCAATCAACAAATAAATCTAATGAGACGCTTGGAGAAAAAGTAGGATGGGAACTACACTTAGATGCTGCGTGCTGTTTTGAACAAATCCGGGAAGCAGCTCCCTACAAAACAGCAGCTGAATTGCCACTTATCCCACATCTCAGAAACCATCCAAGAAAGGTGAGTAAGGCATGCTGAAGAAATAAGGACGAACTCATAAATGACGTTCTTCAGTGAACTTCTACACATGGACACACCAATGTGACACCAACCCAAGAAAACTTGTGTTTGTCAGCTCTGTGCGGACATAAGGTGCCGTCTAGATGACTTACCAAAAGTGGTGTCCGATTGGAATGGATGGAGAGAGAGAGAGACAGAGAGAGAGAGAGAGGAAGAGAATCAGAGAGAGATAGAGAGAGAGTGAGGGAGAGAGTGAGAGAGATTAAAAGGTATTCGTACGGTCGGCACGCCTTGATTCTTTGTAAACAAAATACGTCTGTTCGTCGCCCCAATTCTTTACCACCACTTTATTTGTGTGTCCTGTTTGTTTCCGGAGTTTGCTGCCCCTCCCCCTTATACCAATAGCCGTTGCATTCCACGATATCACGAAAGGTGACTTCGGGTTCTAGTTTAAAGCCAGTCTTTTTAAACTTTTGAGTCGAACATTTTTGAAGCAGGGTTTCTTAAACTTTTGACTTTCACCTTTTTGTTGTAGTGCTCCTCAAACTTTAGACTCACACCTTTTTTAAACAGAGTTCACAAATTTTTGACTGGTACCTTTTTGTAGCAGGGCTTCTCAAACTTTAGACTAGCACCTTTTTTAAACAGGGCTTCTCAAACTTTAGACTCACACCTTTTTGAAATAGAGCTTCACAAATTTTTGACTTGTACCTTTTTGTAGCAGAGCTTCTCAAACTTTTGACTTGCACCTTTTTGTAGCAGGGCTTCTCAAACTTTGGACTCACACCTTTTTGAAATAGGGCTTCTCAAACTTTTAACTTGCACTTTTTTTTAAACAGGGCTTCACAAATGTTTGAATTGTAATTTTTTGTAGCAAGGCTTTTTAAAACTTTTTACTTGATGCACTCCTTGCAACCAAATGTAATTTCCATTCACCCCCAAATAAATTGAATATTAAATTACAAAACATAACTAATTTGTCAGTGTTTAATAAAATTTACACGAAAAAAGTATCATTAAACTATAAGCACAAACGCACCTTTAATTCTTGACTTTTTCTTAATGGAATAAATGACAAGCATTAACGAGATCACGAATGTTAGATTGGAGGTTAGTGAGTTTGAACTGCAAATCACCACGTTCTTTGTTCAAAGCGTTTCTCTGCTGAGTAAATAATGCACATAGCTAAACCCAGATTCCACTATATACGAATTTGGAAAATCGTGTAAAATGGACGCAACAGTTGCACGAACCTTTTAAAGTGGGCATCGACTTCGCTTCAAGATTGAAAGTCAGTTCTATAAATTCTTTCAGAAAAGTGTCTAAATTTGCACTTTCCACTTCAATATGAAATGGAAAAATAATCCTTTCAGGAATTTCCTTGTTTAGATCGTTGAATCGAGCTTTAAAGTCTTTTATTAAATACTTAATGTCGTTTATATAAAGGGACAAGTTATCCAAAATACTTTCTTCTGATTTCTCTAAAGAGGACAAATGGGCAAAATACATAAAGCTGTAACGGCTCAAAGTAAACTTGTATAAACCAAGTTTAGGCTGGATATATAGAGGGATTCAAAGATGTAAATTCAGTTTTTCCTTCCTCCACTAATATTAAATCCCTTTAAATGTGCACATCGATTTCGCTTCAGGATCTAACGTAATTTCAATAAATTCTTCTTTAAAGAAAGTTTCTAAATTTGTAACTTCCATTGCAATTTCAAATCGAGAAATAAAACATTAAGGAATTCTCATATAATTTTCAGACAAATGTATCTGTTCTATATATCCAAATACTCTAATGTTTATTACCACTCTGAGTCTAGGTGGACCGGAGAGTAATGACAATGAAGGAGTACTCCACTGAGCTCCGAAACGAGATCCCCAACATCACATATGGCTTAGTTTCATACCTTGGACATTCATTTTTTGTGGGGTAAGAGGATACTGTCACCCAACCCGACAGAACAGTGTAGTTACGGTTGTTTTTATAGCATATCAACTATTGTAGGTTATCTAATAGCAAATCCTCTTTATACATATATATTAAATATATATGATTTATAAACAGATCTTGCTAATAACATTTAAAAAAAAACAGAGCTCAGCTTTTTAACGGTTTTAAGTATTTCTATCAAGTACGGTTTTATGTATTTCTATCAAGTACGGTTTTATGTATTTCTATCAAGTACAAACAATTCTGTTTACTATTAATCATTTGTTTACACACAGTTAAAGGTTTCAGGTATTACTATGTAACAGTCACAATTTAACAAGAGTCATTTGTTTGCACACATTTAAATAGATATACATGATTTGTAAGAGATTAGTTTGTCTGTTATTTAATTTTTAAATGAGTCAGAACTAATTTGTTTGCACACTAGTACTGCTATTCTTCCAACATAGTTAAATGGTTTCAATTATTGCCATCTCACATTTATAATTCTATCTAATATTAATCATTTGTTTGCATACAGTGAAGTGGTTACAGGTATTGCTATATAAAACTAAAAATTTAACTAAACGTCAGTCATTTGTTTACACACAGTTAAATGATCAAACAGTTCTATTTCTAACAATTCAATTTAGCATAAGTCATTTGTTTGCGCACAGTTTAAATGTCAAACAGTTCTATTGGGTGCTACTTCTTCGAGTCAGGGTGGGCCTGGAAGCAATGGCAATGAAGGGGTGCTCCCCATTCCCCAAAGTTCTTGGACTGGAGCTTCACCATCTGATTGTTTAGTATCATATCTAGGACACTCACTAGAGCGGGGACTTATCCCTCTGCAGAGATGCAGTCGGTGTATTCTACTGCTCTAGCTGACTGGGCTGAGAACGGTGAAGTGTATTATCATTCTAAATATTACTCCGAACAGATCTTTTTGACCCTTTGGTGGGACCCTAACAGATTTATTTGACCTCTAAGGTAGGACCCAAACAGATCTATTTGACCCCTAAGTGGGACCCCAACAGATTTATTTGACCTCTAGATGGGACCAGAACCGATCTACTTGACTTCTAAGTGGAACTCGAACAGATCTATTTGACCTCTAATTGGGACCCTAACAGTTCAATTTGATCCCTTGATGGGACAAGCAAGCACAACTACTCTTAGTCAGCGTGGATCTGAGAGCAACGACAATGAGTGGGGAACTTCACACTCCCCAGAGTTCTAGAATTGGAGCCCCACCATAGGATTCAGTTTAGTGTCATACCTATGACACTTCTTTTTGCAAACCATTTTACTATAGAAATGAATCGCTTATAGTAGAACAGTATTGCTAACGATTTTAATATAGAAATGTATTATAATTCTTGAGGAAAATGTTTGTCATTGATGGGAAATTGATATAAGCATCACTGATAGGACAGATATATTATTTGTATGATATAAATGCATTGTTACTAACTTTACCATAGAAATGCATTGAAAACCATAAAGAAAGGGATTGTCTGTGGTCAGGAATTAATATAAGCATCCCTAATAGAATAGAGCCATTATACATATAATGTACATGCTTTGCAGATAACTCTGCAATAGAAATGACAAGACCAGAATTAGAAGGGTATTGTCAGTGGTCAGGAATAAATATATAAATTATATTTGATAGAAGAAGTTTCGGTTTTGGTTTCTTTGATTAATGGCATATCAACCTTCTTGGGTTATTGATTGCCAAAGCAGTAGTGGTACTATTTAAGCTATAACTGGGGGACAAAGGGGTCCATGCTTTTCCCAATGGTATTTGTCCGAAAGTGAACGTAATAACGCAACTGGTATCGAAATTGTTTACCATGTTGTTGCAGTCCACCAAGTTATCCACTACGCCACGGATACTTCCCCTAATAGAATAGGATTGTTATTTGTATAAGTGAAATACATTGCATGTAATTCTACTTTAGAAATGCATTTAAATCAGGAAGAAGTGGTTAGAAATTAATGCAATCATTACCGATATAAAGGAGCCTTTATTTGTAAATGAATTGCAAATAACTTGACGATAGAAATGAAATGAAAATCAGGAAGCAGAGGATTGTCAGTGGTCAGGAATTTATACAATCATTTTTCTTACTGAATAGGACAATTATCTGAATGATATATGTACATTCGCGTACATACATGGGAACGAAATGATATGCAATTCTAATATAGGGTGTCTCAATATACATGGAACCCATGTGACTGCTAATGCATAGGGTGTCTTAGTATACATGGTCATATAGGGTGTCTCAATATACATGATTATATAGGGTGTCTCAGTATACATGGGACCCATGTGACTGCTATTAACTCAACTAATGATAATGTGTTCTTTTTTGTTTCAGGTTTGAAAATTGTAAACTATAACAACTATTAATTCTCGATCACTATACTTTGGATTAGAGAGGAAAAATATTTTGCGTCACTGCTTATTTGGAGACAAAATTATTCAAAACTGTCTCAAAATAGATGCAACCCATTGATAATGATTTAGTACTAAGACAAGAACCCCCCCCCCAAAAAAAATATTGCATGTCCGGGAAGCTGATATATTAACAAATAAAAAAACCATTGATTTGATGTCTCTTGCTCAAAGGATGCATTTTTTACAGGACGTGTTCCAGATGACAGCCATAATCTTGGTATGTTCCTATTCAACATCTGAAGATTCACGGCGGGTATTTCAATCAAAATAGAAAAACAAGTATAACAAAGATATTCGAAAACAATTATTTTAAGCCTGCCTCGTTCGATAAATGCAAAAATTTTTAAAAAGAAAAAAAAAAAGAAGAAGAAAATACAAATAAACAACAAAAAAAATTGAACAGACCTGAATTAATTTTTGTCACCTGTGCCGTTTGGAAGTTGTGACGAAGCAGACAGTGATATAGCCGTCGTTGCGTATTCACCCAAATATGAGCCTTTTGTAAAATAATTTTTATAAAACGTAAACAAGAAGAAAGGAAGCTGTGTTCACTTCCGGAAAGAGCGGCCAACCCAGAAAGTTTTAATCTCGACGGAAGCAGGCCGGAAAAAGGTGGTGTTTTTAAACAAATTGATGACGTCAGAAAAAAAATAACCGCAATAAAAGAAACACCAATGTAGAAAGTGATAAGTCTATTTTTCAAAAATAAGATTCACTTGAATCAAATTGACCACGAATCAGTAAAAAGGTGATTGATTAATTTTAACGGCATGTAAACCTGACTAGTTTTTAGACCGGGGTTCAATCACAGGTCGAGTCATACCAAAGACTAAAAAAAATGGTACTTGATTCCGCCTTGCTTAGCACTCAGTACTATAAGGTGAGGATCAAGAGTAAAGTGGAGCAATCCAGGGAATAGAATAGCGCCCCCCTTCACCTCAGTGTTGTAGCTATTGAAAAGGGAGCCTTCGGGTCACCCTCGACTACGGTCGCCAACTTTACTTTTTACTTTTGTGCAAAGATTTTTTTTATTTACTTATATGATATCTAGTTATATGATATGCAATGTAAATAATCTGTACACGGTTGCATGGTTTCAAGTATTCGTATCTAATACTAATAATTATACAGCTTCAAGTATTGGAACAACGAAAGAGTAGAAGATTTTAAGATTAGATTGGATGATTTCAAATAAAATGGTAAGAAAAAGAATTTATGTGGTCATTTTTGGGAACTGTTGGATGAATTATTTAACAGAATTTGATCTGTATATAGATATTGGATTAACAGTGTATATATGTTTTCAAGTATTTCCATCTACACAAATATTTCTTTTTATTTGTAATCATTCGTTTATACACAGTTAATTGTGCACAAATTAGATTGCGAAATAGTTCTATTTGGAGTACACCTTCATTGCCATCGCTCCCTGGTTCACTCTGTCCCGGACTGGTAGTACTGTAGAGAAGAGGAAAATCTCGTATTTTGTTTTGGCGCGCAATTTAATTCAACACAGAATTTCACCCAATCAGGATGACATATCCTATTCAGCACAGACCTTCATTTCCGGCTAGCAAAACGGGTGAGCGGCCAAACACACTCTCTTCGGCTTGAGACAGCGACCAGAACGGACGTGTCTCTGGTCGCCCCTGCTTAGCGATGCTTTTTAGCTAAACAAGCCACCCAGTGGGACAACTCACTGTGGCTTTAACCCTAGCAGCAGCAACATGGACACTCAACGAGGGAACCATCTAATTTATGGATTCTCTGCGTCTAATCTATTTTAGACCAAGGAATCCCAGTTGAATATGAATTAGATACGTTCAGCATGCCTTCCACAAGCACCACAAAAATTTACTATGTCGATCCGAGCGCCACTTCGCTCTCGACACACCTAGCTCTCATTTCACCTCTGGTCCACATTAATGGAGATAACGCCTACTCTCCCCAATTACCAGACACACAAAACTACACGGTGACCTTGAATACTTCCCTCACACGTCCAACGACACGCTGCCATCTCAACATCCCGCTAAGCTATCGCGTCTCCAAAACCAACAAGCCTAACCACCACGAGTCTTGCAGCACCAAGAACAAACCGCAAATAAAGTACTTTCGTTATTGTGTGTTGTTTAAATCAAAGTCTCGTAATTCATTTATGTTGCCTTAAAAACCATAGCGCTAAATAATTAACCATATCCACAACTGCTATAGTACTTTATAGGACCCTTTCTATAGTTTAAATAGAACTAAACTGTGTACTTTTACTAATCTGAATCGCTTAAATTAGAACCGTTTGATTTAAGTCAATAGCTTGAAATAGAAATATTTTTGACAATTAAACTGTGTACTTACATTTAAACAGCGTACTTATGCTAAACTGAATTGTTTGAAATAGAACTGTTTTTTCATTTAAATTGTAGTTACGCTAAACTGAATTGCTTAAGATAAAACTGTTTTCTTAAACAAAATCTATTCTTATACTAAACTAAATTGGTTGAATTAGAACTGTTTGACTAAACCGAATAGCTTGAAATAGAAATGTTTTTGATAATTAAACTGTTTACTCATGCTAAACTGATTTATTTGAAATTAAACTGTTTTTTTAAAGGCTAATATGAGAAAATAATAAAAAGCGGAGATACCCAAGGAGGCATAAAAACAAATAAACAAATAGATAAAAAGTAATTATTTCTATTTAAAATTAGACATTTTTTACTCAAAGTATTCCAATGTAATACAAATATGTATGCATCCAAGTATTCCTGTCTAAGACTAATAATTATATGGTTGTACATAATCATTTCCTTTTAAAAATAATCATTTTTTGCACACAGTTATATGGTTTCAAGTATTCCTATCTAATACAAATAATTTGCTAACAGTTGCATAGTTTCAACTAATATGGTTTTATACACACAGCTATATGGTTTCAACTAACAAATGATAATAATTATGAATAAACAATTATAGCTCCAGCTTAATTTTTTTAATATGAATAAATTGCACACAGTTTTACCCTTTAAAGTAATTAATCATAATCCCCAGTAAACAATTATATGCTTTCAAGTAACTATTCTTAATACAAATAATTGTCACACAGTTATATGCTTTCAAGTAACTAATAATAATAATCCTTAGTAAACAATTAGAGCTTCAAGTAACTATTCTTAATACAAATAATTGGCACACAGTTATATGCTTTCAAGTAACTAATAATAATAATCCTTAGTAAACAATTAGAGCTTCAAGTAATTATTCTTAATACAAATAATTGGCACACAGTTATATGCTTTCAATTAACTAATAATAATAATCCTTAGTAAACAATTATAGCTTCAAGTAACTATTCTTAATACAAATAATTGTCACACAGTTATATGCTCTCAAGTAACTAATAATAATAATCCTTAGTAAACAATTAGAGCTTCAAGTAACTATTCTTAATACAAATAATTGGCACACAGTTATATGCTTTCAGTTAACTAATAATAATAATCCTTAGTAAACAATTAGAGCTTCAAGTAACTATTCTTAATACAAATAATTGGCACACAGTTATATGCTTTCAATTAACTAATAATAATAATCCTTAGTAAACAATTAGAGCTTCAAGTAACTATTCTTAATACAAATAATTGTCACACAGTTATATGCTCTCAAGTAACTAATAATAATAATCCTTAGTAAACAATTAGAGCTTCAAGTAACTATTCTTAATACAAATAATTGGCACACAGTTATATGCTCTCAAGTAACTAATAATAATAATCCTTAGTAAACAATTAGAGCTTCAAGTAACTATTCTTAATACAAATAATTGGCACACAGTTATATGCTTTCAATTAACTAATAATAATAATCCTTAGTAAACAATTAGAGCTTCAAGTAACTATTCTTAATACAAATAATTGGCACACAGTTATATGCTTTCAAGTAACTAATAATAATAATCCTTAATAAACAATTAGAGCTTCAAGTAACTATTCTTAATACAAATAATTGGCACACAGTTATATGCTTTCAAGTATTCTACTACTAATCCTTTATAATACAATGATATGGTTTCAAGAATATTTTTGTATTCAACAGGCACAGACACAGACACACGCATACACATATATTTGTGTGTGCGTGTGTGAGTTAAATAGAATATATATATATATATATATATATATATATATATATATATATATATATGTGTGTGTGTGTGTGTGTATATATATATATATAGGTATTATTTGGTCCAGTTAAACCATTTATTTTATCCAAAGGATAGATAGATGAGGACAACAGTCCGAAAAATCTCAACCAAAATAATACACATCAAACCCCATCTCAAAAATTTAGACAGATATATTATATATTATTTAAAATATTTATTACGTAAAATTTACAAAAAATTGGCACAATGGAGGAAGGCCGGTCATAATTATTCTAACTTTAATTTAATTCGTTCTATTTACTGACTTAAAAATAAAATACAATACAATACAATACTATAAAACATTTACAATAAATATGACGTTGAGCAAGAAGGATAAAAATCCTTCCAACTCAACGTCACATTTTTTGTAAAATCTTCCACTCTATAGACAACAAACCATACCAATACCCCCACGAGTAGTTTGATTTAATCCCCAAATTAAATAAATTGTGACGGAGGAGTGGAATGATTGAAATGTTATTCACAACGAAAAGAAATCCTCAACGAAATACACATGAATATATATACATATATCCTTACAAACAGGTCTTCTAGCTTGCATTCTGTGTCCTCCCAGAGCTGTTATATGTAAATGTTAGCTGGTTGGCAAACATTGACGCGTTCATATGTAAGAGTCCATAGTAGAATGTCGCTTGAAAGTTCATCTTAACTTCCCTAGCAGGGCCCAGTGTGTCTTGTTCGTCTGACTTGGATAGTATCTGAGATAAGAGGTAAGTGGCCATTCAGCTGCCTTTTTGTGGATTTGTTGAAAACAGCACGTAGCGTTCTTGTGTAGTTCTCATCTAGACTTTCCTCCACGGGTTTTGCTAGCCTCCAGATGGTGTGTCCATACAGTAGTATTGACACAACCGCCGCTAGGAAAAAACCCATTTTATTTTATCAGAGAGATCAGATTTCCTTATTATCGATAACCTGCAAATAGCAGTCGACACCTTCCCAATACGCACGTGAAGATCGCTTTCAGTCGATGAGATATTGCTGTCAAGGTATGTGAACAGTTCAACTGATTTGGGAAGCTTGCCACTTAACATAGCTCTTGTTTAAAACACATGAGCAGAGTTTTGTTTGCGTCCATGTAAAGGTCAATGCTGCCTGCTTTTTGCTGTAGGCGATGCCGTATTTGTACATAAATCTCTTTCATATCCGTGCCGTGTCAGAGAATAAAGATTATTAGCTTGGTTCCTGGGGTCCTTCCCTTCCGGCAGCAACTGCCCACTCGTCTAAAAGGTCTAAGGGCTGGGTATATTTCCATGCGCTTGAGGCGCCTCTCAAGGTGACGGTCAATGTAACCAAGCAATCTTGTAACTGCCATAGCTGTGTCTCAAGTTGTGTGTGGCACCCCACAAAAAATGACCTCGTTTGTTTGATTGTTTGGGTTTTATGGTATATAAACCTTTGTAGGTTATATAATCCCAAATTCATTTTTATACAAATATAGTAAAGTTAGCGACCCGAGACGAGGGTGACCCAAAGGCTCCCTTTTCAATAGCTACAACACCGAGGTGTCGGCGAGAGCGATACTCCTTTCCCTGGATTGCTCTACTTTACCCTTGATACTTACCTTATAATGCTGTTAAGCAAGGCGGCATCACGTACCATTTTTTGAGTCTTTGGTATGACTCGACCTGGGATTGAACCCAGATCTCCCGGACCATTGGCGAAAACTCTACTCATTAGGCCAATGGCCCGAAACAGTCCTATTTCAAACAATCCAGCTTAGCAAAAGTCCACAGTTTAATTATCAAAATCAGTTCTATTTCAAGCTATTCAGTTTTGTCAAAACAGTTCTATTTCAAACAATCACAACTAAAATAATATATAATATAACGCTTGGAGAATTAAAAAAAATTGACTGCACAAGTACGCAGTTTAAGTGAAATACACAGTTTAAATGTCAAAATAGTTCTATTTCAAGCAATTCAGTTTAGCGTAAGTCCATAGTTTAGTTCTATTTGACCAATAGATAGAACCCTATCAGGTATTACCACTCTGACCTGGAAGCGATGGCAATAAAAAGGTATTCCACATTCCCAAAGCTCTAGTATAACTGGAGCCTCAGCATCAGATTATTTAGTGTTATAATCAGGACACTCGTTGGGGGAGTCTTACCCCTCTGCAGAGATGAAGTTGGCGTATCCTACTGCCCCAGCTGACAGGTCCAAAAATGACCAGGAGTCTAGTTTAGTTTGGTTGGGAGCTAAAAATTATCATACATCTCATTGGGGATTTTAAAAGTCGAGTGGCACATAGAGAGTATGAGAGTATTCTAAATGTGTTGGTAAGAATGTATGAAAAAGTTAGTAAAATATGAATGCATCTCGCTCAGAATAAGATAGCTATATAAAGAAAGATCCACTACCCGACCCCACATACTTTTTGGTCTTTTGCCAAAATATAAATATATTTCCTATCTCTATGTATCTCTATATAAGAGGGGCATACGATAAGTTTCCAGACTTTTTTTTATGGACATTTAAAATTGTCGTAGACTCTTGAAAATTCACTATGTTATTGCTACACATCTTATGAGATGACTGACCAATTTTTATGATTCCAGGTTCAAATGAGCAGCTACAGTAGGAATTAGAATACATCCTACTAAAGCATGATTGTCACAGCTGGTGAATTTCAAAAATGCAATCTGGACGTGACGACACTTAAGAAGAACGATATGCAAGAAAATTCTGTTTTAAACTTGGAAAAATGCTTCAGAAACGTATGGAATGCTTCAGACTGCTTTTGGAGCATCTTGCATGAATCGAACATGAGTTTTTGAGTGGCATAAGAGATTCAAGAAAGGCAGGGAGTATGTGAGGGATGATGAGAGGTGTGCGAGGAGTAAGGAAGTCAGAACACCACAGTTGATTGGCCAAATAAAGAATTTCATGGATAAGGAGCCTCGTATAGAGACAATAAGTGCACAGTTTGATGTCAGTGCGGAAACTGTACACACAATTACTCGTGAGGAACTGAAGATGCGGAAGATTTGTGCGAAGTTTTTCCCAAGGCTGCTCATCCTTATCACGGACTATTTGACCAAGATCGGCATCAAGACAGTTCCTCAGCCTCCCTATTGTCCAGACCTTGCTCCCTGTAACTTTTGGTTATTTCCAAAGCTCAAAGGAAACCTTAGAGGCTGTCGTTATGAGACAGTTGAGGAGATGAAAGAGGCTGTGACGAAGTTCATTGACACGCTCACACAAGAGGACATCCATGGGGCCTGCTAGAAGTTGTTGGAATTGTGCAACAAGTGCATTGCAGCCGGAGGAGATTACTTCGAAGGGGACAAGAGTTTCATGCGTGTACTATCAATAAAAGTGCCCATACGAAAAAAGTCGTATGCACCGCGTACATGGGACCCACGGGACTGCTAATAACTCTCCAAATAATAATGTTTTTTTTTTTGGTACAGATTTGAAAATAGTATATTGCCCAGTCAGCTGGGGTTGTAGAATACACGGATTGCACCTCTGCAGAGGGGTAAGACCCCCCCTAACGAGTGTCCTGATATGACACTAAACAATCTGATGTTGAGGTTCCAGCAGTGCTGGAGCTTTGCGGAATGCGGAGTACCCCTTCATTGCCATCGCTCCTAGGTCCACTCTGGCCCGGAGTGGTAGCACCTGATAGGGCCCTATCTATGGGTTAAATAGAACTAACAGCATACTTATGCTAAACTGAATTGTTTGAGTAAACTGAATAGCTTGAAATAGAAATGTTTTGACAATCAAACCGTACTTACATTTAAACTGCGTGCTTATGCTTAACTGAATTATTTGAAATAGAACTGTTTTTCGACATTAAAACAATTTTTACACTTAACTGAATTGTTGCATATAACTGCTTGAATAGTTTGAAATGGAAATGTTTTGACAATTAAACTGCGTGCTTATGCTAAACTGAATTGTTTTAAATAGAAAAAATGGATTTGGCGTTAAATAACCTACAAAGGTTGATATGCCATAAAACCCAACAAACCAAACCAAACCAAACCGAAAATAGTATTCTATAACAACTATTAATCCTCAATCACAGTGTCTTGGACAAGAGAAGAAAAAATATTTTCCTCACTACTTATTTGGTGATGCAACTCATTTATATGATAATTTATTCTTGAGTCAAGAAACTCAAAAAATATTGCATATCCTGGAAGCTGATGTAATAACAACTAAAAGAAAAAATGATTTGATGTCTCCAGCTCAAAGGATGGATATTTTACTGGACGTGTTCCAAATGACCACCATTACAATTATCTCAATAATTAATCATTATCATATTAATGGTTGGCATCTATCTATCTATCTATCTATCTATCCAAATTTGAATAATATAAGAATGCTTACCATGGTCAGAAAATCACAAGACTGTCATTACAATAAAAAAAAAACCTCTAAATTTATATATATCTAAATCTCCGTTTATATGTCAAAGCTTGCCCCTTATATCTATTTTAATCTGTTCATATATATCTATCAGTCTTAGTTTTAATTATATAAGAAGACTTACAAAGGTCATAAAATCACAAAGCAGTCATTGCAATAAAAAATATATCACCATTTATCTATCTTGATTTATCTGTATCAAAATCTCTATTTATATGTCACCGCTTGTCCATTATCTATCTATCTATCTATCTATCTATGTCAGTTTGTTAATATCTATCTATCTATCTATGTCAGTTTGTTCATATCTATCTATCTATCTATCTATCTATCTATCTATGTCAGTTTGTTCATATCTATCTATCTATCTATCTATGTCAGTTTGTTAATATCTATCTATCTATCTATCTATCTATCTATGTCAGTTTGTTCATATCTATCTATCTATCTATGTCAGTTTGTTAATATCTATCTATCTATCTATCTATTGCTCTTTCATTTTCTTTTTTCCTCTTTCTTTTTCTTTTCTCTTGTTTATGAAACTATTTAATGATATGCAAACTATTGATCAATATCAAATAGGATTATTAGTGTTAGCAATGCTTAAAACTATTTAAATGTGTGTAAACAAATGAATAGTATTAAATTGAATTATTTGTGCTGGATAACAATATTATAAACCATTGAACGGTGTGCGAACGTGTGATTGATATTAAATAGAATTATTAGCGATGGATAGAAATACTTGAAACCATTTAACTGCGTAAAAGCAAATGATTTATATTAAATTAGATAGGAATACTCAATAAAGAGAATTATTAGTGTTGGATAGCAATACTTAAAACCATTTAACTGTGTGCAAATAAATAAGCTCTAGGTCGTTTGAAGATAATGTTACAAACTATTCGCTAGCACACACACACACACACACACACATATATTTGGCATTGAATAACCCAAAAGAGTTGATATGCCTTAAAAAGAACCTACCACAGCGAACAATTCTTTTTTTCTTTCACTATCATCAGTCTTCTTCCTTTTCTGTGTTACTTTACTATTTTTAAATTTCGTTTTTCTTCCAACTCTTTCTTTCTTTCTATCTTTCTTTCTTTCTTATGGGATAGTTGCTTAACGGCATATCAACACCTTTCGGCTCATTTAATGCCGAATCAAGTCATTTTGATTTTTAAAAAAACTTTGTTTAGTTTTGTTTGATTTGGTTTTATGGCATATCAGACTGAGCCTACGAAAGAATGTGACCCGAACAACGACCACCATACATTATGACTGGGCCTAGCTGACTAACAGAGATATAAGAGATAAATATGTGTTAGCACTTAGAAACAAATACGATGCACAACAGAAAAAGACAGAAACACATACTCCGAATAAAGAATTTGAGAATTTCGTCAACGCCCACTTAGAAGCGGCAGCGGAATTCATTCCAACTAGACAAAGAATTAAACCTAGAGTCCCATGGGAAACATTAGCGGTTAGTGAAAAGCGTTCAGACGTGAAAACTGCTTTCAAATGCAATAGGAAGAACCTAACCAATACCAATGCTCTGAAACTTAAAAAGGCACAAAATGAATTACCTAACATACACCTAAAAGAACAAACAGAATACATACAAAATCAAATCAATAAGATTATAGATTCAATGAAGATAGACAATCTAGGATAGCGTGGCAAACGATAAACGAAGTGAGTAGAAGGAAGAGCACTGCCAAAGCTAAACTGAAAGCTAGCAGCCAATAAGATCGAATTCACCTATCGAAACAGCATTTGGAGAATTTACTCGGAAACCCCCCGAAAGTTACCCATGAACCAATCACGAGAATTATAAGTAAGCAATTAGATATTAAACTAGGACCGTTTATTCAAGAAGAACTCGACTCGGTACTGAGAAAAATTTAAAATAGAAAAGCTGCAGGGCTCGATGAAATACCCCCAGAAGTATGGAAAACCAGAAAATTCGACGACATACTGCTCCGACACTGTAATGCCGTATATAATCAAAATCCAGATGGATGAAGGGATGCATCCTCCCCTTCCTTAAAAAGGGCGATCTCTGATTAGCCAAGAACTACCGAGGTATATCTCTTACGTCCATAGCAGCCAAGATATACAATCCCCTACTACGCAACCGCATAGAACCGAAAATTGACAACATACTTAGGAAGAACCAAAATGGCTTCCGGAGATATTGATCCACGACGATTTGTAAGTGAATAGTTTGTTGGTTATTTTATTTTTTTTAAAGTTAGACCTAATTTGTTTGCGCTCAATCAATCATTGCTATTTTTACACACAGTTAAATGGTTTCAAGTATTGCGATCTAATATTAATAACTATTTAATATCAATCGTTTGTTTGCACACAGAGAAGTAGTTACCAGTATTGCTATTTAACACAGCACACGGTCATATGGTTCCAAGTATTACAATATATTATACCAATAATTCAATTCTTGCACTAAGTCAAACGGTTTCAAGTACTGCTCTTCAACACTAATAATTCTATTCAACATCATTCATTCGTTTGCACATGTTAAAGGATTTCAAGTATTGCTCTGTAACACTAACAATTCAATTTAACATCAGTCGTTTGTTGGCACGCAGTTAAATGGTCAAGTCTGATCCATAGATGGAACCCTGTCAGATACTACCGCTTCGGGTCAGAGTAGACATGGGAGTAATGGGAATGAAGGAGTACTCCACATTCTCCAAAGCTCCACTATAGAAGCTTCACTATCAGATGCAGTTTAGTGTCATACCCAAGACACAGTTTTATTTGATCCATAATTGGGACTCTATCAGGTACTACCACACCGGTTCACAGTGGACCTGGGAGTAATGGCCATGAACGAGTATTCGACAAAGCTCTAGCATAATTGAGGCCTCACCATCAAATTGTTTTGAATCATATTCAGGACCCACATTGAATCAGGTCTTACCCTTCTGCAGAGATGCAGTCGACGTATTCTACAGCCACAGCCGACTGGGCTATATATAAAGGAGAATGCGAAAAACAAAACAATCATTTTAATAAAAGTTCTCAGATGCCATCCAGCAGAGCAATATAAAAACTGAAATAATTCTTTATCTCACATTTCCTTTCTCAGCTGTTCTTGTCAGTTTCATGCATTTTTTCTTATTTGATTTTTTAAAACAAAAACACAATAGTCAGTCGGGAGTTTGCGGGAAGAAATATTTTCTAGTTTACACACGCACAAACAAAACAACCCCCCCAAAAAAAAACCCAACAAAAACATTGTTAGTTGCTTTTAAGCGGATGATAAATGCCTTGAACTCAGAGTAAATCCTTTTTCCCTGACCGGTTTCAGTTACAAGACTAAAGAATCCATACTGTCCTCTATTTACCCAGAGTTGAGAGGAGAGATAGATTCATGCCTTTCCTAAGTGTATTAGCACGAAAATGAAACGCAAATAGTCTCGTCTAGGATTTGAACTTGGGGCACCGTGTCCATTTCCCAGGATGACGGTTAACCCACAAAACAAGTAAGAATTAATTCACGCAGACAAAAACATGTTAACATCCGGGATTTTGTATTGTTTATTTCGCTTCGACAAGAGACTTAGGAAAAAAACATCTCGAGAGGAAATGGCTAAAGTTGAAATATTCGCCAATCCTACAATTACGCACAAAGATTCACCCATGCGTAGCTCCACTCAAATACTCTCTCTCTCTCTCTCTCTCTCTCTCTCTCTCTCTCTCTCTCTCACACACACACACACACACAAACACGTCTCGGACATGACAGTTAACTAGATCCGGTTGTGAGGCCCAAGTTTTGGAGATTTGGTGAGTATGGAGTCACCATCTCATTGTCGTTACTCCAGGGTTCATTCAGATCAGAGTAATTTATACCTGTTAGGTTCCTGTCTATGGGTCAAATAGATCTTGTGTTTCTTTGCTTAATGGCATATCAATCTTCGTGCGTTATTTAAAGTCAAAGCTATCCTTTAGAATGACAGTAGCATCACTAATTAGCCCATAGCTGGAGTCCAGGGATAAGAGGGTTCATATCTTTCCTAAGAATATTAATCCGAAAGTGAATCTGATAGCGCGGTTGAAGTTCGAACTCGTCTGCTACGAGTTCGCAGTGTAGCTCGTTAGCCACCACGCCACGGGCCATAGAGGCCATAGATCTGTTTGAAAATTATTCGTATTAAATAGTTTGACGGTTCACATTCACGTTCAAGACAGAAAGTCTTATATATATATATATATATATATATATATATATATATTGATCAAGTGAGTAAAGTGTTCGCCAATGCCCCGGGAGACTTGGGTTTAGTCCCAGGTCGAGTCATACCAAGGTCCCAAAAGATGGTACTTGATACCGTTGTGCTTATAAAGTACCGTTCAAGGGTTAAGTGGACCAATCACTTTAGTAGCTAATGAAAAGTAAGCCTTTGGGTCGCCTTCGACTACGGTCGCCATCTTTATTTATATATATACATTGGCCTAATGAGTAGAGTGTTCGCCAATGGTGCAGGAGACCGGGGTTCAATCCCAGGTCGAGTCATACCAAAGACTCCAAAAACAGTACCTGATGCCGCCTTGCTTAACTCTCAGCATTATAAGGTATAGATTAAATGTAAAATGGAGAAATCCAGGAAAAGGAGTAGCGCCCTTCTTTACACCTAGGTGTAGTAATTATTAAAAAGGGAGCCTTCGGCTCATGACTAAAGTCGATATCTTATATATATATTTTTTTTTTTCCTATTGGATCTGATGAAGTCCTGTTAAAAAATCATGGACGTGGCTGTTTGCAATTTACATAGTGTTTATCTCTTTGGGAATGGTATGAATCCAATTATTCTCCCTGCACTTATGGGTAATTAGTAAGACAGATCAGGCTATTTTACCTTGGTTTGGCAACCAGTTTAAGAGAAGAAAAACTCTGAATTCAAACATGTTAAAAAAACTGACCTTATGTTGTATCCAGTTCGTGAGGAGTTTTGTTGGACAATTTTTTTTTTAAATAGCATATCAACCTTCGTTCTGCAATTCTGAGTGCAGTGATCAGTAAAGAAGGTCATACTGAGACCCTTCTGTCACATATAATGACCCATCATTATTTATTTCCTTGCAAAAAGTGCAACTGTAAACAATGCTTCCTATTGGCAAAACCTGAGGCAGAATTCACCTTATTTATTAAATGACATTCGTAGATCTGTTTGAAAATTATTAGTATTATATTAGAATACTTGAAACCAGTTAACTGAGCTTATTATTAGTATTAAGTATCGCTACTTGAAGCTATAATTGTTTACAAATTATTATCATCGCAAGATGACCTTTTTCAATTACATGGTTTCAAATAACTTGAAAACATATAATTAAAAAAGAAAAGAAAAAGACTTCATTCAGTATCAAATACAACAAGTCTATATACTGTAAAACCGACTGACCAAACTCAACTGACTATCCTTAACAGACATATTTAAAAGAACTTCACACCCATTTCATGTCATTGAAATACCCTGATAACACATGAATTTTCCGGTGTTGGTAGTTGTCCAGAATAAGCCGCAGAGCAATTGCGTGTGATATATTATTTACCGAACCCTTTCACCACAATGTCATTTTTTAACCGGTTTGGTTTGGTTGTTTAATGGCATATCAACCTTCGTAGGGTATTCAATGCCAAAGCCATTCTCTCGAAGAATAGCAGTAATACTATTTAAGCCATAGCTTGGAGGATAAAAGGCTTCATACCTTTCCCAAGGGTACCATTTAACTGTGTTCAAAATAATGAGCTCAGGCTCGTTTAAAAATGAATCGACAAAATGTGTTTACAAATCATATATTTGATATTTAATATATACGTAAAGAGGATTTGGCATTAAATAATCTACAATGGTTGATATGCCATAAAACACAAACAAACCAAATCATACATATTTAATATAAATGTATAAAGAGGATTTGGCATTAAATAACCTACAATGGTTGATATGCCATAAAACCCAACTAAACGAAATCATATATATCTAATATATTTGTATAAAGAAGATTTGGCATTAAATAACCTACACTGGTTGATATGCCATAAAACCAAACCAAACTAAATCAAATATATTTAATATATATATGTATAAAGAGGATTTGGCATTAAATAATCTACGATGGTTGATTGGCCATAAAATCTAACCAAACTCCGGTAGGAGGGTAGACTGGGCTCTTTAGCCTGCATACTGCAACCATTCTATTAGAGAGAAAATTCGGAATTCATTTCAGTTGTATGCTTTTACCCAACCCCTATACCACGATCAAGATGTGACAGAAAGTCGATTTTTAAGTGGAGTCCAGCAGGCTTGAATTTATAGTCTTCCTTTTCTAGACTGGTTGCCCAACCAAGGCTAAAGAACCCAACCTACACTAATATTTCCCATAACTCTAGAACAGATGGTTTCGTGCTTTTTCCAAGGGCATTAGCGCAAAGTGAAACGCAAACAGCCTCGTTCAGGTTTGAACACGGATGGCCAATTCCATTTTCTACGACAAAAAAAGAGCATGTATTTAAACAACCCTTCGGGTCAGTTTTTAAGCAACATACAGCTGGTTTGAATTAAGAGTCTTCTTTCTCTTTAATTGGTTGCCCAAACAAGTCTAAAGAACCCAGTCCATCATATAATTTCCCCATTAACACAGGAAGAGAGAACAGATGCATTTATGCCTTTTCCAATGGGATTTGAACAAAGTTAGGCAAACCGGATTTAATCTCGGGTTATGGATTTCATTTTCTACCGTTACACTAAGTGCAGCTGTACTCTGCTAAAAAAACTAAGCTCGTGTCCTATCCTTTCCTTGACGGAAAGGTTGGGTAAGTACAAACCTCTTCAAACCTTTATTGCGCCAGAATGGTGTTTGTTATAGATTACTTATTCAAGTCCACTTAACGACAACCATTCCAACAACACTTTATACTTGTCCAGAAGAAAAGTCTGCAGATATATATATATATATATATATATATATATATATATATATGCAAATTTCATTAAACATAATAGACATTTTATGTCTACATATTTTCTTCTGGATCCGTTCGAATTCCCGTATTACTTTTATCGGAATTGATTTATGTATTGTCCATAGTTGTATGTATCCCTAGTACTTTCTGCCCGACTTTGGGCCATCATCAGGGGAGGATCTATTACAAAAGTGATGTAACTTTTGTTTTAGCATATTACTACTGTGTAAGGGCGTCTTTGCCGTTGAAGGTTTGCTTTTGTATGTAATTCTATAACTAGTGCCAGTAGCTAAAGACATTTAAGTACATTAGCACTGGTTTGAAAATTAATTCTATTAAGTGCTGGTTGCATGTTTCTAAAATCTAGTGCTTCGAGAATCTGAAGTCCCCCTGAATACGATAAAAGTAATACGGAAAATCGAACGGATCCAGAAGAAAATATGTAGACATAAAATGTCTATTATGTTTAATGAAATTTGCATTAACGAAGAAATGCTGCCAATATATATATATATATATATATATATATACACGTGTGTGTGTGTGTGTGTGTTGTCATCCACTGACAGACTGTTTCGTTGGATCACAATTCTTCAGTGTAGCTAGACACGCAGGACGCTTCAAGTTGGGATCGAAATCCGCCCAACTTTCAGTTGTATCTTACCGCTCAGCCCACAAGCGACTTACGTTAACTCGGGAATTAAAACGCCTTATGTAATAACTTTCGTTTGTTTACATTTTGCCTAACCAGATACCAGAGTGCTTAATTCATTAGAAGAATTTTGTATCCTGTCACACAGCTAGCACAGCTTTCCCTGGCTTTCTCTCGCCATTCGTCCCTATCATCCATCCCTTCTGGCTGGTCTTCTAGTCTGTACCCTGTGTCCGAACAGAGCAGTTGTTGGTAAGTTCTTGTTGGTCGGCTAACACTTGCACGTCCGTGTGAAGGGGTCTACAGGAGAACGTCACTTATGAGTTCGTCCTTACATCTCCAGTTATGTACTGCATGACTTGTGTGTCTTATTTGGATGGTTTAAGAGATAGGAGGTAGGTGGCCACACAGCAGCTGTTTCGTGGGATGTTGCTTCTAGGATTTATTCAAAATAACTCGTAGTATTCTTGTGTAATTCGCGCCAACCTTTTCCTCAAAACGCTTTGTCAGCGTTCATGTGGTGCATCCATATAGTAGAATTGACACGACCGCTGTTTGGAAGACTTCCATATGATCGATAACCTATCGATCGCTGTCCATGCCTTCGCAAGGTGCATACTGATGTCACTTTCAGTGGATATGATGCTGCTACCGAGGTACGTGAACTTGTCCACAAAATTTAGAGAACCGCTATTTAGAGTGATGTTTTCTTGATTAAAACACATGCACTCCGTTTTGTCTGCATTCACATGGAGGCTAATGTCTCGTGATTTCTGCTCCAGACTATGCAGCAGATATTCAGCTTGGGTAGGTGTATTTACAAGAAGCGGTAGATCATCTGCGTAGTCATTGTCTGTAATAGTTTCTGCTAGGTATTGCTTTTTTTCAGTCAGACCGAAAGATTTCTCCGCTCATCAAGTTGAAGCTAACAAAACAATTGTTTGAGACATTTATTTATAGATGAAGCGAGGATTAAGAAATAATCTCGGCATTTTAGTCAGATCGAAAGGTTTTTCAACCCATCAGGTTGAAAGAAATAAAATTCTCTTACGAGTAAATGATTAGAAATTTATAATATTTTAAAGTGACCGAACACTAAGTTTCAGTCCTTTCCGTCATTTTTTTAATTAATAGTTACATTTACGAACCAAAATTCGTATATCAGCAATCGCTATATATTTTTTTTTTACCTTCTCTCCCCAACCCTGATGAAGATAGTGAATTACGGCGCCTTTCCTTCTCCCAACCACTAAGAAGATGGTGACTTACGGCTGATTTTTGGGACCAAAAAACAAAACAAAACAAAACAACAACAATATACTGAGGCAAGGAGAAGAGACGGATTCATGCCTTTTCCAGGAGCATTTGCCTAAAGTGAAACACAAACAATTTCGTAGATGCTTTGAACAAGAGTTGCTGATTCCATTTAATACAACGATAACCGTTAAGCTAAGCGCGCCTCTAGAAGTTCAGGAGTAGGGATACCGGATATACTCATGGGTCATTTGACTTTCTGAGACCTAAATTTTAGCCTAATGTTAAGGGGTCGCATTATACACGAGTTACAAACTCTGTGTGTGTGTGTGTGTGTGTGTGTGTGTGTGTGTATTTGACCAAACCCTTGCCTTGTTTGCATCTCGTGAATAATGTGGCCTTCTAATATTAAGGGAAGCTCTCAATCTCAGGAAGATCGCCTGATACACCCAGAAACACGATAAAAACTTGGAAGTGAAATTTAGAATATCTCGGTTTTCTGTGAATCGATTTTGAGGGTTTGGTTTGGTTTTAATGGCATATCAACCTTTGTAGGTTATTTAATGCCAATGCTATTCTCCTAGGAGAACAGTAGTGGTACTATTTAACCCATAGCTGGGAGGATAAGGGGGTTCATAACTTTCCCAAAGGTATTTGTCCGAAAGTGAACGTAATAGTGCGACTGGAGTTCGAACTCGCTTACTACCATTCCGCAGTCAATCGCTTTAACCATTACACCACAATTACACCCCAACTTTAAAACCAGGTGCAATTTATTTTGAACCTAGAATATTCTTTCAACTAGACCTGTGGCTAAACCAAGGCTGAAGAACATAGTCTACCCTACTATACTATACTATAACCATTACACCACGAGGACACCCCCTTCGATTTTGATGAAATCCACTCCAGATGTTCTGCACAATATGGCAATACCATTGTTAGTTTCTTTTTTTTATTCGATGTCATCTGAAATTTAAAAAAGGCGTTAGATAGTATGATGAAAACCTAACAATTGTCTTGCCATATTGCGTGGACCATCTGGGGGAATATTTCATCAAAATCTATTCACAAAAAACCGAGATATTCTAAATTTCAATACCAAGCAATTACTTGCCAATTCTGTAAAATACACCGATTGCGTCTCTGCAGAGGGTTAAGATTCCCTCCAACGAGTATCCTGGATACGACACTAAACGATCTGATGGCGAGTTTCCAGTAATGCTGGAGCTTTGGGGGAATGTAGAGTACGCCTTCTTTGCCATCGCTCCCAGGTTCACTCTGGTAGAGTTCTATCTATGGGTCAAATAGAACGAAGCTGTGTATTTATCCTAAACTGGATTGTTGGAAATGAAACTGTTTTATGATATTGAAGCTGTGTACGTATGTTAAACTGAACTGCTTGAAATAGAACTGTTTTGACATTTAACTGTGTAAACAAAATAAACTATACTTCAGCTAAACTGAGTTGTTTGAAATAGAACTGTGATATGTATAAAAATGGATTTGGCATGAAATAACCTACAATGGTTGATATGTCCTAAAACCAAACGAAAACTAGACCAAACCAAAACCAAGCTATTACCGTGGTTCTAGGGGTATATGGTAAACAAAGTGTGTTTAACAGCAAGAACGATACAGGCTAAAATTGTGCGACAAGTGCACAAAGAAAAATTGGATGAAAATGGCTAATTTCATTTTCAATGATTTTACCTCTCTTGTAATGCTTCTGTAGAATTTGGCATTTAAAAATAGCAGAAACGGCCAAGTCAGCAGTGTTCTGATTCGGCTCGCTGCTTGAACTGTACCCGTTTGAAATCAGCGTCTGAATTATTCGCTTGAGATCGGTTAATAAATAAATTAATACATAAATGAATAAATAAAAACAAAAAAATGAAAAAGAAAAAAAAAACGAAAAATATGATCTGGACTTTTTTGGGCGGTTTCCGGTTTTAATGAGTGTTCAGCCGTTGTGGCTTTTTTTCTTGAAGTAGTTAATCAAGTGAGGAATTCTGGAGAGAAAAAAAAAGACTTCTGATATTCAACACCAAAAGCATTAAAAGAATGAATAAATAAATAAATAAATGAATAAAAGAAGAGAAAAGTGAATATGAAAGAATTTTTGTTGAAATTTCAGTTAATCATCGTCCCCTTTAAAGCTTAATTAAGCCAGAGTAGCGAACCAAAAACTAGAGCTACTGCTACTACAACTAATAATAATAATTCTTCTAAAACTACTATAAAGATAATTACAATTACAATTGATACTGCAGAAATATTTGCTAAAAATACAACTTATAATAATTATTAATACTAATCCAACTAATAACAGTTACCACTAATACTGCAAATAATAACAACTACTGATAATAATTTATTCTACTAATACTTCTACTGTCAACAATTACTTGTCACTATGTTAAAAACCCTCTAAGCGATAGTAATAAAGATAAACCACCTTATGTACAAGGATTTTATCAAGTTATTTGCCAAAAATGAAAAAGAACTGGAGATCTTAACACAAACAATAAGAATATACAGCCAGGATATAGGAATGTAATTTGGCGTTGAAAAATGAGAAGCGAGAAAAGAAAAACAGCGAAAAGACTAGATCTGCAAAACGAGGAGAGCATCGGAATACTTGGAGAATAGGAAAATTACAAATACCTAGAAATATTAGAAGCGAAAACCATCAAACGGAGATGAAGGAAATCAATAAGAAAAGAATGCCAAAGACAAATGAGAAAACTGGAAACCCAATTCTGCAGCAGAAATCTCATTAAAGCAATAAACGCCTAGACAGTACTTCTTGTAAGATACCCAGGACCATTCTTACATTAGACGAGGGGGCAACTCAGACAAATGGACCAGAGAACAAGTTCATGACTATGCACAAGACCTCATATCCGAGAAATGGTATAAATAGACTATATGCGTCGAGAAAAGAAGGAGGAAAAGGATTCGCCCGCATTGAAGATAGTGTGAATGTATCAATACGAGGACTTGAGGAATACATTAAAAGAAACAAAGAAAAACTAATTGTAGAAGCTAATAACATCAATGTCAACCCGAAGAGAAAAACAACAAAACTAGAAAAGAAAAACGAAAAGAAAAAAAACTGTACGGATACTTCAAGCGACAAACTGAGGAGATGGCACACAAGAAGATCTGGACATGGTTAAGAAGGGTAAACCTTATGAGAGAAGCAAAAAAAAAAAAAAAAAAAAGAAGAAGAAGAAGAAGAAGAAGAAGAAGAAGAAGAAACAACAACAATCTGAGAATTAATTTTTATTTATTGCGGACTTTTTTCCTCATCTTGGTAGTTTTTGTGTTGTTTCTTCTTTCACTACGTTTCGGCCAAATTTCACCTCTGGCCTTCTTCAGGTGATTTTACCGCGACCTCGGATAGGAAACGTAGTGCGATAGACAACAACTATGGAAGGCTGTAATTACTGGGGGTACGGTTACAAGACTCAGCATTCCTATCCGAGGTCGCGGTAAATCACCTGAAGAAGGCCAGAGGTGAAATTTGGCCGAAACGTAGTGAAAGAAGAAACAACTCAAAAATTACCGAGATGAGGACAAAAAGTCCGCAATAAATAAAAATTAATTCTCAGATTAAGAAGCCTCATTTCAACAATCTTATAAACCTTTCATAAAGACTAATCAGAACCCATCGTATTTTATTTAATATAAAAAAAGAGTTTTTTTTATCTAAAAGATCTGAAGAAGTCCTGTTAATTTTTTTTCGTGTTTTTGAAAATTTCAAAAATGCGTAACAGGATGGAAATAAATTTTTAATCCTATGTGACCGGTTTTGTTGTTTTTCTTAAAGAATTTATTGCTCTGTATTATGGTTACATTCTTTACCAGGAAAATTTAAATATTCACTCATGAATAATTTCTTGTCCTGATGGAATTACTCCCAACTCCGGTTTAACTGGACCAAAGAATACTATATATATATATATATATATAAGTAAATTTGTCGACTGCAGTCGAGAGTAACCCGAAGGCTCCCTTTTCAATAGCTACTACACCAAGGTTTAGGGAATGGTGCTACTCTTTCCCTGGATTGCTCCATTATCCTTGATCCGTACCTTAAAATGCTGAGTGTTAAGCAAGGTGGCATCAAGTACCATTTTTTTTAGTTTTTAGTATGACTCGACCTGGGATTGAACCTCGATCTCCCGGACCATTATCGAAAACTCCACTCATTAGGTCAATGGCCAGGAATATATATATATATATATATATATATTAAGTAAAGTTGGCGACCTTAGTTGAGAGTAACCCGAAAGCTCCTTTTCGATAGCAATTACACCGTGGTGTAGGGTAGGGCGCTACTCCTTTCCCTGGATTGCTCCACTTTACCCTTGATCCCTATCATATATTGCTGAGTGTTAAGCAAAGAGGTATCAAGTACCTTTTGGTATGACTCGACCTGGGATCGAACCCTGGTCTCCCGGGCCATTGTCGAATTTTAAGTAAAACCTAACGGATGATGTCCATTAATAATTTATTTCAAGAGTCTTTTTGAAAAAACTGTATCTTCTGATGGAATAAAATTTTATTTTAGCATTTCGGTATTTGATTCCACCTGAAGATCGCGTCTTGCAAAAAGACTTGAAATAAATTTATAATGGACCTCATCCGTTGGCTTTTACTTAAAATTATTAATACATATGCGCTGAATGTGAGTGTTATATATATATATATATGTATACATTAATAGCCCAGCATTGAGCCCTTTATTAGAATATATTTATACTATATATTCTATATGGATTTTCCTCTTAAGTCTATTAAGAGACTTGATTTATATATATATATATATATATATATATATATGTTACCGCATAGAACCCAAAATAGACAACATCCTTAGGAAAAACCAAAACGGCTTCCGGAGAAATAGATCCACAACCTCACAAATACTGACCATCCGTAGAATCCTTGAAGGCGTTCGGGCAAAAAACTTACAGGCGACTTTACTATTTGTCGACTTTACCAAGGCCTTCGATTCCATACACAGAGGGAAGATGGAGCAAATCCTACTAGCATACGGCCTACCAAAAGAAATAGTAGCAGCGATAATGATTCTCTACAGAAACACCAAAGTGAAAGTACGTTCACCAGATGGAGACACGGAATACTTCGACATTGTTGCAGGAGTACTACAAGGAGACACACTAGCCCCGTACCTCTTTATCATCTGTCTAGACTATGTGCTTAGGACTTCGATCGACAAAATCAGAGAAAATGGCTTCCAGCTGACTAAGAGAAGAAGCAAAAGGTACCCCGCAAAAACAATCACGGACGCCGACTACGCTGATGACTTGGCGTTACTAGCGAATACGCCTAATCAAGCAGAGACACTACTGCATAGTCTGGAACGTGCCTCCATGTCAATGCAAACAAAACTGAATATATGTGTTACAACCAAACGGGCAACATTGCCACACTAGACGGAGCCTCTCTGAAACTAGTAGACAAATTCACCTACCTAGGAAGTAGCGTCTCATCAACCGAAAAAGACATCGACACACGACTGACGAAGGCATGGACAGCTATCGATAGGCTCTCGATCATATGGAAGTCGGACCTAACTGATAAAATGAAACGCAGTTTCTTCCAGGCAGCGGTTGTGTCGATACTGCTATATGGATGCACCACATGGACGCTAACGAAGCGGCTGGAGAGGAAACTAGACGGAAATTACACAAGAATGTTGAGAGCAGTATTAAACAAGTCCTGGCGACAACACCCCACGAGATTCCAACTATACGGACACTTGCCCCCCATCACGAAAACTATACAAGTCAGACGAACCAGACACGCGGGACACTGCTGGAGAAGCAAGGACGAGCTCATAAGCGATGTACTCCTGTGGACCCCCACATATGGATGTGCAAAAGTAGGACGACCAGCACGAACTTACATACAGCAACTATGTGAGGACACAGGATGTAACCCTAAAGACCTGCCGGAGGCGATGAATGATAGGGAGAAATGGCGAGAGAGGGTCAGGGATATCCGCGCTGGCGGCGCGACATGATGATGATGATATATATGTTGGCGAGCTCAGTCGAGGGTGACCCGAAGGCTCCTTTTTCACTAACTACTACACCGAGGTGTAAGAGAGGGCACTACTCCATTCCCTGGATTGCTCCATTTTACCCTTAATCCTTACCTTATAATGCTGAGTGTTAAGCAAGGTGGAATCAAGTACCATTTTTGAGTATACATATATATATATATATATATATATATATATATATATTACTGTAACGCATCAACACTGAGCTGTACGAACTTAAATACATGCTAGTAAAAAAGAAGACAAAAACATAATCTTGAAAAGGAATTATATATACAAATATGTGTATGCGCGTGTGTGTTTGTGTGGTTAGGCAGTAATCCTTATGTTTGATTAAATAATTCAGGGTGTTTATTCGTTCTTTACTGTAGTTAATTGTCTTTTTATAAGACTACAGCGATACTTTAAGGTGTCAGTATCGTCGTTAGCTGCAAGATCATGTATTCTAAAATATGTGTAATTAGGCTGCAGTCCTTCATTTAAGCACGTTTGATTGAATAATTTAGGGTGTTTATTTTTTGTTTATTCTAGTTAATCTCTCTCTCTATATATATATATATATGTGTGTGTGTGTGTGTGTGTATTGTGCATAATGTTAATGCATTGTTGAAGATTTTTACTACAGAAATGCATCTTGAATAATTTTACAAAAGAAATTACATGAAAATCAGGAAAAAAAAAGGATTTTTAGTGATCTGGAATTAACGTAAAACCAACTTACAAAATAGGTGACCTTGTTAATTATTTTACTACGGAAATTTATTGTAAATGATCTGGAAGAAAGAGATTTTATGTGAATACGTATTTTATTATTTTACTAGAGAAATGCATTGTAAATAATTTTGCTATAGAAAAGCATCGTAAATGGTTTTACTTTAGAAATGCATTTTAAATGATTTTACTATAGAGATGTCTTGAAAATCAGGAGATTTTCATTGGTCTTTAATTAATGCTGATGCAGTATAGCCGTAATACATATACAACTATAGACATATACATGCGGAAACAAAATCAACAATAATGACGAACGGACACACTTCTTTATAAAAATATACCTATCACACTTTATTCGAAATGGTTGCGAAAGGGTTACGAAAGGGTTATGTGTGAGAGGTGAGTTGGAGACTGAACAGAGACTGCAACATATTGACCCCCTGTTCCTCCGTCATTAGCAGCACTTCTTTCTCGTTCTGCTGGGCTGCTCAACCGAGGCCCCTGAGGGCCCATCCCTCTGCTGAGAACTGGTTCTCACTGCATCGAACTGCAACAACTGACTCCAAACTTACTGAACTTCCTGTCGCACCAGGTTATATCATTGTTTGACATCCACCTGCTTCCTTTGAGCGTCGCATCTGCACCCAATTCAACCCGTCCACAGTCAAGGTTATACCCTGATATCTTCGACCGGAAGCACCTGTTCCTTCGAAGGTCAATATGTTACACCAATATGACTGACTAATTGGTATTATTGGAATATACATATATATATATATATATATATATATATATATATATATATTGCTTAAAAAACAAGATATTTAGAACCTGGGTTCAATCCCAGGTACTTGACGCCGCCTTGCTTAACACTCAGCAATATAAGGTAAGGATCAAGGGTAAAGTAGAGCAATTCAGGGAAAGGAGTATTGCCCTTCCTTACACCTCGGTGTAGTAGCTATTGAAAAGGGGGCTTTCGGGTCACTGTCGACTTAGGTCGCCAACAACAACTTATTCCATAATGAATCAATTTTGGTTATCAGATGGATTTCAAATGGATATGCCACAGTCCTCATTTACTTGATATATATATATATATATATATATATATATATATATATATATATATATATATTGGTTTGGGTTCTTATTTAATGGCATAACAACCTTCTTAGATTATTTGAAGCAAAAGCCATTCTTGTTGGAGAACAATCGTACTACTATTTAACCCGTTGTTAAGATGGGGTACGGGTATTCACCAATGGCCCGGGAAACCGGGGTTCAATCCCAGGTCGAGTCATACCAAAGACTCAAAAATGGTACTTGAGGCCCCCTTGCTTCAAACTTATCATCATAAGGTACGGATCAAGGGTAAAGTGGAGCAATCTATGAATGAAGTAGCAACCTCTCTTACACCTAGGTGTAGTAGCTATTGAAAAGGGAGCCTTCGGGTCGCCCCCGACTACGGTCGCCAACTTATTGGTCCGAAAGTGAATGTAATAGCACGATTTAAGTTCGAACACGTTGCCACTACGCTTGCAGCAATAACACAGGCACTTATATATATATATATATATATATATATATATATATATATATATATATATATAAAACGTCGACATTTACTAAGATGTCCGGACCTGGTTAAAAAAAATGAGGAAAAACTACCATTGTATTAAGAGAAAATAAAACCCAGTATATCTCTTTATCTTCTTTCTTCCGACCTTTATCTAACCTCGTGTTTTGTGCCCTCCATACAATCGTCAGCTAAGTTTCCTCCAAAGAAATTATACTAATTATTCGAGTCCATATGACTACTCTCTTTGGTCGTATGTTCGTAGTAACATCCAGAAAGTACCCATTACTACTTCAACTACTTCTACTTCAACAACCGAACACATTTTATAAACTTCATGAACAGAGATACTAATTGCCCCAATGTACGACTACTCCATTTAGCCAGTCTGAAAGAAAGAGTAATAAAAAAAGAGATTGACTATGTACATCGTCTCACAAAGAAGGTTTCTATCCACTCGCACACATTTGAAACTGTTAGTAGTAATAGTCAACCGGTTTGTTGTATGAATACAGAGCAGAAGCAGCAGTAGTAATTGTAGTAATAGCAGTAGTAATAGGTAAATACACCACTCCTCTCCTCTTTTCAAACGTACGTGTCTTCTTAATGCCCCAGAAGTGATTTTCAAATTATACCTTCTTCAACACTTGTATTCATGGAGTTCTTTTCGTTTCTTTGCCTTTCGATGCTTTTTTTGTCTGTCCACCTCGATGTTCGTGCTATGCTACCAAATAATGGTAAGTAAAATACAGTTTTCGTTTCGACCATTGAAAACATGCTCGCACATTGTCAATAAGAAGAAACATTGAAGAAAGTTTACGATAAACGGAATGATAACAGCGATCTGATTTAAATATAAGCATCCCATTAAAAAAAAAAGAAAAAAAAAAGAAAAAAATATTGGCTCAGTGGTATAGCATTGGAACTCAGGTAACTAGAGTACTTTTACAGTGCCAAGTGAATGGTTTTTATTATTACTTCATGGAAAGTTTGGTTTGGTTTGGTTCTTTCGTTTGATGGCATATCAACCTCTGTTGGTTATTTAATGCCAAAGCTCCTTCTAAAAGAACATCCTTGGTACTATTAGGGTAAGGGGTTCATACCTCTCCCAAGGGTATTTGTTTTGTCCGAAAGAAGTTCATTTTTTAGTAAAAGTAATACACACACACACACACACACACACACACACACACACACACACACACACACACACACACACATATATATATGTATATATGTGTATGTGTGTGTATGTATGTGTGTATGTATGTATTGGCTCAGTGGTATAACATTGGGAACCAGGTAATAAATATTTAGGCAACTTTCACGGTGCCAGATTATTAACGTTTGTTATGATTACATCATCGAAGAGAAGAAATTCACTTTTACGTAAAGACAAAAAAGTTTATAACTGAGAGAGACTAGTCTTGTATTTACAAAATGCACGCTTACCGGACAGCAAACAAGCAAACGGATGGCCAATTATTTTACTATAGAAATGCATTGTAAAGGATTTTACTATAGAAATTACTTAAAAACAGGAAGGAAGAGATTTTCAATAAATGTAAGTCCTATTGAAAAAATAGAACCAGAATATACATTATGTGAATGCATTGTTACAGGTATTGATAAAGAAACTGTAAATTATTTTTTTACTTTACTTTGTAAAAAAAAAAAAAAAAAAAGATTAGCTCAATGGTTGAGCATTGGGACCCAGGTAACTTGAATTAAGAGTACTTTCATTCTTTCTTTCTTTGGTTTTAATGGTATATAAACCTTCGTGGGTTATTTAATGCCAAAGCCATCCTTCTAGAAGAAGGAACAGTGATGCTATATAACCCATAGCTGGGAGGATAAGGGGGTTCATAACTTTCCCAAGGGTATTTGTCCGAAAGTGAACGTAATAGCGCGACTGGAGTTCGAACTCGCTTATTACGATTCCGCAGTTCAGCGCTTTAACCATTACATTACGAGGACACCCCCGAGAGTACTTACACGGTGCCAGGCTAATGATGCTCATGATCATTATTTTATCGGAGAGAAGAAATTCATTTTGAAGTAAAGGTGAGTATGTTATTATGAAAAAGACTTGCAAAATACACGCTTTATGATTCCCCCCGGATGTAACAAGCCTCACCAACCAGGTAGAAAACTTTTACAGACAGTGTAGGTATCGCTGAATTTTTTGGCCGGAAAGAATAGATTTTGAATCTACATTTTCTTACCGTAAAAATAAACTTCAACAACCAGCCCCCACAAAAAAAAAAAATGGTTAATTAATGGATTGATTTTTACTGCATGTCCATTCGTCTAGGGTTATTTTATGCCTAGAGGTTAGGAAATCACGTCCATTGTCTGTTCATATTTACATTTTTTGTGTTCTTCTTTCTTAAGAGGTTTTTATTGGACACGGTTATGGTGTGTCAAGTACTTCTATATAAAAGTAAAAGTAAAGGTGGCGACCTTTGTTGAGGGCGACCCGAAGGTTCCCTTTTTAATAATTATTACACGGAAGTGTAGGGGGAGGGCGCTACTCCTTTCCCTAGATTGCCCCACTTTACCTCTGATACATACCTTATAATGCTGAGTGTTTCGCATGGAGGTATTAAGTACCATTTTTTAGTCTATGGTATGACTCGACCTGGGATTGAACCCTCGTCTCCCGAGCCATTGGCGAACACTCTGCCCCCAAAACCAATGGTTTGGTTTGGTTTGGTTATATGGCCATTGTGGGTGATTTAATGGTAAATCCTTTTATGCATATATATTAGATACATGGTTTCTAAACACATTTCGTAGATAAAGCTTTTAAACGAGCCTGAGCTCATTTTTTTGTTAAAAAAAAACCATGGTTAAATGGTTTTACTTACTTCTACCCAACACGAATAATTTTATTTATTATTAATCATTTATTTGCACACAGTTCAATGTTTTCAAATATTGCTATGTATCACTAAAAATCCAATTAAGCATCAGTCATTTCTTTACACACAGTTAAATGACCAAACAGTTCTATTTCAAACAATTCATTTTCGCATAAATGTCAAATAGTTCTATTTGATCCATAGATATGACCCTATCAGGTGCTACCACTTCGAGACAGAGTTGACTTGGGAGCGATGGCAATGAAAGGGTACTTCGAATTCTTCAAAGCTCCAGCATTACTGAAGCCTCACCATCAGATTGTTTTGTGTCATATCCAGGACAATCGTTGAAGGAGTCTAATCCGTCTGCAGTTGGTGTATTTCGCAGCTACAGCCGACTGGGTTAACCCTAACTGAAGCGATATAGAGGAAGGATGAAGTTTGGTCGCTGGTCAGCTCTCTATCTTATTGTGTCTAGCTGAAACTCACTTCTAACCAACCCACTTACAACTTTCATCGAATTGTTAAGGGACCCCCAACTTTTGCTCTTGCGGCTCTCTTTTTGTCAACTGCCCGTTGCTCCTCTTCACTCGAACTGTTCAGGGACCCCCAGCTTCGTCTGGCGACCCACTTTCTCTATTTCTAACGGCCAAATGTCCACTGCTGATCGAGGGCGAAAATGGTCACCTGGATATTTGAAGATTTGCAATGTGCAGTTGGTTGTTTGAAATAGAAAGAAGACCGATAGATAAAGGTAGGACCCATTCGACAAAAGTTGTGGGTGGGTTAGAAAAGTAGGATAGAGAGCAGACCTGCGGCCCCACTTTTGCCTTGCTGACCACCCTATATTAAATAGATAAAATAAAAATGAACATAAAACAATGATCCCTTCATTTCCATCGAGAATTCTTTTTCTTTCTATCTTATCTTGCCCAGTCGGCTGGGGCTGTAGAATAAACCGACTACACCTCTGCAGAGGGGTAAGAATCCCCCCCCAACGAGTGTCCTGGATATGACACTAAAAAATTTGATGGTGAGGTACCAGTAATGCTGGAGTTTTGGGGAATACGGAGTACTCCTTCATTGCCATCGCTCCCAGGTCCACACTGGCCCGGAGTGGTAACACCCGATAAGGGTCCAATCAATGGGTTAAATAGAACTAACGGCATACTTATGTTAAACTAAATTGTTTGATTAAACTGAATAGCCTGAAATAGAAATGTTTTTGACAATTAAACCATACTTACATTTAAACTGCGTACTTATGCTAAACTGAATTATTTGAAATGGAACTGTTTTTTGACGTGGAAACTGTACTTACACTAAATTGATTTGTTTAATATAGAACTGTTTTGACATTTAACTGTGTGTAAATAAAATCTGTACTAAGCTGAATTAGATGAGTTAGAACTGCTTGATTAAACTGAATAGCTTGAAAAAGACATGTTTTTCACAATTAAACTATTCTTACATTTAAACTGCGTGCTTATGGTAAACTGAATTGTTTGAAATAGAGCTGATTATTTACATGAAAATGGATTGATATACCATAAAACCAAACCAACCAACCAACATCTATTTTCTCTTCTATCTTTTAATATTTGCCGACCTCTCTAAATAATTTACCTGTTCTTTAGTACACATAATCTATTTGTGGGGGATAGAATACGCTAACTGTATCCTTGCGGTGGGATAACCCTTCGTCTCTCAAAAGAGGCGTCCTGGGTATGACACTAAATTGTATCTGATGGTGAGGTTCCAGTTCTGGATATCATTACTACCAGGCTGATCCTGACTCGGAGTGGCAGTGTCTAACAGGTACCCATCTATGGTTCAAATAGATCTGTTTAGAATTTGTATTCGATAGGATCGTAGGCAAAAAAAAAAAAAATCTTAAGAAACAACGATACAAAAGATGTAAGTTTGAACGCGATTCCCTAACCTCTATGCACTGAATAACTCTCGAGGGATTGAAATGCCTTTAAAATTAATCAATCAATCAATCCGTAAATCTATTATGCACAGAGCACTCATACATACATACAGGTACACTTCGTCTAAACTTATGCATACTAAACGGATATATTTCTAACAACATACATATACACACGCATACATACACATGCATATACCTATACATACATATACGTATGTATGTATACGTTTACGTATATGTATACATATACATATCTATAGGCATACATATACATACACGTACATATGCGTATGTATGTATACGTTTATGTATATGTATACATATACATATCTATAGGCATACATATACATACACGTACATGTCCGTTTTCAAACATACATATACATAGTATCGAGGATCATTAAATAGGTTTCCAGACTTTTTTCGTATGGGCACTTTTATTGATAGTACACACATGAAACTCAAGCCCCCTTCGAAATAATCTCCTCCGGCTGCAATGCACTTGTTGCACTGTTCCAACAACTTCTGGAAGGCCCCATGGAAGTCCTCTTGTGTGAGCGTGTCAATGACCTTCATCACAGCCTCTTTCATCTCCTCAATTGTCTCATAACGACAGCCTCTGGGCTTAGGGAATAAGCAAAAGTCACAGGGAGCAAGTCTGGATTCTAGGGAGGCTGAGGAACTGTCTTGATGCCTATCTTGGTCAAATAGTCTTTGACAAGGATGGAGTTGTGGACTGGTGCATTATCCTGGTGGAAATGCCACTGACCTGATTTGAAGAGTGCTGGCCTCTTCCGATTGAATCTCTTCTTGAACTCCCTTAAAACCTCAACATAGTAGCCCTAACCCTAACCCTCTGGCCAATCAACTGTGGTGTATTGACTTCCTTACTCCTCCCACACCTCTCATCATCCCTCACAGACTCCCTGCTTTCCTTGAATCCCTTATGCCACTCAAAAACTGATGCTTGATTCATGCAAGATGGTCGAAAACAGTCTAAAGCATTCCATACGTTTCTGAGGCATTTTTCCAAGTTTAAAACAGAATTTTATTGCATATCGTTCTTCTAATGTGTCCTGACGTCCAGATTGCATTTTTGAAATTCACCAGCTGTGTCAATCAGGGTTTAGTAGGATGTATTCGAATTGCTGCTGTAGCTGTTCATTTGAAGCTGAAATCATAAAAATTGGTCAGTCATCTCATACGATGTATAGCAATAACATACTGAATTTTCAAGAGTCTACGACAATTTCAAATGCCTGTGAAAAAAAAAAAGTCTGGAATATATGTTCATATATGTATTTGGGCAGCATTTCTTCGAGACATATTTGATAAAACAGTATGAACATCTTTTGTCTTCATATTTTTGTTTTGATCCTTTCAAGTCGCCGTATGGATGTTATAATATCCATCCGGAAGTGGCTAATAAACCTTCTGTAATTCGGACTCATCATATGTACTCAAATGACTTTAGCTACTGCTGTTATTTATGGGACAAAATTTAAAAACAAACGCTACAACATAACAGCAGTATAAACAAATAACACTGAATTCTTACGATATTTGTATTTTATTTGCAAAGGTTGTATCAGTTTTGCAATATATAACTGCTGATGGCCCAAGGTGTGTCTAAAAGTATTTGGGAATCAATTAGTTACGGAAGGTTTATTAGCTAATTCCAGCTGGATATAAAACATCCATACGGTGACTTGAAAGGAACTTATAAAAATATATAGGCAAAAGATGTCCATACTGTTTTATCCAATCGGTAATTATGTATACATATACATATATGTGCACATGTGCATATATATATATATATATATATATATATATAAAGTTCACACATGCATATATATGCATACATATTTATATAATGTTGTATTGTACTTGCGAAGGTTGTCTCGCTTTTGCAATGTACACATCCCTTGAGGATGGCCCAAAGCTGTGTCTAAAATTACTTGGAAACCAATTAATTATAGAAGGTTTATTTGCTAATTCCAGCCGGATATAAAAGTATCCATACGCCGACTTGAAAGGATCCAAACAAAAATATCAAGATAAAAGATGTCCATATTGTTTGATCAAATATGTACATTTATGTATGCATATACATATGTATACACATGCATATGCTTACATATACGCACATACAGATACGTTCGCGTTTACATGTCTATACATAGCCCAGTCGGCTGGGGCTGTAGAATACACCGATTGCACCTCTGCAGAGAGGTAAGACATTAGGTGTATGTTGCGGTACGTATTTATCTTAGCCATCCCCATGGACATGTTGTGACACAAGGGCAATTTTTAAACCGAATAAAGCTGGTTTGAATTCAGTTTTTCTTCTCCTAGATTGGTTGTCTTAAAAAAGCTAAAGAACCAAGACAGGATTTGGTAGCTAACATAAAAGTATATTTTGGAGGGGTAGAACGTATCAAATTGTTTTGGGTGGGTATTCACAAAAAAAGTTGGGAAACTCTGATATAGGTGAGGATTTTGGCGAGAATAAGGTGCCAATTTGGCTGGGAAATTAAGGTACTGTAAGCCTCTGAATGATATTTTAAAATTTCATTAATCCAAGAACGTTTAAAGGCCATATGAAATGTATATTAGGACTAGAGGGATAAAAGGCGTAGATTTGGGACCTTGAGTGTCGCCATTTTTAAAACTATTTAGTTCTCTTACGAGATTAAGATCTAACCTCATAATTATTTTTCTAACTTAATTTTTAGCTGTATTTTCGTTTTTTTACTATACTTCACCGGGTCTTTAACCAAGTTGGTTGGTTGGTTGGTTGGTTTGTTTTACGGCGTATCAACCCTTTTCAGGCCATTTAACACCGAATTATTTCATTTTGATAAAAGATTCAAACAATTCAGTTTAGTATAAGGACAGTTTTATTTACACATAGATAAATGTCAAAACAGTTCTATTTCAAACAATTCTGTCTAGCATAAGCACAATTTTTGTTTACACACAATTAAATGGAAAAACTGTTAAATTTAAACAACTTAGTTTTGCGTTATTACAGTTCGGTTCTATTTGACTCATAGATAGGACCTTATCAAGTGCTACCACTCCAGGCTTGAGTTGACCTGGGGGCAATGGCAATGGCAATGAAGGGGTACTCCGCATTCCCCAAAGCTCCAGCATTACTGAAGCCTCACAATCAGATTATCTAGTGTCATATTCAGAGCATTCGTTGGTGGTGGTGGGTCTTACCCTTCTGCAGAAGTGCTGTCGGTTTATTCTACAGCTCCAGCCGACTGGGATACCTATTTTACAGAGGTATCCGAGTAGCGAGGCGCTAGCGTAGTGACTGTCGGTTTCCTTGTTATGACTAGGTTGGGCGTTCAAGTCAAACCAGGATTTACTTTTTTTTTTATATTTCTAGATTTTTTTTTTTAGTTGGGTAGAAGGTATCGACAGTGATTAAATACGGTTTCGGTTACTTTGTTCAATGGCATATCAACGTTCGTGGGTTATTTAATGTTAAAGCCATCCTTTTAGAAGCTCTTCAATTATGTACGCAGTATGAATGTCCACCAGCTCAGTCCTCGTGGTGTAATGGTTAAAGCGATGAACTGCGGAATCGTAGTACGCGAGTTCGTACTCCAGTCGCGCTATTATGTTCACTTTCGGGCAAATACCCTTGGGAAAGGTATGAACCCCCTTATTCTCCCTCCAGCTATGGGTATATAGTAGGACGGACTAGGTTCTTCAGCCTTGTTGAGGCAACTAGTCTAGGAGAAGGAAAACTCTGAATTCAAACCTGTTAAACTCCGCTTAAAAATTGACCTTGTGTCATATCCTGCGGAGGGGTTGGGTAAATAGTACCAGCTCAGTCAAAGATATGAACAGGTGATTTTATTAAAGTGGTAAAGTACTATTCAATCCAGAGCTAGTGGGGAGGGATTAAAGAGTTCATGCCTCTTCTAAGGATATTAGTCTGAAAGGGGACGTAATTGCACGGCTGGGGTTCGAACTCACAACGATGTCACAGTCCTGCACGTTAGCCACTACACCACGGGGACTTCCGTAAATAAATCAAAGAATCGTAGATAAAAAAAAATCAGACACTTCATTATACAAACACGCATAGACACATACACACATACGCCCCCGCATGGACACACACACACGCACATACACACACCCACATATAGACACACACATACACCCACACATAAACACATACATACACCCACACATGGGCACATACATACATACACACACCCACATATAGACACACACGCATACATACACACAGAGACACACACATGGATACACACATAGGCCCCCACACGGAAACACACACATACATACACCCTCCCACATAGAGACACCCACACATACTCCCACACATAGACACTTTTTTGTGCCTGCACATAGGCACACACATATACACCCACACATAAACACATACACATACACCCACACATAGAAACACACATACACCCACATATAGACACACACATACACCCCCACATAGGCATTCATACATAGACACACACATACACCCACATGTAGGCATACACACATACACCCACACATAGACACATACACATCCACCCTCATGGACACACACATAGACCCTCACACATACACCCACATATAGACACACATATAGACGGACGTATACCCATACAGAGACACACACACACACATACAAATACGTATTTATACATGAACAGGTGATTTTGTTAAAGTGGTTAAGTCTTCATTAGGACCAGCCACACTTTTTGGATGAGCTGATAACACAACAATTGGTCGCAGATTCTCCCGAACAACACTCCGCAGGTTTTGAATTCAGGGTCTTTCCTTCTCCGTTGCCTTTACCGAGGTTACAGGACGCAGTCTACCAGACTATTTTACCCATAGATGGAAGGAGAACACGAATTCATGCTTTCCTAAGAGAAATTAGCCCGAAGGGAACTGCAAACAGCCTCGTCCAGGATTAGAACTCAATTCTTTGGATCCATTTCCTTACAACGATAACCATTACGCTACATCCACGTCAGTCTACACACACACACACACACACACACACACGCTTATATATATATATATATATATATATATATATATATATATATAGTAATCTCGATCATTAATCACGACGCTGAGCACATAATCGTTCATTTAAAGATGTAAATCTTTAGACACCCTAGACAGATAATTTGGTTATAGTGTTGAAGGTTTGTGTAGAAGCAGCCACACTTTTTGGATGAGCTGATAACACAACAATTGGTCGCAGATTCTCCCGAACAACACTCCGCAGGTTTTGAATTCAGGGTCTTTCCTTCTCCTAGACCCGTTGCCTTTACCAAGGTTACAGGACGCAGTCTATCAGACTATTTCACCCATAGATGGAAGGAGAACACGAATTCATGCTTTTCCTAAGAGAAATTAGCCCGAAGTGAACTGCAAACAGCCTCGTCCAGGATTAGAACTCAATTCTTTGGATCAGAAGAATGGTGTACCAATGGCTCACAGATTCTTCAGAACAATTTTTAATACTAAAATAATATTATATCGATAATTTGTTTATAGTGTTGAAGGTTTGTGTAGAAGCAGCCAGACTTTTTGGATGAGCTGATAACAGAAGAATGGTGTACCAATGGCTCACAGATTCTTCAGAACAACAATAGTCAGATTTTGAATTCAGTGTTTTTCTTCTTTGGGAAAGTTACGAACTCTTTTATTCCACTAGCTATGGATGCTGTTCTCTTTTACAGAGGTGGCTTCAGCATTATATAACCCAAAAAGGTTTATATACCATTATACAAATAAAGCAAACTAAACCAAACAGCCCTGTCGGCTGGGGCTATAGAATTTGCCGACTACATCTCTGGAGAGGAGTCAGATTCCATCCAACGAATGTCCAGATATGACTTTAATCCAATTGATGGTGAGGCAGCAGTCGTAGAGGTTTGGGGAATTTGGAGTACCCCTTCATTGCTATTACTCCTAAGATCATTCTGACCCCTGAGGGGTCGCATCTGATAGGGGCCCATCAATGGATCAAATAGAAGTTTGGCCGTTTAAATGCGTGCAAACAAATGACCGATGTTGAATAAAATTATTTGTGTTGAATAGCGATACTTGGAACCCTTTAACTGTGTATCTAAATCGAATTATTGGCATTGCATAGGAATACTTGAAACCATTTAACCGTGTGCAAATAAAACTATTTGTATGGAATACTTGAAACCGTTTAACTCTGAACAAAAATTAAATTCTTCGTATTACATAGCAATACTTGATTGTGAGGTTCCAGTAATGCTGGAGCTTTGTAAAGTACCCGTCCATTGCCATCGCTCCCATATCCTTTCTGGACCGGAGTGGTAGCACCTGATAGGGTCCTATCTATGGCTCAAATAGAACTAAACTGTGTACTTACGCTAAATTGAATCATTTGAAAAAGAACTGTTTTAACATTTAAACTGCATACTTATACTGAACAGAATTCCTTAAAATAGGACTATTTGACTAAACTAAATAGCTTGACATAGAAATGTTTTGGACAATTAAATGCTAAACTAAACTGTTTGAAATAAAACTGTTAATTTGTATAAAAATGGATTTGACATTAAATAACCTACAAATGTGTATATGGCATAAAACCCAAACAAACAAACAAACAAACAAACAAACAAACATTGGATGACCTGGTAAAGACTTTTTTATTTTCATATCACAAGTCACATTTCCAGATGTAAAACTCCATTCCTATTGATTCTATTTTATTTTCAATTTTTCTTTCTTTTCAACTTTCTGGCTTTTTAGCTGGGCCGTCTGGCATTCATACCGGTTGGGGTATGATAGATTCGAGGCCAATTGGCTCCCTGCTTCGACCGGGCCGCCATTCGGATGGGCGAAGAATCATTGACAAAAGACATCTGGATCTAGATCAGGGTTTGAGCAGTCTTACGTGACAGACTCACATTGTACTTAGTGAGTCCAAGTCTCAGCATGGTCATCTGGTTCACATTACACCCCGAGAGCCTATGACCAACATCGTCCATAAAAACGTCTATAAAAAAGATCTTGTGTCAAATCCTGTCTGGTGGAAGGCAGCGGTAATAGGTCATGACTCTATAACGGAAACACGCACTTGACAATGAGAATGTGACGATCAAACCGTAACTTGTAACATGTTAATCTTATCACAACAATTGGATATAAGAGAAGGATTCATCCCATTCCAGTGGGCATGAGCACGAAGGTAAATCCAAACGGCTTCATCCCTGATTTGAACTCGGATCGTCGATTGCCCGTGGGTGTGGCTTAGAATACACTGCCTGTATCTGAATAGGGTAAGAACCTCTCCCCACCAAAAGAGGTGTCCTGGATATAACACTAAACTGCAACTGATGGTGAGGCTCCAGCTCTGGAGCCATGGGGAGTGGAGAGTATCCCTTCATTGCCATTACTCACAGGTTTACTCTGACCCCAATATATATATACCGGCCCATTTGCCTATGGGAAGAGTGTTCGCCAAAAGTCCACGAGACCGGGGTTCAATGCCTAGTCGTGTCATACCAAAGACTTTAAAAATGGTCCAGGTTACCACCTTGCTTAACACACAATTATTATTATAAGGTGCGAATCAAGGGTGAGGGGACCAATCCGGGGAAAGGAGTACCGCCCTCTCCTGTATCTCGGTGTAGTAACTATTGAAAAGGGGACCTTCGGGTCGCCCTTGACTTCAGTCGGCTAAATTACTTAACATATATATATATATATATATATACATGTATATATCATAACAGTATTGGTTGTCACTCAATCACTTTGTGGGTTTGTGTCGAAACAAGTGCAATATAATATGGAGGGTGCTCAATATCTAGGATAAAGCTATTATATAATAATAATAATAATAAATAAATATATATTATATATATAAATTCCATGAATTAAATATGTGTGTGTGTTTGTGTGTGTGTGTGTGTGTTATCTGTCCGGCACTTCACATCTTTATTTGAACAGTTGGACAGTGAGATTGGCTTGGTTTGGTCTAGTTTCTTTGATTAATGGTATATCAACTTTCGTGGGTTATATAATACCAAACCCATCATCATAAAAGAACAGAGGTGGCAGTATTTAATCCATTGCTGGGAGGATAAGAGAGTTCATGCCTTTTCCTAAGGGTATTAGTCCGACTGTGAACACAATAGTGCGACTGGAGTTCGAATTTGCTTACTGTGATGTCGCAGTCCACCACGTTAGCCATATATTTTCAATGTCAAAAACAGCTCAATTTCAAACGATTCGGTTTAGCAAAAATACCCAGTTTAAATGTAAGTATACAGTTTAATTGTCAAAATCATTTTTATTTCGAGCTATTCAGTTTCGTCATACAGTTCTAAATCAATCAATTCAGTTTAGTATAAGTATAATCTTCTCCATACACAGTTAAATGTCAAAACAGTTCTATTTCATATAATACAGTTTCGCGTAAGTAGAGTTCAATGTGAAAAACAGCTCTATTTCAAGTAAATCAGTTTAGCATAAGTACCCTGTTTAGTTCTGTTTGAGCCATAGATAGGATCCTATCAGGTGCTACCACTCCGGGCCACAGTGGACCTGGGAGCGATGGCAATGAACGGGTCCTCCGCATTCCCCAAAGCTCCAGTATTACTGGAGCCTCACCATCAGATTGTTAAGTGTCCTATCTAGGACACTCGTTGGGGAGGGTTCTTACCCTTTGCAAAAATGCCGTCGGTGTATTTTGCAGTCCCAGCCGACTGGGAAAGTAACCACTTAGTTCGCAGAACAGCTCAGCCTCTAGAATCCCGTCTGAAGACATTACGGGTAAGCACACATGGACAACAAGTGGACCTGTTGTATAGTCTCATTGATCCAACTAAGAATATAATCAACGATAATGACGAACGAAACACACTTCTTTGTAGAAATATATGTCTCATTTAATTCTTGAAAGGGGCCCATCGTTTGTTGTTAGTTGAGAGATAGATGGAGAGACATATACTCAGAGAGAGGACTTCTTCCCATATCTTCTTCCGGGAGCCAGGGGGTGCCAACGCTTGCACCCCGTTGCAAGCTCGTCAGAGACGACCAGATCGGCTACATGTCCATCGCTCGACTGCGATTCTCTGCCTCTGTCTAAAACTGACCGCGTGGTTCTCATCACGTGGTCTCCTTCCGGTTACACACCTGTTGTACTCGAGTGCACTGATCCTACTGCCCTGTTTACTAATCACAACGTGACAGCTTGTCTAAACACACGGGGTCACAAGGAACGAACCTAAAATCCATGGCATATGTTATATAACAGACCTTTTGGGAGTGGGTGCCTTACTCCGCAGCAGAGTTGCAATCAGCGAAACATTTTCATCATCTGAGGCCATATTGAGATTCATTGTCTTATAATAAGGAAACACACATTCATTTTTTGTATGTTTACAACAAAATTAAAACCGCCCAGTCGACAGGGTTTAAACTACACAAACTGAATTCCCTGCAGAGAGGTGAGACCCTAAAAATAGGTGTCTTAGGGATGACACTAAACTGCATCTGATGTTCTGTAAAGTGAAGAGTACTCTTTCATTGCCATTACTTCCAGGTACACTATTTGGAGGTGCCCGTGGTGTAATGGTTATCGTCGTAGGAAATGGACACGGCGAAACGAGTTCAAATCCAGGACGAAGCTGATTGCATTTCGCATAGCACTAATACCCTTGGGAAAGGTATGATTCCAATCATTCTCCCTCCAGTTATGGGTAAACAGTAGGGCAGACTGATTTCTTCAGTCTTGGTGAGGCAACTAGTCTAGGAGAAGGAAAACTGTGAATTCAAACCTGTTAAACTCCTCTTAAAAATTGACCTTGTGTCATATCCTGCCCGAGCGGAGGGGTTGGTAAATATGGGTACACTGTCGGCGGGGTTTGCTGAGGGGTAAAAATCCCTCAAAAAAAAAAGGCATGTCCTAAGTATGACATTGAACTACATCTGATGATGAGTATAGAGTACCTCTTCGTTGCCCTCATTCCCAGGTTTATTTTAATCCGAAGTAGTCGTATCTGTAAGGGTCCCATTTATGAGTCAAATAGATCCGTCTGAAAAATAATTCGTATTTGATAGGATCGGGTGCAAAAATACTCTAAAGAAATTACACAAAAAAATCTAAATATGAAAATACAATGAACTCGATTCCCTTAGCATTAAATAACTCAAAACAGATTTTTATCGGTACGAAGCATGATAAAAAAAAAGTATCGAGACTGAAGTTTTAATTTCTTTTAATTTGATATTTAAATGAATAATTGAGTAGGTTTCAGGTTCACAACTCCAGGTTTAAACTATATAAACTTTTCACTTAAATTTTTATGTTTGAAAAAAGATGAAACGAGTTAAATTCTTTTTTGGCCATTTTCTCATAGAATGTTTTACAGAAATTTGGTACGTAGCAAGGCTACAAAAGTTAATTTATATATATATATATATATATATATATATATATATATATATATATATATATATATATATATATATATATTCTTTAAGAAAAAAACCAAAGTCCGGTTACTTTAAGATTATAAATTTAATTCCATCCTGTTTCTGATGTAAACCAAAAACACGAAGAAAAATATAACAGGACTTCTTCAGATCTTATGGATAAAATAAATCAGAATAGACACGGAGGTGAGGGTAGAAGAAGGGTGAAGAGTTATCTCCTCGTTTTTTCTCACTTCCGTTTTTTTATTTGTTTATTTATTTTATTTATTTTTATTTATTTGATTTTACTGTCGGTTGGAATTATAGTAATTTAAATGTTCAGTTTTTGAATGATTTTTTTGTCCTGAAGGAATTACTCCCAACTCTGGTTTAACTGGACCCAATAATACCTATATATATATATATATATATATACGATATATATATATGTTGCATAGTCACAACCATATACAACTATACACATACATGCGGAAACAAAATCAACAATAATGACGAACGAACACACTTCTTTAGAAAAATATAACTCTCACACTTTATTCGAAATGGTTGCGAAAGGGTCACGAAAAGGTTATGTGTGAGAGGTGAGTGGGAGACTGAACAAACTGCAATATATTGACCCCCAGTTCCTTTGTCTTTAGCAGCACTTCTTTCTCGTTCTGCTGGACTGCTGAATCGGGGGTCCTGAGGGCCCATAGCCCTCTGCAGGGTGCTGGTTCTCTCTACAGCATCTTTTCTCCAACTTGACTGACTCCAACTAACTGAACTTCCTGTCGCACCGGGTTATATCATTGTTTGATGTACACCTGCTTCCTGTGAGCGTCGCATCTGCACCCAATTCAACCCATTCACAGTCAAGGTTATACCCTGATATCTTCGACCGGATGCACCTATTCCTTGATTGACGACTGGGTCGAAGGTCAATATGTTACATATATATATAGAGAGATAGAGATGTGTGTATGTGTGTGTATGTGTGTGTGTTTGTGTGTATGTGTGTGTATGTGTGTATGTGTGTGTGTATGTATGTGGGTGTGTGTGTGTGTGTGAAGGAGAAAGAATTTGATTGATTGAAAATGATTTTAAAACATTAAAATCTGAATGTCGTAACAGCATTAAAATATTTTACTTGTATTTATTTTGCTTTTGTTTTCTATTACTTTTATTTATTTATTTATTTTTAACCCAGTCGGTTGGGGCTGTAGAATATACCGATTGCATCTCTGCAGAGTGGTTAACCCCACCTCTTTGAACGACTGTCCTGGATATGACTCTAAACCCCCCGATAGTGAGGCTCCAGTCCTGGAGCTTTGATGAATGTGGAGTATCACTTCATTGCCATTGCTTCCAGGTCCACTCAGACCCACAGTGGTATTACCTGTTAGGGACCTATCGATGGATTAAATTGAAATATTTAATCATTTTATAAACCTGAAATCATCTAACTGTGTAATGTTTAAAAGAATTACTAGTTTTAAATAGCAATACTTGAAACTATTTAACCGTGTGTAAATAAAACTATTCGCGTTAGATAGCAATACTTGAAATTATTTAAATGTGTGCAAAGAAATGAGTTTTGGCTCGATTAAAAATAGTTACTTACAAATTATTCGTTTACAAATCATATATATTTAATATATACAGGGCGCGGGAGTAAAATTAGGAACATTCTAGTATAATGATGAACGAATCTATTATAAAAAAAGATTAATTTTAATTTTAAGAAATAAGCAACAAAATAAGAAGATTGATACAAAACAGTAAATTTACTCAATATGGCTGTCATTTTTTTTTTCATTTATTGTATCAACACGTCTTCGAAACGATTTGCATACCATCAAAATAGATTCTTCAGATATTTTATTCCATTTCTCCTCAATAGCAGTCTTAAGTGAACCAATATAAGGGTGGGGAATTTCATTTGTTTTGTTTTCTAAAACGCTTCATATGGCGTAATCAAAGGGGGTTATGGTCTGGACTTGATGGAGGCCATAAAGACACTCCAATTTTTTCGGAAATGTTTTTGGCTTGGTTTCAATCATAGATTCTTTGTGGTTTCTTTTCCTGCACACTGATATTGGGCTGAATTCTATTTAAAAAGCGCTTGAATAATTGAGCTAATCATGAAAATTTAGATTTATCACGTTTTTTAAAAAGTGGACTAATCCGACTAAAAAAAAAGCGTTTTAAAATTTATTCCATATTTTGCTTCTGCACCCTGTTGGTATAAATAGGATTTGGTATGAAATAACCCTAAATAGTTGATATGCCGTAAAACACAACCAACCAGCCAACCAACCAACCAACCAACCAGTCTATTTCTTTTTGTTTTCTTTCTCTCTAATTTTCTCATTCTATTATGGTGAGTGAAAAACTGTTCGTGCTAGTTTGCGACACGTCTATTACGTGACCGATGCACTTAGAACCCTAAAATGTCTAGTCTTGTTTGTCTTGGATGGTCTGCGTGTTCCAAATGACCGCCATTGCACTTGTCTCTGTAATAAATCATTATCATATTAATGGGTTGCATCTATTTTGAGACACCCTGTACAATAAAAGCTTTGGAGGCGTGCTTCATATAACAGTTACAGTTTAATGGGATATCAACCCATCTAGGGTTATTTTACGTCTGTATTTGTCGTTTTCTTTTTCTCCAAGCGTTCCTATGCTTTCCTGATTGGGCACTTCTATTCTTTTTGCCGTTTCTTTTTTATATGTTCTTTTATTCATTATCATATTTACCCAACCCCTCCTCTCGGGCAGGATATGACATAAGGTCAATTTTGAAGCGGAGTTTAACAGTTTTCAATTCAGAGTTTTCCCTTTCCTAGACTACTAGTTGCTTCGCCAAGGCTGAAGAACCTAGTCTGTCCTACTATTTACCCATAGCTGGAGGGAGAATAATTGGATTCATACCTTTCCCAAGGGTATTAGTGCTATGTGAAATGCAATCAGTCTTGTGGATTTGAACTCGTTCCGCCGTGTCCATTTCCTACGACGATAACCATTACACCACGGGCGCCTCCATTTTTTTCATTATAAGCATGATACATTTTTCATTCTCTAATTTTATTCCTATATCTTGGCTGTGTATTCTAGTAGTTTGTTGAAGTGTGTGTGTGTGTGTGTGTGTGTGTGTGTGTGTGTGTGTGTGTGTGTGTGTGTATGTGTGTGTGTGTGTATGTGTGTGTTTTTTTTCGTTTTTTCGTTTTTTTTCTTCCAGATATCTTTATTTCATTCATATACATGAGGTGTTTATCTTTTCCAACGACCTTGTAAATTTGTGGCATCCTTTGAATTTCTTAGTGTATAATTATCTGGCACCATTGCTATGACACAACATAATTGAGGGAGTGAGTCTACGTAGAAAATACTTTTATGGGTTAATATTTCTGCTCGTGTTTGACCCTCTTGCGACAAATTCCACTCTTCAGTTCTTCATAGCTTTCAAGATGAAGATAATGACTTGCGCAGAAATTTTGAAAATTTTCTGGCATTCATCTATCAAAGTTTCCCTGGTCTAACCCTGCTTCATTCTGCGTCTTATTTTTAATTCCTTGAGGATTATTATTATTATTATTATTGTTTTACTCTTTGGGAGTTTTTTTTTTTACATCAGCTCTCACGGGTGGTCATTCAGTGGAGTCTGAATGACAGCAAGTTTCCTCAGGTCACAAAGTGTATTCTAGCCGATCTTAACAGTGCTATGTTCGGTATGGTCTCGATTCTTCTTCTGGTTATTCGAATTTCTCCAGTCTTTTTTTCCCCCCAATTCCTTAGAGACAGTTCCAAGGGCACCAACTACAATTGGTATAACCATCACCCTCACGTTCCACTATTTATTTTCAGTTCTCTAGCAAGGTCTAAGTATTTGTTTATCTTCTTACTTTCTTTTATTTTCCCGGAACACAAAATCCACTTGATGGCAAAGTTCTCTTTTTTTTTTTTTTTTGTAATTGATACTAGATCTGGTCTTCTGGTCCGGATTAAGTGATCTGTTTGTATCTCAAAATCGCAGATAATTTTGTGCAACTCATTTTCTGGGATTAACCTTTTGCATAGTTCCCAGTCGTGTCTCGTCTGGGAGTCCTTTTGTGCAAGTTTGCTGAATTCGCTTATTATGAGATTAATTGTTTCATCTTTGTTTCCACATAACCTACACTTGCTATTCTGTTGCATATTATTAATTTTTGGTTTAACGTAATTGATCCTTATGGCATTGATTTTTGCTGCGATTAGAAGAGTTGTTATTATTATTATTAATTTTAAAGATTATTTTCGTTTTTACTGACATTCTTCTAAAGCTTATTTAGCCGGCATTAAATGACCCCTTGTGGTTGATATGCCATAAAACAAAATAAAAACAAATCTATAGCTTATTTCACGTGAATATCTAAAAATTATCTATGATACAATTTATTATTATCATTATGTCACCAATATTATCAATATTATTATCATTATTAGGGTATGTCATATCTGTCTTTGATTTTGCTGGCCTATTCTGCAAAGCTTATTTCGTAGTAAAGACTATTCAGGGCTTTAGTATAATTAATTTTATCATTCGTCTACATGTCAGGGTGTATAAAGATATTTCTGTTTTTTTTTTCTTTTTATCATTAATAATATTTACTGTATTTGACGGCATATATGACTTACGGTTGTATATAACGCACCCCAATTTCAGCAGGGCAAATCAAGGAAAAAAACAAAGTATTAATATTAAACGTGATGAAATTAATATGATACATATTATCAATGATAACACCTTTAATCTGCATAATAGGCCTTTAATTAATGACAATAAGCATTTGAAAGTTACTCTAAAGTCAAAGCTAATTGGAGTTTCCAGGTAACTAATTCCGACCGACTATCGCGAATTTTAAACCTACATAGGACATATAAGCCGCAGGGGAATGTTTAAATCTATTTTTTGTAAAAAAAAAAGTGCCCCTTATATGTCATCAAATACGATAATTACTAATATCGGTTTGTTTCAATAATCTGCTTGGTTCGTGGTAAGGATGTGTTGAACCACAAAACTATGCCAGACGCAGGAGACGTCATTTAATTATTGCTTTGTTTGCGTCATGGCAGCTTTTTTTGGGGCGAGGTCACTGAATTGATGTGCCGTTTCTACTCGATCACGAATATATATATATATATATATATATATATATATATTACTGTGGACTCCTTTTGCGCAAGTTTGCTGTATTCGCTTATTATGAGATTTACCGTTCTATCTCTGTCTCTACATAACTCACATTTATTATTGTACTGCGTATTATCAATTTTTGCTATAACATAATTGGTCCATAATTTGTTCTGCTATTAGAAGAAATTCAGTTTTTCTATTGAGGTTTCTCTTTCTTAGTCATATTCAGCTCTACTCGTTCACAATCTGGCCAGTTTGTCACTTGAAGTATCATTGTTTTTCATTCCCTCTTTGTTTTCTACATTTAATTGTTTTTCTCTTCTTATGTTGCCATTGCTTTTTACGGACTGTTGTAATTAGTCTTTTTTGTTCTTTTTAATGTATTCCTCCCGTCTTTGTCGTGATACATCAACACAATCCTCAAGGCTGGCGAGTCGTCTTCCTCCTTCTTTGCTTGACAGATATAGGGTCTTTCTCTCGGGTGTAGGGTTTTGTACGTATTCATCAGTTATTTCTTCCTTTGTTCCATTTGTCTAAATTCCGCCCTTGTCCATTTTAAGAATGGTCTTAGGGATCTTACAAGTGAAAGTGCCCAGGTGTTTTTTTTTCTTTGATGAGATTTTTGTCTATAATTATTTTGCGCCTTCAGATTTTTCTCATCAGCGTTAGCTGATAGTCTTTTACTGGAGTTTGAGTAACAGCAAGTATCCTCAGATCTCCTCAGATCGCAGTATTCTGACCGATTTTAACCATGCTGTTGTTTGGATAGTTTCCACTCGTTCTGTTATTTCTCAGTCCTCCAGTCCCTGTACCAATCCTTTGGTGACTGTACCAAGAGCACCAATTACAATTGGTATAAACGTCACTTTCATGTTCCACTGTTTTTTCAATTCCCTTGTAAGATCGAGGTACTTATCCTTCTTTTCGCTTTCTTTCAATTTACTCAGTGGTCAGCTGGAACGGTAAAATCCACAATCTGTAAATTCTCTTTTTTTGTTGATTATCATAAGGTCTGGTCATCTGTCCGAGATTAGGTGATCCGTTTGTATCTCAAAATCTCCGAGGAGTTTGTACGTCTCGTTCTCCATGACGGATTCTGGGTGGTGCATATACAATTTGTTCGAATAGTTGAATTTCAATTTCGTGAACACTTCCAAGTGGATCACCTTGCCCACCTTGTCGTGTCTTGTCTTATACTCTTTCTGTGCTAATTTACTGCACTCACTTATTCTTTCTGTGCCAATTATTATTATTATTATTATTATTATTATTATTATTATTATTATTATTATTATACTCAATACGATATTTCTATATCAGATTTTCACTGAGGTTTAAGTGACAACAAGTCCCCTCATCTCTCCAGAATTCTTCTTGGTATCCTCGCTGATTACAGCAGTGCTGTGGTCTTATTTTTGATAATCAGATTGTAAGGCAACACCCCTCAAATACAAATATACTTTTTTTGCTCAATGGCATATCAACCTTCGTGGGTTATTTAACGTCAAAGCCATCCTTGTAGAAGAACAGTAGAGTTACTATTTCCCCCATTGCTGGAGTGAGGAATAAGAGGGATTATCCCTGAGAACATTAATCCAAAAGTGAACATAATAGCTAGTTGGAACTCGCTCACTTCAAGTTCGCAATCCAGCACTTTAGACATTACACTGCTGGTACTAACTTACTTCGTTTTGTCATCTCTTATAAGATATTCACCTTACTTCTACACTGAGCTGGTCTCCCGTTGCAGGAACCAGCAGTAGGCAGCCATTATGTCTGGCTTAAAGCGGTCTTGATACCCCGTTTTCATCTCAGATACTTTCGGATAGAAATCCTCACCATAGCTATCACTTACAGCATCCCTTGGTCCGTTGGGGAAAATCGAGACGAGAATGCAAGAAGAAACATCCGGTATTCTATTTTTTAATACACTCTTTACACGCTATTTAATAAATTGCCGTATTTTTTTCGGCACTACGAGACCCAAGAAAGTCTCACTTTAACAAGCCTGAATCTCACGGCGCCAACGAGGTTTACGCCCGAACTTGCTATTAGACATTAATTCTATAAGGCGCGCTGAGTGTAACGGCTAAAATGGACTCAGTGACTCGAGTTCTAATCTTAGACAAAGTTGTTTGCAATTCATATGGGAAATACATGAATCAATTTTTTCTTCCTCGCTAGCTATGGATAAATAGCAGGGCAGATTGGATTCTTTCGTTTTTGTAAAGCAACCAATCCAGGAGAAGAAGAGCTATGAATTCCAGCAGTTTAAATAATTAAATGAAGGGAAATCGAAAAAGTAAAACAAAATATGGTCTTCTTACCGGAATTTACTACATTTCTATAGCATTTCTATAGTACAATTATTTTCAATGAATTTCTACTTGACAATCATTTTCCATTTATTTTCTATAAGACAATAATTTCCAATGCATTTCTATAGTACAATCATTTTCAATGCATTTCTATAACATAATTATTTTCAATCATTTTCCGTTCATTGCTACAACATACCTATTTTCAATGCATTTCTATAGAAAAACTACCTCTATGAATTTATATACTACAATCATTTTCAATGTATTTCTATAAGACAAATTATATATACTATAACATTTTCAATGTATTTCTATAAGACAACTTATATATACTATAACTATTTTAAATAATTTTTCATACATTTCTATAGGGCAATCATTTTTCATACATTTCTCTTGCACAATCATTTTCTATGCATTTCTATAAAATAACTATTTTCAACCATTTTTCTTACATTTTTGTTAGATACTTCTTTTCAGTGCATTTCTAGAGTATACTCTTTTTCAGTGCATTTCTATAGTACAATCATTTTTAATACATTTCTATTGCATAATTATTTTCAATGCATTTTTATAGAACAATTATTTTCAATACATTTCCATTGAACAATCATTCTCAATACATTTCTATTGAACAATCATTTTCAATACATTTCTATTGAACAATCATTCTCAATACATTTCTATTGAACAATCATTTTCAATACATTTCTATAGAACAATCATTTTCAATACATTTCTATTGAACAATCATTTTCAATACATTTCTATTGAACAATCATTCTCAATACATTTCTATTGAACAATCATTTTCAATACATTTCTATTGAACAATCATTCTCAATACATTTCTATAGTACAATCATTTTCAATGCATTTCTATACGTAAATTATTTTATTGCATTTCTATAGTACTATCATCTTCAATGCATTTCTACTGTACAATGATTTTCAATGCATTTCTCGAGAACAATGATTTTCAATGGACTTCTATAGGACAATTATTTTTAATGCATTTCCACATTACAATCATTTCCAATTCATTTTTATGGTACAATGATTTTCAATGCACATCTATAGAACAATTATTTTAACGCATTTCTATAGTACAATGATTTCCAATTCCTTTCTATGATACAATCATTTTTAATTCATTTCTACTGGACAATAATTTTTAACGCATTCCTATTGTACAATGATTTTCAATTTATTTCTATGGTACAATGATTTTCAATGGCTATCTCTAGAGCAATGATTTTCAATACACTTCTGAGCTACAATGATTTTCAATGCATTTCAATAGTACAAAATTTTTTAATTCATTTCTAGAGGACAATCATTTTTAATGCATTTCTCTAGTACTCTTATTTTCAATTCATTTCGATCCGACTATCATTTTTAATGGATATCTATAGTACAATAATTTTCCATTCATTTCTATAGTACAATAAATTTCCATTCATTTCTATAGTACAATAATTTTCCAATTTATTTCTATAGTACAATAATTTTCCATTCATTTCTATAGTACAATAATTTCCATTCATTTCTATAGTACAATAATTTCCATTCATTTCTATAGTACAATAATTTTCCAATTTATTTCTATAGTACAATAATTTTCCATTCATTTCTATAGTACAATAAATTTCCATTCATTTCTATAGTACAATAATTTTCCAATTTATTTCTATAGTACAATAAATTTCCATTCATTTCTACAGTACAATAATTTTCCATTCATTTCTATAGTACAATAATTTTCCATTTATTTCTAGAGTACAATAATTTTCAATTCTATAATACAATGATTTTAGTTACTGATATCTGTTGTTCACTCAGCATCGTTGATAATAACGATATGATTATCCTGTTCGTTTTCTTTAAATTTCTCTAGTGGCAAACAAACACCGAATTCTTTTTATCTTAAAGGTGCCACAAGGTTGAAGTTTAACTGCGCTGGGATAGCATAACTTGAAAGTATTTAACTATATGCAAACAATTGATTGATATTAAACAGAATTATTAGTATTAGATAGCAATTCTTCAAACTATTTAACTGTGTGCAAACAAATGAACTGTGGTGCGTTACCTTCAAACTATTTGCTTACAAATAACATATATATATATGTGGCACTGGGATAAGATATCCGACTGACATAAAGTCTCGATCTCGGCTTGACGCATCTCGTAAGTCGAGCCACACTGAAGGGTTGTGATACAACGAAACAGTCTGTCTGTGGATGATTATATATATATATATATATGAAAGAAATATGTGTCAAGTTGGATAAATCAAACACTTAAAACCGGTTTACAGGCGCGATATTTTGTTCTTTCATTTCATTTTAAGAACTTAAAGTTCGTAAAATGATATAAAAAAACGAAATATCGCGCCTCTAAACGAGTTTTAAGTGTTTGATTTATTCAACTTTACACATATTTCTATCATATTGTCAGATATACCACAATCTTTCATTTTAATATATATATATATATATATATATATACTTTAAGAAAAAACAACGAAACCAATCACAAAGGATTATAAATTTATTTCCATCCTGTTACGCATTTTTGAAATTTCCAAAAACACGAAAAAAAATTAACAGGACTTCTTCAGATCTTTTTGATAAACAATAGAGTTTTTTTTATCAAAAAGATCTGAAGAAGTCCTGTTAATTTTTTTTCGTGTTTTTGGAAATTTCAAAAATGCGTAACAGGATGGAAATAAATTTATAATCCTTTGTGATTGGTTTCGTTGTTTTTTCTTAAAGAATTTATTGCTCTGTATTATTGGGACATTGAGCTCTTTACCAGGAAAATTTAAATATTCATTCATGAATAATTTCTTATCCTGATGGAATTACTCCCAACTCCGGTTTAACTGGACTAAGAATACTATATATATATATATATATATATATATATTAGATTTGGCATTAAAAATCCACAAGGGTTGACATGCCATAAAACATAACCAATCTAAACCAAGCAACAAATATTAAGACGAAAAAAAATAGCTAAAAAGTCATTAATAAAAACTCTCCGGAACCGAATTGGTTTGCAATAAATTCGTCTAATAACCCAATTATTCATTTATTATAATTGTGACTCACGCAGGAAATGACAACAGCATTTTCTCGTCTTTTCCGTGTATCTTTTCATTTTTCTTCTATGCTGTCTAACCTACATTGAACATGTATTTCTATATTAACTTTATTCCAATTTGACACAAAATATTCACAGTTGGAAAAAAGAGTTAAGATTATAACGACGAATGCTGGAATTTAGTTGTGTTCTGTTAATCTATATTTAAGTCAAATATTGTTTATTCAGGTTTGAGAAAAGGTACATTTATTTGAGGTAAATAATCCATTATTTCTTAGAATTTATATGACAATAATGTAACAGTATCATGAGAACTACTTTCCTGTGCACACTGATGTGTGTAAACCCTTAAGCGTAGTAATACTTTGTGTCTTGTATCAATGTGTCAGATAACTCACCAACTGTAAATTAATGTTAATTAATGTATCATAAGAAACATTGCTGAATAGGAACAACCTAATTCTACAGATTAGTATTACTGGTTTTTTAATTAAACTTAAAGGTTTTGATAAAATTGTTATAATCCTATTTACCAACCCCTCCGCTCGGGCAGGATATGATACAAGGTCAATTTTGAAGCGGAGTTTAACAGGTTTGAATTCAGAGTTTTCCTTCTCTTAGACTAGTTGCCCCACCAAGGCTGAAGAACCCAGTCTGTCCTACTATTTACCCATAGCTGGAGGGAGAATAATTGGATTCATACCTTTCCCAAGGGTACTAGTGCTATGTGAAATGCAATCAGTCTCGTCCAGGATTTGAACTCGAGTAAAAAAATTGTTTTAATATGAATGGTTTCTTTTGAGAAGTGTACTTTTTGTAAGCCATTTCAGTCTTAGGATTCATAACCCATTTTTTTTTACGTGAGGTTGGCTGCAAGTTAAAATAAACAACGTGAAATGCACTCAATGAAAAATAAAGGAAACATGTCTGTTTTATTTTAGAAGTTTAAGGACTACCTTCTTCTGATGAATGTTCTTCGTATCCGAGTTCGTACATAACGTCTTTCACGTGGAGTATAAAACTGTGCCTGAAATGTGCATTTCTTGAGGACAATTTCAGTAATTAAAGTTTTTGTATCGTGTGAGTTTGTTGTAAAGTTTGCGCAATTGGGCGTGAGATATATTAACTTTTCTATATGGATTTTGTAGGGCTAGAGATCCCAATGTAAATATGATCGTTGCATTCCATTAACGAACTGAGTATACTGTTATCCGATAACGCAAAATGTAAACAAACGAAAGCTCATACAGATGCGTTTTAATTCCTGAGCTGACGTATGTCGTCGAAATGATCGAGCGGTTAGATACCTAGTCTAGCGTAGGGTTTCGATCCTAGCTTGGAGCATCCTGCATGTCTAGCCACATTGAAGATGACTATATATATATATATATATATAGAAAGGATGACTATATATATATATATATATATATATATATATAGAAAGAGAGAGACTACATTTTCTCTTTTAAATATGTTTGATTAATAGTACAGACACTTCGCTTCTGTCTATTTTATCATTGATTCGTCTAAGTTTTCATATGAGTTGTTGTAAATTCAAATGGATGGAATGAATTATAAAAGGCGCCATGTATATTCCAAATACTTTGGGCCCCAGCTAAAGCCATCATCAGGGAACGAACATTAAAATGCGAAACACAATGACGAGTCGTGTGAATTTAATTAAAGAGTTAGAGGAAGAACTAGTGGCGGGGTATTTATGAAAAAGTACTTTATATAAAGATAAACAAACCTTCCTTAAACAAGATCGATTTCGAATGTTGCAGCCGTGTTCTGAAATGCTTTCAAATATTTTTCCCGCAATTTCTTACTTCCAGTAAAGTTTTCAATATGAACGGGATAAGATTTTTCTTTCTTTTTTCTCTCTTCCATTCATATTTCCCTCTTTCTCACTGAAATTAATCCACCTCTGTCAAGTGAAATCTCTGATGAAAACCGATACACTTTGGTGCCACGTAGCTTCGTCCATCTACCCAGACTATTACAGTCAAAAACTTAACAAACCCCTACCACCATTACTCAAACCTTGTTCTTTCCTTTATCTGTGTTTAAACCCTATGCCCCATCCCGCTATACCTTTCTACATTCTCCATTAGTTTATCTATTTCCTCATTTGCTAAAATGTAGAAAAACTCAAAAAATGTTTAGTCTGATGAAGTTCTTCTGTTCATAAGGAACAAAATATTACTACTAAACCCGTTGTAAGTGTTTGATTTATCAACTTTTCCACTTATTTTTATCACAATGAATATGTATATAATCGGCCTCTCCTGTCAGTAAAAACAAAAATATTTAGAAAAGAGCGATGATCATATTTTAGTAACAACTAAAATATGATCATTGCTTTTTCTAAATACCCATAGACTTTGTACGAATTCAGCTTGTATATATGAATTATGGGAACATATATTTGCCATCTGGTATTGTAATTTTTAAATATCCTTACTTCAGGTATCTCGGTACGAAGCTTGAAATTTGGGTGTCGAGGAGATGATTGGCACGTCGATGACCCTTTTTCAACATATTTGTCATTGTATATATTTACCCAACCCCTCCGCACAAGCTGAATGCAAAACAAGAAGAATTTCTACGCAGAGTGTAACAGGCTTGAATTCAGAGTTTTCCTTCTCATAAACCAAAGTTAAAGAGCCAAGCCTGCCCTACTATTTATCCATGGATGGAGGGAGAATAGTTTAATTCACTCCTTTTCCAAAGGTATTAGCGCTATGTGAAATGCAAACAGCCTCGTCCACTATTCTGACTTTAGTCGACGTTTCCTTTTCCTACGACGGTAAACAATATACCTATTTTATGATGCCAGTAGAAATGCAATCGGTGAACTAAGTATGGGGGGGGGCTGAGTGGAGTTTTCAAATAGTTCCCTTGCCCATTAGCCCCACCTTAATAGTATTCCTATGAGACCTTCGTTATTTTAAGTCTGTGGGTACGAATGCTAATTGCGTATCCTCTTGACCTTTGACATGATAGGTAACTGACACCAACTAGAAAATAAGTCAATGTATGAATAACTAAATAAAACAGAATAAATTTTAACTTAAGTGAAACGTAAGTAATATTTCTTTCGGAATCTAATTAAATTATTATTACATCATCCAATTTTTGCCAAAAATTACTGGCCCAGCTAGCTGGCACTATAGAATGCGCCGACTGCATCTCTGTAGAGGGATAAAAAGTAAAGTTGGCGACCATAGTCGAGGGTGAACCGTAGGATCCCTTTTCAATAGCTACTACACAGAGGTGTAGGGGAGGGCGCTGCTTCTTTCCCTAGATTGATTCACTTTACCATTGATACGTACCTTATATTGCTGAGTGTAAAGCAAGGAGGTATCAAGTGCCATTTTTAAAGTCTTTGGTATGACGCGACCTGGGATTGAACCCAGGTCTCCCGGTTCATTGGCGAACACTCTACCCATTAGGCCAATGAGGGATACTAACCCCAAACCCACCTAACGAGTTTTCTGTATAGGGCACCAAACAATCTGATTGTGAGGCTGCAGTTCTGGAGTTTGTGAAATGTGGAATACACCTTCATTACCATTAACCCCTGATTCACTCTGGTCCGGAGTGGTAGTATCTGTTAAGGTCCCATCAATGATTCAAATAAAACTGTTCAATCTTTTACGAGGGATTGTTATTAGTTTTGATTTGGTTTCATGGCACATCAACCATTCTTGGTTATTTAATGCCAAATCCATTTTTATACATATAAACAGTTCTGTTTCAAACAATTCTGTTGAGTATAAGCACGCAGTTTAAATGTCAAAACAGTCCTATTTCAAGCAATTCAGTTTAGCATAAATACACCGTTTATTTCTATTTGATCCATAGATAGGACCCTCTGAGCCAAAGAGGATCAGGGAGCGATGGCAATGAAGGGGTATTCCGCATTCCCCAAAGCTCCAGCATTATTGAAACCTCACCATTAGATTGTTTAGTGGGGGGTCTTACCCCTTTGCAGAGAAGCAGTCGGTGTATTCTACAGCCCCAGCCGACTGGGCAAGGATTATTATAAATATCAAATAGAATTATAAGTGTTCAACAGCAATACTTAAAACCATTTATCTGTATACAAGCAAATGATAGATATAAAATAAAATTATTAATGTTAGATTGCAATACTTGAAACCATTTAAATATGTTCAAATAAATCAGCTCTGCTTCGTTTAAAAATGCTACCTACTTACCGTTCGCTTTTAAATTATGTATATTCAATATACGGAGATGCCCGTGGTATAATGGTTATCGTCGTAGGAAATAGACACGGCGATACGAGTTCAAATTCTGGACGAGACTGATTGCATTTCACATAGCACTAATACCCTTGGGAAAAGTATGAATCCAATTATTCTCCCTCCAGCTATGGGTAAATAGTAGGGCAGACTGGATTCTTTAGCCTTGATGAGGCAACTAGTCTAGGAGAAGGAAAACTCTGAATTCAAACCTGTTAAACTCCGCTTAAAAATTGACCTTGTGTCATATCCTGCCTAAGTGGAGGGGTTGGTAAATATGGATATTCAATATATGTGTGTGTGTGTGTGTGTGTGTGTGTGTGTGTGTGTGTGTGTGTGTGTGTGTATAAACAGGATTTGGCATTAAATATCCCTCAAATGTTGATATGCAGTAAAACACAAACGAACCAAACTGAAATTTACGGTGACTTGATTTTTTGTGTTGACTTAATATTTCGAGATTTCAAATAAGAGAAGTTTTGTTGTTGCTGACGTCAATCATGGCTTAATTGAAATCAACATTTGGATGGGAAAATGACATTAAAAACTGTTTCTTAACTACGAAAGGGTATTTTTTTACATTTTTATTACCATATGCAATTCTCTTGCAATTAAAACCAAAATTAAATCTTTAAACAATATAAAATATGAATAAAATACATTTTAAAAGTATGTGATCATCGTTACTATTTACGTGATCATCGTTACTATTTACGTCTTTGGTACCTACTTTGGGTAGAATCATTATCACTGAAAGAATTGTTTAGACTATTGTTCTTATTCTTTTTGTCTAAAATATCTTCAATAATTTATATAAGCAGAATGTAGATTATATCATTTTTTATGGCAATATCTTGGGGCCATTCATATTCATTGATTGACTGCTTTTAAAGGCTTGTCAATCTGTCGGGTTATTTCATTTCTAGAAGTTAGGAATCGAGTATAGGGTGTCTCAATATACATGGGACCCATATGACTACTAATAACTCTACTACTAATAATATACGATGTCTCAATATACATGGGACCCATATGACTACTAATAACTCTATAACTAATAATATACGATGTCTCAATATACATGGGACCCATGTGACTACTTATAACTCTACTAATAATAATATACGATGTCTCAATATACATGGGACCCATGTGACTACTTATAACTCTACTAATAATAATATACGATGTCTCAATATACATGGGACCCATATGACTACTAATAACTCTATTACTAATAATATACGATGTCTCAATATACATGGGACCCATGTGACTACTTATAACTCTACTACTAATAATGTACGATGTCTCAATATACATGGGACCCATGTGACTACTTATAACTCTACAACTAATAATATACGATGTCTCAATATACATGGGACCCATGTGACTGCTAATAACTCTACTAATAATAATATACGATGTCTCAATATACATGGGACCCATGTGACTACTTATAACTCTACTAATAATAATATACGATGTCTCAATATACATGGGACCCATATGACTACTTATAACTCTACTAATAATAATATACGATGTCTCAATATACATGGGACCCATATGACTACTTATAACTCTACTAATAATAATATACGATGTCTCAATATACATGGGACCCATATGACTACTAATAACTCTATAACTAATAATATACGATGTCTCAATATACATGGGACCCATGTGACTACTTATAACTCTACTAATAATAATATACGATGTCTCAATATACATGGGACCCATGTGACTACTTATAACTCTACAACTAATTATACGATGTCTCAATATACATGGGACCCATGTGACTACTTATAACTCTACTAATAATAATATACGATGTCTCAATATACATGGGACCCATATGACTACTTATAACTCTACTACTAATAATATACGATGTCTCAATATACATGGGACCCATGTGACTACTTATAACTCTACTAATAATAATATACGATGTCTCCATATACATGGGACCCATGTGACTGCTAATAACTCTACTAATAATAATATACGATGTCTCAATATACATGGGACCCATATGACTACATAACTCTACAACTAATAATATACGATGTCTCAATATACATGGGACCCATATGACTACTTATAACTCTACAACTAATAATATACGATGTCTCAATATACATGGGACCCATATGACTACTTATAACTCTACTAATAATAATATACGATGTCTCAATATACATGGGACCCATGTGACTACTTATAACTCTACAACTAATAATATACGATGTCTCAATATACATGGGACCCATATGACTACTTATAACTCTACAACTAATAATGTACGATGTCTCAATATACATGGGACCCATATGACTACTTATAACTCTACTACTAATAATATACGATGTCTCAATATACATGGGACCCATGTGACTACTTATAACTCTACTAATAATAATATACGATGTCTCCATATACATGGGACCCATGTGACTGCTAATAACTCTACTAATAATAATATACGATGTCTCAATATACATGGGACCCATATGACTACTTATAACTCTACAACTAATAATATACGATGTCTCAATATACATGGGACCCATATGACTACTTATAACTCTACAACTAATAATATACGATGTCTCAATATACATGGGACCCATGTGACTGCTAATAACTCTACTAATAATAATATACGATGTCTCAATATACATGGGACCCATATGACTACTTATAACTCTACTAATAATAATATACGATGTCTCAATATACATGGGACCCATGTGACTACTTATAACTCTACTAATAATAATATACGATGTCTCAATATACATGGGACCCATATGAGTACTTATAACTCTACAACTAATTATACGATGTCTCAATATACATGGGACCCATGTGACTGCTAATAACTCTACTAATAATAATATACGATGTCTCAATATACATGGGACCCATGTGACTACTTATAACTCTACTAATAATAATATACGATGTCTCAATATACATGGGACCCATATGACTACTTATAACTCTACAACTAATAATATACGATGTCTCAATATACATGGGACCCATATGACTACTTATAACTCTACTAATAATAATATACGATGTCTCAATATACATGGGACCCATGTGACTACTTATAACTCTACTAATAATAATATACGATGTCTCAATATACATGGGACCCATATGACTACTTATAACTCTACAACTAATAATATACGATGTCTCAATATACATGGGACCCATATGACTACTTAAACTCTACTAATAATAATATACGATGTCTCAATATACATGGGACCCATGTGACTACTTATAACTCTACTAATAATAATATACGATGTCTCAATATACATGGGACCCATATGACTACTTATAACTCTACAACTAATAATATACGATGTCTCAATATACATGGGACCCATATGACTACTTATAACTCTACTAATAATAATATACGATGTCTCAATATACATGGGACCCATGTGACTACTTATAACTCTACTAATAATAATATACGATGTCTCAATATACATGGGACCCATATGACTACTTATAACTCTACAACTAATAATATACGATGTCTCAATATACATGGGACCCATGTGACTGCTAATAACTCTACTAATAATAATATACGATGTCTCAATATACATGGGACCCATGTGACTACTTATAACTCTACTAATAATAATATACGATGTCTCAATATACATGGGACCCATATGACTACTTATAACTCTACTAATAATAATATACGATGTCTCAATATACATGGGACCCATATGACTACTTATAACTCTACTAATAATAATATACGATGTCTCAATATACATGGGACCCATGTGACTACTTATAACTCTACTAATAATAATATACGATGTCTCAATATACATGGGACCCATATGACTACTTATAACTCTACAACTAATAATATACGATGTCTCAATATACATGGGACCCATGTGACTGCTAATAACTCTACTAATAATAATATACGATGTCTCAATATACATGGGACCCATATGACTACTTATAACTCTACTAATAATAATATACGATGTCTCAATATACATGGGACCCATATGACTACTTATAACTCTACAACTAATAATATACGATGTCTCAATATACATGGGACCCATATGACTACTTATAACTCTACAACTAATAATATACGATGTCTCAATATACATGGGACCCATGTGACTACTTATAACTCTACTAATAATAATATACGATGTCTCAATATACATGGGACCCATATGACTACTTATAACTCTACAACTAATAATATACGATGTCTCAATATACATGGGACCCATGTGACTGCTAATAACTCTACTAATAATAATATACGATGTCTCAATATACATGGGACCCATGTGACTGCTAATAACTCTACAACTAATAATATACGATGTCTCAATATACATGGGACCCATGTGACTACTAATAACTCTACTACTAATAATATACGATGTCTCAATATACATGGGACCCATGTGACTACTAATAACTCTACTAATAATAATGTTGTGTTATTTTTGTTTCAAATTTGAAAATAGTATACTATAACAACTATTAATCCTTGATCACAATATCACAATACCTTGGACAATAGAAGAAAATATTTTCTCTCGCTTCTTAGTTTTGAATGATTTTGTCCTCAAATGTTTGAAAATAGATGCAACCCATTAATATAGAGCGTCTCAATATACATAGAACCATGTGATAACTAATAACTCTACTGATTATAATGTTGTGTTCTTTTTTTGTTTCAGATTTGAAAATAGCATATTATAATAACTATTAATCCTCGATCACAATATCACAATACCTTGGACAAGAGTGGAAAGAATATTTTGCGTCTCTACTTATTTAAGGACAAAATCATTTAAAACTGTCTCAAAATAGATAATATGATAATTATTTATTTAAAACTGTCTCAAAATAGATAATATGATAATTATTTATTTCTGAGACAATAAACTAAAAAAAGATTGCATGTCCCGGAAGCTGATATAATAATTAAGAAAACATTGATTTGATATCTCAAGCTGAAAGGAAGCATTTTTCACAGGACGTGTTGGCGCTTGTCTCAGTAATAAATCATTTACATATTAATGGATTGATTCTATTTTGAAATACCCTGTAATATTATTCGTCTATATTTACATTTTTGGTGGAGTTGTTTATAAAGGGGTTTGATGGACAGCTATCGATAGGCTATCGGTCATATGGAAATCAGACCTGACCGATAAAATGAAGCGCAGTTTCTTCCAAAGAGCGATCGTGTCTATACTGCTATATGGATGCACTACACGACGCTAAATAAACGTATGGAGAAAAAGCTTTACGGCAATTACACAAGAATGCTGCGGGCAATATTGAACAAGTCCTGGAGACAGCACCCCACAAAGCAGCAGCTGTACGGCCACCAACCACCCATCACGAAAAGTTTCAAAATTAGACGAACCAGACATGCAGGACACAGCTGGAGAAGTATGGACGAGCTCATAAGTGATGTACTCCTGTGGACTCCTTCACATGGACGTGCAAAGGCAGGAAGACCAACTCGAACATATATACAGCAGCTCTGTGTCGATACGAGATGTGGTCCTGAGGACCTGCTGGAAGCAATGGACGATAGGGAGGGGTGGCGAGAGAGGGTAAGGGAAATCCGTGCTGATAGCGCGACTCGATGATAATATTTCCTATATAATCCAAAAAGCTTATCAAAAGTACCAAAAGGAATGAGTGTGGCTTGCCTTCACTGCAGAGAAAAAATTTGCTTACCTCTCGCGAAACCGTAAGTGACGAAAAAGAAGTTCACAAAAGGAAACTAGTCCATTTATATGATCAGTAGCTCGTGCTGATTGATTGGTCAATCAAACAGATCCATTTGACCTATAGATATGATCCTAACAGGCATTAATTCTGTGGATCAGAGTGGACCTGGAAGTAATGGCAATGAAATGTGACTACATATGCCTTAGAGATCCAGAATTAGAGCCTTTCGACCAGATGCAGTTTAGTGCTATACCAAATGCACCCCTCCTTTTGTGGTGGTGGTGGTGGTCGTGGTCGTGATATTGAGTATCACATACTTCTGTAGGAGACTCTGCCAGGCACTACTACATCGGGTCAGAGTGGACCTCGGAGTACTGGCAGTGAAGGATTGACTCCACACTCTCCAGAACTGAAGGCTCTCTGTGAAATGTAATTTAGTGTCATACAGAGAACACCCCAGAGGACCTGACCAAGTATTAACAAAAAGAAGAGAAATTTGTGCATTTTGTAGTTTCAGCAGACCATAGAGAGAAAATAAAAGAAAGGAAAAAGATAGACAAATACCTGGATCTTGGCAGAGAGTTAAAAAAAATGTGCAAAATAAGGGTGACGATGATACCAATTATAGTCGGAGTATTTGGAATGGTTAAGGTACTTCTGGAAACAAACTGGGGGACTGGATATGAGGAAGAATCGAGACTTCCAAGATCAGATTGTTAAGATCAGCTTGAATACTTAGGTGAGTCCTGGAGACCTGAGAAGACTTGTTGTGACTGAGGCTTCAGTGAAAAACCACCAGTTAAAACTGGTAAGAAAAACTAGTTAAAATAAAAATAATAATAATTATAAGAAGAAAAATAAGAACTTGCTGAATTGTGGATTTTGCTGTTCCGGCTGAACCCAGAGTAAAATTGAAAGAAAGGGAAAAGAAGGATAAATACCTCGATCTCGCTAAGAAATTTAAAACTGTGGAACATGAAAGTAACGGTTATACCAATTGTCGTTGGTGCTCTTGATACAGTCACCAAAGATTTGGTAAAAAGACTAGAGGACTTGGAAATAAGGGGACGAGTGGAGATCATCCAGACAACAGCATTATTGAGATCGGCCAGAATACTGAGAAGAGTCCTGGAGACTTGAGGAGATTTGTTGTCACTCAAACTCCGGTGAAAGACCATCGGGTAACGCAGGCGTGAAAAAAAACGAAAAGAAATAAATGATAATAATAATAATACCACGTGGTATATTTCGGCGGGAGAACAAGAGAAACAAATAACCAACTATATGTACATCAGCATATCATCAAAGAAGCTAAGGGTGTGTCCTCATGGTGTAATGGTTAAAGCGATGGATTGCAGAATCGTAGTAAGCGAGTTCGAACTCCAGTTGCGCTATTACGTTCACTTTCGGGCAAATACCCTTTGAAAAGGTATGAACCTCTTTATCCTTCCAGCTATTGGTTAAATAGTACCTCTACTGTTCTTCTAGAAGGATGGCTTTGGCATTAAATAACCCAAGAAGGTTGATATTCTATTAAACTACGAAGAAACAAACAAAAATCAAAGAAGCTGAAATGTGGAAAAATGTAGCAATGTCATAGATTGACAGCAAAAAGGTTTCTGTTATGGTCCTGCAAACTTGATTAATGAGTGTCTGTAAATATAAAAATTATCCGACCTAATCATAAACCTCATCTCGAATCTCATTAAAAACTGGAGAGTGGGCTTGATAGGGAGGGGGCAAACTTGAGAAGATGTAAAAGTCCAAAGAGACATCTTACAGGGAGACTCATCCACACCACAGCTATTCGTTATAGCTATGATGCCACCCAATTACGACCTTAAGAAACGTGCTGTTTGCTACAAATTTACAAAATCGCAAAAAAAGAAAACGATAAGCCACTTTATATATATTTATGATATAAAGGTATTTGCAACAAATGAAAAAGAACGGGAGACCCTGGTACAATAAGAATATACAACTAGGATATAGGAATGGAAATTGGTATTGAAAAATTTGCCATGTTCATCATGAAAAAGGAAAAACTAGAAACAGCGGAAGGAGTAGAAACAGAAAAGAAGTCGGAAAAGAAACAGAACGCTTGGAAAAAGGAAAACTACAATTACTTATAAATTTGAATTACTATGACCGGAAAATCCAGCAAGCACTGCTCGGGACATACGGTACCACTAGACAACTATTTCACGGTTTACACTGCTGATAAGACCTAATAAGTTCGAAACAGTAGTCCAGTGGTTTCGTATGTCACGCGCAATGCTTGCCAGATTTTCTGGTCATGGTAATTCAAATTTATAATATAATTCCTCTATTTAAGAAATACAAAAAAATGTATGTCTGCAAGTACTTTCTTGGGAATATTGAAAGCGGAATCTACAAAAAACAGAAATGTAAGAAAATAATTAGAAAAAAAAGTACCTTAGAAGAATGAGAAAGCTTTCCAAAACCATGGACTATACGAAGAGAAAGACACGAGAAGACGACGAGACACAGTGACAGAAGAATGAAGAGAGAGGCCAAGTCATGGGTATCGTAGGTAGAAGAGAATATGTAACAAAAAATTGTCTGTTTGATCAAATACTTCGAGAGGAAAATAATAGAAAAAACAGAAAAGTAATATTCTATCTTTACGTTAACTTTAAAATGGACCAAGGAAAAACTCAGACAAATGGAACAAAGGACAAGAAACTCGATGACTTTGCACAAGGCTTTTATATCCGAGTGATGATATGGACAGAATGTATATGTTAAGAAAAGAAGTAGTTAGAGGACTCACTAGTATTGAGGATAGCGTTGATGCATCGATATAAGGACTCAAGGATTACAAGCAGGATGTTACACAAGATCAATCTTATAGCTGTAAAAATTCCGAGTTTTCCTTCTTCTTGACTGGTTGTATTATCAAAGCCAAAATAAGGCTAAAGAACCCAGTCTGTTCAACTATTTACCTATCGCTAGGGGCAAATAGATGGATTTTGCCTTTCCCTAAGGACATTAACGCAAACATCCTCGTCCAGAATTTGGACTCGGCTCGTCGATTCCATTTTCTGCAACTGTAATCGTAACTCTTTTGGTCCTGTGCAAGTCACGGTACTTGATTGTGACCTTAGTTCCGTTACTACTACATGCTTTTTATGGTTTATCAAATTCCTCGGTGCCCACGTTGTGTTTGAAAGATTCAAAGAAGGGAGATAACACAATCAACCCGGAACTTCTTCTGACGATCGGGGTGGTTCTTTGAACAATTTGCCTGCGTATTGGCAACTCAAAGACAAGACTCTCCGTTAATAATCAATAACTATTTATTGAAACATAATGTTGTAACAATAATATATATATATATATATATATATATATATATATATTGAAATCCTTTTGCTTTTTGTTGTATTTGAGAGATAGACAAATGTGGTATCTAGTTGATGCAGTCTTTCTATATTACTCTATTTTTCGGAGAGTGAAGCTTTTGCTGGAGACGTTTTAGTTATTGGAAAAATTTCTTTTCTTATTCTCCTGTCCTCAGTATGGATAAGCCTAATCCCTAAGCCTAAAAACATGTATTTTTGCAGAGGATTCCCCTGAGAACAAATATTCTCGTTTGGCTAACAAATCACAGATTATTTCGTATTCCTCTATTACTTTTTAACTGGTCAATCAATCAAATGCACTGATCTATGTCGGGAGGAAGAGTATTCCTTCTATGTATCAGATTTTAATTTGTCATCCAATCAAGCCACAAAGTAGGGGCTTGGTTGATTAAGGGTCCCAGCCCACACCTTATAACTGGAGTCAAAAACATCAAAGATCAAATTAATCTATCGGAATATTTGACCTTTTAACTCTAACAGGTGGGTAAGAGTTAGTTCGAGATGTGATGATTTTAAATGGGTCAATACACCAACAAACCTCAAAGTTCTTGAGCCTGTTTACTTTTTGTTTTGACAATTTGAAATTTCGGTTAGGGCACTGACCTTTTAAATTGACTTTTTAACTTCTTTCAAAGTCAGTATGTCTATTTTATACTTTAAAAAAAATTACATTTTCCGAAATAAAAAAAAAAAGCATCATGCCTCCGCATTAGTTTTTAGCACCAGAGAATACCTCATATTGTCATACGATAATTGTGTTTCCGATGTACTTCAAGTTGGGGGCGCAACTACAGTCCGGTGGCTCGGATTTTCAGGTTTTTAATATGCATTTGAAAATAAAGTAGTTAGATGAGGAGACCAAAAGTTTTTCGGCATATTTCGAAGATATGTAGAAATATTTGATAGAGTACTGAAAATACTGGAGCCGTGGAAGGTTAACGTAAAGACTGAATATTACTTTTCTGGGTTTTTTTCTATTATTTTCCTCTCGAAGTATTTGATCAAACAGACAATTTCAGTGAAATCCCTTTGTGTTACAAATTCTCTTCTACCTACGATACCCATGACTTGGCCTCTCTCTTCATTCTTCTGTCACCGTGTCTCGTCGTCTTCTTGTGTCTTTCTCTTCGTATAGTCCGTTCATTCGCGTCGTCTTCGCCTTGAAAATGAATAATAACGCACACATATTTTTATTTCTTGGCACTAACTTTCATCTTACCGACTTCTTACTTCTGTGTAGGGAGACAGCGACCAAAGTAAAGCCGGAGATATACCTCGTCGGGCGAATCTTTCTGACTAAAATTATCTTATTTCTAAACTTCTACAGTTATGTGATCACGTGATCACGTCCAATTAAAGCCATGTTCTCAGACGACCTCGGGGGTCAGAACTCATCAATCAAACTAGATTATGAGATTATGCACCGGTTTTTCTTGAGACCGTTTTAAACTATTCTACACTACCAGTAATAGATTCCGCCAATCTATGATTTAACATCGGTTTCTCGAATTAAAAGCGAGCACATTACGCGAAAAGAACCAAGCTCTATTACGGTTTAGATTCATTTTTTACTAGTAACTCTCGGTAAGACTTATCTGCTACTAACTTTTGGAGAATCTTTTGCTACTGTATTTTTTTCTTTTCGGTACCATTTCCAAGTATCGTCTGCTTATATTCAAATTCCCCTCGACCTTCTTTTCTTACTCTTAAACCCAATAACTTTTTTGTACCAAGTCCACTCCGATAATATTTTAAAAAGAAACCAAAAAATTGTCCTTTTTTATTTCAATAAATAATTCAATTTCTCATACAAATGATTGCTTTTAACAAAAAAGACTTTCCGCCATAAATTACAATGCAAATGGGGAAGGGAGATAATTACTAAATGGCGAATTATGATTAATACTCATATTACAAAAAAGGAAAAAAAAAGAAGAAAAGCAATTCAACCAGTTAAAGAGATCTATTTAATTACATGAATGAGAGAAAATTACCAATTAAAAGAAGAAAAGCAGACTTTTCCAAACATCTAAAGCTACAACATTTTAGATTCTCACTCGCTTTATTCAGTAGGATTTTATTTGAAAAGAAAAAAGAAAACAACTTCACCGGAATTTTTTTAATACTGAAAATAAATAAATAAATAAATAAATCAATGAATAAATCTTTTATTTCTTAATTAATAAATTTGATTCCATAAAATCATTTTTATATTGATAAATCTAGATAAATAAATAAATAAACAATTTAATGAATAATTTTTTTTCATTCATTGATTTAAAAAGAAAACACTGTGGGATGATCGATTTTTAAAGAAAATTACATATGAAAAAAATTCCTAAAATTTTTGATTAAAATCATATCAATAAATATAAAAAGTTTAAATTACACCAATAAAAGTAAAAAAAAAATTAGATTATATCAATAAATATAAAAAATAGAAATAAAACTGTTTGACCACTTAACTGTGTGTAAACAAATGACTGATGTTTAATTATATTCCTAGTGATACTTAGCAATATTTGTAACCATTTAACTTAGTTGACTTATGCTAAATTGAATTGTTAGAAATAGAACTGTTTGATCTTTTACCTGTGTATAAACAAATGACTGATATTTAATTGAATTGTTAATAATACATAGTAATACTTGGAACCGTTTAACATTGTTGACTTATGCTAAATTGAATTGTTAGAAATAGAACTGTTTGATCTTTTACCTATGTATAAACAAATGACTGATATTTAATTGAATTGTTAATAATACATAGCAATACTTGGAACCATTTAACATTGTTGACTTATGCTAAATTGAATTGTTAGAAATAGAACTGTTTGATCTTTTACCTGTGTATAAACAAATGACTGATATCTAATTGAACTGTTAGTGATAGATAGCAATACTTGGAACCATTTTACAGTGTGTAAACGAACGAGTAATTATGAAGAGAATTATATGAGTTAAATAGCAATACATGAAACTCTTTCATTGTCTGCTTAAATTGAAATATTGATATTAGATAGCAATACTCTGAGCCATTTGACTATGTGTAAATCGGTGGATAGTATTCTATAATAATTAATGTTAAATAGCAATACTTATAACCACTTCAATGTCTGCTAACAAATGATTGATATTGAATAGAATTGTCAATGTTAGATAGCAATAATTGAAAGCATTTAAGTGTAGAAACAATTGCAATACTAGATGGCAAACTAATTAGTTCTAACTCATTTGAAAATAAAATTATCTACGAATTATTCACTTACAAATCATAAGTATATCCATTCAGGTGTGAGCAAACAAATGATTAATCGTACATAGAATTATTTGTGTTTGATAGAAATACTTGAAATGATTTAACTGTGTGCAAAAAAAAGTCCGGGCTCGATTAAAAATGCTATCTATAAAATGTGTTTACAAATCATATATATTTAATATATATGTATAAAGAGGATTTGGCATTAAATAACCTACAATGGTTGATATGCCATAAAACCCAACCAAACCAAATCATACATTTGATATAAATGTATAAAGAGTATTTGGCATTAAATCACCTACAATGGTTGATATGCCATAAAACACGACCAAACCAAATCATATATATTTAATATTTATGTATAAAGAGTATTTGGCATTAAATAACCTACAATGGTTGATATGCCGTAAAACACAACCAAACCAAATCATATACATTTAATATATATGTATAAAGAGGATTTAGCATTAAATAACCTACAATGGTTGATATGCCATAAAACTAAACCAAACCATATACATTTGATATATATAAAGAATATTTGGCATTAAATGACCAACAATGATTGATGTGCCATAAAACCAAAACAAACTAAATCATATATCTTTACTATATATGTATGAAAAGAATTTGGCATTAAACAATCTACACTTGTTTATATGTCATAAAAACCCAACCCAACCAACCAACCCAAATATTACAAATCTTTAAACTCAACCTCCTATATTTATCGTTGACTGTCCTGGTAGTTTTTCCTCACCATGTAAAATACGACTGATCCCTGTCAAGCTGGACACAGGATAACAGCATTTTGCCGCAACTGCTTGTTTAGGCACGAAGAGAGTTATAGTGTACCAGCAAGAAGATATTTTCTCAAAATTCATATAAAATGTATTTAACATACGTAAATAAAGACCATCTTGATAATGTTATTGTGCTAGTATAACGTTTATTCTAAGACTAACAGCAACAAATAAATGAATTAAAACTTCGTTTAATTCTAACAATGTATTAATCAACACGTGAAACAATAACAATATATATTCCTCCCTGTGTATAAAGTTGAGTTTGAGGGACATACTGGCCCGCTGAAGAAGATATCTGGTATCTTAGGATTGTCTTTCTGAGAGCTTTTAACGACCCTGCCTCACGGAACGTCTGGTGGAATCTGTCTCGCTGGATTTTGGATTTTTGCACCAAGACTTCTGGGTTCATCACATGATTAGAATATCCAATCACAGCGAGCCTCTCCCTCACACATTCCATACACAGGAATTACCATTTTACTGACCCCACAATGTTTTTGTCATTCCATGGTGAGCATACACCAATTGAAAATGGACCCAGCAACTCAAGGTCAAATCTTGGACGAGGCAATTTGCTTTTAACATAGCGCTATTATTCTGGTGAAAAGTATGGATCCAACTATTCTCTATCCAGCAATGGGTTCAGGCTGAACTCTTTTAACCTTTTTATGACAACAAGCCAAGAAGGAAAGCTCTAAATTCAACCCAAAGGGACTTACTTCTCTTTGTCAAACTACTTCAAAAGCTCATCTTCCTCCTTCTTCTCCTCCTATTTATAGAGACAAATTAACAGCCAATCAATGTAATTGCAAATGTAATCCTAAGCCTGCTGTGTTTGTTTGGCAATCAAATCTCGTTCACTGCTAGACTGGTTAGAGTAACCAAAATTCTAAAGTCTTGGTGTGATGTTCAGCTCTAAACTAAAAAGGCAAAGAAGACTGCGTAGTCTCATTAAGAAAGGTGGTTGATGAATTTAATGGCATATCACTTTATCAAGGGTTATTTTATGTTTGAAGTTAGAGAATTATATTCATTGGACATTCATATTTACATTTTTTGCATAGTTATTTCTAAAGTGTTTTTTTTTTTGCACATAGTCCTATCGAATACAAATACTTTTTAAAAGATTTATTTGACCCATAGATGGGATCCTAACAATATTTGTCGTACGACACACTGAACGAGCGAGTACGGCACAAGGCCTTTTTAAGATGGGTCTAGATGGGGTCCTAATTGGTACTATTGTAAACCTAAACCATCTCTGTGTGAAAATTAGATCTTTTTCACTCGCAGACTGGTTAGATTAATCCAAACTCTGAAGTCTTAGTGTGATGGTGAGGTCAAAAATTTAGAAAAATTCGTTGTGTTCACACTAGCATATTGTGTCCACACTAGCATATTAGGTCCCTTGCGTGCCGCTGACGTTTTTAACATGGTTAGATCTAAAATGGAACAATTTCAAAGAGACGATCAAATCACCGAAAAACATAGCAATAAAGTTTACTGTCTATTTCATCAATACAAAGAAAAGAAAAGAATTCGTTCACAAAGATCTTCCTCGGCAGTTCTTAATTTGGGTAATGATGAGGTAGAACGTCTTCTACTTATTCTTCTCTGATCGTTGCCCAGTCGGTTGCGGCTGTAGAATACACTAACTACTTCACTAAACAATCTGATGGTGAGGTTCTAGTAATGCAGGAGCTTTGGGGAATGCGGAGTATCTCTTCATTGCCATCGCTCTCAGGTCCAATCTGGTCTTCGGTGGTAGCACCTGATAGGGTCCTATCTATGTGTCAAATAGAATTAAACTGCGTATTTATGCTAAACTGAATTGTTTGAAATAGAAGTGTTTTGACATTTAACTGTGTATAAACAAAAAAACTATACTTATACTAAACTGAATCGTTTGAAATAGAACTGTTTATATGTGTAAGAATGGATTTGGCATTGATAACATACAATGGTTAATGTGCCACTCTATTGAATCCACTCCCACGATTTCATCTAGAGAAAGAAGTTCCACCAACATTGACCACATAAGTCACCTTGTATCTTTTTTTTTTAATCTGTGGCTTGCCACTCTTTAAATCTGAACATTACTTTAAAATCAGACAATTCAGTACCGATTACACTTTAAATTCGGTGAATGAATTTTCCTTTTTTTCATGTCCAATTTAGTAACTGCTACTCGGCGGTCAATTTTCCACCCGATTCGCTGGCGGTCAGATTTTCAAAATGCTTATCTGATTTTAACGCTCCACACTCACCGTGCGCGTACCGGCATGTAGCCATCTCAACCCGATATCAGGGTGGCACTCACAAAATTCCTTGGCTATTTCCATCAGTTTTGACTGTCTAAATCGACTAATTTGTTAATAAATGCCCAGCTTGACGTCCCTCCCTTCGTCTTATGATATGCAAAACATATGGTAATTTTATACTTCATATAAAACGACACATGGTTATCGTTTGGCGTTACGAAGTTCTGTGAACTTCGTTGACTTTACTTGCTACAAGTCGGTGTTTTCAAGCATCGCATTTTAATTCAACACAGATTAAATGGCATCAATGTTCTTCATAAAACTTGCAAACACTGTTAAATTTATTCTTTGTTTTGGTTTGTTTGACGCCATATCAACTCTTTGTCGTTTATTGAATGCCAATTTATAAATAAATAATTTTAGTCAAAACAAGTTTGTAAATGACTGATACCGTGGAGTATCATTCAATAAATAAGGGGAAATTTGCCTGTTGGTAGTTTCCGTGGCTAAAGAACTGGACTGTGGACACAAAGCAAACGAGTTCGAATTCCAGTTGCTTTATAACGTTCACTTTCGCAAAAATGCACTTGAGAAAGGTATGATACCCATTATCCCCAGCTAAGTGTTAAATTGAGTCTGGACTATTTCATGCGGAAATTTGGTTGATTTCTTAATGGTTAATTATAAGAAAGAGAGAGAGAAAGAGAGACAGAGAGACAGAGAGACCAGAGAAGAAAGAATATTCGAGAGAAAGAAAACGATAAAAGAATGAAATAGAAAAGAGAGAGGGAAAGAAGTAGGAAAAAAGTAAAATAGAAGAAAGAGGTTTTAGTTTATTTGTTTATCGACATCTTATTGGTTATCTAACAACGAAATTTGATTTATTTATAAATGTTTGATAATGATAGGAAGATGGCGAGAGAAAGAGAAGGTTTGGTGGGTTGGATTTTATGGTATATCAACCTTTCTAGGTTATTTAACGCTAAATCTATTTTTATACAAATAATCAGTTCTATTTCAAACACTTCAGTTTTGCATGAATACACAGTTTAATTGTCAAAAACATTTCTTTTTCAAGCTATTCAGTTTAGTCAAACAGAGCTAATTCAGTTTAGTATGAGTACAGGTGTTTTGTTTACACACAGTTAAATGTCAAAAGAGTTCTATATTAAACAATTCAACTTAGTGTAAGTAGAGTTTCAATCTCAAAAACAGTTCCATTTCAAACAATTCAATTTAGCATAAATACGCAGTTTAAATGTAATTACATGGTTTAATTGTCAAAAATATTTTTATTTCAAACTATTCAGTTTAGTTAAACAATTCTATTTCAAGCAATTCAATTTAGTACAAGTACAGTTTTTGTCCACACACAGTTAGATGTCAAAGCAGTTCAATTTCAAACAATTCAGTTCAGCATAAGTACGCAGTTTAGTTCTATTTGACCATATCAGGTGCTACCACTCATGGCCAGAGTGGACCCGGAAGCGATGACAATGAAGGAGTACTCCACATTCCCCAAAGCTCTATCATTACTTGGGCTTCACCATCAGATTATTTAGTGTCTTATCTAGGACACTCATGGTGGGGTCTTACTCCTCTGGAGAGATGTATCCAAATACGCAGCGTAAATGTTTGATAACTATTTGTATTATCCACGTTCCCTTGCAATCATTTTTAAAACGCACTTTATTCGTCTTTAATAAAGAATTATTTGCACAGTTATACGGTATTAAGTATTTTTATCCAATACAAATAATTTTCTAGCTGATCTTTTTTGACAAGTTACTACCACTCCGGGTTTGAATGGACCGGAGCATATTTATTTACCCCACCCATCCACGATGAGCAGGTTAGTTTGGTTTCTTTGTTTAATGAAATATCAATCTTAGTGGGTTATTTAATGTCAAAGCCATCTTTATAGAAGAACAGTTGGTTTGGTTTCTTTGATGGCATATCAACATTCATGGTTTCTTTAATGCCTAAGCCATCTTTGTAGAAGGACAGTTTTTTTGATTTCTTAATTTAATGGCATATCAACCTTCATGGGTTATTTAATGCCAAAACCATCCTTGTAGAAAAGCATTTGGTTTGGTTTCTTTATTTTATGGCATACCAACATTCATGGATCATTTAATGTCAAAGCCATTCTTATAGAAGAACAGTTGGTCTGGTTTTTTTTTATTTAACGGCATATCAACCCTCAATGGTTATTTAAGAACCAAACCATCCTCGTAGAAGAGAAGTTGGTTTGGTTTCTTTATTTAATGGCATATCAACATTCATGGATTATTTAATACCAAAGCCATTCTTATAGAAGTTGGTTTGCTTTCTTATTTAATAGCATGACAACCTTTTAATGGGTATTTAATGGCAAAGCCATACATAATATAACTATATAATTACTTGAAAAAAGATTTCAGTCAATGTTTCACCATTCACTTCACTTCAAAAGCACTCACTCTCGTGGAAAAGATTACAAGAAACAAATCTCTCTCTCTCTCTCTCTCTCTCTCTCTCTCTCTCATTGCTCTCTTATAACCCCTACCTCATACCGTCAGTTTTTTCTTCTACTATATTATCAGTCCCCTCTCTCTCCCATCTATCTATCTATCTATCTATCTATCTATCTATCTATCTCGGCAGGAACTGTCTTTTAACCGATTGAAATATCTATGTCTCAGCACGCATTTGTTTGAGGAATGCAAATTACAAGATTATTCCATAATATTTTCCTCTGTGTGGCTTTGAAAAAATATACAGAGAATCTCAAAATAGATGCAATCCATTAATATGATATAATTTATTACTGAGACGAGCGCAATGGCGGTCATTTGGAACATGGGATCGATGACAAAAAAGGGTTACTCCGCATTCCCCAAAGCTCCTGCATTACTGGAACTTTATAATCATATTGTAAAAAATGGATCCTTTGAGATAGAGATATCAACTCAATGTTTTTTTTTAATTATTATATCAGCTTCTGGGACATTCAAACGTTTTTTTTTAGTTTCTTGTCTCAGTAATAAATCATTATCATATTATAATGGGTTGCATCAATTTTGAGACAGTTTTGAATGATTTTGTCTCCAAATAAATAGTGACGCGTAATATTTTTTCCTCTCTTGTCCGAGGCATTGTGATCCAAGATTAATAGTTGTTATCGTATCCTATTTTCAAATCTGAAACAAAAAAGAACACAACATTATTATTAGTAGTGGTCACATGGGTCTCATGTATATTGAACAACCCAGTTCCATTAATTTAGATGTTTTAATTTAGTTTGTTTAAGGAATATTCTATGAAGCCAGAAGGTTTAGCTATCGAATAAAAGATATTACAGCTTATCTTTCATCAGTTTATTAACTGCTTAATAAATAAAAACGCTACACATTCAGTGTTCTAAGTCATAACTTTTGCTTGGGTTAGTGTCAATTTTGACACATTTGATTAAATGTTTAAAGAAATAACTTTTATTCAATTGATAAACAATATATAAACATCGGTACTGTGTCAAGGTAATTTTTAGTAGTGGACTATTTTAATGTTAAAATTAAGGATACTTGGCGTTGCCCGGAGGAAATAACAGTAAATAGGACAGAATCTATGAAATAAGTATATTAATATATTTCTTCTTATGCAACATTGCCAAGTCGGCTGGGGCTGTAGAATACACCGACTGCATCTCTGTAGAGGAGTAAGTCCCCCACCACCAACGAGTGTTCTGGATATGACACTAAATAATCTGATGGTGAAGTTCCAATAATGCTGGAGTTTGGGAAATGTGGAACACCCCTTCATTGTCATTGCTCCCACGTTCACTCTGAACCGGTGTGGTAGCACCTTACTTATGGGTCAAACAGAAGTAAACTGCGTACTTATGCTAAACAGAATTGATTGAAATAGAATTGCTTTGAAATTTAACTGTATGTAGACAAAAACTGTATCTGTATTAAACTGAATTGTTTGAAATAGAATTGTTTGACTAAACTGAATAGTTTGAAAAAGAAATGTTTTTGACAATTAAACTGTGTATTCATGATAAACTGAATTGTTTGAAATAGAACTGATCATTTGTATAAAAATGAATTTGGCATTAAATAACCTATAAAGGTTAATATGCCATAAAACCAACCAACCATCTAAATTGAAAAATATCAAAAATATTTCGATGGGACTTAGAAAACGCTGACGGTTGAAGGGTGCCCTGGTACGATACTAAACTGCGTCTGATGGTGAGGCTCCAGTTCGGAAGATTTGGAGAGTGTGGAGTACTCCATTGACATTACTTACAGGTCTACTCTGACTTGGAGTGGCAGAAATTGTTAAGGTCCCATCTTTATGTCAAATAGATCTGTTTAAAAATTATCCAAATTCCATTGGACTTGTTGCGAAAAAAATTGAAACATCTATACAAAAATGTAAATATGAACGCACAATGAACGCAGTTCCCAAACCTCAAGGCATAAAATACCCTAGAAGGGTTGACATGCCGTTAAAACCAACTAATTAATTAAAACATCTATAGCTGAACCGTAACACAATACGAAGTAGAGTTTGTTATAAAATATTAGAGTGAGTCAAAAGTTTTGCAATATTTTGGTAATATGTGCTAGTTTGCGGAGTGTCTATCAGGTGACTGAAGCAGTTCAAGCCGTGGTTGGTACTCTGCTGTGTTTGGTAGTATCGTGGTAGTTGTGTATTGGTCCATTCCGTGTGGGATTTGAAAACTGCACGAAGAATTCACACATTATATTTTGCGAGTTCAATCTGGGCCAAATCGCCGCTGAAGCAACCAGAAACATTTGTGGTGCGAAAGGTGAAGGTGGAGTTGATCACAGTACAGTAACCAGACTGTTGAAGTAATTTCCCTCCGGTTGCACAAACCTCGAGGATCAAGCAATTTTAAATCGGCTAAAAAGCCGTGGATTCTGCGGGTATGTTTTAAGCCCTAGACGTAAATTTGGTGGGTCGAACTCGGAGATTATCAGGAGAGCCCAGTATTTCCCAGTCCACTGTGATTCGTCACCTTCTCAACATTTGCCAATCAAGTGAGTAGCATTCGGAGAGTATGAGGCGAGGTCGACATCTCACCGTCCAGTGTAATTTGTCACCCTCTCAACATTTGTAAATCCAGCGAGTAACAGTCGGACGGTATCTCGTAAGGTTGGCATCTCCCAGTTCAGTGTGATCTGTCACCTTCTCAACATTGAAGACGGCATCTCCCAGTTCAGTGTTATTCGTAACCTTCTCAACATTTACCAATCCAGTGAGGAGCAGTTGGAGATTATATCGGTATCTCATTGTCCAGTGTGGTTCGTCACCTCAACATTTACAATTCCAGCAAGCATCTCCAAGTCCAGTGTGGTTCGTCACATTTACGATCTATGCAAAAGCCTGTCACTTGCGTTACCAAAATATTGGAAAACATTTGTTTGTTTACTTATTCATTATTATTATTTACTCATTAGAGTTTTTCACATCAGCTAACGCTGATGGTCTTTCACTGGAGTTTGAGCGACAGCAAGTATCCTCAAGTCTCCAGGACTCTTCTCAGTATTTTAGCCGTTCTCAATAATGCTGTAGTTTGGATAGTCTCCCCTCGTCCGCCAACTTCCAAGTCCTCTAGTCCCTTTAGTAATCCTTTAGTTACTGTACCAAAAGCACCAATTACAATTGGTATAATTGTCACCAGCTTGTTCCACAGTTTTTTCAATTCCCTAACAAGGTCGAGGTACTTATCCTTCTTTTCACATTCTTTCAGTTTTATTCTGTGGTCAGCCGGGACAGCAAAGTCGACAATTTTGCAAATTCTCTTTTTTTTTTTTTTTGTAGATTATTATAAGGTCTGGTCTTCTGGCTGAGATTCGGTAATCCGTTTGTATGTCAAAGTCCCATAGGAGTTTATGTGTGGCATTTTCTAGGACAGGTGCTGCGTTGTGCATATATCATTTGTTCGTATGGTCAAATTTCAATTTCTTGCGCATCTCCCAGTGTATCCCCCTGCCCACCCAGTCGTGTCTAGTCTTATATTCCTTATTTTTATTATTATTTACTTTTAGAGTTCTTCACATCAGTATCAGCTGATGGTCCCTCACTAGAGCTTGAGTGACAGCAAGTTCCCTCAAGTCTCCAGGACTCTTCTCAGGATTCTGGCCGTTCTCATTTGGATAGTCACTGCCCGTCCGCCAACTTCCAAGTCGTCCAGGCCTTTTAATAATCCTTTAGTTATTCTGCCAAAAACACCAATTACAACTGGCACTATCATAACTTACATGTTCCACAGCTTTTTAAATTCTCTAGCAAGGTCGAGGTACTTATCCTTCTTTTCACATTCTTTCAGTTTTAGTCTGTGGTCAGCTGGGACAGCAAAGTCGACAATTTTGCAAATTCTCTCTTTTTTTTTTTTTTTTTTTTTGTTAATTATTATAAGGTCTGGTCTTCTGGCCGAGATTAGGTGATCCGTGTGTATGTTAAAGTACCATAGAAGACTTTGACATACACACAGATCATACATTATTATTATCATTATTATTATTTTGTATTTCAGGCCAGGACTGGGTGAATCAGGCAGAAAAAGAATTGCTATTTATGTCAAAGCAAAAAAGAAATGAAAACGTAGCCAAAAATATCATTCTCTTTCTCGGGGATGCAATGAGTCTGAGCACAATTGCTGCCGGGAGAATCTTAAAAGGGCAGCTCAATGGGAAGGCCTACGACCCCCTGGTGTTTGAAGAGTTTCCTAATGTTGCCCTCAGTAAGGTAAGCTATATAAAACGTGAACATTTCAACTATCTATACTTCATTTTTTAGCATCTTATCACGGTAGGATAAATTGTCAGCTTCGTGGACATTTGGGTTGGACATTTTAAACTTGTCAAAAAATATGATAATTTTGCCTGATCTTTAAGTCATCATCCTATTAAGTCTTTGTTGACAGTAAGTTATTTTTTTGTAGCTGTAAGAGTACATTATATATATATATATATATAGGATTGGGTCATGAATAATTTCCATGTTAGTAAGATCATTAATAATTTAACAATGAATTCAATTCAATCAATAGTAGATTTGCCATTATTTTGAATCGCCTCTTGCCATTTGTCAGGTGGCTTGTTGATTCCTCTTTCGTAAAATTCAGCTGGTTGCCGGCTCATGAAGTTTCCCTCAAACGTTTTTACCTGATCTTCTTGAAAAATCTTTTTGTCAGTCAGAGCATTTTCAGGAGAACGAAAAATATGGAAATCACTTGCTTCAAGATGAAAGTGGTAGATGGTGCAGAACAGAACAGCCTAAATCCAATATTCTTACTTGCGTGATTCTTGCAGAATGTGGCCTTGTGTTATCAAAGAGAAGCACAATGTTTGCCCTATTGACAAGAGTACAGTGTTGTCTTAGACGATTTTCATACTCACTTTTCCTATCTTTTTCAAGTGACGGCTGATTGTGGATTGGAATATGTTGAGGTGAAGTGCTAATTCTCGAGTACTTTTGCGCGAGCAGAACTCCATCAATTCTCTTTAAGTATCTTGATCGAGGTCGGATGAGTGTCCTGGTCTGGGTTCATCTCTCAATCACATATCAGCCAAACGAAACCTTGTAAACCAGTTTTGGACTTGGTGATCAGTAATGACATAAACACCAGAAACTTTCTTAGCGGTTTCTGTTGTGTGTTTGTTATTCTTAAACTCCCACAATATTACATATCAAATATTCATTTATAGTTCGTCCATTTTAGAGTCGGGAGATTATAGATTAAAATATGATACGTTCTCTTTCACTACTGAAATAAGAATGACTGATGAAGGCACTCTTTAATTAGATAATTGTTGGTTGCGTTTAAAACATTGAAAGTTTGAAATTTTGTAGTTACTACTTGTTTTTGAAAGCGGACACTATTCATGACTCAACTTAATACACACATAAAGATAGATAGATAGATAGATACTGACATGTATATGTATGTATGCATGTATAGATAGATAGATGAGAACATACTAATATATGTATGGATAGATAGATAGATAGATAGATCGTGTTGTGATGCTGACAAAAGAAAGACACGGGAAACACAAAAAGGTTGATAGAAAAACATTTATATTCAAGTAACAGAAACAAGATACAAGTGAATCTGGTTAATCAGTAGTTAGTTGATAGGAAGCAGAGAGTCCAGTGGGGTAGTGACGATCCGTCCACTACACAGATGGTATCACACGTGATTGTGTCACGGTGATTTGGTTAACTCCATCTAACGCTCTTGTTGACGTGTATTTATGGAGGAGGGCGAGTCCCTTACGTAGGGAGTACGATAGATAGATAGATAGATAGATAGATAGATAGATAGATAGATAGATAGATTTACATTGTAATTTATTTTCTAAAAAAATCTTATATCACAGTTTTAAGTGAAATAATTTATGTCCTTTAAGAGAGGTGAGAAATTTCCTGTATGCGCTACACAGTCGGCTAGGGTTAGAATACATCGACTGCATCTCTGCAGAGGGGTAAGACTCCCCTAATGAGTGTCATGGATATGAGACTAAACAATCTGATGGTGAGGATCCAATAATGCTGGAGCTTTGGTGAATGCGGAGGATCCCTTCATTACCATCGCACCCAGGTCCACTCTGGCCCGAAGTGGAAGCCCCTGATAGGGTCCTATCTTTGGATCAAATAGAACTGTTTTACATTTAAACTGAGCGAGAACAAATGAATTATGCTAAACTGAATTGTTTGAAATTTAATAATTTAACTGCGTGTAAACAAATGACGGATGTTTACTTGAATTGTTAGTGGTACATAGCAATACATGGAACCGTAAACTTTGTTGACTTATGCTTAACTGAAGTGTTTGAAATAGAACTGTTTGATTATTCAACTATGTGTAAACATGACTAATGTTTAATTGAATTGTTTGTGTTAAATAGCTATACTTGAGAACATTAAACTTTGTGCAAACAAAGGATTAATAATAAATATAGTTGATCATATTGGAAAAAAATAAGTGAAACCATTTTACTGTGTGCCAAAATATAAAAAAATGAGTTCAGACTCGTTTAAAAATGTTTTCAACAAAATGTGTTTTGAAATCATATATATTTTATATATATATGTATAAAGAGGATTTGGCATTAAATAACCTACAATGGTTGATATGCCATAAAACCAAAACAAACCAAATCATATATATTTAATATATATGTATTAAGAGGATTTGCATTAAACAACGTACAATTGTTGATATGCCGTAAAATCTAACCCAACCAAATTATATATGTATTTAATATATATGTATAAAGAGGATTTGGCATTAAATAACCTACAATGGTTGATATATCATAAAACCTAACCAAACCAAATCATATGTATTTAACATATATATATATATAAAGGATTTGGCATTAAGTAACCTACGATAGGGGATATGGAAAAAAACCTTACCAAATCAAATCAAATATATTCAATATATATATATATATATATATATATATCAAACCAAAAAACAATAGACTGAATTGGTCGTTTCATGAATATCTATTTTAAACATTGCAAATTTGACAAAGTTTTGTTTGTTTATCAACCTTCTTGGGTTATTTAATACCAAAGTCATCAGTATAGAAGAACAGTGGGGGTACAATTTAAACAATAGATTGAAGGATAAGGGAGTTCATGCCTAACCCAAGGGCATTAATCCAAAAGTAAACGCAATGACGTGATTAAAGTTCAAACTCGCTTACTGCAAATTTGTCCAAAAATATAATAAACCATTGAATTGGAACACGTCTAAGGGACAAAATTTCACCAGGAATCCATTTATGACCCCTTAATAACCCTACATTAGATAGAATGTAATATTTATTTGACATTTGACCTACTTATAAAATCATAAATTGGCCAAAATGGAATAATATTTTGTGATTATTTTAGTATCAAACAGATTCCCGACTTTATGTCAAATAGAAAGCCTCTAATAAACTCCCTGTGGCCAAAAAGATTCAGTTCTGTTATGATTCAAGTTGTAAACTGACTTCCGATTTTATGTCTATTAAGAATTCTCATAAATCCTGGTTAATCACGGTGGGTCCATCTTTGAGACTGAAATTTTAAAATTTAAGTAAGGCTGTGCACACAGCTAAGCTACTTTTATAATAAAGTGATGATGTCTTGACGTCTAAACAAAATCCAGACAAATCAGTTGCAATTTTGGAAAAACTATTGGAAGCTAGTCTTCATACAAATAAAATACACTCCACACACAAAGGCGGTAGCTAAATTGGCCGGTCCGTGGACATTTACTTTGAAAGTTGCAAATTTGTAAAATAAATGATAAATCATCTAATTGCTTCATATTTATAGACCGGGATTTTACCAGGAATCCATTTATGACCTCTAAATTGCCCGTTGTTGGAAAGAATTTAATATTTATCAAACTTTTGATATACACGTAGAAGTGCCAAAAAATGACAACAAGATCAATTGGCAATATATACCACACATCACTCACTTTCAACATTCAATATGTAATATAGACCAAAAACTAGTAATTAGGGACCCTTTCCTGCTATTTTACGATTTTTAATAATTTTTCTATGATCATGTTTTATAAATATCTTGAAATAGAATAAATTTCGTCTGAAAAAAAATTTAAGAAATTCTTGATGATGGATAGATGTTTTCCAAATAGCCAGGGTAGAACTGAATGAAATTTACTAAAAGAGATACCATATAGGTTCTTGTTTTAGAATATATATATATATATATATATATATATATATATATATATATATATATATATATTCAAATGAATTAAGTCTAATAATACTTATAAGGAAGAATCTATACTGAATATATAATAATAATAATAATAATAATAACTATAATTAATAATAATAATTAATAATAATAGTAATACTAATATACTCTAACAGGGTGCAACACCGTATAAGTAACGCGATAAAAACTAGATTATAAAATATTGGGTTAATATTTTATGTATAGTATATTTTTCCGATATTCATATATATATATATATATATATATCGTTGTTTTTTTCTTAATGAAAATATATATATATATATATATATATATATATATATATATATATATCAGGGGCGGAGACGGGGGTAGTGCTACTCGTGCCCGGCACAACCAATAACTCGGTCAATGTTATTCAAAATGGACTAAAAATCATCCATTAATTTCAAGCAAACATACTTAGTCTGATCTCAATTAAATTACGTATCTATTCAAGTTTCGATAACTAAGTAGCCAAAAGTTCATAAATATATCTGGGAATAATACAACGATGCTGTTTTGAACGGATGGTCTTTGTCCGGCCACCGCCAGATTCATTGAACATCCCATAAAATCGGCTATAATGTTGAACACGCGCTATCCGTGCCCAGCACTAGACCCTTATAATAACAGTAATGTTAGAGAAATACGCTTTTGGCTGTAGCCAATAGCAAGAGCAACCGTGCTGAAAAATCTTAGCACAGACTGCTGATAGATATATTGGGAAGAGGGAGAGGGACAGAGAGAGAAAGAGAGGGAGAGGATAGCAGATTAGAGCCGTCGCGACGTCATCATCATCGCTATGGTAAATGTTGGTTAAACGGCGTGTTTTAATTCGTTTTTTCACTAACAGATGTCTATTTCTATAATGAATGTTGCATATATTACATTCTGTAACTAAAATTTGTTTATTTGAATACATTTTCAACAAATAATCTTTATTTTAAGCGAAATTGTAACTACTAGCTGTGTCTGTGTATATTGTCATCAATTTCTTTATTCTAATAAACATATTTTTCTCGTCATAGTAATGAACATCTCTTTTCTTTTGAAAGGAAAAAAAATTATCTTATCTATTGTATTAACAAGACTACAAATTATATAGTATCTTGATTGTTTACAAAAAAACACCATGAGAGGTACGTTTGTCAATCTGTGCTATACAATGGAGAATCACGCAATAGCAACTATGATGACTTACTTTGGGTCCACAGACCACGGGTTGGGAACTGAAGTTGACAGAGGGCGGGGGGCACGAGTAGCGAAAATAGGCTAGAGTCGCCACTGATATATATATATATATATATATATAATGAATATTGATGCATAATTACTTAAATGTCTAAATGAAGACAAACTATTTCTCGGACATTAGCCTAATGAGTAGAGTGTTCGCCAATGGCCCGGGAGACCTGGGTTCAATCCCTGGTCGAGTCATAGCAAAGACTCAAAAGTGATACTTGATGCCTCCTTGCTTAACATTCAGCATTATGAGGTACGGATCAAGGGTAAAGTGAGTCAATCCTGAGAAAGGAGTAGCGCCCTCTCTATACCTTTGTGTAGTAGTTATCGAAAAGGGAACCTTCGGGTCAACCTCGACTACTGTCGCCAACTATTTTCCCAGGAATAACAGTAAGACTCCATTAAAATTGTTCGCCATCTAAGGAGCTTGGAAGCCATTTTAAAGGTTGCACCATAATTTCGATGATAAATTTACACGCACAAATTTTACTATTAATTTTTCAGCAAAACCATCAACTTCAAAACACCGTAAATTTTCAACTTAAAATGATTGAAACAAAATTTTTAAAATATGCTTACCCCAGAATTCAAGATTAATAATTTGTCCATACCCTGTTACACTAGCAACCTTAAAGAATAGCCAATATTTGACCCTGACCTTCGGTATATTTGTTCTCGCTACAAGTAAATATTCTTGACCCAACATTCAACTATCCACCAATCTCAAGGGCTTTGCAGAGGGATAAGCCCCCCCCTCTTCTCAAATGAGTGTCTTAGGTATGGTACTAAACTGGGTCTGATGATGACGTTCTAGTTCTCGAGATCTGGGTAGTGTGGTGTACCCCATCATTGTCATTACTCCAGGCTTACTCTGACCTGGTGGAGCAGTATCTGTTAGGGTCTCATCAAAAGTTTAAATAGATTTGTTTAAAATTATTGGTATTAGATAGGAATACTTGATGCCATATATCCGTAAATCCTTTTTACCACGAATAGTTACTTAAAGCTCTAATTGTTTACTAAGGATTATTATTATTTGCTTGAAACCTTATAACTGTATGCAGACAAGCAACTATTATTAAATAGAAATAATTACTTGAAACCATATGATTATTAATAGATAGAAATACTTGAAACCCTACAACTTTATTTGTATTAGATAGAAATACTATATATCATATAACTTTACAAAAAAAATTCTTCAGAAACAAAAGGGAGTCTTAATGTTATATAATTGCGGAAGGATATTTTTTTATATTATCATTTTTCGTTGGTTATATCTTATCATTAGGTTTGGTTAGGCTTAGAACTATTCGGCTTAGTGCACGTGCAGGTGCACACATTGAGTGCAGTTCACACTCGCGCGCGGAGGATGTGACAATCACAAATGTCATAATAAAAATCTCAGATTGGAACTGGGACTGGGGTGGGAATGACGTCTTGTCCGGAAGCGAGGGGCTGGGAATTTTGGTGATTTTTGAAAAAAGCAGTTAGTTGAGATTTGTCTCTGGGCGAGGCTAGTTGAGATTCGGTTCTGGGCGAGGCCAGTCGAGTGGTGGTCTTCGGGATGCGCCGCGCGTTTGTTAGGTCAGTGAGTTGAGACTTTGGACTCTGGGCCGGCCAGTTCAGCTGGGGAGTTGACTAAAGAACAATGTAGAAACAGTCAGCATAGTAAAAATTGTGTCTCTCTCTCTCCTCATGTCGAAAAAATAAAAGTAAAAAAATAAGTTAATAAACGTTTCGTACCTGAACTAAAGAAAGACGTCTGTGTTATTCGGTATTTCCATGCATCTTCACATTTTACATATATGTATATGTTACATTAACTAGTGTTGTGATTAGCGCACTGGACTGCGACATGGTCGAAAGCGAGTTCGAACTCTAGTCGTGCTATAACGTTTACTTTCGGACTAATAGCCTTGAGAAAGACATGCACTCCCTTATTTTCCCTCCCATGAGGTAAATATTACCACTACTGTTCTTCGTCAAGGATAGCTTTGACATTAAATAACCCACGAAGGTTGATATCCCATTAACCAAAGAAACCAACTAATCCTAAGAAAAAACAGCTCAAAAATTTACGAATAAATGTACGGTGAAAGCGTTTCCCGAACCTCTTGGCATGAAATTCTCCTAGACGCTTCGACTTGCCGTTAAAGTCATTGAATCAATTTTTATATATCCCTCGTTTTCTCTTTCTCTTCTTTCTAGTATATCTAAAACTAAATAGTGTATCAGAAGAATGTAAATCTATCGTGGGAGCAAAAGTGAAACGTAAATCTTGTAGTGAAAGATGTTAAATTATGAAATGTACATTATTCTATTCTATTTTTTGTTTCAGACATATTCTTCAGACCGGCAGGTGTCTGACTCTGCCTCAACAGGAACCGCTTACTTTTGTGGGGTGAAGACAAATTTCGGAGTGCTGGGTTTCGACAGCCAAACAAAGTTATCCGTATGTGCCTCTCCGGAGGAGCAAAACCGTAGCAGAGTCGACTCTATTCTGAAGATGGCCCATGACGCAGGTACTTAAGGCATTAACTAAAGCTTACATTCTCTCAGAGAAACAAAAGTGAAAAACATCAGTGCAAAATCATAGCCTTTCTTCTATGACCAACAACTTTGTCACAGTTAAAAAAGACTTTATGTCACTTCGGAGTTAGAAAGTCAGAAAAATCCAGTAACATGTCTATCACATCGGTTAGCTAAATTGAATGATTCGTCGACATTCTGACTGAATATTGCATCTTTGTCAAAAATATAATATACTATTCAATGAGCACATGTTTATGGGCCAAATTTTAACAAAGAATCCATTTTTGACCTCTAAAATGCCCAATGTTGAAAATATAATAAACTATACAATGAGCACAATTTTTATGGGCCAAAATATCACTTAGAATCCATTTTATGACCTCTAAAAAGCCAAATGTTGAGAATATAATAAACTATCTAATAAGCCCATGTTTATGGACCAGAATTTCACTAGAAATCCAGTTATAACCTCTAAAAGGCTCAATGTTGGAAATAAGATAAACTATACAATGAACACATGTTTATGGGCCTAAATTTCACCAGGAATAGATGACTTTTAAATTACCCTATGTTGGAAAGAATTTAATATCTCTTAGACTTTTGACACACACGTAATAAAGTAGAAAAATTAAAATTACAACTCAAGTTCAATTAGTTCAATTATACCACACATCATTCGGTTTCAACATTCAATATATAATATAATATAGACCGAAACCGAGAGATAGGAACTCTTTCATCCTATTTATCGATTATTTCTAATAATTTTTCTGTGGTTATGTTTTTATAAATGCCTTGAAATTTTGCTGAAAATTTTGAAGAAAATTTTGATTATGGATGTTTTTAAATAGCCGAGACAGAAACCTAATTAAATTAAACAGACTGCATGTTGGGTCTTGTTTTAGAATATATATATATATATATATATATATATATATGTGTGTGTGTGTGTGTGTGTGTGTGTGTGTGTGTGTGTGTGTGTGTGTGTGTGTGTTCGTAGATATACATATGTATATAGATATATGATAGATATGGATGATTGTGTATATATGTGAAAAATATGTGTATACTTTGCATATATATATATATATATATATATATACGAAGTATTTTCTACCAAGGCGTTTTTATGATATTTCTAGAAATACTTCTGTGTTTTTAACTTTGTTTTACCTATAAATTTGGTTACAAAAAGTAGCATTTTATTGAAATGACCCGAAAAATATATTATTAAACCCTTCAGTCCAAAAAATCAGAATATTTCTTTGAACCATGGGATGTCTTGTCTTAAATTAGCGTATATCATAATTTCGATGATAAATTTGCTGGCACAAATTCTACCATTATTTTTCTACTCAGTAACAGCAGATATTATAGGCGACCTGAGTTCAAAACCAGGACAGGGCTGTTTGCATTTCACATAGTGCTAATACTCCTGAGAAAGGTTATTCATCCATCTATTCTCGCTCTTAACAGAGCAGTCTGTGTTTTTTAACGTTGATATAGCAACTGGTCTAGGAGAAGGAAAACTCTGAATTCAAACCAGTAAAACTTCTTTCAAAAACTGACATTGTGTTGCATCCAGCGCAAACTGAGGGTTTGGGTATATATATATATATATATATATATATATATATATATATATAATATTCAAAGCTTTTCTAATAAATTGAACACTCGGTAGCTGTTAAGTGTATATATGCGTTAAAATCCCTTCGATTACGCTGAGTTTGCTGATGGATGTACGATAAGATATCTGACTGGCGTAAAGTCAACCAGGTTTCGATCCCAATTTGAAGCATTTCATGTGTCTAGCCACATGATGAGTTGTGATACAACGGAACAGTTTGTCAATGGATGACACACACACACACACACACACACACACACATATATATATATATATATATATATATATATATATATATTATTAACCCTTCTGGAGGCAACACCCCACACACTCCACAAAAAGCAGCTATACGGCCACCTATCACCCATCACGAAAACTATCCAAGTTAGACGAATCAGACATGTGGGACACTGCTGGAGAAGTAAGGACGGGCTCCTAAGCGATATACTCCTGTGGATCCCTTCACATGGGCGAGCAAAGTTAGGACGACCAGCTAGAACCTATATACAACAGATCAGTACTGATACCGGACGTAGCTTAGAAGACCTGCTGGGAGCGATGGACGATAGAGACGGGTGGCGAAAGAGGGTCAGGGAAATCCGTGCTGGCAGTACAACACATGATGATGATGATTAACCTTTAAACTCTTAAAGAATTGGATGTTTTCTTTTCGAGTTGCGATCTTGTTATGAAGGTATCCATTTTATGTAAAAGTGTATTTTTGCCATATTTTTTTTTAAAGAAATTAATTCTTAGAGCAATAGTAGCATCATATATAAAGTGAGATATTTTCAATATTTGCTGTCTAGGCATAATTATCAATGAAGACCTTTATTTTTGCCCCGGTCAAAACTCCGTGACTTTTTGAAAACTTTATTGTGCATTCATTGGGCGGAAATTTCTTATCAGTTGCCATTTGCTGCTTCATCTTCGTTGAAAGCAAATTAATTTAATTCTTATCTGACAGAAAAATATGACTTTATTTATTACTCATCACCTTAGGCTTATTTCTACTTTCTGTCAACAACACGATTAATATAGCGTCCCTAATTCTGACTTATGTACACTGACACTAAAATTTATATATATATATATATATATATATATATATATATGGTCGAGTCATGAATAATTTCCATGTTAGTAAGATATAATTTGATCATTAATAATTTAACAATGAATTCAATTCAATCAATAGTAGATTCAGGGGTGTCCTCTTAGTGTAACGGTTAAAGCGATGGACTGCGGAATCGTAGTAAGCGAGTTCGTACTCCAGTCGCGCTATTACGTTCACTTTCGGGCAAATACCCTTTGGAAAGGTATGAACCCCTTATCCTCCCAGCTATGGGTTAAATAGTACCACTATTGTTCTTCTAGGAGAATGGCTTCGGCATTAAATAACCTACAAAGGTTGATATGCCATTAAACAAAGAAACCAAACCAATAGTAGATTCGCCATTATTTTGGATTGCCATTTGTCAGGTTTGCTTGTTGATACCTCTTTAGTAAAATTTAGCTGGTTGCCGGCTCATGCAGTTTCCCACAAACGCTTTTACCTGATCTTCTTGAAAAATCTTTTTGTCAGTCAGAGCATTTTCAGGAGAACCAAAAACATGGAAATCACTTGGTTCAAGGTCTGATGAAAGTGGTAGATGGTGTAGAACAGAACAGCCTATATCCGATATTCTATCTTGCGTGATTCTTGCAGACTGTGGCCTTGTGTTATCAAAGAGAAGCACAATGTTTGCCCTATTGACAAGAGTACAGAGTTGTCTTAGACGATTTTCATACTCACTTTTCCTATCTTTTTCAAGTGACGGCTGATTGTGGATTGGAATATGTTGAGGTGAAGTGCTAATTCTCAATCACATATCAGCCAAACGAAACCTTGTAAACCAGTTTCGGACTTGGTGATCAGTAATGACATAAACACCAGAAACATTCTTAGCGGTTTCTGTTGTGTGTTTGTTATTTTTAAACTCCCACAATATTACATATCAAATATTCATTTATAGTTCGTCCATTTTAGAGTCGTGAGATCATAGATTAAAATATGATACGTTCTCTTTCACTACTGAAATAAGAATGACTGATAAAGGCACTCTTTTATTAGATAATTGTTGGTTGCGTTTAAAACATTGAAAGTTTGAAATTTGTTGGCACTACTTGTTTTTGAAAACAACGGAAATTATCTATTAATCAACCTTTTATAGATATATAACCTCGTCAACAATAATAACCCTTTTTCCTCGACTAGTTACCTTTGTACGTCCAATGTAGCATACAATTCTAAATGTCCAACATAAGTTCCATCTCTCAACACCTTAAATCACATTCGTGCCCCTCGTCCAAATACAGAAAAATTCTAACTGAAAATACCTCCATATTTCGCAAAGAAAAATAAAAAAACAAGCAAAACCCATAAAACTATGAAATTCTCAATATAAAGACCAACAAACCTTCCGTAAACCAGATCAATTTTGAATGAAGCAGCCTCGTTCTCAAATGCCTTTAACATTTCTCCTACCAATTCTTCCTCTTACCTCCAGTAAACTTATTCTCTTTTGTAAATCCCCCTCTCTTTCTTAAAATAAATGTATACGTCTACTCATTGTGTTTGTCATTTCACAATTCGTTCCCCCAAAGCTGGCTCCAGTTAGGGCCGAAAGTCAATGAGAAAAATATGATTTTTTTTTTATTCATTCTATCCAATATTCAAATGCCTCATAAGAAGATTTGAACGAATTAATTATAAATTGGGCAGAAGTACACTGTCTTTTTTAATCAAATACGTTTAAAAAGAAATTTGCTGTGGAATTAAGAAGCAAGATACTCTTATGCTTATTCTATTAACATTATCCCGTACAAAATTAGAAATATCTTCATTTATCAAGTTTAACGTATTATTCATTTCGGTTGAATCTTGCAACACATAAACAAGACGAAGTGAATACAGTGACTGCTTCTCCAAGAGTATGCTGGGTATGAAATAAGACAGTATTCAGTAGTAACGACCCAGGGCTCTCGGAAGTGTGGAGTAAACCTTCTTTGCCATTACTCCTAAGTCCACTCTGAGTGGTAGTACCTGTTATTGTCCTATATGTAGTTCAAATTGATGTGTTTAAAATTTATTTGTGTTAGATAGGAATACTTGATACCTTATAACTGGATGCAAATTGTTTTAATAATAGTTTGCTTTAATTGTTTACTAAGGATTATTATTATTAGTTACTTGAAAGCATATAACTCTGTGCCAATTATTTGTATTAAGAATAGTTACTTGAAGCTATAATTGTTTACTAAGGATTATTATTATCCTATTTACCAACCCCTCTACTCGGGTAGGATATGACACAAGGTCAATTTTTAAGCGGAGTTTAACAGATTTGAATTCAGAGTTTTCCTTCTCCTAGATTAGTTGCCACACCAAGGCTGAAGAACTCTGTCCTACTATTTACCCATAGCTGGAGGGAGAATAATTGGATTCATACCTTTCCCAAGGGTATTAGTGCTATGTGAAATGCAATCAGTTTCGTCCAGGATTTGAACTCGTGTCGCTGTGTCCATTTCATACGACGATAACCATTACACCACACCACAATTGTTTACAATCAACAACAAATTTGTTGTCTGCGTTTTTTTAGTTGATTTAAGACGAATCTGATGCGCTGAATCCAAAAATCACATGGGTTTTGCTCAATAAGATCAATTTTTTGAGCTATGGCCACATGTTGTTTTTACGTTTTTGTTCACATGTACGCATGTGTGTAGCCTTTTAGAAGAAGTCGGTGGGGGTGAAATGCCATGACGAATAATTGTTTTGATTGGAAATGATTATTTTAATGACAAGAAGCATTCAGGTCCGATAGTTCTGGGTGATTATGTCGAAAAGGGATCAGTTTGAAGACATGAAACCTCGAAATCTTCCAAAAATTGGTAGCTCATTGTGATGAAATTCCAGTGTCTATCTTCGGAGAACTTCCTGGCATTAGTGATGCTTCCAGTGTTGAAGGACATGAAGACGAAGAAGAAGTGGTTCTTGAACATGATGCTCCACTTCCATTTTCCCAAAAGGAGTTGAATGATCTAGTTCGCGACCTCAGCTTGTCAAAGGACTCTACCGAACTGTTGGCATCCAGATTGAAGGAAAAAACATCCTCTCTAACAGTGCTCGCGTCTGCTTCTTCCGCAACAGGCATCAAGAGTACCTCCGTTTTTCTCTACAATGAAGGACTTGGTGTACTGTGCAGATATTTCGCAGCTTCTGGTCAAGCTTGGAGTGCCACAGTATAAACCCAAAGATTGGAGACTGTTCATTGACAGCAGCAAGCGATCACTAAAATGTGTTCTACTACACAACGGCAACCAGTTTGCCTCTGTACCCATCGCTCACTCGACTACACTGAAGAAAAAGTATGAAGCGGTGAAGTATGTGCTGGAGAAAATTGGTTATGATCAATATAAGTGGTTTATTTGGGTTGACCTGAAGATGGTGAACATTTTGTTGGAACAACAGTGTGGCTTCAAGAAGTACCCATGTTTTCTGTGCATGTGGGATAGTAGGGACCGTGCTCAGCATTACACAAAGAAGGACTGGCCTTTGCGGAAGGCCGAAAACTCAATGAACGAAGTGGAACTAGAAGCGCGGAAGGCATTTTTTCTGGTAGTGAAGAACTTTCTTGGCAACAATAAGGCCAGAAACTACGCAGACCTTGTCAACAACATGCTAACTGCTTTCAGAAACCTGGGCTGCAACATGAGCATCAAGATGCACTACCTATTTTCACATATAGACCGGTTTCCTGAGAATCCAGGTCGCTGGGGCGCAGTCATGATGGCTGACTACTGTAAGAATCTGAAGAGAGACCTCCCGGCCGCTGAGCATTCCAGGAGTTCGAAAAAACGGAAGTTCAAGCCCTGAAGTTTGAACAATGGTAAAGCAACATGCAATTTACGTGTACTTACCTTTATCAATGCCCACCATTCAGTTTACAGAAATCGAAGTTTCTATCAGGTAATCAATATATGTTTTTTTTTTTTCTCATAAAAAATAGCTAGGATATGTGTTGACAAAAATCAGAAGATAATGCCACAAAAATGTAATCGATTTTGTCAAAAGATCTGATTCTTTTTCAAATCAACCTCACAAAAAAACCTGAGCTGATGGGGAGAAACGGATGCCATTTCCTGATTCAGCAGTGCAAAAATACCCTAAATCAGTTGTAGAAATCTAGACAACATTCAAAAAGTAAAAAAATTGTTGCCCAGTGTTATTATTACTTACGTGAAAGCATATAACCGTGTGCAAATTATTTGTATTTAGAATAGTTACTTGAAGCTAGAATTGTTTACTAAGGATTATTATTATTATTATTAGTTACTTGAAAGCATATAACTGTGTGCCAATTATTTGTATTAATAATGGTTACTTGAAGCTATAATTGTTTACTAAGGATTATTATTATTATTATTATTAGTTACTTGAAAGAATATAACTGTGTGCAAATTATTTGTATTAAGACTAGTTACTTGAAGCTAGAATTGTTTACTAAGGATTATTATTATTATTATTATTATTATTATTATTATTATTAGTTACTTGAAAGCATATAACTGTGTGCCAATTATTTGTATTAATAATGGTTACTTGAAGCTATAATTGTTTACTAAGGATTATTATTATTATTATTAGTTACTTGAAAGCATATAACTGTGTGCCAATTTTTTGTATTAATAATGGTTACTTGAAGCTATAATTGTTTACTAAGGATTATTATTATTATTATTAGTTACTTGAAAGAATATAACTGTGTGCCAATTATTTGTATTAAGAATAGTTACTTGAGGCAATAATTGTTTATTATAATTTTTATCAGGATTATTATTATCAGTTACTTGAAGGCATATAACTGTGTGCCAATTATTTTTTTATAATTAGTTACTTGAAGCTATGATTGTTTACTCAGGATTATTATTAGATACTTGAAACTATATAAGTGTGTGCAAACAAATGATTATAATTGTTTTTTTTTTTTCTTGATTAGGTAAATTGACCGGTGTGGTAACAAATACACGAATCACGCATGCCTCACCAGCCGCATCTTACGCGCACATTGCTGACCGCGACTGGGAATCAGACAACGACATGGTCAATGTAAGCGGAAGCTGCGTGGACATCGCCCGCCAGTTGATTGACGAGAACAAACACATCCGGGTCAGTTTTTGGTGGATTTAATTCAATTTTAATGAAGGGGGCACACGACACAACAAAATGCTTCTGTCTGGCCAGCATCATTTTCTTGGTTTTTTAAAATTATCATTACGAAGTTTCGACAATTATTTCGGCCTTTTAAATGTATCTGTTGACTCCAGTAACTTCCAAGAAAAGACGAGCAGAATTGATTGTATGTGTGCATGCGTGCGAACGTGTGTGTGTGTGTGTGTATGTGTGTGTGTTTTGCGTCCGCACCTTTGTATATCTACGGTGTATGCGTGCATGCGAGTGCATATGTGTGCGAGAGACATATACATTTGTGTAAATGTGTATGTAAACCGCTTCAATATCTATCTATCTATCTATCTATCTCAGTTGGATCATTTTCTATCGATTTATTTACGTTCATTATCTGTATATCGATCTATATGTCTCGGTTTGTCCACTATCAATCTATCGATATATCTATTTTAGATTGATCATTATCTATCTATCTATCTATCCTTATATTTATCTATCTATCTATCTATCTATCTCAGCCTGTTCATATTTATCTATCTATGTCAGTTAGTTCATATCTATCTATCTATCTATCTATCCTTATATTCATCTATCTATCTATCTATCTATCTATCTATCTATCTATCATCTATCTATCTATCTATCTATCTATCTATCTATCCTTATATTCATCTATCTATCTATCTATCCTTATATTCATCTATCTATCTATCTATCTCAGCCTGTTCATATTTATCTGTCTATGTCAGTTAGTTCATATCTATCTATCTATCTATCTATCTATCTATCTATCTATCTATCCTTATATTCATCTATCTATCTATCTATCCTTCTATCTATCCTTATATTCATCTATCTATCTATCTCAGCCTGTTCATATTTATCTATCTATGTCAGTTAGTTCATATCTATCTGTCTATCTCAGTCTCTTCAAATCTATCTATCTATCTATCTATCTATCTATCTATCTATCTATCTCAGTCTCTTCAAATCTATCTATCTATCTATCTCAGTTGGATCATTTTCTATCGATTTATTTACGTTCATTATCTGTATATCGATCTATATGTCTCGGTTTGTCCACTATCAATCTATCGATATATCTATTTTAGATTGATCATTATCTATCTATCTATCTATCCTTATATTCATCTATCTATCTATCTATCTATCTATCTCAGCCTGTTCATATTTATCTATCTATGTCAGTTAGTTCATATCTATCTATCTATCTATCTATCCTTATATTCATCTATCTATCTATCTATCTATCTATCTATCTATCTATCTATCTATCTATCCTTATATCATCTATCTATCTATCTATCTATCTATCTATCCTTATATTCATCTATCTATCTATCTATCCTTATATTCATCTATCTATCTATCTATCTCAGCCTGTTCATATTTATCTGTCTATGTCAGTTAGTTCATATCTATCTATCTATCTATCTATCTATCCTTATATTCATCTATCTATCTATCTATCCTTCTATCTATCCTTATATTCATCTATCTATCTATCTCAGCCTGTTCATATTTATCTATCTATGTCAGTTAGTTCATATCTATCTGTCTATCTCAGTCTCTTCAAATCTATCTATCTATCTATCTCAGTTGGATCATTTTCTATCGATTTATTTACGTTCATTATCTGTATATCGATCTATATGTCTCGGTTTGTCCACTATCAATCTATCGATATATCTATTTCAGATTGATCATTATCTATCGATCTATCTATCTATGCGTGTGTGTATGTATCTGTTTTAGTTCACTATCTATCTATCTGTTTATTCACTTTCTATCCATCTATGTATCTGTGTATTTGCGTGTGTGTATGTATCTGTTTCAGATCCCTTTCTATCTATGTATCTATCTATCTGTTTATAATTTTATAATTCTGACGGTGTGAAAAAAAAAAAAAAAAAAAAAAAAAAAAACAACAACAGATGATACAATTTGCAAATAAGAAATATTATACAAAAAAAATTCCATCAAAAAAGAAAAGAATAAAAACATTCGTACTGCTTGAAAATAATCAACCAATACCGCAATGCCAACCAAAAGAAAAAAAACACCAACAAAATTCCTTAAGGTAAACAAGAGAGTGCTCAATACACTAAGTAGAGTGAGATAAGAATACTTACAGAGTCAAAAGTAATCTACCTAAGTTTTACTTAATCAGATCCAGATAGGTGAAACCTAGGTAGATTACTTCTGACTCTGTAGGTATCTATATATATATATATATATATATTCAGAGTCATTTCATTGTAGATGTGATCCCAATAGGATGAAGCGAGTACATCTCGCTACAAAATGATTTTCTAAAGCCTGCATCATCGTCTTGGATATATCTTTTTTACGACGTTTCGACAAACATTTTGGTCTTATTCATGTATCTGTCGATTCCAGTAACTAACTTGAAGACTGAATTGAATTAACTGCATGTGTGTGTGTGTGTGTGTGTGTGTGTGTGTGTGTGTGTGTGTGTGTGTGTGTGTGTGTGTGTGATTTTCTGATTCTATCGATAGAAAATTGTTTTTTTCACTGAAGTGATTTTTCAGAACTGTAATAAAGAACAAAAGGGATTTTAACTTTTTTTCAGTAAAGTTATATAAAATCAATGACATGTTTAGCGAACAGTTTGGACCCAAATTCAACTGAAAACTTATGGTGAAAACTTTTTAAGAAATTCTCCATGAAAAACTGGATCTATCAAAGACGATCTGTCATTCAGAAAGGTTTGAGCTACTCTGATAAAGAATTTTGTTTTAAATTAGTGAATTACCTGAAAGAATTAATGCTGTCAACAAAGCTGTCATCAAAGCTTAAAACCATTAATTCTAATTTTTTGTCATTGAATTCCATAATTTTTTCTTCAATGTTTGGTTATTCTATAATAGTTTCCTCTGCATGTCCCGGGAAAAAATTAAGCTATCAATTTGAATAATTTAATATAGTTTATTTCATATAGAATATTTTATGAAACCAGAATGTTCCGAGGTTGAATAAAAACAAAGTTTTTGTCTTATCAGTTATTGGTTTATTTACTGCTAAATGATTTTTGCTAAGAGTTGTTGGTTTTTGTTTGTTTTTTTTACTCAAGAAACGGGAACACGCTCATTAATTTACCGATTTTCACAGTGATGTGTAAAATATTCTTTTTCTTTCTTTTTTTTATCGAAGGTTTTGTTGGGTGGTGGACGTCGAAGTTTTCTTCCTCAAACTCTGAAGGATCCTGAGACTGGTAAAGAAGACAAAAAACATGGCCGATTGGACGGTCGGAATCTGGTCGAGGTGAGAAATGTTTTAATGTATATATATATACATATATATTTATATATACATTCAAAAATAAATTCCTATCTATCAATCGATCGATCTATCTCAGTTTGTTCATTTTCTATCGATCTATTTACGTTCATTATCTGTATATCGGTCTATATGTCTCAGTTTGTCTATCGATCTATCTATCTTAGATATATGTGTTAGTTGGCCGACCGTAGTCGATGGCGACCGGAAGGTTCTCTTTTTAATAGCTACTACACCAAGGTGTACCCTTGATCCGTATCTTATAATGCTCACTTTTATACAAGGAACCATCAAATACCATCTTTGAGTCTTAGGTATGACTCGGTACGGAATTGAACTCGCGTCTTCCGGACCTCTGGCGAACATTCTAACTAATGGGCCGTTTCCAGAATTGTCGACAGACTCTTTATATATGCACATTCATAGCATTATTATTACATCATTAAATTCTTTTCCACGACTTCCAATTAATGTTGTATTTTGGCCTTCGACCTGGCCAAAAATGTCATTCCAAGGTTATGCACCGGAAGGAGGTGACACATTCTAATGGCAGTTATGAGAGGAAATCGCGTGGGCGGAAATTGTTTGACGAAATGGGACGAGGTAAAAAAATTCCCATCGTACACTCATAGACTGATGCACCGGAAGAGAGTGACCTGTGAACTGGATGACAGTTATTTCTGCTTGATGACGATCAAACATGCGATTTCAAAAATCGAGTTGGCGACTGGGTGGACGTTGAACTATTATATAACTCAGTCAAGACGGAAGTCAAGACAGTTCCCGTTAGAGATCGGACAGAGTTATAGACGAGATGTGGTAAGGAAAGCCACATCAGGCCGAAGGGGCCTTGGGTCTCTGATGAGTTGGGGTCCAGGGAAGTTACTGATAAGATGCCGTAAAAAAGCCATTACCCAGCAGAGTGGGCCTCTGGGCCTCCGGTCGAGTAGCCCTGCAGAACGAGAAAGACATAACGCTGACGGCCATAAGAGTGGGGGTCAAAATATTTCAGTTCTGTTCGGTCTCCAACTCCCTCTCACACGAAAACCTTGAGTAACCCTTTTCGAACCCTTACAATAAAGTGAGAGGTACATATATTTATAAAGAAGACTTCCTTCGTCTTTATTATTGTGTCGTTATGATACTGCATATGAGAATATAACATTGACTTACGTAATTTTTTAGGTAAATTGTATTTAAGACATTGTAGTTTTGATATAATGAATTTTCCAAGAAATGTTTAAGAAATATTCTTCGCCAGGAACTTGTTGGTATCTGAGATTATCAGCGCAGATAATGAAAGTAGCGGGTCAAGGTCATTTTCCAGCAGAGGATGTTTACAGTAACTTTTCCCCATTGCCTAGAAGAAAGCATGAACCCATCTGTTCTCCCTCAACTATGGGTAAATATTAGGAAAGACTAGATGTTCGTTATCGTACAGCAAAAAAACTTATAACTATGAACATAACTGGATAGGCAACCAGTCTAGGTGTCGAACTAATATGAATCCAATAGCCTTGTTCTGTTGGATAGCGACAGAAAGATTCATTTGACATGCCACATGTAGCGTGGGTGGCAAAACAATATGTGCACCTGTTTTTTTTAAGTAAACAAGACGCACGCATTCCTCAAGAGAAATACCGTGTAAGTTGCGTGGGTGGCATAACCAGATATATACCTGTTTCCTAAAGTAAACAAGACGATACCATTGCAGAAATGCCGCGTAAGTTGTGTAGGAGAGGCATAACCGGAAGTACACCTGTTTACCAAAGAAAACAGGTCGATGCCCCAGCGGAAACGCCGTATAAGATGCGTGGGTGGCATAACTGGATGTGCACCTGTTTCTTAATCTAAACTGAATGCAGTTATTCGTCAGTTGAAGTGTCGTGTAAGTTGAGTGGAGTTATCCTAGACAGGAGGCGTGTCCACGTGCAAACGTGCTGGTGTAACGTGTCACCATGAGGATTGCATGGGCGTCCGGAAAATTATATGAATCAGGAAGGATTTCGACCCGAGAGAACGGAGTAGAAAGACAGATAAGTTTCGGATAAAACTTCACCGTCGTCCCTACCAAGTGTAACACAATGGCCGTCACACTAACGAATGTGATAAATGCAACACCATAGAACCACCTCGAACACCAATAGATGTTTCACTTCTTCCAACACAAGGTGACTCAGTCGTTCCATATATGAAGACGTTTATTATACAGACATTGAAACAGAAGAGACAGAGACAGAGACAGAGAGCTTGTAAGGATATATGAACAGAGACACGCTTGCCACTACACAGAGTCATCCCTCACTCCTTCACTGCCTCGAAGGGCTTTGTGGATCTCAAGAGACAACCAACTCCCAAACTACTACCGTCTCAACTTTTCAACTTTCAAATTTCGTTAATTTTTATATATTCTAAGACTCAGTATATCATTAATGTGATGTCATCTCACTAAGTTATTGCGTCATCTTATCCTGGTCATCACACGTGTCCCCAACTTTCATCATGTTTTCATTTTCAAATGTAAATAAAATAGATTCACGTCTTGTCATAAGTTTGATTAAGGTAAAATGAAAACATGATGAAAGTTGGGGACATGTGTGATGATCAGGATAAGATGACGCAATAACTTAGTGAGATTACATCACATTAATGATATACTGAGTCTTAGAATATATGAAAATTAGCGAAATTTGAAAGTTGAAAAGTTGAGACGGTAGTCGAGAGATGACTGGTGTAACCTATCCTGGTTTGGTTTGGTTTTATGACATATCAACCACTGCAGATTATTTAATGCCAAATCCATTTTTATACAGGTCTATTTCAAACAATTCCGTTTAACAGAAGTACGCTGTTTAGTTCTATCTAACCAATAGATAGTGCCCTGTCAGGTGCTACCACTCAGGGCCTGAGTGGACCTGGGGGCAATGGCAATGAAGGGGTACTCCACATTTCCCAAATCTCCAGCATTACTGAAGCCTCACCATCAGATTGTTTAGTGTCATATACAGAACATTCGTTTGGGGGGGGGTCTTACCCCTCTGCAGAGAAGCAGTCGGTGTATTCTACAGCCCCCAACCGACTGGGCAATAACCTATCCTGACCGCTGGTGCACGTGCTTGATCTTTTCAATTAGATCTACATTTCCACACAAAGATTTTAGCTAAGAGACAACTGAATAATTCGTGACCTACCAAACTAAACTGTGAAATAATCAATACTATTAACCATCACAATAATTATTTCATATAGCTGGGGAAGATGAAGGGGTTCATGCCTTTCCTATTGACATAATGGCGAAGTTACTATAAACGGACAAAGCTGGAAAATGAACTTGACCCGCTACTTTCATTTTCTGTGCCGATAATCATTACGTCATATGCACCCCACTATTAATTATACCAGAAATAATGGGTTGTACACAATTCACAGACTCTTCTAAGATTTCCCTAGTTTTGTGTAAAGATTATGTTTAACACATAATTCGCATACAGTTACATGGTTTCAAGAATTCTTATCCAATACAAATATTTTTCAAGTATTTTTATGTAATAAGAATAATTTGTATAGTTATATGGTTTCAAGTATTCTCATTTAATACAAATGATATATATATATATATATATATATATGTATGTGTGTGTGTGTGTGTGTGTGTGTGTGTGGTTTCAAGTATTTTCATCTAATAAAAATGATTTATACACTGGTATATGGTTTCAAGTATTCCTAACAAATATAAATAATTTTAGGTTATGTGGTTTCAAGTATTCTCATTTGTCTACATTTTTAGAAGACAAACTTTTAAAATGATTTCCCAAGTTGAATCATTTCTATGCTGTGATGAACACGGAACACCTGAGGAAGGTCGGAAGAAACAGCGGCTGAAACGTTGTATTTCAACTAACGACAATAAAGATAAGGACAACAGTCCGAAAAATTACACGCAAAATATTATTCTCATTTGATACAAATGATTTATATAGTTACATGGTTTCAAATAATCCCAATACTAATGTATGAGACTAAACTGAATCTTAAAATGAGGGTTAGGGTTAGGGTAAATTTGTTATGTTTTGACCTTTTGACCCAGCCAAAAATGCCATTCAAGGTGATGCACCGGAAGGAAGTGGCACATTCTAATGGCAGTTATGAGAGGAAATCGCGTGGGCGGAAATTGGCTGATGAAATGGGACGAGGTAAAAAAAACCATTGTACTCTCATAGACTGACGCACCGGAAGAGAGTGACCTGTGAACTGCATGACAGTTATTTCCGCTTGATGACGATTAAACATTCGATTTCAAAGATCGCGTGGGCGATCAAGTGGGCGTTGAACTATTTTATAGCTCAGTCAAGATAGAAGTCAAGCAGTGGAGTTGGAGAGCAGATAGACGAGATGTGGTAAGGAAAGCTACACCCTGCCGAGGGGCCCTTGGGAACCCCGATGGAGTTTGGAGACCAGAGAAGTTGCTGATAAGATGCAGTAAGGAAAGCCAGCACCCAGCAGAGTGGACCCCAGGGCTCCGGTTGAGCAGCCCTAGAGAACGAGGAAGACACAACGCTGACGGCCATAACTTTGGGGTCAAAATATTTCTGTTATGTTCGGTCTCCTGCTCCCTCTCACAATAAAACCCCACACAATCTTTTCGAACCCTTACAAATGAAGTGAGAGGTATATATAGGAAGTCTTCCTGCATCGTTTATTACTGCGTCTGTCTTTATTATTGTGTCGTTATGATACGGCACATGAGAATATAACAAATTTTCAGAGAACTGGACCTCTTCTTGGTAATCTTGATGTTGATAACAATATTTCAGCAGAGTTCTTCAGCTCAGGAATAAAAATCTAATAAAAAAAAGGAAGAATCTCCTTCTTCCACAGGAAAAAATACCATATTTAAATACTGTTTTTTTATTCCTTGTTAAGGATTGGCTCAAGGACAAAGAATCCAAGGGTGCGAAACACAGTTATGTGTGGAAGAAAGAGCAGTTCGATAAAGTCAACCCCAAAAACACAGATTATCTGTTAGGTAAGTAAATACGTATTGTAACGTAGAAGACAATACTAGGGCGAATCAAAAGTTTTGCAATATTTCCCTACGTACTATGTTCCGGAATAAACTCCTGGGATTTGAAGGAATAAAACTGGTGTCACACCCAGGATATAGAACCCCCAGATTATTTACCTTGTTCCGATTCAAAGCTCAATTCCTGTGATCGTGATGTTTCAACAACCAAAAGGAGTTGGAAGCTTCAGTGGCGGAGTTCTTCGCTTGTATCAGCGAGGGATAAAAGAACTGACAGATATATGTATTTACCTAACCCCTCCGAGATCGATTGCCATATCAAGGTTAAAGAGCCAGTTTGTGCAGCTACTTACCCATAGATGGAGGGAGAATAGTTGAATACATACCTTTCCGAAGAATATTAGCACTATTAGAAATGTAAACAATTTGGTCCAGAATTTGAACTCGGATTTCCGTGTCCATTTTCCGGTGATAATAAGTATAGCCCCACGAGCGCCTCTTTTCCGTAGCATATAGTCCGGACCTAACTCCCATTGGTTATTATTTGTTCTGATCCACTTGTTGCGTTCGCGACGCGTCAGTAATCAAGAGAAAGTGGAAGTTTCAGTAAAGAAGTTCCTCTTCTCGAGGGACGAGAACTGATGTCAGCGTGGGATCAAAAAACTGGCAGAAACGTTGCTTCAGTCAGTGCAACACGATAGTCTCAACTCTAAATGCTAATTTGCTTTTTTTTTTTGTAACTTGAAGAATAAAACAGAAAATTTAGTAAGATATTGCAGAACTTTTGACTCCCCCGACTACGTTTATCGTTCTGGTAGTTTTTCCACAACATGTACAATGTGATTCACCATTATTAAGCTAGACACAGGATAACAGCATTTTGTCGCAACTGCCGATTCATTTGATTTGGTTTGGTTAGGTTGATGGCATTCCAACCATTGTAGGTTATTTAATGCCAAATCCATTTTTATACATTCCCTGGATTACTCCACTTTACCCTTGATACGTACCTTATAATGCTGAGTGATAAGCAAAGAGGTATCAAGTACCATTTTTAAAGTTTTTGGTATGACGAGACCTGGGATGGAACCCAGGTCTCCCGGACCATTGGCGAACACTTTACCCACTAGGCCAATAAGCCGGTTATAAACAATTCTATTTCGAACAATTCAGTTAATATCAGTACACGATTTAATTCTATTGGACCTATAGATAGGACCCTCTCAGGTGGAACCACTCCGGACCAGAGTAGACCTGGGAGCTATGACAATAAAGGGTTACTCAACATTGCCTAAAGCTCCAAAAGAGTAAGATCTCCCCCCACCAACGAGTTTCCTGGATAGGACACTAAACAATCTGATGGCGAGGCTCCAGTAATGCAGGAGCTTTGGGGAATGCGGGATACCCTTTCATTGTCATTGCTACCAGGTCCACTCTGGCCCTGAGTGGTAGTACCTGATAGGTTGCTTTTTATGGGTCATATATAACTAAAGTGAACTGTTTGAGATGGGACTGTTTTAACATTTAAACTGTATATTTATGCTAAACTGAATTTCTTGAAATAGAGATGCTTTTGTATGCTAAACTGAATTCTTTGAAATAGAACTATTTTTGACATTGAAACTGTATACTTATACTTAACTGAATAGTTTGAAATAGAACTGTTTTGACATTTAACTATGTGTAAACAAAAAACTGTACATACGCTAAACTGAATTGTTTGAAATAGAACTGTTTTCATGTTTAAAAATGGATTTGACATTAATAATCAACAATGGTTGATGTGCCATAAAACCAAAGCAAACCAAAACCTCTCTCTCTCTCTCACCCTCTCTCTATATATACTTATATATATATGCATATATATATATATATATATATATATAACGGTCATTTTTCATAAAGACATCTTCATTTTTGGGAATTCGTTTATGGCAAAAATATCTTAATCTTACCGAAATATTTGTTTTGAGGTGATTTGAAATTTCCGCAAATCAAACAGTGTTCAAGGCTTGAATAGAGATATGTCATCAAATGTTTAGCGGCAGAAAATAGCAAACCATGTGAAATTTAAAGAAAAATGTGTGATGTGTACAGAGAAGCATACTTTAGTAAGTAAAGTTGGCGACCGTAGTCGAGGGCGACCAGAAGGCTCCCTTTTCAATAGCTACAACACCGAGGTGTAGGGGAGGGCGCTACTCCTTTCTCTTGATTGCTCCACTTTACCCTTGATACATACCTTACATTGCTGAGTGTTAAGCAAAGAGATATCAAGTACCATTTTTAAAGTCTTTGGTTCGACGCCACCTGGGATTGAACCCAGGTCTCCCGGATCATTGGCGAACACTCTACCCACTTGGTAAATGAGCCGGTTTTTAGTAAAAATTAAAAACAAAATAAAATTCCTTATAAATAGGCTGAATACAGGTTTGCCAATACGAGTCTAAGAGAGAAAGAGAGTCCATGGAGTGGAAATACGAAAAAGTTCCATGCTCAGTGGTCAGTAAAGAAGGTCATGCTGACACTCTTCTGAGACATGAAAGAACCCATCACTATTGATTTCTTGATAAAAAGGTACAACAGTAAATATTGCTTCCTGTTGTCAAATCCTTTGGAAAATATCCACCTTATTTATAAAATGACCCTTGCATTTCCTTGGGAACTTGAGGGTTGATTTGTTTGAAATTATAATTGGGGAATGTGTTCATTCCTAAAAGTTCATCCAGTTGGATTTCAAGAGTGTGCCATTCTCAAAGGAAAATGTTTTGTCATGTCTATCCATAAGTCTCCAGAATGAACATTCTGATTTGTTGCTTTTTTTTTTTTTAATGGCTTATCAACCTTCTTGGGTTACTTAAAGCTAAAGACATCCTCGTAGGATGTACTATTGAACTCATAGGTGAGAGGATAAAAGGTTTATTGATTTCCCAAGAGTATTTGTTTGTTTTACTTTTTCTTCTTAAAAGTAATTTTCAGACATAATATGGAGAGTGAGGCTATAGCAATTCACCAAACGATATGGGTTTGATCGTTAAAATAAATGATATCAGCACAAATCTGATGGGGATAGAGTAAAATCTGAAGATTGTTTCAAGTATATCAACTCCAATTGGTATCACTGTCACTTTCATATTCCATAGTTTTTTTTTAGTTCTCTAGCAAGGTCTAGATATTTATCTCTTTTTTCTCTTTCTTTTAATTTTATTTTGTGTTCTATCAAGACGAGAAAGTTCACAATTAGTCCGAAGGTGAAGGTAGTTGCGCAATTGGAGTTCGAACTCGTTACTACGATGTCACAGTCAAATATGTCAACCACTGTGCTGACAAAGAGAGAGAAGAATTAATATAACCATTAATAAACTATAAATATTATTTAAATGTATTAAGAGATGCAGATGGTTTGTTGTTTGGGTTTTATGGCATATCAATCTTTGTGGGTTATTTAATGCCAAACCCATCTTTATGCAAATAGTTCTACTTCTAACAATTCAGTTTAGCATGAGTACACAGTTTAATTGTCAAAAACATTTCTATTTCAAGCTATTCAGTTTATTCAAACAATTCTAATTCAGCTAATTCATTTTAGTATAAGTACAGATTTTGTTTACATACAGTTAAATGTCATAACAGTTCTATATTAAACAATTCAGTTCTATTTCAAACAATTCCGTTTTGCATTAGTACGCGGTTTAAATGTAATTACACAGTTTAATAGTCAAAAACATTTCTATTTCAAGCTATTCAGTTTAGTCAAACAGTTCTAATTCAATTAATTTAATTTAGCATAAGTATGCAGTTAGTTCTATTTGACCGATTGGTTAGGTCCTATCAGGTGCTACCATTCCGGCCCAGAGTAGACCTGGGAGTAATGGCAATGAAGGGGTGTTCCGCATTCCCCAAAACCCCGGCATCACTGAAACCTCACTATCAGATTGTTTAGTGTCATATCAAGAATATTCATGAGGAGGGAGGGGTCTTATCCTTCTGCAGAGGTGCAGTCAGTGTATTCTACATCCCCAGCCGACTGGGCAAACTTAGTTTCGTAATATTTTACAGCCCCATCCGAAAAAGAGTGATTAAAGTAGTGTAGTCTATCCATGAAAAAATCGCGAACATATTTGAATTTCTCTGAGTTGATTAATACATTTACCTTGATTTATTGTAGATTGAGTAATTTCTTGTATTACCTTAACAACAGAATTCCTCCTTACTCTGAAGTGAGACTGCTAAATACAATTGGCAAAGTTTGATAAACTTTATCTCTTTCTTTTGGCTGATTTCCAGGTCTGTTTTCGCCGAGTCACATGTCGTATGCCCTGGAACGAGATCAAGGACCCACGGGTGAACCCTCACTGGCTGAGATGACTGAAAAAGCAATTCAGATCCTGAAAAAGGGTCCAAAAGGATTCTTTTTATTTGTCGAAGGTATTTCATTGTTTTTAAGAATTCATTTCAATTAAATTCTTTTCTAAAACTCAAATTGAATGGAATGGGCGTTCTTTATCTTTGAAGTAGTTGAGTATTTTCTCTGGTACAAGTATTTGACACAATAAGCTCTCCACCATATTTGGTTTCAGCTTCTTTGTTCTATGGCATATCAACCTTCGTGTGTTATTTAATGCAAAAGCTATCCATGTGGAAGAATTATTTTATCCAGAGCTGAGGAGGATAAGGGAGTTCATACCTATCTCATAACAGATTTAAAATGTTCTTTGAAAATAAACCATGTTCCCAAATAGTTTGCAACAAAATAATGCGTTTGCGCTCGCACTGATTCATATATATATATACCCAACCCATATGCACAAGCAGGATTCGACACCAGGTCACTTTTAAAGCATAGGTTTGAATTAAGAGTATTCATTCTCCTGGACCGGTTGCCAAACGAAGGTTAAAAAGACCAGTCTGCCTTACTATTTATCCATAGCTGAAAGGAGAGTAGATGGATTCATACCTTTCTCAAAGGTATTATAACAGTGGGAAATGCAAACAGTCTCGTTCGGGATTTGAACTTTGTCGTCGTGACCATTTCTTACAGCGGTAACCATTACACCACAAAATCTTATGAAAGACACTTAGTCGACCTGAGTCGAGGGTGACTCGATGGCTCCTTTTTCAATAGCTACTACACCGAGGTGTAGGGGAGGGCGCTACTCCATTCATTGGATTTCCCCACTTTACCCTTGATCCTCACCTTATAGTGCTGAGTACTAAGCAAAGCGGCATCAAGTACCATTCTTTGAGTCTTTGGTATGACTCGACCTGGGATTGAACCCCAGTCTCCCGAACCTTTGGCAAACACTCTACTCATTAGACCAAGACACTAATTAACTATTACATTCCTTTATTTACTTGAGATTAAACATGATACAAATTCTAAATGTATTAATAAGTACCAAACGTTACAAAACGTTTGAACCTATTTTGTAATCCTATAGGTTTTTATTAGGCAGAGGAAAAAGAAACTGATCTGGATTTTGGAAGAATAGTAACAAAGTAAAGTTGGCAACCTTAGTCGAGGGTGACCTGAAGGTTCCCTTTTCATTAGCTACAACATCAAGGTGGAGGGGAGGGCTCTATTCCTTTCCCTGAATTGCTCCACTTTACTCTAGATCCCTATCTTATAATCCTGAGTGTTAATCAAGGAGGCATCAAGTACCATTTTTGAGTCTTTGGTATGACTCGACCTGGGATTGAACCCAGATCTCCCCGGCCATTGGCAAACACTCTAACCATCATGCCAATGTCCGGTGAGTAATACATTACAAATGTCTAATGGCATAATGGATTTTTGAAATGAAGTGTAAATAAAAATTATGTTATTTTGTTAAGAAAGAATCTGAAAACGCGAATTGTTTGAATGTATAGTTATTGTTTAACCTAAAAACAGTCAGGAGGTAGGTGGATCGTTTTGACGGATCATTGTGTTACTGACGGTTTGAAGTAAAAAAGTCGAATCCAGATCAAAACTAGGACCTATCATTTATCAAAAGAGACTTATCTAAAATTAAAATAAATCTATTTCCTAATTTTGAAGATGGAATTTACTTTTTAAACAATCCCGAAATAATACGTGTCAGTAGAAATTATTGAAATCAAAATTAGGAGAAAGCTGTTGGTTATTGAATGGCAAATCCCGTTTTTACATTTGTATTAAATATAGGATTTGTAAACACATTTTGTAGATACACATAGTTAGATGATCAAACAGTTCTATTTCTAAAAATTCAATTTAGCATAAGTCAACAAAGTTAAACGTTTCCAAGTATTGCTACGTATCACTGACTATTCAATTAAACATCAGTCATTTGTTTATATTAAATTGATTTTTTTGTTTGGCTCTCCCTACCCTTCAGATGTAGATGTACATAAATTGACAGGGTTTGACCCGCCTAGTAGGTAGACCAGTGGCAAATGAGTAGAAGGCAGCTACAAGATTTTATGCACTCTGAACTCTGACCATGTATCTGTTGCGTTCTGGTTAGTGAACGCTTGTAATATTAAATAAAGGACAAACCACGATATGAGAGGAAATAGAGATATATTCTCAGGAAAAAGTATATACAATAGAGAGACTATTAGTAGACAAGAAAATAGGATTAGTGAATTCAGAATAAAGATATAGTCCAACGATAGTATTGGCTTCCGTTATTACGGTAGCAAGTAAGGTAATCTTGTGCGATCTCCAGTCTCCAACGCTCTAATACTATTCCTATAAGAAGCTGCTAGACTAGAAGGTGAAAACTTTCTAGTCTACCCTGGTATTAGTAGCTACTGCTATATATGGCAGATGGACTAGTTCATTGTGTGGAGAAAGGTGGGTGATACCCAACAGTATCAGACTACCCAGAGCGGAGAAGTAGAGAAAGCCATATTACATGCTGTTTGAACGTAATGTAGTCTTACCGACAGACAATCTTATAAAAAAGCGAAGAGAGACTGAGATAATGTGATGCCCTGAGAGATGCCCTTGTGCCAGGCTCATGGAGATAAAGAAACAAAGAGTCATTGAGATAATATGTTACCTCAAGAGGGCCTTTTACCAGACTGCCCTATGTTTAGAAGAAAACAAACCATGATTCAACGCTGCGAAAAAGCAAAGAACCTAATGTAACAAGCACTCGTGAAGTAGTACCAACCATTGAGGAAAGCAAGCATATCCGCCATTTCAGATTGTCTTGCGCCAGACTATTGGCAGCGAGAATAGAAAGCCTAAAGCTTATATGAGGAATTGACGGCCTGTTAATTCGTGACAAGTCCCAAAAATTCACTCTGAATTGTCCAGGACACATGGTGTAATGGTTATTGGCGTTGGATCCCTTAGCTTCTAAGGAGACAATCATCTGGAGGTGTCTAACCATATTTACCAACCCCTCCGCTCGGGCAGGATATGACACAAGGTCAATTTTTGAGCGAAGTTTAACAGGTTTGAATTCAGGGTTTTCCTTCTCCTAGACTAGTTGCCTCACCAAGGCTGAAGAACTTAGTCTGCCATACTATTTACCCATAGCTGGAGGGAGAATAATTGGATTCATACCTTTCCCAAGGGCATTAGTGCTATGTGAAATGCAATCAGTCTCATCCAGGATTTGAACTCGTGTTGCCGCATTCATTTCCTACAACAATAACCATTACACCACGGGCACCTCCACACAATAACCATTACACCACGGGCACCTCCTGGAGGTGTCTAACTGCAGGCGAGTAACAATACAGGAATACTTAACACTTGTACCCGGTTATAGCTAACGGAATCATAACAGGCGACCCCCGTGGATTCAATAAAGGACGTAGTTCGAAGTTCCGTGAAGGTTCCCGAGTTCGACAAACACCTGAAGAAGGCCGGAGGACATACCGACCGAAACGTGGTGGAAATAACAATAAATATGAAGACAATAGTCCGAAAACCCTTAATGATAAAACTCATGACAAGTTTTAGTCTCTGAAATGAGTGAATATATGTATCATTTTTTTTTTCATATTGTTATTTTGCAAGCCGTGTTTTGTTTCCTGTTTCTTGGCATCGATTTTTTTCTTTCTTAATTGTGCACTCTCATTCATTTACTCGCGACCAGTGACTCCGTCTTGCGATTGATCAGGAGTCTGGATCTGAAAAAAACTCAACGTGGGCAAATACCGAATCGCTCATGTCATCCGACCAGTGGAACGATCAGCGGATTGGAGACCGAATCACCCCCATGTTTGGCGAGGATGGCAGTACCGTCACAATCTGATAAGCTGTACAACCAGTTCGAGCCTAGTTAAAACTTGAAATTACGAATGCTGATTTTCAAAGGCTGATTATTTTTCGGTAGGCAGTCCACCGGACTTCAGGTCATTGGCGTTACACAATCTTCCTCGTTTCCTTTAGACTTTATATTGTACTAATTTCAGAGTAAGTAAGCAGGAAACCAGACATTTCTAAATTAGAAGATTGTGACACAATTTTCCCTCTCTTTATATGGCTTTGTTACATACTAAAGGTTGACTTGTTAATATCAATACTCGATTCCTCAAAATCACTCATTCTAAAATTTATTTTTCTAAGAAACATTTTGAAATAATTGCCTTGTCGGTTTACTGATTGATTGATTTTAACTGCATGTCAACTCTAGTCCCCTTCGAAGTAATCTCTTCCGGCTGCAATGCACTTGTTGCACTGTTCCAACAACTTCTGGAAGGCCCCATGGAAGTCCTCTTGTGTGAGCGTGTCAATGACATTTGTAGCAGCCTCTTTCATTTCTTCAATTGTCTCATAACGACAGCCTGTTAGCTTAGGGAATAACCAAAAGTCACAGGGAGCAAGGTCTGGACTTTAGGGACGGTGAGGAACTATCTTGATGTCCATGTCCTGGTGGAAATGCCACTGACCCGATTTGAAGAGTGCTGGCCTCTTCCGACGGAATCTCTTGCTGAACTCCCTTAAAACCTCAACACAGTAACCCGAACCCTAACCGTTTGGCCAATCAACTGTGGTGTATTGGCTTCCTTACTCCTCCCACACCTCTCATCATCCCTCACGGACTCCCTGGCTTCCTTGAATCTCTTATGCCACTCAGAAACTGATGCTCGATTCGTGCAAGATGCTCCAAAAGCAGTCTGAAGCATTCCATACGTTTCTGTGGCATTTTTTTCAAGTTTAAAACAGAATTTTACTGCATATCGTTCTTCTAAAGTGTCCTCCCGTCCAGATTGCATTTTTGAAATTCACCAGCTGTGACAATCAGGCTTTAGTAGGGTGTATTCCAATTGCTGCTGTAGCTGTCCATTTGAACCTGAAATCATAAAAATTGTTCATTCATCTCATAAGATGTATAGCAATAACATAAAATTTTCAAGAGTCTATGACAATTTTAAATGCCTGTACAAAAAAGACTGGAAACTTATTGAAGGCACCACGTATGTAGGTCCACAAAGAGATTTATATCTTTTTAGGAATTATTTATTTAGTTCTAACGTACGTTTCCAGCTTGTTGCTTTCTTCAGATAATTTCTAATGTTTATTTCAGGTGTGGTATTCAGTTTATATAAAGGTCATTGTTTCGGTGGGTTAGCTGTTTCTTTTAATTTCGTAATAGATTCCTTGTAGGGGTTGATTCTTTCTTTCTCTTCTTTTTCTTTTTTGTCTCTTTCTCTTTCTTAGGGTGTGTTTCCTGTTCTTCCTAGGAGATGCCATTTATATATATATACATATATATATATATATATATGTGTGTGTGTGTGTGTGTGTGTGTTTGATGAAATGCTCAAAATTTGCTTTTTCCTTTTTTAAGACGCCTCCTAAAATCGTCAGTTTTATAGCACAAAGATTTTGATAATGAAATTTTGGATTTCTTTATCTAAGGTGTTGATTTTATATCTTTCTTTCTCTCTATTATTATAGCCTTATAAGATTTAGGATATAAGATTAACAGCTTTATGAAGACATTCAAACTTCATTATCAAAAAATGTTAGTGCTCTGAAAAGAAAGACAGGAGAGTTCACATGGGGTCTAACCAAAGCAATAAACAAATTTTTCATCATCTCACCAACCATATATTCAAATGATATACGTATCAATTTTATTCGTTTTACATATATAAACCGCTCCGTACGACCTGGATTTGACACAAGTTTATATATATATATATATATATATATATATCCTGCAAGCCTTTCCGCGAGTCTCCTTTGTTTAAATGGGTAAATACTGTCGTTATTCTTGCTTTCAGTTAATCCATCACTCAACTACGCAACGTACATAATAATAAAAAGGATTGCAGTCAAAAGAGTTATATATAAACTAAAAGGAATTAGGATCTCACTTTTTCAAGCTTTATTTTTCTCTTATATAATTAAGGAATGATTTTTTTATATTAATCATTTTTCGTTAATTATATTTCATCATTCAGTTTGGTTGGGCTTTGAACAATTCGGGTTAAGAGCCCAGGTGCATAGTCATTGGGTGCAGTTTTACGCTCGTGCACAAAGGATATGACAATCACCATTTGTCATAATAAACCCCTTGTGGAAGCAGAGAAGTGAGTGGAAACTAAATTTGATTGGGCCTTGATATGGCCTTGTACACAAAAATGAGAAGTGTGAAGAAACAGACTTACTAAAGCGGATAGGATCTCAGAAGAAAGAAGATGGATGCCTTGATAAAGTCGAGAAACGTGTAGAACTTGGGATGATTAGATGATTGGCCCTGTACCAGTCTCGCGAAAGTAGAGCGAAGAAGTTTTTCCCTAAAGATTTGTATCTCGTCCCTGTGTATATGCAAACTCAGCTACCCTCGACCCTCCCCTTCACTCCACTATGTCGTACATTTCGTAATAAAAGGAAAAGAAGAGCAGAAGATTATATTTTTATACATGAGAGATTGTTATTCTTCTCTGTATACAACATTACATTTTCTTCAATTAGAATAACTTTTGTGACAAATTGTTCCAAGAAAAATAAGTGTACTTTGCTTGCTAGTAAAATCCCAAACCCCAGAACCCCCATTTAAAAACTATGCCAGTGTTTTGAGACGGCAAGCGGGGGGGGGGACATCCTCACCCTTTTGTACCTGTGAGCAGATTATAATTTATAAAAAGAAATTCAAACAATAAAATACGAGGTTCGACTGAAAAGTTCATAGTCTGACCAAGATATTATCATGGAATGTGACCAAATGATGTTCATTTTTCAACATTATCTCTACTCCTTGCAGTCTACACGCTTCATCCATCGGTGTTGCAGTGCTTGGATATCATTGGTGAAAAAAAGTCATCAACTGTAGATATGACGTCATCATATGAACTTTTAAACCAATTAACTTTTCAGCCCACTCTCGTTGTTAAAAAACCATATGTTCAATTTCTGCTCTGAAATTGTCAAATGTTCCACTGTTACTTAACTAGCTATGAGTACGAGAAATATACATATTCATACCGATACGGAAAACGTTCACAAATGTTCATAAACATATAGGAATCCGAAAACACTCGAAACACTTGACGACTCTCTTTTGGTTCAGGTACGAAACTTTTATCTACCTTTTTGAGTTTAAGGTCTTTCGACATGAGGAGAGAGAGAGACAAAATTTTTTTCTATGCTGACTTTTCCATCTGACCCCCACCACGTGCGGCACCCGCTGTAAACTACTGGTCTGGCCTCGGCGAGCTCCGAAAATCGACTTGCCTCGTCTAGCGTCGAATCTCTAATTCCCAAATCCTCAGAGCTTCCGGGCATGACGTCATTCACGTTCCCGGTCTCATTTCCTATCAGGGTTTTGTTATTGTGACATCTGTGATTGTTACATCCGTCCCGCACGCGCGTGAACACCTGCACTCAATGTGTGCACCTAACTAACCCATGCACTAAGCGAAAGGTTCTCAGCCTAACTAAACCGAAAGGCAAGATATATAAAACGAAAAATGATAATATAAATAAATCCCTACGCAATTATATTACACCCCTATTCTCCGCGTACTAGTGTCATTTATACTGGGGAGAGTTCTCGTGGCTAAAATACTAGACTGCGCTATCGTAGAAGATAAGTTCGAACTTCAGTACGCTATTACGTCGACTTTTGGACTAATATATTTGGAAAAGGCATGAACCTCCTTATTCTTCAACTTTGGGTTAAATAGTACCACTGCTGTTCTTCCACAAGAATGGCTTTGACATTAAATAGCTCACGAATTTGGTATCTATTAAAAGTTGGCGATCCCGGTCGATAGTAAAACGAAGGCTCCCTTTTCAATAGCTACTACACCGAGGTGTTTCAATAGCTACTACACCGAGGTGTTTCCCTGGATTGCTCCTTTTTGCCCTTGATCCTTACCTTATAATGCTGAGTGTTAAGCAAGGTGGCATCAAGTACCATTTTTTGAGTCTGGTATGACTCGACCTGGGATTGAACCCCAGCCTCCCGGGCTATTGGCGAACACTCTATTTATTAGGCCAATAAAACATAGACATAAATGTGAACCTAATCATTAAAACCCGAATTAGAATACACCGACTGCATCTCTGCAGAGGGATAAGACACCTCCCACGTGTATCCTGGATATGACACAAAACAATCTGATGGTGAGGCAATGCGGAGTACTCTGGTCTGGAGTGGTATCGATGGGTCAGAATGAACTAAACTGTGCACTTATACTAAACTGAATTGTTTGAAATAGAAGTGTTTTTGACATTTAAACTGTGTGCTTACGTGCAATTGAATAGCTTGAAAATAAGTATTTTTGGCAATTAAACTGCGTACTTATGCTAAACTGCATTGTTTGAAATAGATCTGTTTTTACATTTCATTGTGTGTAAATAAATTATTGATGTTTAATTGAATTGCTAGTGATACATATCAATATTTGGAACCATTTAAGTTTGACTTAACTGAATAGTTTGAAATAAAACTGTTTTTACATTTAACTGTGTGTAAACAAAAACTGCACTTACGCTAAACTGAATTGTTTGAAATAGAACTGTTTTCCTGTTTAAAAATGGTTTTGGCATTAGATAACCAACAATTCCATAAAACCAAACAAACAACCCTAACCATTAGTAACGTCAATTGTATCCCTTGGGGAGGATTAAGACCCAACATGGTGCCCTATGTATTGAATTATATTCACTCCTTTAACATTCAATAACCTAACAAGGGTTGATACCGAAACCATGTATTTAATAATGTCTATATATTTTTTTTCTTACAGGAGGGCTTATTGATTCTGCCCACCACGACAACCAAGCCAAAAAAGCTCTTTATGATACGTTGGATTTTGACGCTGCTGTCCAAAAAGCAATTGACCTCGTTGACATTGAAGATACATTAGTAGTTGTTACAGCTGACCACTCCACGGCGTTCAACTTGGTTGGCTACCCTACAACTTACAACCCTATATTTGGTAAGTTTACAAACACCCATATGTATACTGCTGCTACTTATAGAAATGAATAAAACGCTACAACAACACACCAGTATAAATAATAAGTACTTACAAAGTAGTAATATACATGCAAAGGTCATATCGCTTTTGCCATATCCATACCCCTGATGATGGCTCAAGATCGGCCAGAAAGTACTAGGGTAACAATTAGTTATGGGAGTTTCATCAACCAATTCCCGTCAGATACTATACAATTAATTCGGCAACTGGAAAGGACATAGACAAAAATATGTAGACAAAACAGGTCTATATAGTTCAATGAAATATATACATCATATTTACCAACTCCTCCGCTCGGGCAGGATATGACACAAAGTCAATTTTTAAGCGGAGTTTAATAGGTTTGAATTCAGAGTATTCCTTCTCCTTGACTAACTGCCTCACCAAGGCTGAAGAAATAGTCTGTCCTACTATTTACCCATAGCTGGAGGGAGAATAATTGGATTCATACCTTTCCCAGTGGTTTTAGTGCTATGGGAAATGCAATCAGTCTCGTCCAGGATTTGAACTCGTGTCGCCGTGTCCATTTCCTACGACGATAACCATTACACCACGGGCAATGAAATATATATATATATATATATATATATATATATACGAGGATCATTAAATAAGTTTCCACACTTTTTTCGTATGAGCACTTTTATTGATAGTACACACATGAAACTCTAGTCACCTTCAAAATAATCTCCTCCAGCTGCATTGAAATTATTGTACCGTCCCAACAACTTCTGGAAGGCCCCATGGAAGTCCTCTTGTGTGAGCGTGTCAATGACCTTCCTCGCAGCCTCTTTCATCTCCTCAATTGTCTCATAACGACAGCCTGTGAGCATAGGGAATAACCAAAAGTCACAGGGAGCAAGGTCTGTAATATAGGGAGGCTGAGGAACTGTCTTGATGCCCATCTTGGTCAAATAGTCTGTGACAAGGATGGAGGTGTGGACTGGTGCATTGTCCTGGTGAAAATGCCACTGACCCGATTCTGAACTCCCTTAAAACCTCAACACAGTAACCCGAACCCTAACCGTTTGGCCAATCAACTGTGGTGTATTGGCTTCCTTACTCCTCCCACACCTCTCATCATCCCTCACGGACTCCCTGGCTTCCATGAATCTCTTATGCCACTCAAAAAATGATGCTCGATTCGGGCAAGATGCTCCAAAAGCAGTCTGAAGCATTCCATACGTTTCTGTGGCATTTTTTTCAAGTTTAAAACAGAATTTTACTGCATATCGTTCTTCTAAATTGTCCTCACGTCCAGTTTGTATTTTTGAAATTCACCAGCTGTGACAATCAGGCTTTAGTAGGGTGTATTCCAATTGATGCTGTAGCTGTTCATTTGAACCTGAAATCATAAAAATTGTTCATTCATCGCATAAGATGTATAGCAATAACATAGTGAATTTTCAAGAGTCTACGACAATTTTAAATGTTGGTACAAAAAAAGTCTGGAAACTTATTGAAGGCACAGCGTGTATATATATATATATATATATATATATATATATATATATAAAGGAACACCTACAGAATCAGAAGTAATCTACCAAGGTTTCATCTAAACCAGATCATCAAGATAAATTCAGACTATTGATTTATTGATTAAAAGGTCGCAGAAAAGTATAAAAAAATTTACATACAAAAAAAAAAAAAAAAATAGCCATTGTCCTAATAAATAGTGTTTGCCAATAATCGGGGAGACTAGGGTTCAATCCCAGGTCGAATCATACTAAAGACTCAAAAAACGGTACTTGATGCCACCTTGCTTAATACTCAGCATAATAAGGTAAGGATCAATGGTAAAGTGGCGCAATCCAGGAAATGGAATAGCGCCCTCCCTTACACCTCGGTCTGGTAACTATTGAAAAGAGAGCCTTCGGGTCACCCTCGACTAAGATCGCTAACTTTATATATATTACCTACCTGGTTACCAAACTTTTTTATTCCTGCAATTATTATTTTCGACCTTTTGTTGAGTAATTCATTAGGATTATTTTCGGAAGCTATAGCTAGTTTCTCTTCCATGCATATTTGTCAATACTCATCGTCTGCCGTATATTTGCGACATTTTTTACTATCTCCAATTTTGATATAGAATCTGTCCTAAGATTCTTTTTAATTTTCCACGTGTAGTTATATAAACTAGTTCTGAGCCTATGTGTTTCTTGTAATTATGTATCTTCTATGTCTTTTCTCATCACCAGAATCATAGAATAGGTATAAAACAAACAAACATATATATATATATATATATATATATGAGTGTATGTGTGTGTGCGTGTGTGTGTGTCTGTGTGTTTCACTATTTTTGAAACCAAATAATCGGACACAAATTAAGTACCACAAATGATAGAGTAATGAAAATAAATTTTATTGAATTTTTGGAGCTGCAAACATTTTGAACCAAAAATCTCAAGAGGAGCCCTTGAGTACATACTAGAGATGGCAGCCGCTCAGTTGAAGGCACTGTTGAATATGGCGTGCTAAGCTGTTGATAACAGGTGCCCGTTCATCCTGGATGATCACTTGAATATTCTTTTTAATGGCTGCCTTCAGTGCGATCTACGATCTTTACAAGTGCCTTCAGCTTCAAAGTTCTTAACCAACTTGAAAATTTGGAAATGTGTTGAAATTGAACTTCTTTCTCTATCTTGCTTGAACAATCTTGAAAAAATTTGTTTCGTTGCAGTGGCAGTTAGTTGGGTTTTATGGCATATCAACGATAGTAGGTTATTTAACACCAAATCCATTTTTATGCAAATAGTTCTGTTTCAAACAAGTCAGTTTAGCGTTAGTACACAGTTTAATTGTTAAAAACATTTCTATTTCAAGCAATTCAGTTTATTCAAATAGTTCTAATTCAGTTAATTCAGTTTAGTATAATTACAGATTTTGTTTACACACAGTTAAATGTCAAAACAGTTCTATATTAAATAATTCAGTTTGTTGTAAGTAGAGTTTCAATAAAAAAAACAGTTCCATTTCAAACAATTCAGTTTAGCATAAGCATGCAGTTTAAATGTAAGTAGACAGTTTTATTGTCAAAAACATTTCTATTTCATGTTATTCGATTTAGTCCAACAGTTCTAATTGAAACAATTCAGTTCAGCATAAGGATGCAGTTAGTTTGACCCTATAGATAAAGCCCTATCATGTGCTACCATTCCGGACCAGAGTGGACCTGGGAGCTATGGCAATGAAGGGGTACTCCACATTCCCCAAATCTCCAGCATTACTGAAGCCTCACCATCAGATTGTTTAGTGTCATATACAGGACATTCGAGGGGGGGGTCTTACCCCTCTGCAGAGGTGTGGTCAGTGTATTCTACATCCCCAGCCGATTGGGCAAACGTAGTTTCGTAATAAGTCTTCACACATATCTTCACCATCGATTTTGCTATATTTGGTTAGATATATCAAAATATTAATTATTTCTCGGCGGCAATGATCTGTAAAGAGAAAGAGAATAACATTAACGAGGGAGATCTGAGAGGCAACTGCTTTGTTTCAACAATTTTGAAACAGTCCATACGTATATTTACTTAGGCTGTTTTTAAAAAGTAATATAATTTCATATATAAATATCTTGTTCACAAGAAAGTCTAGACAAATGAAACTAAACAGGTTTAACGTTGACCAAAATACGATTTATTCTTCAAAACTTGACAGAGAAATTTAAAGATATATGGATTTCATGAACAAGTTTTCAATATACGCACCGCCTATGACACGGCACACGTCAAGCTGGTTGTTCAGCTTCTTTTGCCTTGCACAGATATCACAAGTTTTTAATATTCGCACTGCCTATGACACGGCACACGTCAAGTTGGTTGTTCAGCTTCTTTTGCCTTGCACAGATATCACAAGTTTTTAATATTCGCACTGCCTATGACACGGCACACGTCAAGTTGGTTGTTCAGCTTCTTTTGCCTTGCACAGATATCACAAGTTTTTAATATTCACACTGCCTATGACACGGCACACGTCAAGTTGGTTGTTCAGCTTCTTTTGCCTTGCACAGATATCACAAGTTTTTAATATTCGCACTGCCTATGACACGGCACACGTCAAGTTGGTTGTTCAGCTTCTTTTGCCTTGCACAGATATCACAAGTTTTTAATATTCGCACTGCCTATGACACGGCACACGTCAAGTTGGTTGTTCAGCTTCTTTTGCCTTGCATAGATATCACAAGTTTTTAATATTCGCACTGCCTATGACACGGCACACGTCAAGTTGGTTGTTCAGCTTCTTTTGCCTTGCACAGATATCACAAGTTTTTAATATTCGCACTGCCTATGACACGGCACACGTCAAGTTGGTTGTTCAGCTTCTTTTGCCTTGCACAGATATCACAAGTTTTTAATATTCGCACTGCCTATGACACGGCACACGTCAAGTTGGTGGTTCAGCTTCTTTTGCCTTGCACAGATATCACAAGTTTTTAATATTCGCACTGCCTATGACACGGCACACGTCAAGTTGGTTGTTCAGCTTCTTTTGCCTTGCACAGATATCACAAGTTTTTAATATTCGCACTGCCTATGACACGGCACACGTCAAGTTGGTGGTTCAGCTTCTTTTGCCTTGCACAGATATCACAAGTTTTTAATATTCGCACTGCCTATGACACGGCACACGTCAAGTTGGTTGTTCAGCTTCTTTTGCCTTGCACAGATATCACAAGTTTTTAATATTCGCACTGCCTATGACACGGCACACGTCAAGTTGGTTGTTCAGCTTCTTTTGCCTTGCACAGATATCACAAGTTTTCAAGATACGCACTGCCTATGACACGACACACGTCAAATTGATGGTTCAGCTTCTTTTACCTTGCACAGATATCCTTTCGATTTTTTACTTTTTATGCCATATCCAAATATTCTTTGCAGTTAGTGCATTTTTTGCAAATTCTCTCTCAAATTCACGCTGCACAGCCTTTTGTAACTGTTGTAGTAATTCATAAAACGTCTTTTTCCAAAGGAATAGCATTTTTGTACCGGGAAAAATCATTATTCTTTTTAATTTATTTAATTTTTTATGGTATAAATACATAAGAGATGCTTAAATTATGTTTCGCAGAGGTTAACACACTTTTCCTTAATAGTTTTAACTGTCATTATTTTTTCACTTAACCCAAAGAGATTTGAAGGAAGGTATAGTGTCGTTGTGGTCGTATGCTAGTCTCGGAGCCCAATGTGGAATGACTACTAGTCACTGTACATGTTATGGCTGTTGTGTTCGTGACTACCACATTAGCTTCTGACTGTTTGCGTTGTCAAATCCTTCTGTGCTCACGCTGTGTTTGAAAGATCCACGAATTGGGGGTTGACAAAATTCAGCCGGATCTTCTGCTGAGGGTCAGGTAATATGAATGGCTAGATTGTCTTCCAACTCAAAGAATTGAGAAAACCCGTTGTTAAACAACGAAAATGTTTTTTTTTTTTTTTTATTGAAACACGTTTGTGAAACAATAAATAACAAGCCAACAATTTTTGCTTTCCTGGCAAAAAAAGAAGAAAGAATATCGAGAGAGGAAGAGTGACGATGTGGTGTGGTTAGAATGACAGTTATGTCTCTAAAGTCTGGGACTTTGGATTTTTGTAAAGTCTGAAGGTTGTTCGGAGTGCCTTGGGTCTATAATGGAAGGGATGCTTCTTTGGCAGTCTTGAGTTTACTCTTGGTCTATTTTCTTATCCTCTCTGATGATTCGTTTTACCATCCTATTTTAATAGATCAATATCTGGACTAAAGAAGGTTTCTGATTGGTTGTCCTATAAGAGACAACTAGGAGTCATATTCCCATTGGTCTGCCAATCCTAGTTTAAGATTATATCTTACAGGTATAGGAAAACCCTTCTTAGATGCTTTGACCAATGGGAACAGGTTTAGAGCAATGGGGTTGAACTAAAAATTCCCAACCACACTTGACTGGATGAGCCATGCCCAGCTCACCTTTATTTAGGGTGGAGCAAAATTAAATCTCCCTTTTGACATTGACCTTTACGATAAGGACTTGAAAAAATTGTTTTACGAAATGACCTGTTTCATCATTATGATCGATGAAGTTAGTTGACAACCGAAAAATTAAATAAATTCGCTGACCTTTAAAATCAAAAACAATTGTCTCGCACTTAACTGACCTTTTGGAATAATCAACCAGCTTTTTAGGTCAATTTAAGCCTTGAACAAAAAGATACTTATTTTAAGGATCTTTTTGTTTTTGATATATATATATATACATATATATTAATTTTTATATATTTCATAAATTTTGATTTTTACATCTTAATTAAGTATTTAACTGCACGTCGTGTCACATCATGAGGAGCTATGGGTAAAATTGCTATTTTACTTACGAGTCCCCGAAACTGCCCACATGATTAGTAACTAAAGATTCCTTCAAATCCCCCAACCAACAAAAGCATGGCAAGATCTCAAGGTTAAAGCATAAATTCTCCTATTGTAAAAATCATTTCTGATGCATTTCTGTAGAAAAATCAGGTTTCGATGTTTAATGGCATACCAAACTACGAGGGTTATTTAATAGAATATTTATAGAAGAACAGCAGTTATACTATGTAACCTATGGCTGGGGGATAAGAGAGTTCATGCCTTTCGAAAGTGAATGTAATCGCACGACTGGAATTCAAATTCGCTTACTTCGAAGGTGCAATCCAGTATTTTAGCCACTACGCTACGGGGAATGACCCCTGAGGTGAAATCATTCCGAATGCATTCCTATAGCAAAAATCATTTCCCGATTAATTCTTATTGTAAAATCATTCTCCAATGTATTTCCTTGGGAAAATCATTTTCTAATGCATTCTTATAGTTAAAATCATTTTCTAATGCATTCTTATAGTAAAAATCATTTTCCAATGCATTCTTATAGTAAAAATCATTTCCAATGCATTCTTAGAGTAAGAATCATTTTCCAATGCATTCTTATAGTAAAATCATTTTCCAATGCATTCTTATAGTAAAAATCATTTTCCAATGCATTCTTATAGTAAAAATCATTTTCCAATGCATTCCTATAGTAAAAATGATTTTCCAATGAATTCCTATCTTAAAAATCATTTTCCAATGCATTCTTATTGTAAGAATCATTTTCCAATGCATTCTTATAGTAAAATCATTTTCCAATGCATTCTTTTAGTAAAAATCATTTTCCAATGTATTCCTATAGTAAAAATCATTTTCCAATGAATTCCTATCGTAAAAATCATTTGTCTTTAAATGTGTACGTGAAATAATCTTTGGCATAAAGGTCTGTAAAAATATGATAAAAATACGATGTCGTTTTTATACATTCTGATATATTATAAACATTTATAGAGGAATAATAGATAATCTTTAGATACATACATTTACGTAGGTGTCACTAATGTAGTGGTCAACGTCGTAGGAAATGGACATGGCGACACGAGTTCAAACCCAGGAGAGGCTGATTTCATTTCACATTGCAATTATCCTCCATTCAGCTATGGGTTAATAATAGGGCAGACTGAGTTCTCCAGCCTTGGTATGGCAACCAGTCTAGGAAAAGGAAAACTCCAAATTTAAACCTGTTAAACTTCGCTTAAAAATTGACCTTGTGTCATATCCTGCTCATGGGGGAGTGATTGGTAAATACATACATGAAATAATCTTTGGTGTAAAAGTTTCTATTAAAAAAATACCTTTGATCCTATTTACCCAACCCCTCCGCTTTGAATTCAAAGTTTTCCTTCTCCTAGACTAGTTGCCTCACCAAGGCTGAAGAACATAGTCTGCCCTACTATTTACCCATAGCTGGAGGGAGAATAATTGGATTCATACCTTTCCCAAGGGTATTAGTGCTATGTGAAATGCAATCAGTCTCGTCCAGGATTTGAACTCGTGTCGCTGTGTCCATTTCCTACGACGATAACCATTACACCACGGGCACCTCCCAAAATACTTTTGATACGCCCTAACATTTCTTTGATTTGCAATTGCTTTTCTGCTTAATCAAATACTAATCTTTGCATTATTTCAGCGACTGTTGACAAGACTGAATGGGGCGGTTCTACGGATGGTCTTCCTTACACAACGTTGTTATATGCGACGGGGCCCGGTTTTAAGGTATCCGCCGATGGCAAAAGAGAAAATCTAAGTACAGTGGACACACGTAAGTTTATTTTTATACACCATTTTTCAGTGACATATCAGCCTTCGAGGTAAAGTGAATTACCATGACTTGAAAATCCAGCAAAAAACTGGATATATGTAACCCATGGCTGGGGGATAAGGAAGTTCTTGCCTTTCCCATAGGAATTAGTTCGAAAGTGAACGTCATCGCACGACTGGAAATCGAAATCGTTTATTTCGAAGGTGCAATCCAGTACTTTAGCCGCTACGCTACGGGGACTTTGGGAAGTACTGGATAGCTGTTTCGACCTTATTAGGCCTTATCAGCTGTGTATCAGCTGTGTAATCTCCCCCACTGGAGATCGAACCAGCGGCCACAGACTGCTGAGATGAAACTCTACCACTGAGCTACTGGTCCACGTCGCACACAAGCTTTGCCAAATCAACTAATCATGGCAATTGCACGGCCAATTAACCTGATGGGTCTTGTAAGATTCATCCGTACTCTTACAGAGGACACGGTTACCTCTAGGTTTAGTTTGGTTTGTTTGGTTTTATGGCATATCAACCTTTGTAGGTTATTTAACGCCAAATCCATTTTTATGTAAATAATCTGTTCTATTGAAAACTGTTCAGTTTAGCATAAGTACACAGTTTAATTGTCAAAAACATTTCCATTTCAAACTATTCCAGCAGTTATATGTAATAATTCAGTTAAGTGTAAATACAGTTTTAATGTCGAAAAACAGTTCTATTTGAAATAATTCAGTTAAGCATAAGCACGCATTTTAAGTGTAAGTACGGTTTAATTGTCAAAAACGTTTCTATTTCAAGCTATTCAGTTTACTCAATTCATTTTAGCTTAAGTATGCTGTTATTTCTATTTAACCCATAGATAGGGCCCTATCAGGTGCTACCACTCCGGGCCAGAGTGGACATGGGAGCGATGGCAATGAAGGGGTACTCCGCATTCCCCAAAGCTCCAGCACTGCTGGAACCTCACCATCAGATTGTTTAGTGTCATATTCAGGACACTCGTTGGGTGGGTCTTACCCCTCTGCAGAGGTGCAGTCAGTGTATTCTACAGCCCCAGCTGACTGGGCAAGGTCACCTCTTGGGCAACGTCTTCCCAGGAGGATTGGAGATATGCATCCACGTAATCATTATCTCATGAGCAAGGAAATAGACCAAATAAGATCGAAACAGCTGTCCAGTGCTTCCGTATGTCGCACGCAGTGTTTGCCGGATTTTCTGGTCATGGTAATTCAATTTATAATATAATTCCTCTACTTAAAAAAGAAAACTGTACAACCTCTGTGGATTATTTAATGGCAAACCTATCCTTGTAGAAGAACAGTAGTAGTACTATTTAACCCATAGTTGGGGGTATAAGGAGGTTCATGCCTTTCCTAAGGGTATTAGTTCGAAAGTGAACGAAATAGAGCGACTGAAGTTCGAACTCGCATAACTACGATCTCAAAGTCCAGCACTTTTAACCATTAGGCCACAGAAACTTTATCCTGTTTTTATATAACTAAAGGTCTACCCAATCGACACGGTTTTGAATAAGCTGACTGTATTCTCTGCAGATTCCGATCCCACAACAAAAAAAGAAGTGTCCTGGATTATAACCCCAAACTTCTTCTGATGGTAAGGCTCCAGTTTTGGAGCACTGAATAGTATTGAGCATCCCTTTTTGCCATTACTCGACTCTGACCTGGAGTGCTAGTACCTGTTTGGGTCCTACCTAGGGGTCAAATAGTTCTGTTCAAAAATTATTCGCATTTGATAAAAATACTTGATGTCATACAACTGTTAATTATTTTTTGTCTAGAATTTTTTTAAGCTTGATTATTTTTATTACTTAGAATATTCGGACTATTGACCTAATCTTTATTATTATACTTATAACGTTTCGGCCAATAAGTCATCCTTCAGGTGTTTCATGTCAAACTCGGGAGTCCACACAGAATCTCTAATTATTTGAACCACATGGGCAGATTGCTCCAATTCTGTTAACTATGACCGGGTACAAGTGTTAAGTTATCGTAAGTATTCCTTGTTAGTCTTACCTGTTGTTGAGATTGAACCTGCAACCTCTAGATGATTCCACTCAGTTGTTGGTTGGTTGTTTGGGTTTTATGGCATATCAACCTTTGTAGGTTATTTAACGCCAAATTCTGTTTATCTGTATATACATTCAACCAAACACTTCTAAACGAATACTTAGTTGGTAAAATTTTCTATAAGCAGGATTTCATTTATTTGCACATAATTAACCAGTTTTAATTTGTCATATTTTTGGTTGGTTGGTTGCTTCTTATGGCATCTCAATCTTTGTAGTCATGTTTTTGGTACAACCCTGTCTCTCTCCAGAAGGACAGAACGTCATCTATTTTGACGTTTTCGACCAGATCGGTTAAACTACTAACTTTGAAAAATCGCTTTCTGATGACAGCGAAAGCTTTGCATTCTATAAGAATGTGTTTAACCGTGCAAATTGTCTGACAGGTCAAACACTGTGGTTGTGGTTCCTGTTTCAGTATGAAAGAGTGAGTAAGCCTTGTATGACCAATTCGCAATCGAGATATAACGACTTGTTCTCGTCTTGATTTTCTCAATGCTGGTCTCAACTCTCCTAAGGTTGGCTGAATTTGAAAGAGTTTATTGTGGATGTTATTGCTCCATCGTTGTTGCCATTTTATGTGAAGGGATTTATAATTGTTGGTTTCAGTTCAGTATATGGAATCCTGGATTTAACGGGAGTCAGATCTAAGACCGATTTGGCTGCCAAATCAGCTCTTTCATTCCCTCTCACACCAATGTGGCTTGGGTTCCTGCATATAATTATTTCTTTTCTATTTGACATAGTCTAATCTACTCAACAGTTTAATGATAAGAAGGTTCTGAAATTTTTTATTTCTTAATGATAGCAAGACAGAGAGTGAGTCTGAGAATATTATAAATTTCTTATGCTTACTCTTCGTGATGATGTTGAGAGCTAGGTCTATTGCACGGGCTTCTGCTGTAAAGATAGAGCTTTTCATTGGAAGAGCTTTCTTAAAAACTGTTTTGCTTAAAACAGCTGCGCACGCTGTTTTATTGTTGTCCTTGGAGCCATCCTTAAAGACATATATGTGGTCGGAATGGTGTTGGAGAATATTATGAAATTTCTCTTGGTAAGTGCTGGGGTGGGTTTTAGTTTTGGAAAGCTCATTCAGTTCGAGAATCACTTTGAGATTTTTAATGATCCAGAGTTTGTGGTGTTTGTGGAAAAGTGCTTTCATGTATATTATTTAGTGGTATTTTTTATTCTTGTAGGGTCGACTTCATTCGAAGGCCAAAAGTTTTTATTGACTTTTCTTTTCTTTCAAAATGTTGCTTGTATTTCGGGTTGTAGGTACAGTCATAAGCTGGGTTGAATAGGCAAGATTTTAGCTTTGTGGAATATTTGAGAGCCAGTTTTTCAGGTCTTAGTGTAAGAGGTAGTTGATCTGCTTCTATGTATAGGCTTTCAACAGGAGAAATACAATATGCTCCAAGGACTAGCCCTTGGATTCCAGTCAGAAGCACCGTCCAACTAAAAGCCTTAACCACTGTGCCATATGTCCTTGCTGGAAAGGTTCCGAATATAACAATAAAGATAATGTCCATTGTCCGAATATTCTATGAAATGTTAATTATTTTTATTAAGAATAGTTACTTGAAGCTGTAATTGTTTACTAAGGATTATTATTATTATTAGTTACTTGAAAGAATATAACTGTGCCAATAATTTGTGCAAAAGTAACTATTATTAAATAGAAATAATTACTTGAGGTCATATAATTATAAATATTTTATAGAACTACTTGAAACTAAACAACCGTGTGCAAATTATTTGTATTAGATAGGAATACTTGATATCATATATGGGTACGATAAACTCTAAAAACAAACAATTACGCAAAAAAGCTAAATACAGATGTCCAATGAAATCAATTTCCTACTGTTGCTTGTAATATTAAATAAAGGACAAACCACAATATGAGAGGAAATAGAGATATATTCTCAGGAAAAAAAGTATATACAATAGAGAAACTATTAGTAGACAAGAACATAGGATTAGTGAACGCTTTGTTGATAACATTTTTAAATGTGCCTGAGGTCATTTTTTCCACACATGGTTTCAAATATTTCTATCAAACACGAATAATTCTATTGACAATTAATCATTTGTTTGCACACAGTTTATTGGTACTCACTATTGCTATGGATCTTACAATTCAATTAAACAACAGTCATTTGTTTACACAAATAAAAAAAACATTTCTATTTCTAACAATCTAATTTTGCATAAGTTATTTGTTTGCACAGAATTTAAATGTCAAACAGTTGTATTTGACCAATAGATAGGACCCTATCAGGTGCTATCACTCCCGGTCAGAGTGGGCCTCGTAATGAAGGGGTACTCCAGATTTCCCAAAATTTCAATACTGGAGTCTCACCATTGAATTGCTTAGTGTTACATCCAGGACATTTGTTGGTGGGGGGCTCTTACCTTTATGCAGAAATGTAGCCTGTGTTTTCTACAGCTGACTTGGTTCTATATTGTTTTAAGTATTCCTATCTAATACATATAATTTATATTATTATATATTCCTATTTAATAAGGATCATCTTTTGTTTGCGTACAGGTGTATGGTATGAAGTGTTTCTATCTAATAGAAGTAATTTCCGTCAAGTCGGCTGGGGCAGTAGAAATCGCCGACTGCATCTCCGCAGAGTGGTAAGATCCCCCACCTGCTGTTGGCTGTGAGTGATAACCCATAATACCAGAGGACAGGATCCTGGAAGCTGAATGGTTTGTGGCCCGAGTACACTCTACTTCGGCCATTATTTGGGCTAGACGGCTAATAAGAGAGGCCCGTCCGATCTCGCTCTGTCAGCTGGGGTTGTAAAATACGCCGACTGCACCTCTGCAGATGGGACCACATGTTGGTCGTGGGCGGTGACCCATAAGGCCCTAGCAACCCTCCACAAAACAATAACAGTGTGTTCAGTATATGTTCCCCCAAATTCATTGAATCTTTATTAAATCAACATTAATTGTGCATGTACAACAATAAATCCAACGAATATATGCGCCCAGCAACAGGCACATATTCTGCAATAGATCAAACAATATGTGACTCTAACCTGTTTCTCGATTACAACTGGAAAGTACATGTCGACACCGGTGGAAGCGACCACTGTCCGATTCTATTAGATGAGTTGGGTAAAAAACTCCGTGCTTGAACCTGGAAAAGGCAAATTGGGACGGATTTAAAACTTCATGCCTTGCCCAACTAACCCCAGAAGCCAATAAAAACAATGAGGAAAACATCTTATATCTTACGAACACACAGTTAAACATAACTGAAGAATATATACCCAAAAGCTCTACCTCTACAAAATACAATAGGCCATGGTTCAATGAAGAATGCAAAAAAAGCTGTCAGATTACGCAGAGCAATATTTAAAGAAATTTAAAATAAACGCAACACGAGAAAATTTAAACACTTACAAAAACAGCCGAGCCAAAATCCGAAAAATCATCAAAGACTCCAAAAGAAATACATGGATAATTTACGTTGCGAAAATGAATAGTAGCACAAAGCCAAAAAAAAAAAAAGTATGGCAGATGATTTGGAAAATAACTGGCAAAAATAACAATACTCCTACAAAACACCTCACCCACAATATTCTGAAGGTTATAGCAAATCATCTAGCCGAAACTTTCTCGAAAAATTCATCTGCCAAAAATCAAAACAGATGTTTTCAAATCATCAAAAACAGAAAAAGAAAAAATTAAATTTCAAAATAAAATACCGAAAGCCGAAAATACCGAAATACCAAACAAGAGAACTAAAAGAATCCCTCAACAAGGCTCATAATACAGCAGTCGGACCCGATAAAATACACTATATATTCCTTAAAGAATTACCTGAACCATCCACAAATTTCATCCTACAAATCTTCAGTGATATATAAAACAGCGCTGACATACCTAAAATATGGAAAGCACCCACAGTTATACCGATACCAAAACCTTTCAAAGACAATACCATATTTACCAACCCCTCCGCTCGGGTAGGATATGACACAAGGTCAATTTTTAAGCGGAGTTTAACAGGTTTGAATTCAGAGTTTTTCCTTCTCCTTGACTAGTTGCCTCACCAAGGCTGAAGAACCTAGTCTGCCCTACTATTTACCCATAGCTGGAGGGAGAATAATTGGATTCATACCTTTCCCAAGTGTATTAGCGCTATGTGCAATGCAATCAGTCTCGTCCAGGATTTGAACTCGTGTCGCCGTGTCCATTTCCAACGACAATTGTAAAAGAGCTCAAAAACCTCGGATTAGAAGGCAGAATGTCAATATTTATCCAAAACTTCCTACAAGATAGACGATTTAGAGTAAGAATCGGAGAGGTTTTCTCCAAAGAGAAACAAGAAATGGGTGTACCTCAAGGCAGTGTATTGTCTGTCACTCTGTTTAATATCAAAATAAATAATATTGTGAAAAATATTAATAGCGGTACAAACTGTGTTTTGTATGACTTCCGGATCTGCTACAGTGCAAGAAACATGCACCACATAGAAAGACAACTTCAAATATGCCTTGATAACATCCACAAATAGACCACAGAGAATGGATTAAAATTTTCAAAGGAAAAAACGAAATGCGTCCACTTCTGCAACCAACATAAGCTCCACCCGGACCCAGTACTGAAAATTGACCACACTGAAATACCAATTTTTTAACAATACAAATACCTAAGAATCGTTTTTGACCGCAAGCTCTCCTTCATTCCACATATTAAATACTTGAGAACAAAATGTTATAAAACCATATAATTACTTAGAACTATAGCACACACTAACTGGGGAGGAAGTAAAGAAACATTATTAAAATTTTATCGCTCATTAATCAGATCAAAACTCAATTAAATATAGGGGAGCCAGAAAGACATACTTGAAAGAGCTAAATACCATACTCCACCAAGGACTTAGACTGGCCCTTGGAGCATATTGCATTTCTCCTGTTGAAAGCCTATACACAGAAGCAGATCAACTACCTCTTACACTAAGACCTGAAAAACTGGCTTTCAAATATTCCACAAAGTTGAAATCTTGCTTATTCAACCCAGCTTATGACTGCACCTTCAACCCAAAATACAAGCAACATTTTGAAAGAAAAGAAAAATCAGTAAAACCTTTTGGCCTTCGGATGAAGTAGACCCTACAAGAATTAAAAATACCACTAAATAATATACATGAAAGCACTTTTCCACAAACACCATCCTGGATTATTAAAAATCCTAAAGTGATTCTCGAACTGAATGAACTTTCCAAAACTAAAACCCACCCCATCAAGAGAAATTTCACAATATTCTCCAACACCATCCCGGCTGCCTATATGTCTTTATGGATGGCTCCAAAGACAACAATAAAACAGCGCGCGCAGCTGTTTTAGATAAACTAATTTTCAAGAAAGCTCTTCCAATGAAAAGCTCTTTCTTCAACGCAGAAGCGCGTGCAATAAACCTAGTTCTCAATATTATCTCTAAGAGTGAACATAAGAAATTTATCATATTCTCAGATTCACTCTGTCTCACTATCATTAAGAAATTAAAAAAATTGGGAATCCTCTTATTAAACGGTTGAGTAGATTAGACTCTATGTCAAATAGCAAAGAAATGCTGGATCCCAAGCCACATTGAAGTGAGAGGAAATGAAAGAGCAGACTCGGCAGCCAAATCGGCCTCAGATCTGACCCCACCCCCCGATAAATCCTGGATTTCATATACTGACCTGGAACCCACAATCAATAAATTCCTTCACACAAGATGGCAACAATGATGGAACGATAACATCCACAATAAACTCTTCCAAATTCAGCCCACCTTGGGAGAAGGGAGACCAGCTTTGAGAAAATCAAGAAGAGAACAAGTCGTTATATCCCGATTGCGCATTGGTCATACAAAGCTTACTCACACTTTCATATTGAAACCGGAACCACAACCACAGTGTTTGACCTGTCAGACGCCTTGCACCATTGAACACATTCTCATAGAATGTAGAGCTTTCGATGTCATCAGAAAGTGAATAGTTTAATTGTTCTTTTCGATAACGTCAAAATAGATGAGGTTCTGTCCTTCTTGCGAGAGACAGGGTTGTACCAAAAATATGACGAATTGAAACCAGTTAATCTTGTGCCAACAAATGAATTCCTGCTTAATTTTACCTACTTGTACTCGTTCAGGAATCTTAGTTTGAACGTATATACATATAAACAGAATTTGGCTAAAACCCAAACAACCAACCAACCAACTAACCGATTAATCGACTGGTCATATCAATCCCTGCCACCTCTAAGATTGTTTTGATTGTACTCTTTAGATTGTTCTGATGGCTTACAAGCACTCAACTCTTTTTATCTTAAAGTTGCTGGAAGTTGGTTATGAGGGTGAACCGCAAGGATTCTTTGGTTGGTTGGGATTTTATGGTATATCAACTTTTGTAGGTTATTTAACGCTAAATCCATTTTTATACAAATAGTCAGTTTTATTTCAAACAATTCAGTAAAGCATGTGTACACAGTTTGATTCTCAAAAACATTTCTATTTCAAGCTATTCAGTTTAGTCAAACAGTTCTAATTCAAACAATTCTTATTCAAACAATTCACTTTAGTATAAGTATATATTTTTTCCACACACAGTTAATGTCAAAACAGTTCTATTTCAAACAATTCAGTTTAGCGTAAGTACAGTTTTAATGTCAAAAGCAGTTCTATTTCAAATAATTCGGTTCAGCATAAGTATGCAGTTTCAATGTCAAAGCAGTTCTATTTCAAACAATTCAGTTCAGCATAAGTACGCAGTTTAGTTCTATTTAACCCATAGATAGGGGCTCCATCAGGTGCTACCACTCCGGTCCAGAGTGTAGCTGGGAGCAATAGTAATGTAGGGGTACTCCGCATTCCCCAAAGCTCCAGCAACCACGAAGAGAGAAACAGTAAATAAAAATCATTTCTACCAATATATCAGTAATAAGGTAATTAGAACTCCCAAATGCTGTGTTATCCCCCTTCTACTAATCCAAGGACCCACCACTTTTTTACAGGTTAGTTCCGTCTTAGCCATGTTATAGATCACTTGTACACATCGTTCGTCTTCGAGTCATTACTCTATCTACACAGTAGATATAACATTACATGGTGGCAGCTAAGGGATACTTACATATATAAGAGCCTTAAAAGAAGAAGCGAGAATCGGAACGCTACGAAGCAAAGACTTCATTAAAAAAAAAAAAAAAGAAGAAGAAAAAAAGACAAATTGAAAACAGAAGATGGCTAATACAAATATCCCATTACCAACACTGGACAGGTCGAACGAGAATAAACAAGAAACCTTCAGTGAGTGGCTCGACTTCATGACTTCCTACTTTACAATAAATAACGTGGAAGAAAGACTGAAATACAACTATATATTGCTGAGCACGGGACGAAAGGGCCGTGAATTAATTAAAAAGGTACTCTTCATATCCGAACAAAAAGAAAGTTCGGAAAACGTGTTCAAAATCCCATGGTTCAAAAACCAAATAAATGGGTCGAATGACTAGAATTCACGCCAATGCAACAGAATGACGACGAAATAGACGAAACAGACGACAGACCAAAGCTGAAAGATACGACTTCAATGCCAACAAACAGGAAAGAATCCTTGAACAAATAATAAAAGGCATGAGAAGTTCGGAAGAAAGAAAGAACTTTATAAGTAAACCGAGCCTCACACTAAAAATAGCTATTGAAAACATACGAACAAATATTTATGTGGAATAAAGAATGGAATAATCCATGAAATAGCGGCTAAAAACAAAAAACAGTGCACAAGATGTTGAAAAAAACATGGAAAAAAATAGGATTGCTATGTTTTTAACAAGCAATGCAGAAAATGTCAAGGCCTTCATCATTTTGAGGACTATTGTCTCACAAAGACACATACGACAAAGGAGAAAACATAGCCCTCATAAAAAAAAGAAAACCCATGCAAAACCGAAAAAATAAATCCTACACAAATTTCACTACAAGTAGGATACGAAACGGAAAAATGTGAACACTACATAGAGAGACGAAACCAACTCAAAGACACTATTTGTCGCTGCCTCCCACTAGACAGGACTTGACACAAGGTCAAAAGCCTGAAGGCCGATTAAAGTGGGGATAAGGGGGAGGGTAGGTCGGGAACGAGTCGAGACTCGAACCCTGCTGGTCTGTGCTGCTCATCGGCTCACTTAGTGCAATGTGAGCCTGATGAGGCAAGCAGTTTCACGAACCCAAATGTGGGTCCGGGCACGTATGCCGGGTTATGGCTTGAACTAGACACCAAGGTCTAGTGCCATTCAAAGGTTTCTGAGAGCGTCCGAGAAACCAACTCAAAGACGGACTCAGAAACTGGCTTGTTATTTATTATACACAGAGAAGGAAAATAACAGGGAGGAAGTATTCGCAAATATAAACTGTTAAGACTCACGCAGTGAAAAACATAAAATACGAATGAAAGTCGACACTGGGGCTAACGGGAACATAATCCTACTCAAAATTTACAAAAAAAAAAAAATGTACCCACCAGGTGTCAGTAACGAAATGGGAAATCCGACCGCCATTAAAAGGGAGGCAACTACACTTTGGGCGATCAACAGAACAAAAATACCGCAGTTTGGGTCATTAATACTAAAAATTAATCACCAGGACTCACCAACCATTCAAGCAAAATTTTATGTATGCGAAAAAAACACTGCAATATTGGGACTGAGACTGCTTACAGTTGGGACGGGTACAAATTAACTGCAGTGTAACAAAAAAGGAAAATAGAAAGCACAGACGACCTGGCAAGTGGATACCGACAGATTCAACGGAATTGGTAGCTTTCCAGGGAAACAAAAAATACATTTAAAGGAGAACACAATACCAGTCGTCCAACCCCAAAGAAATTACCCAGTCCATTAAAAAGAATAACTAAAAAAAAGAATTACAAAAAATGGAAAACATGGGTGTGATTGAAAGGGTATACGAACCAACAGATTGGGTGAACGCAACTGCGTTTAGCAGAAAGAGAAGTGGAGAGCTAAGAATATGCCTAGACCCAAAGCTACTGAATAAGTTCATTAAAAGAACGTATTACAAGACTTCGACCCTGGAAGAAAATTCCCACAAACCCTGCCGGCGCAAAGCACTTCACGAAATTAGACGCAAATCATGGATACTGGGCAATTCATTTGGAAGAAGAATCTAGCCTGCTCGCGTGTTTTAACACTCCGTTTAGAAGGTACAAAAACCTGAGATGTCCATTTGGTCATAAGGTGTCACAGGACATATTTCAATAAAAAATGAATCAAGTTTTGGAAGACTGCGAGGGAGCCATAGGTATATCAGATGATATCTGCGTGCATGGCAGAACAACTGCTGAACATGACAGAAATCTGAGGAAAACAATGGATACGGCATAGAAGTACGGTTTAGTCTTTAAAAAAGACAAAGGGAGAATAAGACAGGAACGGATTAATTTCTATGGTCTTATTTGGGTCAAAGACGGTTCCCACCCTGATCTAGAAAAATGCGACTGGATCAAATCAAAACCGAAACCAACAAACCGAGAACTCCAGGAATTTCAAGGCATGATTCAGTACCTAAGCCCCTTCAAACCAGAACTGAGTGCCAGACAGCACCACTAAGGTCACAACTAAAAAAGGCCACAGAATACAACTGGAATGAAACACATGAAAAGGCATTTCAGAATTTAAAATATACAATACATGAAAATTTGCCTTGCTTATTTCAAACTAAATGCAAACACAACAATACAAGTAAATTCAAGCATGCTAAGGCTAGGCGCTACACAAATAAATGACAACAAAATCGTTGCATTTGCAAGTAAAAGACTAACTGATGCTGAATCGCGCTATGCAAACTTTGAATGAGAGCTACTGGCAGTGACAACTGGTTGTGAAAGATTCCATACAAACGTATACAGAAAAGAATTCCGAATCGGATCTGACCATAAACCCCTCAACAACACCCAAAATAATAACATTGCACCAGCATTCCCAAGACTACAAAGGATGCTGCTAAGTCTACAGCCATTTGATGCAAAGATAACATACAGACCAGGAATTTAAATAAAAATCCCAGACTACCTGTCGAGGATTCAGCCAACACAAGGTGAAGAAATAGAACTCGACTTAAACATACACCCAGTCAACATTTCAGCACAGAAAATAATAGACTTACAAGAAGCGACTGAAATGGATGAAGAATTAAAACTACTAAAGTAAGTAGTAATTAATAGATGGCCAGAGGATGTAAAGCACACGCCAAAATTAATAAAACATAGTCGATGAAAAAATACCTGTGAATGCCAAATGGATTGTACTACCAAAAAGGATGCAAAGCATAGTCCTGAAGAGAATCCACAAGGTACACCAAAGCATAGAAAAATGCCTGTAAAAGGCAAGAAAGAATGTATATTGGATGGTTTCTTTATTTTAATGGCATATCAACCTTTGTAGATTATTTAATGCCAAAGCTATTCTCCTAGAAGAACAGTAGTGGTGCTATTTAACCCATAGCTAGGAGGATAAGGGGGTTCATACCTTTCCCTAGGGTATTTGTCCGAAAGTGAACGTAATAGCGCGACTGGAGTACGAACTCGCTTACTACGATTCCGAAGTCCATCGCTTTAACCATTACACCACGAGGACACCCCCGTGTCTATTGGAGAGGAATGAGCAGAGACATATAAAACATGGTAAGAACATGTGAAATATGCAGAGAACACCAAAGGAAAAACTCCAAGGAAACAATGTTCATCAAAGTACAAGCAATCAGGCCATTCCAAAACATAGCAGTAGATATTTTTGAATTCAACTGCCAACAATTCTTACTTGTCGCTGTCCAGTACAGCAAAATGCCATTCATCAAAATAATGAAGACGGTGACAAGTGCAAACTGCATTGAATATTTCAAAGCAATCTTTGCTGTACATGGGACACCAGAAAGGCTATACACAGATTTGTTTCAAATGAATTCCATTATTTTACTACCGAGTGAGAATTCACGCACATCACATCAAGCTCGAGATACCCACAATCGAATGGATTCATCAAGCATATATCCCAGACAGTAAAGAAAACTTCACAAAAAACAAAACAGTCAAAGATAGACTGTCAAATGGCTCAGTTAAGCCTCAGAATAACACCGATTGACAACCTTTTGCCGTCACCGGCAGTAATCCTGTACGGCAGGAAAATAAGGACAAGAATACTAACGTTGTTGAACACAAATAATCCGAAGGATAATCTAATCCGAGATCGGATAAACATCAACTGCAAAAACAACAACAATACTAAAACAGGAATACAAAGGACTTTCCTAAGTTGACAATAAGCAGCAAAGTATTAGTCCTTCAGGAAAATGACACATGGTTACAAGCGACAGTGATAGACAAATGCACTGAACCCTGCAGCTTCATCGTCGAAATACAGAACGATGGAAAGTTGCCAAGACGGAACAGGCGACATCCCCGAGAAATACATAGACCACAGAGATGTCCCACATATAATATACAAAATCAAGAGATTAATACATCACAATCCCAACAGCCCAAACATGGACCACACAGAAAAATACTCCACTGACCACAACTCAACATGTCCAGATCACACAAATACAAACCAGACAAGTAGATACTATTTACCCAACCCCTCCGCTCGGGCAGGATATGACACAAGGTCAATTTTTAAGCAGAGTTTAACAGGTTTAAATTCAGAGTTTTCCTTCTCCTAGACTAGTGGCCTAACCAAGGCTGAAGAACCTAGTCTGTCCTACTATTTACCCATAGCTGGAGGGAGAATAATTGGATTCATACCTTCCCCAAGGGTATTAGTGCTATGTGAAATGCAATCAGTCTCGTCCAGGATTTGAACTCGTGTCGCCGTGTCCATTTCCTAAGACGATAACGACTACACCACGGGCACCTCCTAAACCAGACAAGTAGATGAACGAACGTCAACACCATTAGAACGGCCTGCTAGAACAAGGAAGGTACCTAGAACAAGGAAGGTACCTTGGAAGTTTAAAGACTTCATTATGTACAAATAAACCCTTTGATGAGAGAACTAAGTAATGACAAAAGGGATGTAATAAGGTAATTAGAACTCTCTAATGCTGGGTTATCCCCCTTTTACTAATCCAAGGACACTTCTGTCTTAGCCTAGAAATAAATCACTTGTGCATATCGCTCGTCTTCGAGTCATTACTCCATCTACACAGAAGATATAACATTACAATATTAATACGCATGAAATCAATGAAAAATCTAACTTGAGAATTATGTTTCATATTTTATTTTGTTTCATTTCAGAGAGTATTGATTACGTACAACAGTCTGCGATTCCAATGCAATACGAGACACACAGTGGAGAGGATGTTGCAATCTATGCCACTGGACCGTGGAGCCATTTGTATCAGAAGGTGCACGAAGAGAACTACATTCCTCATGTAATGTCCTATGCAGCCTGCATCAGTCAGCTGGGAAAATCATCTGCCCACTGTCAGTTTTTCACGAACAGTAGTAGTCACAGTGTCATGGAAAACACGTGGCATTTACAGGCGATCATCTGGGCCTCTATCTGCATCATGCTTTGTCGGTTTAATTAACTGTCTTTCATTCACAAGGATACCGTAGGAGAAATCTTAGCTTTTGGGCTTTAAAGGAGTGAAAGAAATAAAGCTCAGTGTTTGTGTAGTTGAGACACTTAGAAAAATAATCCAAAGTTTATTCAGTCCAAATCACAAAGTATAAATTTGTAGCTATGTTAGTTAATACAACGACTACCCAACACCAAGAAGTATATTGCTTCTTTATATATATATATAATGTGTGTGTGTGTGTGTGTGTGTGCGGAATAAACTGTAAATAAATCCGACTCTATCAAAGTGTATAGAGATGAAAAAACACAAGGTTTTCAAAGGATGATTTTTATTTGTAGAAATATTTACCAACGTTAAACCTTTTGTTTTTTTAGAACGTCATCGGGGCGTGTAAGTTACTCAAAAGAGAGGAGGTTTTGAAGACTTGGTGTCACTTTTCTTCTGGTGGATGCCATCAGTTGCTTAGTAACTCACATACCCTGATGAAGGTATAAAAACCGAAACGTTTGACGTTGGCAAATATTTCAACAAATGAAATAATTCTCTGAGGACCTTGTGTTTTTTTTTTATCTTAATATATTTTCATATATATATATATATAGAGAGAGAGACAGAGACAGAGAGATAAGGTGAACGAAGGCCAAAAAGTTTTAAGCTTATTTCAGTGGAATAACAAATCTGAATATTTTTGATGTGGCTACTCACTATCTCTTATAAAGCTCGAAAAATCTGAATCAGTTTTTCGTTTTATTAGTGGTAGAGTGTTATGACAACAGAAAGAACTTTCTAAAAGAACTTTTCTTCGAACTTCCTATATCCATCTATCTATATTTATAATCAATAATTTAGATTGCAAAGAGTGCTCAATATCGGTGTTAGAGTATGTATAACTAAGTTATTATAACTTAGACACCGAATCAACCGCATTTGGTGTCACAGTTTCTCGTCTATAGGCTTATCCGGCCAATACGAGAAACTCACAACCACCAAGCCCCTCTGACTTTCTATGCTCTGACAAAGAAAGAGGGCAATAATAATAAGATGAAGTAAAAATAAAAATAAAATAATAGTAATAATTAAAAATGTATTACTTTATATCAGAATATTGATATAAAACGCAACAGTAATAAGATAAAAACAAACTAGAAATGAAATATTAATAAAGAGTATATCCACCCTGATGTGTTGCGATAGAAAATTAAAATTCATACGTCTTCCAAATAAATTTCGTCATTATTTTTTCGTGAAGTTGTCAAAATGAAAGCCATGGACTGTAGTCTTTCTGTATTTTAAAAATGACAACTTTCAGATCTTGCAAGCCATTGTTAGCATATAGTTAAATTCATTTTTTGGTTTGGTTTCTTTGTTTAATGGCATATCAACTTTTTTTAGGTTATTTAATGCCAAAGTCATTCTCCTAGAAGAACAGTAGTGGTACTATTTAACCCATAGCTGAGAGGATAAAGGGGTTCATACCTTTCCCAAGGGTATTTGCCCGAAAGTGAACGTAACAGCGTGACTGGAGTACGAACTCGCGTACTACGATTCCGCAGTTCATCGCTTTAACCATTACACCACGAAGACACCCCCAAATTCGTTTTTGGTCAACATTTGAAAATTATCATCCTTTAAAGTTTTTAAACAAGAAATTGGTTGTCATTAATGTCGAGTCTCATCCTAGTTATATAATCAATTTCAAATTAGTTATCTCTCTTGAGTAATTATAATGATGGAGGTGAGCGCAAACAAACACGGCACACTTTTTATCACCTTGAAAATTAGATTGTAATTTTCTTCATTATCAGAAAGACTGACGGTATTGCGCTAAGAAACATCTCGCAACAACGTGTCATTTTTGTAGAGCTTCAGTAACATACAGCCGTACAAAAATCGTTTTGTTTCGACGCAGATCAAAAGAAAACGGTTTTCAACCTTATTGGGATCAAATTACAGTCTGACTGTAATTTCCAACCGACAACAAAATTCTATTATGAAGCCATGACAAAGCATTGCTTGTTTGCTTGCTCGATCGATCGATTGATTGATCTTAAAGGCATATCAAATTGTCTTGACTTATTTTATGCCTTGAGAAATGGCGTGCATTATACGTTATTTTTACATTTTTTGCGTCATTGTTTCTTAAAAGAGATGTTTTTTTGTTTGCACAGTGTTATGTGATATCAAGCATTCTTATTTAATACTAATAAATTTCACACACTTGTATGGTTTCGAGTAACTAATAGAAATAACGGTTTGTAAATGATAAGAGAGTTGTATTAACCCATAGGAGGAATCCAAAAAGCTAATAACATTCCGGATCAGAGTGGAAATGGGAGTAATGGCAATGAAAAGGTACTCTTCACACTCTTCAGATCTTCAATAAGTAAATAAAGTTGGCGACCGTTGTCGACGGCGACCAGAAGGCTCCCTTTTCAACAGCTACTACACTACTCCTTTCCCTAGATTGCTTCGCTTACCCTTAATCTGTATCTTATAATGCTGAGTACCTTATAATGCTGAGTGTTAAGCAAGGAGGCATCAAGTATCATTTTTTGAGCCTTTGGTATAACTTGACCAAGGATTGAACCCAGGTCTCCCGGACTACTGGTGAAAACCATGCCACTGGATGTATAAACAAATTGAACCAATATTTACTAATGGGAATTTCTTCTATATCCTCCACAATTACTAGAATAATTCCTCAATCAGTTAACTCGGTCTGTCTGCAAATTATTATTATTGGATAGGAATACTTGAAACCATGTTACTGTGTGTACAAAATGTTTATTAACAAATGAAAATAATTACTTGAAACAATATAATTATTTGTATTAGATAGGAATACTTGAAACCATAAAATTATGTGCAAATTATTTGTATTAGGAATATTTGAAACCATACAAATATGTGCAAATTGTTTGTATTTGATAAGAATGCTTTAAACAAAATAACTGTGCAACCAAAAAGCAATTAACAAATAGAAATAATTGCTTGAAATTAGATAACTGAGTGCAAATTATTTGTATTAGATACGAATACTTGAAACCATGTAACCGTATACCAACAAATGGCTAGGAATAATTACTTGTAACTATATAATCATTTGTCTTATACAGGAATACAACCGTTTACGAAAATCATTTATGGAACAACTCGACAAAAAATGTAAATATAAACGTACCATGTACGTAATTCCCTAACCTGTAGACATAGAATCACCCCAGATGGATTATCTGCCGATAAAATTAATCGATCTACCAAAATGTAAATGGTATAATCTTGAGGTGTAAACTTGTTTGATCCGAATCTGGATTTAAATTTTAGTTATCTTAAACCTGGTCGGGGAAAGTTTGGAAATTAAAAACGTAAATATTTACCTGTCAGTTTTATATTAATCCTTGTTTTGTAACCGAAAAAAAAACAATAAAATTTGTTGATATAATCTTTTTTTTATAAAGTGAGAGTTTTCTTTTGTGTCTGCGCGCGCTTGTGTATGTAAATAAGTGAGTGTGTGTTTATGATTTCTATCAGGAAAGAAAGTCCTGTTGCTTATTTGTAGTTGTTAAAAATAGCTCCAGCGGGTTACGTCAACAGCAACAGATCTAAAATAAGTCAACATGTGGTATTATGCTCCTCGCTGCTTACACAATTTCACTTGCAGAGTTGTTAGATTCACTGAAGACAGATTAAGCGTTTCCAGGTCACGGTCGAAACCGCACAAGCCACGAGTCTAAGGATATGTTGTTTAAAAGAGGGCGGCAGATAGGTTTAGTTTGGTTTTATAGCATATCAAACATTGTAGGTTATTTAATTCCAAATCCATTTTTATACATATAAACAGTTGAGTTTAGCCTAAGTACACAGTTTAGTTCTATTTGACCCATAGATAGGACCCTATCAGGTGCTACTACTTCAGGCCAGAGTGGGCCAGGGAGCGATGACAATGAAGGGGTACTCTGCATTCCCCAAAGCTCCAGCATAACTGGAACCACACCATCAGATTGTTTAGTGTCATATACAGGACACTCCGGGAGGGGGGGTTCTTAGCCCTCTGCAGAGAAGCAGTCGGTGTATTCTACAGCCCAAACCGACTGGGCTAGGTAGATGAGGTGACCCTTCATAAATTGATTTTGAATGCTGATTTCTTGCTATAGCAAAACGGACGACTCTCGAAATTCCTCGGCAGTGGAATGTGTTATGCGATTGGCAACTTGAAGGTTATGTTCGTATATTTGCAGTATCTGAATACGATGACTCAATGATAGAATTATTTGAGCGTGAGGAATACAATTCGGACACTTGTAGCAGAGGAGATTTCTACTATAAATCACAAAGTCTATTTGTCTCGGGTGAGGATCGAACTTACGGCCTTCAGAAAGATCAATAGACGTTTCTTGATTATGAGACTGGCGCGCTGCCTACTAGGCTACCGAGACAACTTGTAGCAGATGAAATGCATTATGGCTTGATATTTCCTCGCATCAAACAATGTAAACCAATGCACGATGAATTAACAACAACAGAGGAAAGGGCTTAAAAAAGAGTTATTTAAAGAAATGTCCTTGATGTATTTCAGTATAAGTTGAGAATCGTTAATAAGACAGAAGTTATTGTCTGAAGATTTACATCAAGTTAGGTTACCGTGCACTACACAACACGAGATTTGTTGAAACAAAGTCTCCTCTATCAGGAAAATGCACTCTCTCATGTGTACATCTTGCCGAAAGAAAGAAGTTTGACTTTATCGCGACCTTCTTTTATATGCAATTTTCATTACGCCACCTTGCGAACATTAGAAGTACTATTTATCAGGAAAGGTATGTAATTCCGACTATTGGCTTTTACTTTGTCTTCTTAAACAATTGACTGCTAACATTTTCATCACGGGTGTATCACTCTTGGCTCGAATATATATACTTGAGTGAGTCAAAAGTTTTGCCATATTTTGCTAGTACGTGCTAGTTTACGAGGCGTATATTACGTGACCGAACCAGTTCAAGCCGTGATAGGTACCTGCTGAGGATGGTAGTACCACGGTAGTTGGTGTGCTGACACGTTGTGCATAATTTCACTCAATGATTTAAAAACCGCACTGTTGAAGGTTTGTTTGTTCGTTTTGGTTTTATGGCATATCAACCTTTGTAGGTTATTTAATACCAAATACATTTTTATAAAAATAAACAGCTCTATTTCAAACAATTCAGTTTAGCATAAGGACACAATTTAATTGTCCAAAACTTTTATTTTCAAGCTATTCAGTTTAGTCGCACAGTTCTAATTCAAACAATTGAGTCTAATATAAGTATAGTTTTTGTCTAAAGTAAATGTCAAAAAAGTTCTATTTTGAATAATTCAGTTTAGCGCAAGTACAGTTTCAATGTCAAAAACAGTTCTATTTTTTAAAAAATTCAGTTTAGCATTAGTACGCAATTTAAATATCAAAACAGTTCTATTTCAAGTAATTCAGTTTAGCATAAGTACACAGTTTAGTACAATTTGACCCAGAGATAAGACCCTATCAGGTGTTGATACTCCGGGCCACAGTGAACGCGGGAACGATGGCAATAAAGAGGTACTCCGCATTTCCCAAAGTTCCACCATTACTGGAACCTCACCATCAGATTGTTTAGTGTCATATCCAGGATATTCGTTGGTGGGGGAAGGCTTGCCTCCCCTCTGCAGAGAAGCAGTCGGTGTATTCTACAGCCCCAGCCAAATTAGCAAACAGATGAAGATGGAACGTATCGAGAAATTGTGTTTTGTAAGGTCCCCGTTGTGGTTGTTAGTATCGTGCAAGTTGGTGCGGTGGCACATTGTACATGGCTTTACTACATGTGTGATTTAGAGGCTGCGCTGTTAAACGTACTACGTTGTCTAATTTGAGAACTTATGATTTACGAATTCAAGCTGGACCATTACGCCGCCGCGGAAGCAACCAAAAACACTTATGCAAAAAGTGAAGGCACAATTGATAAATATATATAAGTTGAAAAGATAGATTTGTAGTGAATCAGACAGAAATAGTTGGATAAATCAAACACTTAACTCAAATTTAGATGTATGATATTTCGTTCGGCTTTATTTCATCTTCGCGAACTTCTTCAGACAGAGATTCCTTTCTGAGTTTTCCAATTTAAAAGCATGTGAGGAGAAATGATAAGATAGTCGAGTGGGTATAGTTGTCGTAGGAAAGCTGGAAGGTATTTAAAGTCAAATTTATCAGGTTTCATTAAATATTTTTTGTTTTGAAAGTAGAGATAGATTTTTAGAGAGCTAATTTTAAAAAGTTGGGAAGCGTTTGGGTGAAAGGGGTTTTGGTATAACTTGTTTCATGGAAAAGATATTGACTATTCTGTGATGTCTCAGAAAATTGTCTATATTGTTGTGTCTAGGTTGTAATTGGGGTGAGGAAGGGATAAGAGGAAAAGTGATAAGGAAAACGAAAAGGAAAGGAGTATGGTCGCACAGAGTGAAAAAAAATTTTTTTCTTCTGTCCGTTTTTTATTTTTGTTTTCATTTAGTATGATGGTCACCAGGTATGGTGATATTCGGTAAAAACCTGGACGTTGTTTTATATGTTTTGTTTTGGAGACGACCGCAGATTCTAGTTGTCTTCAAGATTTTTTGTAGTGTATGAGTTTGATTAGGGTGGTTTGAGAAAAATTGGATGTATTTTTGAGCTCTAACATGTGGAAGAAAATGGCGTTTCAGCTGTCATTTGTTTTGGTTGATCGTTTGTATTTGTAAATTCTTTTCCCTAGATTGCGTTGGGTTTCACCGATGTAATGTTTGTTGCAATCTTTGTATGGGATGGAGTATATGCTTGCTTGAGAAGTGGTTTCGTTGCTGGTCTGTTTTGTGATGTTTATGAGGGTTTTAATGTTTTGTGATGTGGTTTGTATTATTGGTATTCCTAACTTGGTTAGTTTGTCATAGAGTGTTATGTTATGTGTGTTAGTGGGTAGAGAGATCGGTCTATAGGTGATGGGGATAGTGGGGGTGATTTTCTTTGGTTTATTTGATGAGTTTATCTTAAGAGCCTTTTTTTCTAGTATTTGATATGAAAATTTTTTGGTATTTTAGGCTTTTGAGGGAATGATCGATGTAATCAAATTCTTCGTTAAAGTATTGTGGGCTACATATTCTGAGTGCTCTTCGGTAAAACCCTATTATAAGGCCTGTTTTGCGCATACTTTTAAATAGAAAAACTGTCTGAAGAAATTCGTGAAGATGAAATAAAACTGAACGAAATATCACACACCAAAATTTGAGTTAAGTGTTTGATTTATCAAACTTTCCACAAATGTATATGTGTGTGTATGTGTGTATGATAAAAATAAGTGGAAAAGTGGATAAATCAAACACTTACAACGGGTTTTGTGGTTATATTTCGTTCTTTATTCACAGAACTTCTTCTGATTAAATATTTTTTGAGTTTTTCTACATTTTAGCAATTGAGGAAATGGATAAAATAAGGGAGAATGTAAAAAGGTATAATGGGGTGGGGAGGGTCTAAAGACAAGAGACAGATAAGGAAAGAACAGTCACAACCAATAACCCCTCCACCATCACTCAAACCATCATCTATTTCCCTCCCTGTTCAAGTATCCTGGATATAATACTAAACTATCTGATGGTGATATTCCAGTTCTGGAGTTTTGGGGAATGTGGAGTGCTATTACTCCATAACATCATTACTATTACTCCCAGGTTCACTGACCTGGTGTGTTAGTACCTGTTAGGGTCCCATCCATGGATCAAATCCTCGGTCCCATCCTAACCATCCTCGGATATGACATTAAACTATCTGATGGCGAGGCTCCAGCCTTTGAGATTTGAAGAATATGGAGTACCCCTTCATTGCTATCGCTCCCAGGTCCATTCTAACCCGGAGTGGTAGCACCTGATAGTGCTATGGGTCAAACAGAACAAAGTGAGTGCGAACAAATGACTGATGTTAAATTGTGACTATTGTATGAAAAAGAACTGTTCGATCATCTAACTGTGTAGGAATAAATGACTGGTGTTTAATTGAATTGTTGATTCATAGCAATACTGGGATCCATTTAACTTTGTTGACTTATGTTTACAAAATCATATGTATCTAATATATATGAATAAACCTGATTTGACTTTAAATAATCAACAATGGTCGATATGCTATAAAACCAAATCAAAACAATCGTCTAATATTCATTGAATGGAGGTGCCCGTGGTGTAATGGTTATCGTCGTAGGAAATGGACACGGCGACACGGGTTCAAATTCTAGACGAGACTGATTGCATTTCACATAGCACTAATACTCTTGGGAGAGGTATGAATAATTCAGTTTAACATAAGTACGCAGTTTAGTTCTATTTGACCCATAGATAAAACTGCTGCTCTCACTCCGGGCCAGAGTGGATCTAGGAGCAACGGCAATGAAGGGGTCCTCCCTAAAGCTTCAGCATTACAGGAACCTTACCACCAGATTGTTTAGAGTCGTATCTAGGACACTCGTTGGGGGAGAAATCTTACCCCTTCAGCAGAGAAGCAGACGGTATATTCTACAGCCCCAGCCGACAAGGCAATTGAATTGTTAGTAACACAGCAATACTTGACTGGGGGAAAGAAAACATGGGAAGAGAGTTAGCAGCAAAGAGAGATTATAAAGGAGAGAAATCGTTGCAGGAATTGGACACGGCGACACGAGTTCAAATCCTGGACTGATTGTATTTCACATAGCACTAATACCCTTGGGAAAGGTATGAATCCAATTATTCTCCCTCCAGCTATGGGTAAATAATAGGGCAGACTAGGTTCTTCAGCCTTGGTGAGGCAACTAGTCTAGGAGAAGGAAAAACTCTGATTTCAAACCTGTTAAACTCCGCTTAAAAAATTGACCTTGTGTCATATCCTGCCCGAGCGGAGGGGTTGGGTAAATATGAATATTCATTGAATAGCCTACAAGAGTTGATATTCCGTAAAACACAACCAACCAACAACTAGGAACTCTTAAATGTTGTATGATGCGCGTGCAGATTTCATTGTAGTACCATGAGGGGTTCTTGCATGCTTTGGTTTTTCACGCGCCAGATGAGGCAGTTTCGGTTTCTTTTAATGGCACATCAACCTTCGTGGGTAATTTAATGCTTAAGCCATCCTTGTATAGAGTGTCTCAATATACATTGGACCCATGTTAGTGCTAATAACTCTCCTAGACAGGTTGCCTAACCAAGGCTGAAGAACCGAGTCTGCCCAACTATTTACCTATAGCTTGAGGAAGAATAATTGGATTCATGCCTTTCCTGTGAGTATTAGTGCTATGTAAAATGCAAACAGCCTCGTTCAGGTTTTGAACTCTTAACCATTACACCACGGACACCTCCATGTTTGCGTGATGATGTCTGCTTCTAATATTCCTTGAATATACATGGCACCTATGTGACTGCTAATAACTCAACTAATAATTATAGAATATGGTACAATTAATCCTCTATCACAATGCCTTGGACGACAAGACAGGAAAAATGTTTTGCGTCACTTATTTGGAGACAAAATCATTCAAAAATTTACAGGCAAAATTATCTCCAGAAAGACAAATTTATTGTTGGGTACTCTAATTTCAAGCCACAGGGTCTGTAAACAACCTCAACAAGAAGGTAGAAAATCCCAGATCTGGCAGGAAGTTGACTGCAAGATGTCATGACAAAGTGGATACGGTTAGAGATTCTGTCGGAAGGAGTCTAAAAAATTCCCAAGAACTTGGTTTTTCACGTGCATCGTTGCAAAAAATCTTAAAGAAGGATCTTCAGCTGTACCCATATAGAATCCAGATCAAGCATAAACTCACACCAGCTGACATGGAGTTTCTTGTCTCAGTAATAAATCATCATATTTATGGGTTGCATCTGTTTTGCGACACCCAGTACAAGGACAGTAGTGATACTATTTAGCCTATAGCTGCGGGAATAAGGGGATTCATGCCTTACCCAAGAGTATTAGTCTGAAAGTTTGCATGATAGTCCGACTGGAAGTTAATTCTAATTTCATTTTGTTTAGACTGTAAAGGTGTTTGTTCCAAAACCAAACCAGACAGATTCTGGTTCTAATTATGACGACCAGTAACAATGTGGGCTGTGCTAGTTGCAAAATTTTGAAACTGCGAAACACACACATACACACACACACACACACATATATATATAGGCAGCATTTCTTCGTTAATGCAAATTTCATTAAACATAATTGACATTTTATGTCTACATATTTTATTCTGGATCCGTTCGAATTCCCGTATTACTTTTATCGTATTCGGGGAGAATTGATTACAAAAGTGATGTAACTTTTGTTTTAGCATATTACTACTGTGTAAGGGTGTCTTTGCCGTTGAAGATTATTTTGTAATAGATCCTCCCCTGATAATGGCCCAAAGTCGGGCAGAAAGTACTCGGGATACATACAACTATGGACAATACATAAATCAATTCCCCACGAATACGATAAAAGTAATACGGGAATTCGAACGGATCCAGAAGAAAATATGTAGACATAAAATGTCTATTATGTTTAATGAAATTTGCATATATATATATATATATATATATCGTCATCCACAGACAGATCTGTTTCGTTCTATCAGAACTCATCAGTGTGGCTAGACAGTATCTCCCCGTAGCTGGGATCGAAATCCGGTTGATATATATATACGATTTGTAAGCGAATAGTTTGTTGGTAACATTATAATTATTCGACAAGAATTTCTATAATCTACCCTGATTTTATAATTTTTTGTTATACGCATGTTTGTTATACAATGAAACTTGATGTGGTTGAAATAAAAACGATTTATCCTTTGATGTTATTTGAGTCACCAAAGTTTTTGGCAATAGTTAAAAAAAAGAAATCTGAAAAAATATTAGATTTTAGAACCCAGTCAGCTAGGACAATAGAATATGCCGACTGCATCTTTGCAGAGAGGTAAGACCCCCCCCCAATAGTGTCCTGATTATGATACTAAATTATTAGGATGTGGAGTAACACTTCATTGCCATTACTCTGACCCGGAGTAGTAAAACCTCTATGAGTCAAATTGAATTTTTTTATCATTTACTATACAAGAAACCATTTAATTGTGTGCAAACAAATGAGCTCTGGTTCGTTTTAGAATGTCACCTACAAACTATTCGCTTACAATCATATATATATGTGTGTGTGTGTGTGTATGTGTGTGTGTAAAAATTTGGCATTAGGTCACCTACAAGGGTTGATATACCATAAAACTCAACCAAACCAAACCATTTGATTTTAGTTGGCGATTTGAAGCTGTTCTATTCTCTCTTTCTCGGCAAACTTTGGATATATTATGCAGTACATGTTTGACTATGAAATACACTTTTATTTCTGTTGTAAGTTTGTCCTGTGTTAGCCGCATATACTTTACAGGTTATCCGGACAAAATAGCGAATGGCGAGTTAAATAATTCAATCTCTCTTTCTACCCAACTTTCTCTCAAGAAATATTTCCCACCGGAAATTATCAGATACGCCTTCTGGAAGTTGATCAGTAAAAAATAATATCCTTTATCCAACCTATCCGCCACAAATAGACTATGGCACAACGTCAATTCTTAAAGCGGGGCTTAACAAGATTAAATTCAGAGTTTTCCTTCTCCTTGGTCGGTTGCCATACTAAGGTATAATAGCTCGAATTGGCCAACTATTTATGGGAAAAGAGAAGGTTTTGTTGGTTATTGGTATCGTAGTTTGTAGTAGTGGTCATTATTGTAGGTCGCTGGTTGTTGGTTAATTACTGGGTTCTGTAGGACTAATTTTGAGCTTTTAGTATCTGACTTCTTTGTTCTTCTTCTTACCCTATTAACTTGATGACTTCTTTGTTTGTGGAAAGCTGTAAGAAAATTTCGGAAGGAAGGAAAGAGACGAAGATACCTTTTAACTCCAACTCTATTTTTGGGTTTAACGACGGGCGCGGGGATTTTTCCTGAAATCAGTAGACATCCTAGACATCGCGTTAAAATAGATTAAGAATCATTTCCGGTGAGTGGTGATTTTAAGGTATACAGTTATGTCCAATCGGTGATTTTCTGTGAGGTATGTTTTTCGGTGGTAAAAGTGTGCCTTTCGTTGTTTTGTCCAGTGGTATTTTCAGTTGGGTATTTTTAGCCGAGGCGGCTTGTTAGCCACAGACATGACTAAGTATCAGGGCACGGAACCCAATCAACACATGCTTTTGCTGCCTGCAACCGAGAGGGAAAAAAAGAGTCTTTCAGTCCCAGCGGCACGGTTGAAGAAAGAAAGGATTTTTCTTTGGTGCCAGAAAGTCTATCTTTCAGGCATGCACGGATTTCGCTTCCTGTCTGAGGCTTCTGGGAACTACTACATTTTTTGAATTTTTTTCTTTTAACCTACACATAGTAACCCACAGCTGCTGGAAGAATCGTTGGACTTATAACTTTCCCAAGAATATTTTGGGTAAATGCAAACAGCCTTGTCCAGCATTTGAACTCGAGTCACTGTGTTCATTTTTTACAATGATAACCGTTACACTTCGAGCGACATCAAGATAATCAAGATAAAATTTTATTTAAAATTCGATCAACGGTTTTAAATTTTTGATATGCACTGTTTTTAACCAACAGTTGTTTCGTTTCTGTTGTAAATTTGTCCTGCGTCGGCAGCAAATTCTTCATTGGTTACTAGGGTCGATATACCATGAATCACAACCAAACCAAACCATTAGATTTTAGCAGGCTACTTGAAGCTGTTCAATTCAGTATTTTTTTCTAAATTTTTTATATATTGTACGTGTTGGACTACCATTTTTATACAAATAATCTGTTCTATTTTAAACAATTTAGTTTAACATGAGTACACGGTTTAATAGTCAAAAACACTTCTATTTCAAGCTATTCAGTTTAGTCCAACAGTTCTAATTCAGCCAATTCGGTTTAGTATAAGTATAGATTTTTTTTACACACAGTTAAATGTCAAAACAGTTCTTTATTGAAAAATTCAGTTTAGCTGGGGTACGCAGTTTAAATGTAAGTACACAGTTTAATTGTCAAAAACATTTCTATTTCAAGTTATTCAGTTTAGTCAAACAGTTCTAATTCAAACAATCCAGTTTAGCATAAATATGCAGTTTAGTTCTCTTTAACCCATAGATAGGGCCCTATCAGGTTCTACCATTCCGGGCCAGAGTGGACCTGGGAGCAATAGCAATGAAGAGGTGCTCCGCATTCGCCAAAGCCCCAACATCACTGGAACCGCGCCATCAGATCGTTTAGTGTCATATCCAGGACACTCATTGGGGGGAGGGGACCTACCCCTCTGGGCAATATACAGAGTTAATATCAAAACAGTTTTATTTCAGATAATTCAGTTTAGCATAAGTACAGGGTTTAGATGTCAAAACAGTTCTATTTTAACCATAGCATAAATACGCAATTTAAATGCAAATACAGTAACGTCAAGAAACCACTGTTAAGTTATACTACTACTCCGGGTTAAAGTAGACCTGTGAGCGATGGTATTAAAGGGGTACTCCGCATTCCCCTCAGCTTCAGCATTACTGGAACCTCACCATCAGATTGTTTAGTGTCATAATCAGGGCACTCTTGGGGGGATTATCCCTCTGTAGAGGTGCAGTTGGTGTATTCTACAGCCCCAGCTGACTGGGCAAACAAATGAATGAATTGTGTTGAATATAATTATTAGTGTTAGATAGCAATAATTGAAACTTTAGCTGTAACCATTTAAAAATAGCAGGACATACTTGTAGGGAAACAAATCAGGTCTAACTGTTTTATAAATAAAATAACCTACAAACTATTCCCTTACAAATCGTATATGTAACAGAATGCAAACAGATAATTGATATTAGATAGAGTTATTAGTATTTGATTGCAATACTTGAAACCATTTAATATGAAAGAAAGTCGACGTTTTAACATTCCGGTTTCACATTATCAGAACTTAGAAAAGATGTTATCAAGTGTCATTAGATCATTGATGGATGTTTACTGAAATTCAAAAAGGATTATATAGAGAGAGAAAAAGAGGCACTAATCGTTTGATCAATAAGTCAGTGTTCATATTTTTAAAAAATATCATGTGACAGTTCAAGGCAATGATGTAAAACAAATGGAACCATCAAGAGATATAATGGATTTAAAAGAATGTATATAAATAAAAAAATTGTGTGGGGGGTGTAAGCAAAATTCCAACTAATTAAATTGAAGATCGTGTTAAATTCTTGTTCGATAACAACATTTAAAACTATTAACTGTGTGCAAACAAATGAGCACTGGGTCGTTTAAAAATATTATCTTCAAACTATTTGTTTACAATTCATATACATCTAATAGTCGTAAAAACAGGATTTGGCATTTAATATCCGACAATGGTTGATATGCCATAAAACCTAACCAAACCAAATCATATATATTTAATATATATGTATAAAGAGGATTTGGCATTAAATAACCTACAATGGTTGATATGCCATAAAACCCAAGCAAGCCAAATCATATATATTTAATATTTATGTATAAAGAGTATTTGGCATTAAATAACCTACAATGGTTGATATGCCATAAAACCCAAGCAAACCAAATCATATATATTTAATATATATGTATAAAGAGGATTTAGCATTAAATAACCCACAATGGTTGATACGCCATAAAACCCAACCGTGAACAGATGTTAAATGAACATTCAAATTACAGCAACTTTTAAAGCTATCATTTTTTTCATCGTGGCGTAATGGTTAAAGTGTTTGACTTTGACCTAGAAGTAAGTGAGTTCGAACTTTTAGGGATTAAAAAGAAATTTAAAAAAAGACAATAACACAAAAAAAAGAAAATAAATAAATGCAAAAATTAGTTGTTTCCCAAGAGGCTTCTGACAGGAAGCGAACTCGGCGTATGGCTAAAATGAAGGGTTTCCTGGCACCAGTGAAAAACTCTCACAGAAACTTTTATCACCTGGACGGAATTTTTTTCTCTCTCAACTGTTAGTAGGAAGTGCACGTGCTGGTTAAGTTCAGTGGCCTAGCGGTGCGCTACGTTGCCTGCAAGTACCATCGAGACACATGACGGACCCTCAACTTATAATTTACCAAAGATAAATTTCCTTCTGTTCTTCAAACGCCTTGTCTGGAGAGCCGACTATTTCTTCTGGTCCAGGAAAACTTTCTACCACAGAATAGTTGCAGTGATACTGGAGCAGTGTAGAGAACCGGATGTTTACCCGAAGAGGTGTAGGGGTACATGTTATTTTAGTTTGTAAGTTTGGTCCCCCAAAATTTAATGTTAATGAAGTTTATGTTATAGGTTTAGAAAAAAGGTAGAATAGGCACATGAATAAAGCAGTAAATGAAGGAAGCCAATGAGTGAAGGATATGCAACAAATGAGTAAAAGATATGAAACGGCGCGGAAAAAAGGAACATTTAAAAAAAAGGCGACGAACAAAACAAATTTATATATTATAATAAAAACTTACATTGATACATAAAAGATATAGCTAATTCTATTAACAAAATAATCGTGTGTGTGTGTGTGTGTGTGTGTCTAACACGACTAAACTACAAAAGGATTACATATTTAAAATGTCTTTCTTTTTATGATTGGAAACAGGCGGTTTCTCTGAGACTGGAAAAAGTCTCTTAGTCAATGTATGTCTGCGAGGCCCATCCATGTTGTGCTACTTGGCGTATGTTGAGTAACACTGGAGGGAGTGTGTTGCCGCTGCGAAGAAATTGGGTAAAAGAGAGGAAGAGTGTTTGAAAACGACGTATTTATAGAAAATATGCGTCTTGGAAGAGGCTCCAAACGCAGGACGAAAATTTGCTCGTGGACGTAGTTTTAAGCAGGTCACGTGGTTCTCCTGGCCAATGGTTTCCTGAGACTGAATATGTGTGCGTCCGCCATCTTTGTCGTGGGAACAAGTGGCATACCGCCCAAATTAAATTATAGGGGTGTAAAGTCCTATAGAGGTTATACATAGAAACGACAGAAGTAAGGTTGTGGACACCCAGCTCGACGCATTGTTCCGGTCAAACAAAAAAAAAAAAAAAAAAGAAAAATTTAATAAAGAATTAGGAACCAATCAACGGTGTTCGCATCCAAAATCAAAGATGTTTTTGGCCCGGCCTTTTGATTCCCCTAAACACATAAATAGAGACCTTTTTCGACTAGCAGACAGAGTTCCCATTTCAACATACAGAGATGATGCCGCCACGACAGACAACAACGATTCAACCCGCAAGGAATAACGTCTTTCTACCTCTTCACCACCACACCTGAAAACTATTGTTTCACGATCCTACTCAAGGACAATTCTAGTTTCTTTTTTTACAATTAATATTCTTAATATCTATTTCTTAAACGTGAATTATTGACTTTGTTCTGTCTTAGAATTAAAATATCCACACTATCACGAAGAACACTTATATACATATATGACAAAAACTTTGGAAAAATTGAAATTTTATTATATAAAGATTCTTATTTTACAGCTTATTGAAACTTTGATTTAATTTCCTTTTGTCTTATTTTTATGGGGGTTAATCTATCTGACTAACCTACCAACCTCCAAATAGTCATAAAACCCAAAATAAAATTTACGTCGAAAGGGATGCTTGTTTGTTGTTGTTTTTTTTGTTGTTGTTTTGTTTTTGATTTACATTCTGTCTTTGGTTCCCTTACAGCTTCGACAGACAAAACGAGGACAACAGCTGAATGGGGTTGGAAGAAGAAAGGGAATCAGTTTACAAGCTTCAGAATTCCCCAACAATACCAACAATTCAATACGACCACTATAAAACCGTTCATCTAAACTCCTGTTGCTTTTTTGTTTTCGCCCTGACACCCTTAGGAGACTTATGAAACCCTTTACCTTCCTCAGATATACTTTAATGAGTATCGCTGCTGTTGGATGGATTTGGCATTAAATAACCCACGAAGGTTGATAGACAAAGAAACCAATCCACGTCTATCACTGGTTCCATAGATTATAAACAAATAACCTACATTTCATCAGAATTTTTCCTCCTATCTTTCTTGCCACAAATGATACAACGAGTTTGATAATAAAACTGCCTTATATATACACTCCACCTACCCCTCACATGTGTCTATTTCCCACGAAAATTTTTTGTTGATACCTACATCTATTTGCATAATATTTACACTATATTAAGCGTACAACTGAACTACCAGGGTCCTATTCCGTCAACAGCACAAAAAAAAAAAAAATTAAAATAAATAAAGAATTATTTCTCATTGCTTTGAAGACCTTCCCCTAGCTAGGTAATTCGTCTGATTCGAAAATATTGATTTTCTATAGATAGTGGTCGGGGGTCCAAATTTACAATACAATGTCGTGAGGGGGGAGTATGTAATTTGGTTATTTCAGTAGATTGCTCTCTAAATTATTCCCACCACAAATACAACACAAAACTTTACAATCGCGCAAAAGAAATGGAATAGAACACAACGAACATTAAATAACAAACAATTTAATATGCATATAACAGAATATGAAAAACAAAATACATGATGTGTAAATGGCCTTTTGGAAAATAAAGTTTGAAGAAGAGAATAAATTTGTTGAAAGATGTGTGTATGTTCATGTTATCAGAGTCCGTAAATAAGTCGTTCTTACTTACATTAAGTTTATAGCGGGTTTTATGATTGTGGCGACAGCGTGTCTCGTTGATGAAAGAAAGTTTGTCGGGTTTTCCTTTTGAATATAATTCTCGGCCATTTGCAGAGAGTTCATGAACTTTCGTTGAGGAAGGAAAGGAATTTGTCGGAATGTATCGGCTACTGCTTTACTGGCTTAGTGGCTTGTCTTCATTTGAGTGAAGCGTGTGTCTTCTGCAAGTGGGTTACATATCAGTCCCTATAGACTAATTAATTCAATAACATGAAGCAAAAGCAACATTAAAAACATGAGCAAAAATTACAAAACATAAAACTAAGATAACATCAATAATAATATCTAAAATTACATGTATCTTACTTTCCGCTAAGTGGCTGAAACCCGGTTCCTTTTTTTTTTTTTTTTTTTAATTAAGAAGTTTTTGACTTTCTCCTAGTTGGAGAAAGCCAATTTATATTGTCAATTATTTTTTCGGAGACTTTTGCTCTTTTCCTTAGTTTCTTTATTCTTTTCTTTATTCTTTCTTTTTTTTTTTTTCTTACTTTGTGCGAAAAGATTTTTTTAAAACTTTCTCTTTTCCTTAGTTTCTTTATTCTTTTCTTTTTTCTGTCTTTCTTTTTCTTTCTTTGTCTGTGGGGAAGATTTGTGGTTTAATTGTCGATGTCGTATTCTTGTATCTTTCGTTTCCTTACTTTCCTTTCTTGTCCTTTTTCTTTCTTTCTTTCTTTCTTTCTTTCTTTCTTTCTTTCTATTCAGAATCTACAGGTCCTTTAGACCTGAATTATTCCGGTTTGTTTTTCTTCGAGATAGCTTCTAAATGAATTGACAACCTCTAGTCCATTCGTTTCAACTCAAAAATCTCCAGGCCTGCATCTCTCAGAAACTTATCTGTTTCTCTGCTAGACCATTCAAAAAACTTTTGTCATGAGCTATCTCCAATGCATCTTCACCTTACGATGAGTTATTGAGAAAAGAGGACGAAATTTTACTTCCTTCTCTCACTTCCAAAAAAGAATACTTGACTCTCCCCACACCACAATAGCAGCAGCAAACCCATCGTTTTGACCAATCCAATGCCAATAAGAACGGCTCTGGTCTTTTCTGCCACCCTCCAGGTGAATGGACCAAAATACTTTACAATCAACTCTTCCGTCGTTAGAATAGCAAACTAGTGATCTCTCGGTAAACAAGTCTTTCTTCAAAAAAAGGTTTTTACAATGGGGCCTAACAGGTACTATCACCCCAGGCCAAAGTGGACCTGGGTGTAAAAGCAATTAAGGGGTACTCTATATTCCCCAAAGCTCCAAGACTGGAGCCTCACTATCATGTGCAGTTTAGTTTCATATCACTTGTTTGGAGCAGGGGGTTCATTGATAGGGCGGAAGATGCGGAGGAAAATCCCTAAATATTAGGAATGGGAGAAAACAATTTGGACGGATGTTTCAACGACGTGAGCGCTATTTCCAAGTTGATATTTGTAAATAAAACCAAGGGAAAGACAACTGGTATACATGTGTGTCGGTAAGTCAGAAATCGTTTTTATATTGTGTGTCGGGAAGTCCGAGATTGTTTTTATATTGAGTCCAAAAATCAAAGTTCGTTTTGTGTCGGAAAGTCAGAGATCGTTTTCATATTGTGTTTCAGAAAGCCAGATGTCGTTTTTTCATTGTGTGTTGGAAAATCAGAGATTATTTTTATATTGTGTGTCAAAAAGTCAAAGTGTCGGAAAGTCAGAGATCGTTTTTATATTATGAACAAGAGTCCTATAAAAAAAAAATCAATATTTTTTCAAAAGTGACAAATTGCCTGCGTAGAGAAAGGTTTTCTAAATAGTTTATTAGGGGATCTCTGATGATGATGGTGGTATTAGGGTGCCTTGCGTAGTGTAACGTTTGGCAAACTAGATTAGCAAACCATTACTAGAGAGTTCGATTCTCACAAGGTTCCCCATACATGTGGTCTCGTGCCTCAAAAAAAAAAAAACAAAGGTTAGTAAATAATTATGATGATGCAAACAGGTTGAAGAAATTAATCAAATGGTAGAGGGAAGTAACCCTATCTTTATTTGAAAATTACGCCCCTTGTGCCAATAACTAATAAAGTTAGCTGATTGACTTTTCTTGATTTCTTTCATTTTTCTTTTATGATTTTTTACTTTTCATCTTTCTTTCTTTTCGTTATTTTCTTTCTTTCTTTCATCTTTCTATTTTCTTTTTTTCTAACATTTTGAACTTTTTCTTTTTTTCACTTGTTCTTTTTTCTTTTTCTTTTTCTTTTTTTCTTTCTTTGGCTTTAAATATTTTTTCTTTTTTTCCTTTCTTTCTTCAATTTTTCTTTTTTCTTTGCGATTTGATTCTTTCTTTCTTTCAATTTGACTTTCCTTTTTCTTTCTTTCATTTTTCTTTTTTTTTTCATTCATTTTCTTCTTTCTCTTTCTTTCTTTTTTTTCCAGGAATTTTTATTTTCTTTTTTTTTCTTCATTTTTCTTTTTCCTAATTTCTTATTCCATTTCTTTTTTTTTTCTAAAAATGTTTTCTTTTGTTTTTTTATTTTTTCCTTCTTTTCTTTTCTTTTGCTTTCTTTATTTGAGCTTTGTCTTTTCTTTTTCTTTTCCTTTCCTTCTTTTTTCTTTCATTTTTCTTTCTTTCTATTTCATTATCTTTATTTTCTTTGCTTTCTTTCAATTTTCCTTTTTCCTTTTTTATTCTCTTTTCGTTTTCATCGTTTCCCCCCCCTCATCTCTCTCTCTTTTTTTTGCTTTTTCCTTCTTTCAATTTTCTTTTTTCATTTTCATTTTTCTTCTTTCTTTCTTTCTTTCTTTCTTTTTCTTTTTTTTTTTTTTGCATTCTTTCAATTTTGCTTTTTTTATTTTACTTTTTTCTTTTCTTTGTCTTTTTCTTTCTTTCTTTTCCATTCTTTTTTCTTTCTTTCTTTCTTTCTTTCTTTCTTTCAATTTTGCTTTTTTTCTTTTACCTTTTACTTTTCTTTATCTTTTTTTCTTTTTCATGTTTTCTTTCTTTCTTTCTTTCTTTCTCTCTTTCTTTCTTTCTTTCTTTCAATTTTGCTTTTTTTCTTTTACCTTTTACTTTTCTTTATCTTTTTTCTTTCTTTCTTTTTCATGCTTTCTTTTTTCGTCTTTCTTTCTTTCTTTCTTTCTTTCTTTCTTTCTTTCTTTCTTTCTGTTAATTTGATTAACGTCATCAAATCAATTTAGATTTTCCCAATTTATAAAAAAACACACGTAAAGGATATTTGCACGAAAATGACAAGCCATCTTTTTCTTTCTTTCTTTCTTTCTTTCTTTCTTTCAATGGTGTTCAGAGTGAAGCAGACCCCACAAAATTATATAGTTCAGTTACAAATTAGATAAGAAATTGCTTTACAGTTATTTTAAGTGTATTGCCCAAATAAAAATCTGGCTGTGGTGTGCCGTTTTTGCTTGGTTGCAGTTACCCGAATACAAGAATTATGTGAGTTTTAATGGAATATATGGAAAGTCACACAGAGGATTCCCACAAAATGATGTTCTCTCAAGTGGAATATCTACATTAAAAAAAAACTATTAAGTCGACTTTTTAGGTGATATTAGCCTAATGGTCATCGCCGGGTTCAAATCCAACCTTCGTGGGTTGGTAGGCTATGAACGATCTTGGTCTTGTAGTGGAAATACTGGGGACTTGATTGTCTAGTTGTTGATTGTGGTGTGGGTTAGTTGGCGTCAGCGGTCTTTGATCTTGTCCGTAATGTTTGTTCCCAGAAGCCCTCTGACAAGGAGCAAAACACCCACATCCCTGAAAGATAGACTTCCTGGCACCAAAGAGAAATCCTCTCATTTCAGCTGTTACCACTGCTATCGAAAGGACCCCTTTCTTTCGGCTGCTAACTGTGAACGTACGTGCTGATTTGGTCCTGGGGCCTGATAGTTAGCTATGTCTCCTGCTAGCAAGCCGCCTCTCGGAACATACCTCACTAAAAACACCCACTGGACAAACGATAAACTTTAAAATCACAGCTCATCTAAAATGACTATAGTCTATTTAAACACCTTGTCTGGAAGACGAAACTGTTTATGCTGGTTCGGGAAAACGTCCCTCCACCATAGAATAGCCGTGGACCCAAAAATAAAGTTTTGAGTTAAAAGGTATCCTCGACTCTTTCTTTCCTTCCTTAAATTCTCTTACAGCCTTCCACGGTCAAAGAAGACAACAAGTTAATGGGATAAGAAGAAGAAGAAAAAGGAGTCCGATACAAAAGCTCATTTCATCCCTCAATAGAACCCTACAACCATTCAGCGACCACATCTTCTGACAACCACAAATAACTAACCAATCTTCTATTTCCCATTAGTACCCTTTCATTAATATTACTCCCAGGTCATCTATGATAACGAGTGATAGTACCTGTTAGGTATGGGTCAAATAGATCTGTTTAAAAATCATTTGTATTTGATAGGACCGTATACAGAAAAAAAAAGAAAAAACCTTTAAGAAACAACTAGACAATTATGTAAATATGAATATACAAAGAACGTGATTCCTAAACCACTCAACATAAAATGACCCTAAACGGATTGACATGCCGTTAAAACCAATCAATCCGTTAGACTGATCTTGACGTCTTACCCGGTGTAGACGGGTAGGTCATCTAGAATACTTACTATTTTTCATTTTTACATTTCATTCAATTCACAAACCAAAGGATTTCGATTTTTCATTTGAGTACTGTCTAACTTTCAAATGTAGAAATGTATACACACACTCAAAAAAATCTATTAGCATAAGATTTATTAAATATGCTGTCTATTTTTTAAGATATCCAGATTTTGTTTTCAAACAGCCGTCTTAGAGTTTGACAGCGAAAAATAACACCGTCCACGATTATTGACAACTTTTCACAATGATTTACGGCATTTTCTTAACAAATCCACAGAATTCTATTCTTTTTCTTCTTCGAGAATATGGTACCCAGAGCGAAGATCCATTTTTTTTTTTTTTGCTTACGAATCACCTAGAACATTTTGTATCAGCAGGTGGGTGCATGCGCTTGTTTTTTTTAAATATATATATATATATATATAGATAGATAGATATTCTTCTTTCGTTTTTTAAAAAACACAAATCATCTTGTAGGTATTTGATATTTCTAGCGCTTGATTTAGTACAACAGAAACCAAATTCGAGGAAATAAAGACATGAAAATTGTCTGACGCCAGCCTTTTAAACGTGGTGGACTTGTCTGACTTAAAAACTAGTTGTCAGCTGGGCTAAGACCCCCCCAAAAGGGTGTGTGATTGGTAGGAATTTAAACTGCATGTGGTGGTGAGGAGATCTGAGAAGATTGGGATATCCTTTCATTGCCATTACTCCCAGGTTCACTCTTTTAGGGTCCTATCTGTTAGAGAAGGATACTTTATATATAACTGTATGCATACTATTTGTATGAAGAAAAATCCCTTGAAGTTATAATTCTTCACTAAAGAGTATTTATTTGAAATCTTATAATTGCAAATTATTTGTATTAAATAGGAATACTTGAAATCATTACACTATGTGTAAACAAGCTGAAAGCATATAATTCAGAATAAGTTATTTGTATTAGATAGGAATACTTGAAACCATACAACAGTTTTTCAATCATTAGTATTAGATTGGAATGCTTGAAACCATACAACAGTGAGCAAATTATTTGTATTAGATAAGAATACTTGAGCCATACGACTGAGTGCAAACTATGTGTATTATATAAGAATACTTGAAACCATATAATTCTGTGCAAATCATTTGTAATAGACAGAAATACTTGAAACCATAAAACTGTGTTCATATTATTTATCATACAGCACCCAGCAGAAGGGGCCCTCGGGATCCCCGATTGAGCAGTTGGGGATCAGATGAGTTGGAGACAAGATGCGGTAGAGAAAGCCAGCACCTAGCAGAGGGAGCCCTCAGGCCTCCGATTAATGAGTTTTGGAGGAATACTTGAAACTATATAACTGTGTGCAAATTATTTGTATTAGATAAGAATAGTTGAAACCATATAATTCTGTGCAAATTATTTGTATTTGAAAGAAAAAATTGAAACCATATAACAGTGTACAAACTATTTGTACAAGAAAGAAATACCTGAAACCATACAACAGTGTGCAAATGATTTGTATTTGATAGGAATACTTGAAACCATATAACTGTGTGCAAATTATTTGTATTAGATAAGAATACTTCATATAACTATGCAAGCAAATAATCTTGTTTTGTAAGTCATTACTCCACATTTTCAACAAAAGTTCGCTTTTGATAGGAATACGAAAAGTGGGATTAAGGTTGGTTTCAGTTAATGGCAAATCAACCATTGTAGGCTATCTCATGCCAAATCCAGTTTATACATATAATTATGTTGTATATTCACCTCCTACCCGGCCAAACATGACATTCCAAAGAAGTACATGTTCGATTGTCGTCGGCGAGCTTGGCTGAAAATATGGGACAGGGTTAAAATCCAACGGTACATTCACAAACTGATGCACCGGAAGAGAGTGACCTGTGAACTTCATGACGGTTATTTCCGCTTGATGACGATCAAAATACCATTCCAAAGACGGCAGAAGTGCATATTCCATTGGCGTAGGCTGACAATATGGGACAGGGTTAAAATCCAACGGTACATTCACAAACTGATGCACCGGAAGAGAGTGACCTGTGAACTTCATGACGGTTATTTCCGCTCGATGACGATCAAAATACCATTCCAAAGACGGCGGAAGTGCATATTCCGATGACCAGTTATGGGGAGAATATTGAGTGGACGTTGAACTGTTATATAACTCAGTGCACCGGAAATTCACGGAGTTTTGGAGATCGGAGAGTTGGAGAAATGATGCTGTAGAGAAAACAGCACCCAGCAGAAGGGGCCCTAGGGACCCCCGATTGAGCAGTTGGGGATCAGACGAGTTGGAGACAAGATACGGTAGAGAAAGCCAGCACCTAGCTGAGGGAGCCCTCAGGCCTCCGATTAATGAGTTTTGGAGACCAGACTAGTTGGTGAAAAGATGCTGGATTGAGGAACATGTCCCAGAGTGGCTGGGCCCCAAGGCCCCCGGTTGAGCAGCCAAGGAGAACGGGAAAGAAACGCGGTTATGGCCAATAGAGTGGGGGTCAATATGTTACAGTTTTGTTCGATCTCCAACTCCCTCTCACACACAAACCTTTCAAATAAAGTGAGAGGTATATTTTTCTAAGAACTGTGTCGCTCGTCGTTATTGTGTTGTTTGTTTGGCCAGAGCGATATACAAGAATTACATTACGTGGTGTAATGGTTATCGTCGTAGGAAATGGACACGGCGACACGAGTTCAAATCCTGGACGAGACTGAAAGCATTTAACATAGCACTTGGGAAAGGTATGAATCCAATTATTCTCCCTCCAGCTATGGGTAAATAGTGGGGCAGACTAGGTTCTTCAGCCTTGGTGAGGCAACTAGTCTAGGAGAAGGAAAATTCTAAATTCAAACCTGATAAACTCCACTTAAAAATTGACCTTATGTCATATCCTGCCCGAGCGGAGGGGTTAGTTAATATGATATGATACATATATATTGAATATATTGGTTTTATGGCATATCAACCATTGTAGGTTATTTAATGCCAAATCCTCTTTATCCATATATATCAAATATATATAATTTAGTTTGGTTTGATTTTATGGCATATCAACAATTGAAGGTTATTTAATGTCAAATCAAATTTATATATATATATATGTTCGATGTATATGATTTGTAAACTTAAGTCAACAAAGTAAAATGGTTCCAAATATTGCTATGTATCACTAACAATCCACTTAAAAAATCACTCATTTGTTTACACACAGTTAAAGGATCAAACAGTTCTATTTCTAACAATTCAATTTATTTGTTTGCACTCAGTTTAAATGTCAAACAGTTGTATTTGACCCGTAGATAGGACTTTTGCGGTGCTACCTCTCCAGGCCAGAGTAGACCAGGGAGATGAAAAATGATAAGATTTGATTTTAGGCACAAAATTCTTCATATTTTTTGAAAGTCAATCTCCAAACGAAAAAAAAAAAGATGATTGGTGCTATTCATAGGGAATGTACGTCTAACCACGAACGTGTCTATATGATTGTGTATTCGGATAGGCGTAGAGTCTATGTATGTATGTATGTATGTATATGTTGGTGAGGACTAGCATATGTTTATGTATGTGTGTGTCTGTGTGTGTGTGAGCACAGGTAACGTATATGTTTGTTTTTACCCAATTCCCCTGCCACGAGCAGAGTGTGATATAAGATCAATTTTTCTTAAGCAGAGTTTAGCAAATCTGAATTCAGATTTTTTTCTCCTCCACCATAAAGCAGAGTCTTCCTTACTATTTACTCGTAGCAAGAGGAAGATTAATTTGATGCATACCTTTCCCATGGGTATTAGTTCTATGCGAAATGCAAACAGCGTCATCCAGGATTTGAACTCAGATCACCGTGTCCATTTCCAATGACAATAACCGTCACACAACGAGCGCCATGTAGCATATATGTATGTATGCATGTCTGTACGGGGATGTGGGTATAGTAGTGTCAAATGTATAAGTAGACAAGACAACGATGTCGACAGATTTTCATCGATAATAAAATAGAAAGAAAGATTTCCCGATGGGGATGAAAGAGTTCGTTTTTTAATGTCTGTAATAAACAGAAGTTTTCGGCTCGAGTACGGCCAGAAGTCAGTAGACAAGTATATCTTCGTTTTTATATATTTTCGTTATTGTTGGGTAGTTTAGTTCTAGGAGGTCCATAGAAGAGGGTCGGTTTTTTTCCGAAAGTTAGGGTCTCATATATTCAAGGAAGCCATCAGGAGTTGAATACAGAATACACAAGTGACGACTTAGGGCTGTTGGACGGTGCAGCTGAAATGAAAATTGGTCAAGTTATTAGATTACAATACGATATCAAAATTTGTCTGGATGTTCGGAAACAAGTCAAAATTCTTTAGTTAAAGTTTTTTTTTATTTTTTTTATTTAGAAATCCCATTCACCGGAAAAGAAAAAGCGTTAGAACATGAAACATAGAATATTGAATTGTTTTGACATATGTTGCAAGAATTTGAGATCATTCGAACGATAATTGGTCAAGAAATTACATCAATTTTTCTGGAACACACAGTATTTATTCTTTTTTTATTTGTTTATTTGTTTGTTTGTTTGTTTATTTGTTAGTCTCTGTCTATAGCTGTCACTTTTTCAATTAATCTGTCATCACTGTGAAAGTGAAGGTGAAAGATTTAGCTCTCTCTCTCTCTCTCTCTCTCTCTCTCTCTCTCTCTCTCTCTCTCTGTTAATGGCACCCACCCATCTCTCTTAGGAAACCATTCTCCTAACCCTTCCTCATCTACCTAAAAAGTAACATTACTATGTAGTCAGGAGTAGACTTTGAAATACTGAGAAGTCGCAAATACTCACGGAAAGGTTAAATGAAAAGAACAAATGCATCACAAACAGTATTATCTATGCAGAGATTATTTCAAGATGAAAATATTTCTATTATCAAATATTCCTAATCTTCTCAGAAACAAACTATTTTCCCTTTGGCATAAAACGGAGACAGTTTCCAGTTTGAATCTGCTTTAGTTTCGTTTAGCTTCTTTATTTAATGGCATATCAACTTTCGTTGGTTATTTAATGCCAAAGGCATCCTTGTAGAAGAACAGAAGTTTGTTTTCGTTTAATTCTTTTATTTAATCGCATATCAACTTTCGTGGGTTATTTAATGCCAAAGCCATCCTTATTGAAGAACAGATATTTGCTTTCGTTCGGTTTCTTTATTTAATGGCATATCAACCGTCGTGGGTTATTTAACACCAAAGTTCCCCTTGTCGAAGAATGGTAGTGATAGTATTTGACCCATACCTTGGAACTTTTAGGGAGTTCATACCTTTTTCAAAGGCATCAGTCCGAAAGTGAATTTAATAGCACAATTAGAGCTCGAACATATTACGATGTCGCAGCCTTGTATGTTAGCTACTATACCATGAGGACTTTCCTTGGGTCTGTTTTGAAAATACTAACAAGAAAGCACAGGTGGAAAAATCTGCTGGAGATTGGCGTCAACCTGAACACAAGAAAAATGGAGTACATGTATTTTAAGTGAGAAGGACTTATCTCCACTCTAAACGGCAGTCCTCTGAGATACTTCAGGTACGAAACTTTATTACCTTTGAGTTAAAGGTTATTCGACATGAAACGAGAGACACACAATCTTTCTATGCTGACTGCTTTTACAGCTCTCAACCCAACCAACGCGCGGCGCAGTAGCACACAAAGTCGTCTGGCCTCGCCCAGCTCTGAATCTCGACTCTCTCGTTCGGAGGCAGGAACTCAACACACTGCTTTTTCTCAAATCCCCAAATCCTCAGCCCACGCTTCCGGTACGTGATGTCACTCACATCCCCTGGTCTCATTTCCTATCTGGGATTTTGATTTTGACATCTCTGAATGACACATCCTCTCCGCGCGCGTGTGAACACCTGCATTAATGTTGCACCTAACTAACCCTCGTGGTGTAATGGTTAAAGCGATGAACTGCGGAATCGTAGTACGCGAGTTCGTACTCCAGTCGCGCTATTATGTTCACTTTCGGGCAAATACCCTTGGGAATGGTATGAACCCCTTTATTCTCCCTCCAGCTATGGGTAAATAGTAGGACGGACTAGGTTCTTCAGCCTTGTTGAGGCAACTAGTCTAGGAGAAGGAAAACTCTGAATTCAAACCTGTTAAACTCCGCTTAAAAATTGACCTTGTGTCATATCCTGCCCGAGCGGAGGGGGTTGATAAATAGTACCTAACTAACCCATGCGCTAAGCGAAAGGTTCTCATCCTAAGTAAACCGAAAGGCAAGATATATAAAACGAAATCCGTCCGCCATTATATTACACATCTACCCATCTCCTACCCACAATTCCTATTCCTTTACTGCATCTTGTCACCATATCATTGTGACCCGTTGCTTAGTAGTAATCAATTTCTTATTCTTCAAGCTCATTTCAAAAGCTCTTGCGGTTTACATATTGTAAATTATCAACTTTTCATGGCACATCGCAATTTCTATTCAAAAATAGAACATTTTTCGTTGCGTTGAGTTTTGCTTATGATGTTTTTTTTTTTTTTTTTTTTTCTTTTAGCTTTTTATGAATATTCACAACCTTCCTGTCAGAGGCCTCCTGGGAAACAATTATTTTTGTATTTGTTTATTTTATTTCGCGTTTCTTTTTCTTGAATTTCTTATTCAATCCCCACATGTCTAAAGACCCGTTACATAGTAATAGGTCTTAGTTTATTTAACGGTATATCACCTCGTTATGGGTTATTTAATGGAGGAATTTTATTCATTGGTAAATTCGATTACAATCATTAAAATGTGTCCAACGTTCCAATGAAATTAATTTTTAATCGAATTTTGACTATAATAATCATTTGTTAGAAGACAGTAAAAGACCGTTGGCCTAATGAATAGAGTGTTCGCCAATGGTCCGGGAGACCGAGTTTCAATCTCAGGTCGAGTCGTACCAAAGACTCAAAATGCCTCCTTGCTTAACACTCAGCATTATAAGGTAAGGATCAAGGGTAAAGTGAAGCAATCCAGGGAATGGAGTAGTGCCCTACCCTACACCCCGGTGTAGTAGCAATCGAAAAGGGAGCCTTCGGGTCACCCTCGACTAAGGTCGCCAACTTTACTTTATTCTTATCAAATATAAATGATTTATTGAGAATTATGGTTTAAAGTAACAATTTCTATTTGATAATAATCATTTGTTTGTATATAGCTATATGGTTTCAAGCATTCCTGCTGTAGTGTCTTAACAGATACAAAATAATATCAGTCTTGAGATATAAAAGACAAAAGTTCCTAATTATGACTACATTTTACCTCGCTTCTTCTCCTTTTTTTCCTTTTATAAAGATCTCACTTAAAAGTGGGTAGTGTAGTGTCTTAATGGATATACCATAGTAGCACCATAACCACTATCATTAGTATCAGTTTCGTGTAGATAAAAAAGATAAAATGTCTTAAATATGACCCTTTTTTTCATTTCGCTTCCCTTTTTCATTTTTTTTTTTTTTTTTGGTTCTGACCTTCTCAAGGTGAAAAGCTTCTGAAGACACACACACAAGACACGCCTAAATCAACCACTTTTCACCCAAGTGTCACATGTACGCGTAGAAGTAAAACTATAAATATTTACTTTTTTTGGTTAATAAAGGTTGGTTGAGTTTTATGGCATATCAATCTTTGTAGGTTATTTAATAAAAATCCACTTTTATACAAATAGTCAGTTCTATTTCAAAGAGTTCAGTTTAGCTTGAGTACACAGTTTAATTGTCAAAAACGTTTCTATTTCAAGCTATTCAGTTTAGTCAAGCAGTTCTAATTCACACAATTCAGTTTAGCGTAAGTACAGTTTCGATGTCAAAAACTGTTCCATTTCAAACAATTCAGTACGCATTTTAAATGTAAATACATAGTTTAATTGTCAAAAATATTCCTGTTTCAAGCGATTCTATTTCAAACAATTCGGTTTAATATAAGTATAGTTTTAGTCCACACACAGATAAATGTCTAAACAGTTCTGTTTCAAACAATTCAGTTTAGCGTAAATACAGTTTCAATGTCAAAAACAGTTCTATTTCAAGCAGTTCAGTTTAGCTTAAGTACGCAGTTTTGCCCTATTTAACCCATAGATTGAACCCTTATCAGGTGCTACCACTCCGGGCTAGAGTGGGCCAGGGAGCGGTGGCAATGAAGGGGTACTCTGCATTCCCCAAAGCTTCAGCATTACTGGAACCTCACCCTCAGATTGTTTTGTGTCATATCTAGGACACATGTTGGGTGGGGTGGAGTCTTACCCCTCTGCAGTGGTGCAGTTGGTGTATTCTACAGCCCCGGTCGACTGGGTAATGTTGTACAGATTAATCGGTTTTGCCGTTAATACTTTGTTCAGGTTATTGATTATCAAATTATTTTTGAAAATCAGTTTAATATTGATCTATTTCAGGTAATTAAAACTATCCAAAACGATTAATTTTCCAAGTGATCTATTTTACCACAATGGATAAGGGTGGATCTGGGAGTAATGGAAATAAGTATTTCTTATTATCTGTATCTATTTTATAATCGCATAATTATTTCCTATTGTCTGTTGTTTCTTAATAATAACATAATTATTTCTTATTACTCGTATCTTTTTCATCGCATAATTTCTTGTCTATATTTTCTTAATTGCATAATTTGTTATGGTACCTCCCGGCATCCTCGAACCTCTGGGGGCCGTTCCCCCAGGTTCTAACCCTCCTTGGAGGGGCTAGGTTTGTCACCTGGCGACTGAGTCCCCACCCCCCGCTTTTGGGAAATACCGACGGACCCAAGGCACTTTTGGAGCCGCCGGGCACGTCTGAGTTACGGCTCTGCGCCCAGACCCACCTAAAACAAGGCCTTGTGCCACACTCGTCCTGTTGGTGGGAAGTGCGACTAATACCGGTAACCTCCAAGCTACCTGACAGTGCCGAAAGGACATTCCTAACTGTTGTATAACACCTGTATTCAGTATATTTCTTCTGCTATTGTAATATATTTGTTTTAACCAACTTCTCTTGTGTGCGGGTCTTCATTTTGACCCCTAAACTCCACAAAATAATGTTTTTCTTATTCGCTGTATCTTTATGATAAATACTTAATTATTTCTTATTGTCTGTATATTCTTTTAGTGATGGGAGGTAAGTGGCCATACTGCTGTTGTTTCGTGAGATATTGCTTCCAAGATTTGTTCAATATACGAGGATCATTAAATAAGTTTCCAGACTTTTTTCGTATGGGCACTTTTATTGATAGTACACACTTTTATTGATAGTACACACATGAAACTCTAGTCCCCTTCGAAGTAATCTCTTCCGACTGCAATGCACTTGTTGTACCGTTCCAACAACTTCTGAAAGGCCCAATAGAAGTCCTCTTGTGTGAGCGTGTAAATGACCTTCGTCACAGCCTCTTTCATCTCCTCATTTGTCTCATAACGACAGCTTAGGGAATAACCAAAAGTCACAGGGAGCAAGGTCTGGACTATAGGGAGAATGAGCAACTGTCTTGATGCCCATCTTGGTCAAATAGTCTGTGACAAGGATGAACTTGTGGACTGGTGCATTGTCCTGGTGGAAATGCCACTGACCCGATTTGAAGAGTGCTGGCCTCTTCCGACGGAATCTCTTCCGGAACTCCCTTAAAACCTCAAGATAGTAACCCTAACCGTAACCCTTTGGCCAATCAACTTTGGTGTATTGACTTCCTTACTCTTCCTACACGTATCATCATCCCTCACAGACTCCCTGCCTTCCTTGAATCTCTTATGCCACTCAAAAACTCACGCTCGATTCATGCCAGAGGCTCCAAAAGCAGTCTGAAGCATTCCATACGTTTCTGTGGCATTTTTTCCAAGTTTAAAACAGAATTTTATTGCATATCGTTCTTCTAAAGTGTCGTCACGTCCAGATAGCATTTTTGACATTCACCAGCTGTGACAATCAGGGTTTAGTAGGATGTATTCCATTTGCTGCTGTATCTGTTCATTTGAACCTGAAATCATAAAAATTGGCCAGTCTTCTCATAAGATGTATAGCAATAAGATACTGAATTTTCACGAGTCTACGACAATTTTAAATGCCTGAACAAAAAAAGTCTGGAAATTTATTGAAGGCACCACGTCGATCGCAGCATTCTTGTGCAGTTTCTATCAAGCTTTTTCTCTGTGTTTTGTAAGCGTCCATGTGGTGCATCCATAGAGTATTATTGACACAACCACTGCCTCGAAGGAATCTAATTTTTTTATCGAATAGATAAAACTTCCATATAATCGATAGCCTATCGATAGCTAGGCGCATATTAACGTTGCTTTCAGTTGATGAGATGCTGCTACTGAGGGTCGTGAACTTGTCTACTAATTTTAGAGGACTGCCATTTAGAGTGAAGATGGCTCCTTCTCGTTTAAAACATGTGTACTCCGTTTTATTTGCGTTCGCGTGGAGGTCAATGCCTCTTGCTGCCTGCAGGAGGGATTTTGCTTGGGTAGGTGTATTTGCAAGAAGCGCTAGATCATCTGCAGAGTCTGCGTCCGTTATAGTTTCTGTGAGATAATTTCTGTTTTTTGCATTTTTTTTTTTTAGTGTAAAGCCATTTTTTTATTAGATCAAACGACGTTCGAAGTCATGGAAGATTAGAAATAAATATGGTGCTAATGTATCTCCTTGCAGAACTTCAGTAACAATGCCGAAGAAGTCTATGTCTCTCCCTCCGGCAAGCAAAGCTTGACTTTCGTGACGACTTATTTCCATAGAGCATCATTATGGCCGAGAGTTTATTTGGGAAGTTCATATGCTAGAAGAATTTGCTCTATCTTCCCTCTGTGCATGGAATCAATTGCCTTCGAGAAATCTACCAAGAATAGTGTTGCCTCGAAATTTTTGGCGCGAATTCCTTCGACTGATTTTCAGAATTTGTGATGTTGTGGATCGATTTTGCCGAGACCAGGTGAGAAGCAGACGCAATCATTAGCCTAGTGGGTAGAGTATTCGCCAATGGTCCGGAAGACCTGGGTTCAATCGCATGTCGCGTCATACCAAAAACTTTAAGAAATGGTACTCGTTACCTCCTTGCTTAACTCTCAGAAATATAAGGCACGTATCAAGGGTAAAGTGGAGCAATCCAGGGAAAGGAGTAGCGCCCTCCCCTACTCTTCGGCGTTGTAGCTATTGAAAAAGGAGCCATCTGGTCGCCCTCGACTACAGTCGCCAATTTTACTTAGTTCGAGGTGATTCCGAGGCCACATTTCTTGAGGAAGGGGAAGAGAATGCCCTTTAATTATTTCTTACTGTCTTCTATTTTCTAAATACTCACGGATCTATTTTTTATTGCTTGTATTTTTGATAATCTCATAATCTATTTCTTCTTGTCTGTATTTTCTTAATAATCACATAATTATTTCTTTTTGTTTATGTTATCTGAATAATCAAATAATCATTTCTTAATAAGTACATAATTAGTTTTTAATGTCAGTTAATTCTCATAATCGCATAATTTTATTTATGTCTGAATATTCTTAATAATCACATGATTATTTCTTATAATCGGTTTTTTCTGTATAATTATTTATTATTGTCTGTATTTTCTTAATCACTAAATAATTATGCGAATATTAATGAAGTGCAACTTCATTAATATTCGCATGATCATTTTTTGTCGGTATTTTCGTAATAATCACATTGTTATTTCGTATTGTCTGTATTTTCTTTAAAATCGCATAATAATTTCTTTTTTTCTTTATTTTCTTAATAATCACAAGATTTCTTTTTATTGTCTGTATTTTCCTAATAATTACATAATTTTTTCTTATTGTCTTTATTTTTTTAATAATCGCATACTTTTTTTCTTATTGTCAGTATTTTCTTAATCGTTTAATAATTCTTTTGCTAGTATTTCATTAATAATCGTATAATTATTTCTTGTCTGTATTTTCCTAATAATTGTATAGTTTTTTCATTAATAATCGCGTAATTTTGTCTCTGATCGCCTGTATTTTCTAAGTAATCACATAATTATTTCTAATTGTATTTTCTGAATAATCACCTAATTATTTCTTATTATCAGTATTTTCGAAATGATCATATAAGTATTTCTTATTATCTCTATTTTCTTGATGGTCACAATTATTTCTTACTGTCAGTATTTTCGTAATAATCATATAATTATTTCCTATTATTTGTATTTTCTTAATAATCATATAATCATTTCTTATTGTTTGTATCTTAGTAATAATCACATAATCATTTATGATTTGTATTTTCTTACAACAGCATCAATAGTTAATTCCATTTCGGAAGTTTTTCACAGACGAGACGAAACTTTCTTTTTATAGAGACTTTAATAAGATCTACTTTTAAGTAAAAGTATACAAATTAACTTAATTAGTTCATTTGAAGAAATATATTAAAGAACACATTTTTTTCTTACTAGACTGTTATATATATTATGTTATTCCTCCTACTCGAGTAACACTGGATAGCCCTTCTAGTTTAAATATAAATCCATCTTTACAGTGGAAAGTTGAGTATCTGACTCTTCATGGGGTAAATAACCCGATACAACTGTAAAATATCCAGATTCCCAATGGCAAATGATACCTTGTAATACACAACTACTTAAGTCAATAATGACAGCACCAAATCAAATCCTGTCGTAGATCCATTTCGTTTAATATATGCTAATTTTTAAAAATTTTTTTACTTTACACCGAGAATAGAAAAAGCAACCATTTCAAAACGAAATCTCCATACTACTACATCTATCAAAAACAATAGAATTGGCCCACAAAGTGGATATTCACTCAAGTTTTTATTTAGCAGTAAATAGACTAATCACAGATAAAACGCGAAACATTTTTCTTTAATAACTGAACATTCTAGCTTTATAAAATATTCCTTAAACTAGGTTCCAACGAGGGTCAATCGTCAAAGGCGTTGGCAATAGGTTGCCCCGTTTACAGTCGCACTTTTTTTTCCCAAAGAAATAAATATTAATGGTTCCTTTCATGTCTCAGAACACCGGTCAGCATCACTTTCTTTACTGACTGCTGTGCCCACAACTTTTTCTTGACCGGAGAGTCAGTGAGTTTCTACTCTGCAGACTCAGACTCACCGTAGCAAACCCATGTTTAACTCATTCGTAAAGCTTTTTTGATTAAAACATGCTGTACATAACATGCATTCTTCTGTAATTTTCACATGGTTTGCCCTTTTCAGCTACTAAAACTTTCGTGACAGAGCTCTGTTCCAGCATGAAGCACTCTGTTTGATTTGACGCCATTTTGAATAGCCTTAGAACAAATATTTTTGTGCGATTCAAATAATTTTGTGCAATAAACGGGGGTGTCCTCGTGGTGTAATGGTTAAAGCAATGGACTGCGGAATCGTAGTAAACGAGTTCGTACTCCAGTCGCGCTATTACGTTCACTTTCGGGCAAATACCCTTGGGAAAGGTGTGAACCTCCTTATCCTCCCATCTATGGGTTAAATAGTACCACCACTGTTCTTCTAGGAGAATAGCTTGGCATTAAATAACCTATATAGGTTGATATGCCATTAAACAAAGAAACCAAACCAAACCAATTCCAAACAATATAGAGTTTACATTTATGGAAATTAAATTATTTGCTTAAAAAAAAAAAAAACCGGGACATTGGCCCAGCAGTTAGAGTGTTCGCCAATGGCCCGGGAGACCTGGGTTCAATCCCAGGTCGAGTCATACCAAAGACTTTAAAAATGGTATTTGATACCACCTTGCTTAACACTCAGCATTATAAGGTACGGTTCAAGGGTAAAGTGGAGCAATCCTGGGAATGGAGTAGCGCCCTCCCCTACACCTTGGTGTAGTAGCTATCGAAAAGGGAGCCTTCGGGTCACCCTCGACTATGGTCGCTAACTTTACTTTACTTTACTTAAAAAAAACTCCCTTCATTTATTGAAAGACCCTCGTATTATTTAGAATAATTGTACATTCTTTATGCAGGGACTAAAAAACCTGCCACATCAAGACAGAACTAACCCTGGTTTGTCTCAAGTGAAGCAAATATAACGAAACACAGCGTCTTATTTCGGCAGATAAGGTTTCTTTAACAGGTGACACTGATTGTTGCCGATCAATAAGAACAGGTTGGGTGAGATCGATCTCCGGCGTCTCCATGAATAGGCTCTGGCACATTCCATTGTTTCCAAGCAACATTGACAGACAGATACAGTAACAATTGTGCGGGTCCAGTGAACTACAATGGCCTCTTTCCACCACTAGTAACTCTGGTTCCCAGCTGTGCGACCGACAACAAAAATCTCAATCAAGAGAACTGTAGGGACGAGAGACAATCAAACACGAGATTTGGGGATTGAACGCTAGACCACCAGATTACTAGATAATCTTTCATACTCATCATCTGACTGCCCGGACTCTCTAGACTCTCTCTCCCTCCATCTCTCTCTCTCTCTCTCTCTAACTATCTGTGCTTATGGATCATAGTTTTTGGTAAGTCCTCTTGATTGCATCCAGTGTCCGCACAAAGCTTATGTTTGTAAGTCTTTGCTGGTCTATCAACACTGGTACGTCCATGTGTAGTAGTCCATAAGAGAAAGTCACTTGTGAGTTCGTCCATGCTTCTCCAGCAGTGCCCAGCATGTCTAGCTCGTCCTACTTAATTGGTTTGTGAGATGGGGAGTAAGTGGCCGTACAGCTGCTGTTTTGTAGAGTGCGGCTTTTAGGATTTGTTCAAAATAGTACGCAGCAACCTTGTGTAGTATCCAATCCTGCTTTTTGCCCAGGCATTTCGTTGAAATGGTGCAGTAATACGGTAGTACGGACACGTCTACAAATTAAAAAGAATTCCTGTTTTATTTCATCACAGGGATCAGATTTCCATATGATCGTTAACCTGTTAATGCTTACCGATGTGGTTGTTAATATCGGTTTCCGTAGATGAGATATTACTACCAAGGTATGTTAATGGTCCGCTAATACCAGAGGCTTGCTTTTGATAGTGAGATGGCATCACATTAACCAATGCTTATATCTCTCAGGCCATCTTTTTGACATGGACCGTGGAATGAAAACTATTCACTCCTAGGGATTGAATAAAGGTTTTCGTTCAAAATTCCCTGTGAGTTATTGACCATAACAGACAGCAGAAGAAGACTGGAGAGTACAACGGCCGAAACACTGTGAAGACACTCGTTGCGAACATATTAGTACGTATTAATAATGATAATTCTTCATCTTGAAAAATCTGGCAAACATTGGATTAAGTTACTCCTCGTTATGTGATTTACAGTCATGAAAGACGACGTGAAAGTTATTCAGTCCTATATAAGCCCTGTCATCAGAGCTTAGAGTATAACATTACCTCACCGACACGGCACAAATAGAAAATACGGATGCAACGTTAATCTTTAAATACGACCCGAAACGAGTCTGTTGTTTGCTTGATACGGAGGGTTTATTTTTATTCTCCAGCCTGATAGCAATCGCAAGGGAGAGAGAGAGAAAGAGTAAGAATATGTCAACTGATTTGATATACTATTAGATATGAACCCCGAGAGACGAATAACGTAAGCAGAGGGCTTAATCGCTGACCTTACCGATTTGGTTGTAGTTTTGGATGTGGGAATTTCTAAGCGTCTCGTCTGGTCCCTCCGTCCCCTCCGGATCTCCGACTCTCTGAACTCGGAATTGAACCAATTAACTAAATGACTCTGCTTATATAAAGTTGTTGGCGACCGTAATCAGGGGTGGGGGGCAATTCCATTCCCTGGATTGTTCCATTTTACCCTTGACCCATACCTTATAATGCTGAGTGTAAAGCAAGGTGGCATCAAGTAGCATTTTTTAAGTCTTTGATATGACTCAACCTGGGATTGAACTTCGGTCTTCCGGACCATTGGCGAACACTCTCCTCATTAGGCCAATAGCCCGCTGCTTATATAATATCTCCTAATTACTACATTTACAAATGATATAAGAACACAAGTCATTAAATTTCTGATAGCTAAACCAGCAGTCATTGAATTCAAAATATGTTTATTTTAAACATCCGACTTCTCGGCAGATTTCAAAACAAAGCTTCTATTTTGACAGGCCAACTCTCGTCCCATATGCTGTGACACATGTCTGCATATGCCCTTCGCGACTTACTCTTTTATTCAAAGTTTTTAGCTAACTTCCAATTCATCACTACAATTAAAATGAATAATTGATATAATTCATTATCATCCTTAATTATATTACAATAGTACTCTGATTGTATTCCCAGCAAATTGGTAACCCCCTACACGCAAACCCCCTAAAACTCTCTCTGATTGGGAGACTCCAGTTCTGAGTCTTTATTGACTTTACTTCCAGGTTCACTCTGACTCGGAGTGGTAGAACCATGGGTCAAATTAATATGCTTTAGAATTATTCGTATTCGATAGGACCGTGTGCAACCAATTATTTGTATTCAGTTAGACCAAGTGCAAAAAATCATTTGAATTCAATTGGACCGTGTGCCAAAAACTATTTGAACTTAATTGGAACAAATGCAAAAAATTATTCATATTCAATAGGTCCGTGTGCTAAAAAGTATTCGTATTCAATAGGACCGTGTGCAAAAAATTATTTGAATTCAATTGGATCAAATGCAAAAAATTATTCGTATTCAATAGGTCCGTGTGCAAAAAACTATTTGAATTTAATTGGACCAAGTGCAAAAAAATTATTCGTATTCAATAGGACCAAGTGCAAAAAATCATCTGTATTCAATAGGACGCGTGCAAAAAATTATTTGAATTCAATAGGACCATGTGCAAAAAAAAAAAAAAAGAAAATAGGAGCGTACAATGAATGTGATTCCCAAACCTATGAGCATAAGATTATTCGAGCATATAAGGTTAGTTAGAATACTTGGACAATTGACCTCATCTTTATTGTTATACTCACAACATTTCAGCCGATATGTCCTTCGGCTTTCTTCAAGTGTTTCATGTCGAACTTGAGAGCCCTCACAGATCCTCAAACGGACCCCTTTATTTTATCCACGAGGGTAGACTGCTCAAATTCAGTTAACTGTGACCGGGTACAAGTTGTCAGCTATCGTAGGTATTCCTTATTATACTTACCTGTTGTTAGGATTGAACCTGCAACTTCCAACTAATTTCTCTCAGAAGCACTTTCCAACTAAACCCCTTATCCTCTGCGCCAGACAATTCAGAGTGAGATTTAGGGACTTATAAACCTAATGTCAACATCAACACATGAGATATTCCTCTCTACCATCATGTTTTTACCCTAGCTCATATCGAGCCTTCTTGATTAATGATTCCCAAATCGTATCAATCTCTATACTTGGTCGACATAACAGGTCACTGAAGCACGATATATGCGCTGCTTCTTTAAGACATCTAAGATAGAAAGTGAGACAAGCACTAGGGAAATTAAAGCTTTCGAAACCAAACGTCTCAAAGGAAGAAAGTTTGGTCCTCAAATCATTAGAGTGATGAAAACAGTAGACAAAGGTAATGCTATTCAAGTGTTTGATAAGGTAGAATACTCCAACAAATTAGCAGATATGATTGGCTATGGTGGCTGTTGTAAAGTAAAGAAAGGCCCAACCTGAAGACGGAAAAAAGCTGTCTCAGATCCTTAGTAAGAACAAAGATCTCATACCACAAACGAAATACAGACAGCTAATGCAACACAATATTAAGTGAAAGAAAGAAAGAAAGAACGTGATTAAAGAATGTAAAGATTTGGCTTGGTTTCTTTGTTTAATGGTAAATCAATCTTCGTGAGTTGTGTAATGCCAAAGCATCCTTGGAGAAGAACGGTAGTGGTACTATCTAAGGTCCCTTTGTTTAATGGCATATCAACCTGTGTGGGTTATTTAACCCATAGCCTGGGGAGTAAAGGGATTCATATCTTTCCCGGGGATATTAGTTGAAAAAGAATGTAATAGTTCATGTAGAGTTCGAACTCGTATACTACAATTTTGCAGTCTTTCACGTTAGCCATTACACAACGGGGTCTCTCCCCAAAAATAGGAAGAAGAAAACAAAGTGAAGGAAAGAAAACATGGGTTTGTTTGGTTTGGTTTGGTTTGGTTTGGCTTTATAGCACATCGACCATTGTAGGTTATTTAATGCCAAATCCATTTTATACATATAAACAGTTCGATTTCGAACAATTCAGTTTAGCATTAGCACAAAGTTTGAAAATCAAAAGCATTTCTATTTCAAACAATTTATTTTAGCATTCAAAATAGTTCTATTTCAAACAATTCAGTTTAGCACACAAAAACGGTTCTATTTCAAACAATTCAGTTTAGCATAAGTATGCAGTTTCAATGTCAAAAACAGTTCTATTTACGCAGTTTAGTTCTATTTGACCCATAGATAAGACTGCTGCTCTCACTCCGGGCCAGAGTGGATCTAGGAGCAACGGCAATGAAGGGTTCCTCCCTAAAGCCTCAGCGTTACAGGAACCTTACCACCAGATTGTTTAGAGTCGTATCTAGGACACTCGTTGGGGGAGAAATCTTACCCCTTCAGCAGAGAAGCAGACGGTATATTCTACAGCCCCAGCCGACAAGGCAATTGAATTGTTAGCAATACTTGACTGGGGAAAAGAAAACATGGGAAGAGAGTTAGCAGCAAAGAGAGATTATAAAGGAGAGAAATCGTCGCAGGAATTGGACACGGCGATACGAGTTCAAATCCTGGACTGATTGTATTTCACATAGCACTAATACCCTTGGGAAAGGTATGAATCCAATTATTCTCCCTCCAGCTATAGGTAAATAGTCGGGCAGACTAGGTTCTTCAGCCTTAGTGAGGCAACTAGTCTAGGAGAAGGAAAAACTCTGATTTCAAACCTGCTAAACTCCGCTTAAAAAATTGACCTTGTGTCATATCCTGCCCGAGCGGAGGGGTTGGGTAAATATGATAAAGGAGAGAAAGAACGTCAAGTGATAGAGAAAGCTGAAAAGAGGGAAATATAGAAAGTTATTGAGAGAGAAGTAAAAAGAAGAAAAGACAATAATTGATTGAAGCAGAAAGATAAAGACGATAGTAAAAGGAACCCCACATTTTCCAGAGCTTCATAACAGGAGCCTCACCAATGATTGTAGTTTAGTATCATATACAAGACGTTTTCTTGGGAGTGGGTGGTTTGACCCTTTTTTTAGGAGATGCTGATCGTGTACTCTAGGGCTTGAAGACAGAGCATGTGTATGTCTATCCGTATGTATATATTTACCAAATCCTCCGCATGAGCTGAATTTGACACAAGGACAATATTTTAAGCGGAGTTTAATGTGTGTATATGAAATTGAAAGAAAATTTTTTGCCGGTTGTTGGTTGTAGGTTATTTAATGCTTCATCCCGATTAAATATATGTATATATATATACGAGGATCATTAAATAAGTGTCCAGACTTTTTCGTATGAGCACTTTTATTGATAGTACACATATGAAACTCTAGTCCCCTTCGAAGTAATCTCCTCCAGCTGCAATGCACTTGTTGTACCGTTCCAACAACTTCTGCAAGACCCCATGGAAGTCCTCTTGTGTCAGCGTGTCAATGACCTTCGTCACAGCCTCAATTCTCTCATAACGATAGCCTCTGAGCTTAGGGAATAACCAAAAGTCACAGGGAGCAAGGTCTTGACTATAGAGAGGCTGAGGAAATGTCTTGATGCCCATCTTGGTCAAATAGTCTGTGACAAGGATGGAGTTGTGGACTGGTGCATTGTCCTGGTGGAAATGCCACTGACCCGATTTGAAGAGTGCTGGCCTCTTCCGACGGAATCTCTTCCTGAACTCCTTTAAAACCTTAACATAGTAACTCTAACCGTAACCCTTTGGCCAATCAACTGTGGTGTATTGACTTCCTTACTCCTCCCACACATCTCATCATCCCTCACAGACTCCCTGCCTTCTTTGAATCTCTTATGCCACTCAAAAACTGATGCTCGATTCATGCATGATGGTCGAAAAGCAGTCTGAAGCATTCCATACGTTTCTGTGGCATTTTTTCCAAGTTTAAAACAGAATTTTATTGCGTATCGTTCTTCTAAAGTGTCAGATTGCATTTTTAAAATTCACCAGCTGTGACAATCAGTATCCATCAATAGGGTGTATTCCAATTGCTGCTGTAGCTGTTCATTTGAAGCTGAAATCATAAAAATTGGTCAGTTATCTCATAAGATGTATAGCAATAACAGTGAATTTTCAAGAGTCTACGAGAATTTTAAATGTCTGTACAAAAAAGTCTGGAAACTTATTCAAGTCACCACGTATATATATATATATGTGTGTGTGCATATATAACATCATCATCATCATCATCATCATCATCACCATCAAGTCGTGATAGCACAAAGTTTCCTGGCTCTTTCTTACTATCCATCCCTCTCATTCATCACTTTTGGCCGGTCTTCTTAGCTGCATCTTGTGTCCGAACAGATCTTATATAAGCAAGTTTTGGCTGGTCAGGAGTCCATAAGAGAACGTCGCTTATGAGTTCATCGTTGCTTCTTCAGCATGTCTTTGTTGGATGGTCTCTGTGATAGGAGGTAAGTGGCCAAAAAACTGTTGTTTTATGGAGTATCGCTTACAGGATTTGTTCAAGACAGAGCCAGCATTCTTGTTTAGTTTATATCTGGTTTTTTCTTCATACGTTTTGTTAGCATCCATATGGTGCATCCATATAGTAGTATGGATACAACTACAGCTTTGTAGAAATCCCATTTTATTTTGTCAGATGGATCAGACTTCCGTATAATCGATAACCTATCAATAATTTTCCACGCCTTCGTAAGCCGTATGTTAACATCACTTTCAATCAATGAGATGTTGCTGCCGAGGAATGTGAACTGATCCACTAATTGTAGAAGCTTGCTACTAAGAGTGGAGATGGCTTCTTTTCGTATAAAACAAATGTACTCTGTTTTATTTGTATTCCCACAGAGGCCAATGCCCCCTATTGCTTCCTCTTGGCTATGCAGTAGGAATTCTGTTTGGGCTTGTAACTACAAGAAGCGCGAGATCGTCTGCGTAGATATATATTTTTCTTTTTTAAGTAGAGGAATTATATTGTGAATTGAATTACCATGACCACAATATAATTCCTCTACTTAAAAAAGAAAACTATACATCTATATCCTTGCCCTTTAGGTCATAATAATTACGCGGATGCGTATTTCTAATGTTGTATATTGACCTTCGACCCGGCCAAACATGCCATTCCAAAGACAGCGGAAGTGACACATTCCAATGGCCAGTTATGGGAAGAAATCGCGTTGGCGGGCTTGGCTGACAATATGGGATAAGGTAAAATCCCGCGGTACAGTCACAGACTGATGCACCTGAAGAGAGTGACCTGTGAACTGCATGACAGTTATTTCCGCTTGATGACGATCAAACATACCATTCCAAGGACGGCAGAAGTGACACATTCCGATGGCCAGTTATAGGGAGATACCGAGTGGGCGATTGAACTATTATATAACTCGGTGGAGACAGGAAGTCAGTTAGTTTAGAGATCCGAGAGTTTGGTGACAAGATGCGGTAGAGAAAGCCAGCATCCAGCTGAGAGCAACACTGGAGAACGAGAAAGACACAACGCTGATGTCCATAAGAGTCGGGGTCAATATGTTGCAGTTTTGTTCGGTCTCCAACTCCCTCTCACACACAAACCTTTCAAATAAAGTGAGAGGTATACTTTTCTAAAGAAGTGTGTCGCTCGTCTTCATTGCGTCTTTATTGTGTTCAACATGTTTCTGCATGTATATCTGGTTAGTTGGTCATGGTTGTGACTATACAACACTAATCCTCTTGGGAAGGCGTGGCCCTGGAGGTAACTGTGTCCTCTGTAAAGAGTACGGATGTCACTTGCAAGACGAATTCTGCTTAAGTGGTCGCGCAATTACAATAACTAGTGTCACGTGATAGCTCACGGAGACGAAGAGGTAGGAATGATACTATCCTCCCGTGTTGCTATTAGCGCTTTCTAGCAGTCAAAAAGTGACCGTTAAGAGAGAATGTGGGTCACGGAGAATATAGACCAGATGTTCACACTTAAGTGACCTCAGGTCGCCGGACATCGGAAGGGGAAAGAGAGAGAAGCCAAATGATTGGCTGGGACCCCAAAACGGAAGTGGGGTTCCCTTCCCCTCAGCGGAAGTAAATAGGAAAAAAGATAGTTTTTTGAGCAAGGCTCGTGGCAGACGGACCATAGCCATTTTTACTCCGGGCTAAAGACAAAAGATTAGCTGAGACACGAAGGACCCCAAGTCCTTCAAGCCAGTATTAAAAACAGTACAAAGTCTAGTAGCCCGTGAAAGAAGAAAATTCTCCAGTGGAACCCCGTCGAAAATAAGATAAGTAACTTTGGGACATTTTTCCTTTACACCCAAATTTTGTTTACCACTCTCTCTCTCTCAATTTGAAGAAGGATAAAAGCCAAGAAAAGACATTTATATTCATGGACTATCCAATTATATGTTTTGAAACTCCGAACGTATATATATATATATAACCGCAGTAAAGAACCTATGTATTTTCATTTTACCATGTGGTCTATGTTGTTATTTCATGCTTTCCTTTCAGCTTCTATTCGCCTTATATTATCTTGCTTAGAACTGTCCTATTAATTCCTAAAGTATCACACGGGAAAACCGGAGTTGCCGACTACTACCATATTAATATTATTACAACTAAAACCTAGGCTCGTAATCTTCCATTATCTCGGGGAAAGAAGAAAGCGACCTGGTGGGTGTGTGATAGTGTGAAATTTGGAACCCCTTGCCAGCGGTGGTCAGTCTGGCCCTAAATTATTCCCTCATGTAATATGCCAGTTCTTATCTGCCTGAGAGAAGAACTCTGAACAGGACTTATTTCTGTAGGGGATCAAGTGCCAACCTGCCCCGTCTTCACACGTGCGAAAATAAAGTCCCGTTTTGGGATTTTAGTCAATTTGCCGTCACACTAGTTAATTTGGCGTCCCTTGCGTGCGATATGAACTATTGGCTCAGTTGTAGAGTTTAGGCTCTGCAATATGTGGTCGCTGGTTCGATCTCCAGTGGTGGAGAACACGGTATACACTACTGATGAGACCTAACAAGGCCGAAACAAGTGCCCAATGTTTCCGTATCTGCAAGAAGCGGAAGCTCGTCTGCGTAGATGTATATTTTTCTTTTTTAAGTAGAGGAATTATATTGTGAATTGAATTAGATGTTTGCCGCATTTTCTGGTCATGGTAATTCAATTCACAATCGTCAGCGTTGACTGCTTCTATGGGATATTGTCTGCTTCTTGTCTTTTTAAAATATGAAACCATTTTCTTTTACGAGATCTATTGACATTCGAACAATGTAATCAAAGCAGAGTATAAACAATTATGGCGCTTGTAAAACTCCAGCCACAATGCCGAAGAAATCGATATATATATATATATATATATATATATATATATATATATATATATAATTTGTTAACGAATACTTTGTAGGCGACATTTTTAAATGAGCCAGAGCTCATTTGTATGCACACAGTTATAACTATAGTTATCAAACATTAATAATTCTATTTGCACAGTTAAACTGTTTCGAGTATTGGTAACACTAATAATTCTATTTGCACACATTTCAATGTTTTCAAACATTGCTAATGAATATTAATCATTTGGTTTCACATAGTTAAATGATTTTCCGTATACAGGGTGCGGAAGCAAAATTAGGAAGATTCTAGTATAATGATAAACGACTCTAATATAAAATAAGATTAATTTTAATTTAAAAAAAATTAAGCAACAAAATAAAAAGATAGACACAAAATAGTAAATTTACTCAATATAGCCGCTATTTACATGCCTTCAAAATGAATTCTTCAGACATTTTATTCCATTCCTTCTCAATAGCAGTCTTAAGCGAACCAATATTTGAATGGGAAGTTTTGTTTTCTAAAATGCCTCATATAGCGTAATCAAAGGGATTGATAGAGGCCATAAAGAAACTCCAATTATTTCGGAAACTTTTTTTGACTTGATTTCGGCGTTATGTAGATCGTAGATTCTTTGTCGTTTCTTTTCTTTCTCACTGATATTACGCTGAATTTTAATTTTAAAAAAGTACTTGGACAATAGAGCTAATCATGAAAATTTAGGTTTATCGCTTTGTTTTTCAAAAATTGGACTAATCAAACAAAAAGTTTCAAAAATTATTCCATATTTTGCTTCCGCACCCTGTATTGAATCATAGAATAGTTCTATTTGACCCATACATGGAACTCTAACAAGTATTACCTCCCCAAGTCAGAGTGGAATTTGGAGTACTGGTTATGAAGGGATACCCCCTCATTTTCCAAAGTTCCATCAGATGCAGTTTATAGTCATATCCAGAACAGACGAAATTAATATAAATTTTAATTTCTCATAGTATTTTTAGTGCATTTTTTTGTCTTCGTTTTCAATTTTACGAGGAGAAAATATTTATTACCATTCTCTGCCGTTGGAAGTAAGTAAGTAAGTAAGTTGGCGACCGTAGTCGAGGGCTCCCTTTTCAATAGCTACTACACTGAGGTGTAGGGGAGGGCGCTACTCTTTCCCCTGGATTGCTCCACTTTACCCTTGATACACGCCTTATATTGCCGAGTGTTAAGCAAGGAGGTATCAAGTACCACTTCTAAAGTCTTTGGTATGACGCAACCTGGGATTGAATCCAGTTCTCCCGGACCATTGGCGAAGACTCTTCCCACTAGACCAATGATCCGGTTTTGAAAGCAAAGCAAAACCAAGAATTCTTGATGGTACTAAAGTTTATTATCTACCATATTATTCCTATTGTAGTAAATGGTCTACAGCATCATTTCTATTGTAGTGTATGATCTATAACATTGCTTCCCTTTTAGTATTGTCAGTCATATTTCTCTATTGCAAAATATGGTCTACCATATCATTTCTATTGTAATAAATAGTCTACCATATTATTTCTATTGTAGTAAATGGTCTACCATATTATTTCTATTGTAGTAAATGGTCTACCATATTATTTCTATTGTAGTGTATGATCTACAATATTGTTTTCATTGTAGTATATCATATTTGCCCAACCCCTCCGCTCGGGCAGGATGTGACACAAGGTCAATTTTTAAGCGGAGTTTAACAGGTTTGAATTCAGAGTTTTCCTTCTCCTAGACTAGTTGCCTCACCAAGATTGAAGAACCTAGTCTGTCCTACTATTTACCCATAGCTGGAGGGAGAATAATTAGATTCATACCTTTCCCAAGGGTATTAGTGCTATGGGAAATGCAATCAGTCTTGTCCAGGATTTGAACTCGTGTCGCCGTGTCCATTTCCTATGACGATAACCATTACACCACGGACACTTCATTGTAGTATATAGTCTATAACATTGTTTCTATTGAAGTATATGGTCTACCATATTATTTCTATTGTAGTTGGTCTATTGGGTTTCCCGGCCCATTGACCCGGCAGACCAGGGTTCAATCCCTGGTCGAGTCATATCAAAGACAAAAATGGTACTTTATGCCGCCTTGCTCAGCATTATAAGGTACGGATCAACTTTTATGGTCTACAACATCGTTTCTATTGTAGTATATAGTCTACCATATTATTCTTATTGTAGTATGTCATCTATCATATTTTTCTATTGTAGTTTGCGATCTACTTTAAAAGATATTTATTAAAAAAGAGTTAGGCAGACGACATAAGAAAATATGGTAACTCATAAATACTGAGGTAAGCTGCATACAACAACAGCACCAAATGTTTTTAGTAAAAAAAGAAGAAAATTTATGAAAAAAGAAAATTTCAAAATGAATAATAAAGATTAGGGAATCTTATGACATCATCGGTTTGATATTTGAGATCCAAACATCAATTTTGGTTTTTAAAAAGAAATAAAAACAAAATAAAATGAAATAACATAAATAAATAACATATTTCGTTCGTCTACTCCGATAGTAACAGCTGATGCCTTTAACAGCTGTTGATTTAAACCTTATTTTGCTGTTTCAACAAGTAAACGTTGTACAAACTTCTGTAGCAGAACTTGTCATATAGAAATGGAATCATTTTAGATAGAAGTAAGTTTGTTTTTTGTTTTGTTTCTTTTGTTTTTTGGGATTTTTTTTTTTTTTTTTTGCATTAGATAGTAAAAGTTTGTTTATAAATTTTCAGGGATGATTTTTTATTGCGTAAATTTTGTTTTATTTCATTTAGAAAGTTTTGTCTTTTTTATTTTTATTATTATTCTCTAATTTTTTTTTATTTTCATTTTCTTGATTTTTGAAAAACTTTCGTCATTAGAGTTAAAATGAAAAGAAAGAAAGAAAGAAAGGAAAAAGAAAGAAAGAAAGAAAGAAGTTTAAAAAAAACTGAGAGAGAGAGAGATAAATGTTTCGACCGATAATGAAATCGTCAGACAGAATTTTCTGGGTTGATTTTTATTGCATAAAATTTCATTTTATTTCATTGAAAGTTTTGCCATTTTTTTTACTTTTATCATTATTTTCTATTTTCTTTTTTTTTTTTTTTTTTTTCTATGTTCTTGATTTTTGAAAAACTTTCGTCATTAGAGTTAAAATGAAAAGAAAGAAAGAAAGGAGGGAAGAAAGTAAAAAAGTAAAAAAAGAAAGAAAGAAAGAAGTTAAAAAAAACTGACAGAGAGAGAAAGAGATGAATCATTCGACTGATAAGGAAATCGTGAGACACGGGTTCTATCTGACGATTTCCCTTATAGTATTAGTAACGTTTACACGTTATCTTCACACACAAAATGTAACAACTGTTATTGGATATAGGTAGTATTTCTAAAACAAGCATATATATATATATATATATATATATATATATAAGTAAAGTAGTAAAGTTGGCGACCGAAATCGAAGGCGACCAAAAAGCTCCCTTTTCAATAGCTACTACCCCGAGGTGTGGGGAAGGGCGCTTACTCCACTTTACCTAACCTGCAGAATCAGAAAACTCTACCTAGATTTCACTAAAACAAATCATCAGTACATTTCCGACACGGATATTTCCTGATGACCCGTTTAATTGAAACCAAGGTAGATTTTTTCTAACTTTGCAAGCATTCATATTTCACTCTACTGTGTGTATTGAGCAGTCTTAAGGAATTCTGTCGGTGTTTATTTTTTTTGTTGTTTTTTTTTTTTTGTTTTGGCTAGGCATTACGTTATTGTTGGATCATTTTCTAGGGGTACATATGCTTTTCGTCTTTTCATTTTTATAGAATTTTCCCCGGATATCAGTCTGTCTAATATTTTTTTTATTTGTATCATCTGTTTTTTTCTCGTCATCAGAATTATAGAATAGGTTATATAAAAATTGATTACTTATATATATATATATATATATATATATATATATATATATATATATATATTAGAATAGCTTTAAGTAGAGCATGCTTTGTAAGTTCTAAAAATAGAACTTTTTCGGTCATGTCTCTTCAGAGAAACAGCGGGAGTAGCAAGCACCATAGAGACATAAACCAAGGTCATTGACGACGAAAGAAAAAAAAAAAAAAAAAATATATATATATATATATATATATATATATATAGTGCAGTATGGGTGTGTGTGTGTAATTTTTTTTTCTTTTTTTGTTTAACTAAAGAGAGAAAAAAATAAATATTTCAAAATGACTAGGTCCATACAGAGATTTATATTTTAAAAAAATGTTCTCTGAAGAAAGCCGCAGGCTGGAAATACTGAGTAAGAACTAAATAGATAATTTGTGGACCTATTCATTTTGATATATATATATATATATATATAATACAATTTAATGGAGACTCAAACTCGGTTAAGTCGTCAAAATAATATTATTTCGGCGGAGAATATTATTGCTATATTCTCCGTCTCATCAGATGACTCTTTACATGCTTCCCTCCTGTCGCAAAGTAGCGAATATGGAGTTTCAGTTCTTATTCAGAAGATGAAATAAGGTAATTAAAAATAAAATAAAAAATAAGAATCAGAAAATAAAAAACAAAAAAAAATAAAATAAAATAAAAAATAAAAAATAAAATAAAATAAAAAAATAAAAATAAGGTGGAAATCAAATTACAAATTATTTCATTCATAAGCGTGAGCAGAGGGGGTTAGCATGTTATATGCTAGAACGATTAAGAAACAGGAGTGGAATTAATCTACTGGTCAGTCCCTTCTAATTTTACATTCTTGTAGTAGTTCCTCCTACTTGACGGGTGTGATTTTCTAAACAGACTAAGATCGTTTAACTAATGGCTATCTCATACATGATTTACATTTATTCCTAATATGTCTGTTAATTAACTCATAGAGAGACAGAGACAGAGAGACAGAGACAGAGAGAGAAGGGGGATTGTATAAATGATACTCGCTAATGGAGTCTAGGCGCTTTTTGATATTTTATTCTTTTCAGAATATCACGTGTTTCTGAAATAATCTTTGATTTTGGATTACAACAAAAATGTTTGACCATCTTTGGGGTTTGTCTTTTTTGGTTTTGTTTTTTTATATTCTAATACTCTAAGTCACCCTACGCCAAGCTTACAAAATGACAATTGAAGAGTAAGGATGTAATAAAGGAGCATTACGCCGATGACATAGCGATACTGGCAAATACGCCCAACCAAGCCGAAACATTACTGCATAGTTTGGAACGAGCCGCCGCAGGCGAAGGCCTCCATGTCAATGCACACAAAACGGAATATATGTGCTATAATTAAACAGGTGACATCTCCACACTAGACGGAACCCCTCATAAACTAGTAGACAAATTCACTTACCAAGGAAGCAGCGTCTCATCAACCGAAAAGGACATCGACACGCAGTTAACGAAGGCATGGATAGCTATCAATAGGCTATCGATTATATGGAAATCAGACCTAACCGATAAAATGAAACGCAGTTTCTTCCAGGCAGTTGTCGTATCGATATTGCTGTATAGATGCACTACATGGATGCTAACAAAACGGCTGGAGAAAAAGCTAAACGGCAATTACACAAGAATGCTGCGAGCAATCTTGAACAAGTCCTTGCGGCAACACCCCACAAGACACCAACTATACGGCCACCTGCTTCCTATCACGAAAACTATCCAAGTAAGACGAACCAGATATACAGGACACTGCTGGAGAAGCATGGTCGAGCTCATAAGTGATGTACTCCAATAGACCCCTACATATGGCCGGGCAAAAGCAGGACGACCAGCACGAACATACATACAGCAGCTATGTGAGGATACGGGATGTAGCCCTGAAGACCTGCCAGAGGCGATGAACGATAGGGAAATGTGGCAAGAGAGGGTCAGGGATATCCGTGCTAGTGGCAGGACATGATGATGATGATGATGACAAATTCAGATCAAAGCAGAAATCCAGACTTAAGAGAAGATTAAGCAATTTGAAAAGTTTAAGGTTGTAGTTAAGAATTACGAGTCTGTACGTCTATCGCCAAGCAACATCAATTCTACGAGATCAGTAGCAACGACTGATAATATATTTTTACTGATTTCTTACCAAAATATTAAGGGTTTATTGTTTGTTCATTTCTGTCTGCGACCCCTTGCCCAGTCTGCAACGCCATCTAACTTGACTAAATCTGCCAACTCATATATAATTTCCTTCCTGTCCTACTATAAACCATGTGATTCACTTGGTTTGGTTTGGTTTGGTTTGGTTTTGTGGCATATCAACCATTATTGGTTATTGAATGCCAAATCTTGTTTTAACATATATATGAAATATATATGATTGGGTTGTGTTGTTTTATGGCATATCAACCGTTGTAGGTTATTTAATGTCAAATCCTCTTTATACATATATATTAAATATATAGGATTTGCTTTGGTTTGGTTTCATGGCATATCAGCCATTGTTGTTTATTTCATGCCAAATCCTGTTTTTATATATTTCTAAGATGTATAATTTGTAACACATTTCGTAGATACACAGTTAAATGATCAAACAGTTCTATTTTTAACAATTCTATTTAGCATAAGTTAACAAATCTAGATGGTTCCAAGTATCGCTGTGTATCACCCACAGTTCAATTAAACATCAGTCATTTGCTTACACACAGTTAAATTAGTTCTATTTCTAGCAATTCAATTCATTTGTTTGCACTCAGTCTAAATGTCAAATAGTTCTATTTCACTCACAGATCGGACCCTATCAGGTGCTACCACTCCGGTCCAGAGAGGACCAGGGAGTGATAGCAATGAAGGGGTACTCTACATTCCCCAGAGCTTCAGCATTCATGAAGCCTCACCATCAGATTGTTTAGTGTCATATCAAGACACTCGTTGGGAGGCGAAGTCTTACCCCTGTGCAGAGAAGCAGTCGGTGTATTCTTCAGCCCCAGCTCACTGAGCCAGTCATTCACTTGGGCGGTTATTTATATTTTAAATATCGAAATATTCCAATTCCGAGTTTAGAAATACCTTCTAAATATAAACATCCTGGTTCGCCAGAGTCACTTGTCACCATCCTTTCTTTGCCGTTTCATTTAACAATTAGAAAAAAAAAACTTTAGCTCAGGAACATTTGATTTGCTTTTAAAAACGTTTACGCAGTGAATTTATAACTTTTGGGGAATTTGATTGGTTGATTGACTCATTTCGACCTGGGCGGTAATTCCCAACGTTGGGCACATGCCTAACCGGTGGGGCACGGTAATGTTTTGGTTTGGTTTGGTTTCTTTGTTTAATGGCATATCAACTCTTTGTATGTTATTTAATGCCAAAGCCATTCTCCTAGAAGAACAGTAGTTTGGTGGGGTTTGTTTAGAGACCAAGTTAATGGCCTTTTAAGCTTCCTTCACGTGAATTGCAATAAAATTTTGAATATGTAAGAATTAAAAATTCAAGTGGGTGCATCAGATTTTTAAAAATACCAAAATGGGACATGCCCCAATATCGGTTGGGAACCACTGGCTTACGGATATTTTATGCCACGAGGTTAGGGAATCATGTTTATGTACACTCCTATTTAATTTGATCTATTTTTTGTGTTGCTGTTTCAAAAGTTTGTTTTTTTTCGTACACGGTCTAATCAAATACGAATACTTTTTAACCCTATCGATCCATGGATAGGACTCTGGCAGGTACTGCCATCTTGGGTCAGAATAGATCTGAAAGTAATGACAATGAAGGAATACTCGAGGTGGGGGATCGTATGTAATGGTTAAAGCAGTGAACTGCGGACCTTTGGATAAGGTATGAACCCTCTTGTCCTCCCAGTTATGGGTTAAATAGTACCACTACTGTTCTTCACCTCGGGTGGTGGAATGGTTAGCAAGGTAGAATAGCAAACCTACACGAGTGAGTTCGATTTTCATTGGGTGCCCAATTCACGCGGCCTTGTGCTACATCTAAGCAAAAAGCTTAGTAAATTACCACTACTGTTCTTCTAGAAGGATGGATTCGGCATTAAATAACCCGAGAAGGTTGATATGCCATTAAACAAGGAAGGAGTACCCCAGAACTGGAGTATCACCATCAGATGCTGTTCGGTATCATACACAGAACAACCTTTTTTGGAAGGCGGGGTTTTACCTCTCTAGGGGGGATATATATATATATATATATATATATATATTTTAAACCTTGCCGACGAGACATTTGAGTATAACAATTTTGTTTATTTCAGCATCAATTTTTTATGTCTCCTCTGAAGCAGATACAGTGATTTTCCAAAGGGCATTGCTCACAAAAAATAGCAGCATACCTCCTAACTGAACTTGGTTCAAATTCTCTGAGCATTTAGGTAGCACTCTATACTATAGAACCAGAAGTATTTACAATACTCAACCACTCCCTCATGAACAGTATGTGACACAAGGTTGTTTTTTGCGGAGTATAGCTGGTTTCTATTTAGAGCTTTCCTTCTTCTAGTCTGGTAGTCATACCAAGGTTAAAGAACCCAGTCTACCCTATTATTTACCTGTACTTTGGAGGAAAATATTTGGATTCACGCCATTTCCCTGGATACCCGGATCAGAGTGTAGTATTTGTATCCATATTTAGTTAAAGTATAAATCCGACGAAAGTAAGTGGAGAGAGGCATTCAAGCCATTCCTAAGGGTACTAGCGTAAAATGAAAGGCAAATAGCCTCATCCAGGATTTGAACTTGCAGTACCGCTTCCAACGCATAAAAGGCATGAGTATTTTTGACCACTTTGACAACAAAAACTTAAGAATCAACAGATCGATAAATAGATACATATGAACAGGTCAAGATAGATAGATAGATATCGACAGTCAGAGACAAACAGATATAAACAGGCTGATATATAGCATCATCGTCGTCATGTCATGCCACTAGCATCGATTCCCCTGACTCTCTCTTGCCACTCGTCTCGATCGTCTATCGCTCCCGGCAACATGGATTTCCCTGACCTTCTTTCGCCACTTGTCTCTATCGTCCATTGCTCCCGGCAGGTCTTCCATGCTACATCCTGTATCAGTACAGAGCTGTTGTAGAATATGTTCTCGCTGGTCGCCTAACCCTTGCACATCCGTGTGAAGGGGTCCACTGGAGTACATCGCTGAGTTCGTCCTTACTTCTCCAGCAGTGTCCCGCATGTCTTGTTCGTCTAATTTGGATGGTTTTCGAGATGAGTGGTAGGTGGCCGTACAGCTGCTGTTTTCTGAGATGTTGTCTCCAGGATTTGTTCAATACAGCTCGTAGCACTCTTTTTCTCAATACGCTTAGTCAGCGTCCATGTGGTGCATCCCTTCTGCATAGTCTGATATATATATATATATATATATATATATATATATATATATATGAAGCGGTTTATTTATTTTATTAAACACCCTTCAGCGATTTAACGTCTCTTGATATCATCCTTTCCTCGTCTTGGTGATACGTTATAACGTTGACTTTCTTTTACATTAAATTCTTCTTTTTAGGTTAACTTGTTCTTCATTTTCTCCCTCTCTCTCTCTCTCTCTCTCTATATATATATATATATATATGTCGGGGAAAATATTCGGAGGTTCCTTTTATTCGTAGTTGAATTATTTGCTAACGTTAAACGTTCCGGTTTTTACAATAAACCATCATCAGAGCAAATATGTGATGTTATATTTTCTGAATTATATTCAGGTTTAAAATAAGAAAGCGTTTTAGCATTCTATTTCTGTAAGTAGCTTCCCGTTTCAAAACTATGTGACGTATTTGTGTTCGAAATTTTAAAATTTTCCTGTTTTTCGCTTTATTTTTAAACTGAGCATAATTCAGAAGATACAACATCAAATATAATTATTGCCCTGAGGAAAATTTAATTCAAAAACTGAAACGTTTAACGTTGCAACTAATTTACTCTGAATAAAATCACCTTCTGAATACCTTGTTTTTTTTTTGTTTGTTTGTTTTGTTTTGTTTTGTTTTTTCATATTTGTATATTAACACACACACACACATAGGTAGACAAATAGAGAGATAGATAGATGTGAAATGGTGGAAGTAGAAAGAAAGAAAGAAAGAAAGAAAGAAATTTAGCTAACTAGCTTGATAGATAGATAGATAGATAGATAGATAGATAGATAGATAGATAGATCTGAAGTGACTGAACTGGATAGTGTGGTCCCTTTTAATAATGTAGATTCAATTAAGTATTGATGGTTCGTTTCAGATTCTTTTACGGTATCGGTTTATTTGTGAAATACAGTACATTCTACCCACCATCCTACGCTTAATAATATTGATACTTCCGTGCATCCATAATAACTAAAAAATCATCACTTATGACACGTATTGCATTAACACGTGGTCAAGATCAAATGGTGTTGAATCGAATTCTGTTCTAGATTTCAGTGTTAAACGATCAATATCGAGGCTTGAGTATTCAAGTTTTCGCTCCTATCAACATGAATCGGCATTACAGCGTCAAAATATGGACAAGTATCCTCATCTTGCTTGTATTTATAGTCATAACATTTCAGCCTAAACATGTGAACTTAAGAGCAGGAAAACTTACATACTCACAATCGGACAACTGTCCTCAACTTCTTTATTATTATAGACATATTGTTTCAGATTGTATATGTGCACTTAAAAGCAGAAGATCTTATAGACTCACAATCGGACAAGTGTCCTCAACTTCTTTATTATTATAGTCACAATATTTCAACCTTCTTTAAGCTGCATCTTTTTCCATGAAGCAGGCCCTTATTAATGACTACCACTTGACAATATTTTTATTTCATATCTTTATAATTGCAACAGTTCGATGAGGGCTATTCATCAATGAAATATAAATCATATTTTCTCTCCTTCAATTTTTAAAATAGATGATTTTTTTTTATTTAAATATGTTTTCTGTCCACAGTTTAGTTAAAAAGTAAAGCTAAAACGTTACCAATAAGGTCAATATTTTTCTCTTTCTTTTGATATTTTGATTTTGATTTTGATTTCCATTCTTTTAAATTTCTGAATTAGGTTGTTTTTTTTTATGGAGGCAGACTTTAATTTATTTGATGCTAAAGTGTGTAGCATTCTAGATTATCCGACCATTGCAACTGAGTTCCGTTCTTACTTGTGTTTCATACTTCTGGCCTTGTGCCAAGCTAAGCTATGCTTCGTAAATGACGAATTCGGTTTTATCTTTAAAACAAATTGCGACTGACACCTATAGAATTTGACATTTTCAATATTGAATGCGTCTCAACCTAAATACCTCTAAAACTTTTTACAACGACGTCGAAACCGTTTTAAGACAAGCATAAACAAATATTAATCAACTTATTGTATATTGATATATACCACAACTAAGTCGACCATCAAAGTCACGCTGCTTACTGAGGAGAGTTCTTGAGGTGTAATGGCTAACAAGCTGGACTGCAACATTTTAGTGAGTTCGAACTTCAGTTACTTTTTATAGAAACGATATGAAACCCTAATCTCTTTTCAGTTAGGGGTTAAATATTACCCAACTTGTTATTCTACAAGGATAGCTTCGGCGTTAAATAACCCACGTAGGTTGACATGCCATTAATCAATGAAACCAAACCAAACCAAACCACTCTGCTTACTGACTTTCGAAGTCAGGCACAAACGGGCAAATTCGTAAAAGAAAACAAACATAAAAACTATGTAAGCATATGTGTAAAGAGTCAAAAGAAAATGTGGTAATAGTTAACCCGTCTAGGGTTATTTTATGCCAAAAGCGTAGAGAATCGCGTCTATTGTACATTCATATTTTGGAGGTGTCCGTGGTGCAATGGTTATCGTCGTAGGAAATGGACACGGCGACACGAGTTCGAATCCTAGATGAGACTGATTGCATTTCACATAGCACTATTACCCACAAGAAAGGTATGAATCCAATTATTCTCCCTCTTGTCCAGGGCATTGTGATCGAGGATTCATCATCATCATCATCATGTCGTGCCGCCAGCACGGATATCCCTGACCCTCTCTCGCCACTTCTCCTTATCATTCATCGCCTCCGGCAGGTCTTCAGGGTTACATCCTGTGTCCTCACATAGTTGCTGTATGTAAGTTCGAGCTGGTCGTCCTGCTTTTGCACGGCCATATGTGGGGGTCCATAGGAGTACATCACTTATGAGCTCGTCCTTACTTCTCCAGCAGTGTCCCGCGTGTCTGGTTCGTCTAACTTGTATAGTTTTCGTGATGGGGGGCAAGTGTCCGTATAGTTGGTGTCTCGTGGGGTGTTGTCGCCAGGACTTGTTCAATACTGCTCTCAGCATTCTTGTGTAATTTCCGTCTAGTTTCTTCTCCAGCCGTTTTCAAATCTGAAACAAAAAAGAACATATTATTATTAGTTGAGTTATTAGCAGTCACATGAGTGCCATGTATATTCTGAGAATATTAAAAGCAGACATCATCAGGCAAACATAGAGGTGTCCGTGGTGTTATGGTTATCGTCGTAGGCAATGGACACGGCGACACGAGTTCAAATCCTAAACGAGGCTGAGTGCATTTCACATAGCACTAATATCCTTGGGAACGGTATGAATCCAATTATTCTCCCTCCAACTATGGGTAAATAGTAGGGCAGACTGGTTCTTTAGCCTTGATTAAACAACCAGTCTAAGAGAAGGAGAACTCTGAATTGAAACCTGTTAAACTCCGCTTAAAATTGACCTTGTGTCACATCCTGCCTGTGCGGAGGGGTTGGTAAACATATACATTCATATTTAGTTTTTGTGCAATTGTTGTTTTTTTTTATGGAATACGATACTTTTTAAAACAAATATATTTGATTCAATTTTTTTTCATCATACAACGTGTGAAAGCACGTGCGATAACCTGCCCTCATCAGCCACCAACCAGGGGTGATAACACAGTTTGGGTAGCTCAAGGCGGTACTGCCACTCCTGGCGCTACCAAGCAGCTTTTGTCACTGGACCGGGTATTTAAAAGAATTATATATATATATATATATATATATATATATATATATATATATATATACGCCAGATCAATTAAGAGCAGAGATTACATTAGACGTTCATCTTCATTTTACAGTTTTTGTGCAGTTGTTTTTTAAGAGTATTTTACATACTTTTTAAAACAAATCTATTTGACTCAGAGATGGGATGCAAACAGATATTACCATTCTGGCTACGAGTGCATCTTGGAGTAATGGTAATAACTCCAGAACTTGACCCTCATCAATCAATGCAGTTTAGAGCCATACACAAGATGTTCCTTCGTGTGTGTAGAGGGGATCTGATCCCTCTGCAGGGGGTACACCCAATATATGCTTAGCCTCGCCGACAGGGCGTATATGCAATAGACACACACACACAAGCTCATAAACCACCCACCCACACTCAAAAACACAGATACACATAAACACAGTCAAACTCACTAACACACACACACACACACACACAGAAATCCACAAACTCTCTCACACAAACACGCCATCACATGCACACGAACATACACAAACACGCACATACACATACACTCACAGACAGGTGCACACACACATGCACATGAACATACACAAATTCACACACACTCACGCATACACACATGCACTCATACACACACAAACTCCTCATTCTCGCACACACACATGCGCACACTCTCACTAACATACACACACATTCATATAGACACACTCACAACCCCCATATGCACATCCACAGTGACATACACACACACACACACACACTCACACATACACACAGAGTCATTTTCTTCTTGAGAATAAGAACATGGTTAATTTCTTTTGGTCACGCTATTTATCATTACCAATAAAACATTTTGTGGTTGAAGAGATAGGTTGCACTAAGAGACATGTGACCATCAGAAGCACATTACCCTAAAAGACACATAAAATACATGATACATGATAAACATCGTAGAAAATGGACACGGTGGTCAGTCTTCAAATCCAGACCTTCGCTCTAATACCCTTATAATCACTATGTAAGGTGATATTAACTTGAATTTCCTTATCATCAGAAGAAGCATTGTTAGCAATTATCAATTTGTATTTCTTTTACCTTAATTTCAATTGTTTTTTATTACATGAGTAATGAATTGTTAAATTGGCCGACCGTAGTCGAGGACAACCCGAAGGCTCCCTTTTCAATAGTTACAACACCGAAGTGTAGAGGGGAGTGCTACTCATTTCTCTGTATTGCTCCACTTACCTTTGATCCGTACCTTATAATCCTGAGTATTAAGCAAAGAGGCATCAAGTACCACTTTTAGATGTGACACAAGGCCGTATGAATGGAGCACCCAATGTGACTCTTGTAGCTTTTCTGTTGATTGTAATTACTTGGTTTTTCTCTTGTTTCATTTTTCCCACTTCATCTTCAAGTTAATAATAATAATAATAAAGCAAGTTGATAACCGTAGTCGAGGGCGACCCGAAGGCTCCCTTTTCAATAGCTACTACACCGAGGTGTAGGAGAGGGTGCTACTCCTTTTCCTGGGTTGCTCCACTTACCCTTGATTCGTACCTTATAATGCTGAGTGTTAAGCAAAGGGGTATCAAGTACCATTTTTTTAAGTCTTTGGTATGACTCGACCTGAGATTGAGTTTCGGTCTCCCGAGCAATCAGCGAATACTATTCTTGAATTTTTATTATTATGAGATGAAGCATTGTCATTGCCAAGAATCGAGACCGTTCAGAACACAGCACTGAAAAACTGAGTTGTCTTGCTGTCACTTAGACTTCAGTGGAAAAAAACAGAACTGGTCGAAAAATTAATAATAACGATAATGATAAAAATAAATGAACAAATGGTACATGCACAACCCAACAGCTGTCCTAGAGAATGAGGCACATAAACTCCAATGTGATTTTAACATACAAACGGATCATATAATATCGGCCAGACGACCAGATGTTATAATAAGTCAAAGTAAAGCTACAACACCGAGGTGTAGGGGAGGGCGCTGCTCATTTCCCTGGTTTGCTCCACTTTACCCTCGATACGTACCTTATAATGCTGAGTGTTAAGCAAGGAGGTATCAAGTACCATTTTTTTAAGTCTTTGGTATGACTCGACCGGGGATTAAACTCCGGTCTCCCGCAGCATTGGCGAACACTCTACCCACTAGGCCAATTAGTCGGTAGATGTTATAATAATGAACAACAAAAAAGAGAACTTGCAAAATTGTGGACTTTACTGTACCGGTTGACCACGGAGTAAAATTGAAAGAAAGTGAAAAGAAGGATAAGTACCTCGACCTTGCTAGGGAATTGAAAAAAACTGTGGAACATAAAAATGGCAATTATATCAATCGTGATTCGTGCTCTTGGTACAGTCATCGAAGGACTAATAAAGGGACTAGAGGACGAGTGGAGACCATCCAAACTACTACATTATTGAGATCGGCCAGAATACTGAGAAGAGTCCTGGAGACTTGAGGAGACTTGCTGTCACTTAAACTTCAGTGAAAGACCATTAGCTAGCGCTGATGGGAAAAACTCTCAAAGAATAAAATAATAATAATAATCGGCATCTTCCAGGAAGACTCATTCTCGCCATTTGTAATAGCAATAATACCACTGAATCACTGAACTAGGGACTACAAATTTACCGAATCAAAAGAAAAGATTAATCACCTCATGTACATGGACGAAATCAAGCTATATTCAGTGTAACCCGGATATAAAAGAGTTGTCTAAACCATAGAAATCTCTCTTATATCAGGGTCTCTTATATTCGAGTTACACTGTATGTAAAAAATGAAAGCAAAATGGAGATTTTGATACTAACAATAAAAATATAGAACTGGGATATAGGAATGGAATTAAGCATAGAAAAATGTGCAATGCTTATAATGAAAAGTGGTAAAAGAGAAATAACGGAAGGTATAGAACTGCCAAATCAGGAAGGAATCAGAACGCTTGGAGAGAAAGAAATTTATAAGTACTAGGAAATAATGGAAGTCGACACCATCAAACAAGCAGAAATGATAGAAAAATTAAGAAAAGAGTTTATCAGACGAACGAGAATACAGCGAGAAACTAAGTTTTGCAGCAGAAATCTCATCAAACGGAAAAACATCGGGGCAATTCCCCTTGTAAGGTAGGTACTCTGGACCATTCTTAGAATGGGCAAGGGAAGAACTCAAAGAAATTGACCAAAGAATAAGATATGACCTAGAGAGACGATATGTATCAAGAAAAGAAGGTTTGGTTTGGTTTGATTTCTTTGTTTAATGGCGTATCAACCTTTGTAGGTTATTTAATGTCAAAGCCATTCTCCCAGAGGAACAGTAGAGGTACTATTTAACCCATAGCTGGGAGGATAAGGGGTTTCATACCTTTCCCAAGGGTATCTGCCCGAAAGTGAACGTAATAGCGAGACTGCAATACGAACTCGCTTACTACAATTCCACAGTCCACCGCTTTAACCATTACACCACGAGGATACCACCCCCAAGAAAAGAAGGAGGAAGAGGACTAACTAGCATGGAAGATTGCGTGGACGCTTCAATATGAGGATTCGAGGACTGCATAAAAAGGCAAAGGCAATGACTGGTGACAGCACTGACAACATAAGAACAAACAGAAAGACAATAAAAACTCGGAAATAGAAACGGGAAGAAAAACAAGCGACAAACTGGCGAGAACATTGACATGGATACGAAAAGAAAACCTTATAGGAGAAACTAAATATCTTCTAATAGCAGCATAAAACAAAGACATAAAGACCAATTGTATTAGAATTAAAATCAATTATACGCAATCGAAAAACAAGTGTAGGCGAAGAAAAAAAATGAAATGGTTAATCACATATAATAAGCAAATATAACAAAATATCTCAAAAAGAGTACATGACGATGCATCATTGGGTAGGAAAAGTAATCCACTGAGAATTGTGCAAAAGGTTGAAATTTGAGCATACTACCAAATAAGCACAAATCAGAATCCGTTCAAGAGAATGAGATGCATAGAATTCTCTGGGATTTTACGATACTGACGGATCACCTTATCCCAGCCAAAAGACCGTTATGTCTCAGTTTGAACTCGCAAAGTAGAAGTTTCTGTATTTGACTTACGTACTTACGTTGCACGTTTATCTGTGCGACTTTCAAATCGCATACAATGCACAACGTGTCAGCGCACCAACTACTACGATACGACCAAGTGCAACGGGTACCTACCATGGCTTGTACTGCCGCAAACTGGCACATACTGAACTATTGCCCAACTTTACTCATCTTCGTATAAAAATGAAATAGTCAAAATTGTTCAAAGTTTCCCGTCGAAATATCGAACAACTGATTGTAATTATTTGCTTGACTTGGTCGTTAATTGTGATTGAATGAGAAAATGTTGATGAATTAGTTGGTCAATTGTTGTTGTTTTTTTGTTGCTTTTTTATCGTTAGTGAAAAAAAAAAATGAACTTCGTCACAGTTCTTCTTGGATTCATGTCCAATACTCTTACACTAAGCAAGTCCCATTGTATCCTATACAATCCTATTCTTTTCATTAATCATGGCTTATCTTACGACACGTGAACACGCAAACAGCATGTGTCAACTTTAATGTTTTAACAAAAGAAAGTTATACAGAATGAATAGATAATTACCAGAGACTTCAGAAAGCAAGAGTACCAGCAGGTATATCTCTGCGGTAGAGCACAAGGTTACAAAAATGAAGGTCAGATTAATTCTTTTTTTTAAAAATACAACAAAATAAGAAGATAGACACAAAACAGCAAATTCACTCAAAATGACCGCCATTTTTTGCAATTATGTATCAACACGCCTTTGAAACGATTTGCATATCTTCAAAATAAATTCTTCAGACATTTTATTCCATTTCTCACATTAAGAGTCTCAAGCAAACCAATATTTGGATGGGAAGTTGAATTTATTTTGTTTTCTAAAACGTTCAATATAGCGTAATCAAATGGGTTAAGATCTAGGCTTATAGAAAATTTAACGACACCCTCATATGGATCGTAAGAAAGAATAAGCAACATGGTAAGACGTTTAAATACGTTTGTTCCATATTCGCAATTAACGGTATGTGCGAAATGGACATATAATGTTCATTACTATAGACTATATAAAGAACATAGGAATCTCGGAATTCGAAAACATGTAACGACTTCTTGTTCAGGTACGAAACCTTTTTATTAACTTTGAGTTAAAGGCTTCGACGTAAGGAGGAGAGACACAATCTTCTATGCTGTCTTATTTATTTGGCCCCCAACTCGAGCGGCCCCCATAGGGCGCAAGTTCGCCTCGCGCCTGCGAGCTCCAAAAGTCGACCGTCTTCGTCCGGTGTCTAATCTCGACTCTTATTTTCTTCAAATTCTCACACAAACTTCCGCGTGCTTCCGGTGCGTGACGTCACCCGCACCCTGTCACCCGTTTTGTCTCGGAGTGTTGTGACATCTGAGTGACATGTCCGCTCTGTGCGTGCCCACGCGTTGCACACAACTAACCCCTGTGCTGAGCCGAAAGGTTCTCAGCCTAACTAAACTCAAAGGCATGAACCGAAATCCCTCGGCTATTTCATAACACGTTTATATAAGTGCTAAAGAGTTTCTCGAGCATATTCCCTTAGTGGTCAATAGTCTTTAAGAGAACAAAGTTAAAATTAAAATACACTTATACACTGTGGTTGGTGAATGTCCCGTTGTCTTTCTGTATATTTTTCTGGTTGTGTTTAAGACTGTTTTGAGAGGGTTGTGGACATTTGGTTTCGTAGGGCTTAAAATTATCTTCTGGGTTCTGTTCGTAGAATTGGGTGGTCTGCTAACACTCTTTTTTTACCAGGCTGTCTTTAGACACGTCTCGCCTCGTGGAAACCCTAGTCGCTTCTCCCTGTCAGGCTATGCCCAAGTCCCGTGCTCAACTCACGTGCTCAAGTCCCTTTCGTCCTGCCTTCTCCCTCTATCCTCGTCCTCTCTACATCCGCGTACACAGCCGTCGAGAGGATAACTTGTAATTTTCTTATAGGGATCATCAAGAAAGTCCAATTATTCCGGAATTTTTGGGGGCTTGATTTCGGCCTTAAGCAAAAAATTAAATCTGTGTAGATTATTTGTATTAAGCATAGTTACTTAAAACTATAATTGTTTTCTAAGTATTATCATTTTTATTATTAGTTACTTGAAAGCATATAACTGTGTGCAAATGATAAGTAGTGAGGCAAAATATAATTCCTCTCTAATTAATCCAAAGCATTGTGATCAAGGATTAATAGACGTTTTTGTCACATGGGTCCCATGTATATTTAGATACCCTATATCTAATAATCTTATATGGTTCCAAGTATTCCCATTTAACACGAATAATTTGCAATCACATCTTTGATTTCAGGTTACTACTAATAATAATCCTTCGTAAACAATTATAGCTTCAAGTAACTATTCTTAATACAAATAATTTGCATACAGTTATATACTTTCAAGTAACTAATAATAATAATCCTTTGAAAACAATTAGAGCTTCAAGTAATTATTCTTAATACAAATAATTTGCACATAGTTCATTTTTTGCTTAAGGCCGAAATCAAGCCAAAAAAATTTCCGAAATAATTGGACTTTCTAAATGATCCCTATAAGAAAATTACAAGTTACAATGGCCTTGGAGACCGGGGTTCAATCCCTGGTCGAGTCATACCAAAGACTTGAAAATGGTTCTTGATGCCTCCTTGCATTATAAGGTATGGATGAGGAGTAAGTGGAGCAATCCGGTGAAAGGAGTAGCGCTTTTCCCTTACACCACGGTGTTGTAGCTATTGAAAAGGGACCCTTTGGGTCATTCTCGACTATGGTCGCCAACTTTATTTACTTTACTCATTACTTGACACCAATCAACAGTGTGCAAAGAAATAAGCTCTAACTCGTTTCAAAACAAAGTTACCGACAACCTATTCGCTTACAAATCAAGTATACAATATATATGTATAAATAAGGTTTAGCATTTAATAACCCGTAAGGGTGGGTATGCCATGAAACCAAAGAACCCTTGCCCAGTCGGTGGGGCTATAGAATTCACCGACTGCATCTCTACAGAGGGTTAACCCCTGCCCCAACGAGTGTCTGGAATATGACAATAAACAATTTGTTGATAAGGCTCCAGTAATGATGAAGCTTTGGGGGAATACAGAGTATCCCTTCATTGCCATCGCTTCCAGGTCCACTCTGGCCCGGAGTGGTCACACCTGATAGGGTCCTATCTATGGGTTAAATAGAACTAAACGGTGTACTTATGCTAAACTGCATTGTTTGAAATAGAACTGGTTATATGTATAAAAATGGATTTGACATTAAATAAACTACGATAGTTGACATGCCATAAAACCCAACCAGACTAAATTATATATATATATATATATATATATATATATATATATAATGGCAGCGGTCACATCCATACTGCTATATGGCGGCACTACATGGACGCTGACAAAGCGGCTGGAGAAGAAGCTAGATGGCAATTACACAAGAATGCTGCGTGCAATCCTGAACAAGTCCTGGCAGCAACACCCCACAAGACACCAACTGTACGGCCACCTGCCCTCTATCACGAAAACTATTCAAGTTAGAAGAACCAGACATGCAGGACACTGCTGGAGAAGTAGGGACGAACTCATAAGAGATGTACTCTTATGGATCCCCTCACATGGCCGCGCAAAAGCAGGACGACCAGCACGAACATACATTCAGCAGCTATGTGAGGATATAGGATGTTGTCCTGAAGACCTACCTAGGGCGATGAACGATAGGGAGGAGTGGCGAGAGAGGGTCAGGGATATCCGTTCTACCAGCGCGATATGATGATGATGATATATATAATATATGAATAAAGAGGATTTAGCATTAAATAACCTACAATGGTTGATATGCCGTAAAACCCAACCAAACCAAATCATATATATTCAATATATGCGTATGAAAATGGATTTAGCATTAAATGACCTATAATGGTTGATATGCCATAAAACTCATCTAAACCAAATCAAATATATTCAATAACTATGTACAAAGAGGATTTGGCATTAAATAACCTATAATGTTTGATATGCCATAAAATCCAACGAAACCAAATAATATATACTTAATGTAGTCAGAGGATTTGGCATTAAGTAACCTACAATGGTTGATATGCCATAAAAGCAAATCAAACCAAATAACCCAACTTAATCAAAAGTTAATCACTCCAGGTTAGTGTTTATTAACACTAATAATCACTAACTCGTAATAAAGTGTTTACCTGTTGGAAATAATCGTAAAGATAGATTTTTGTATCGTATAAGATTGGAGTTCGTAACTGTTAGACATCGGCATAAAGTAACCAATCACGAGATTATACGATGTACATCCGACCAACCAACCAACCAACCAACCATCCAATCTACCAACCAACCAACCATAAGCTGATCTTTGTAAAACATTACAAATCGATTCAAGATGGCGACTTTATTTGCTTTCATATCAAAGCTTTTGGCCCGGATTTTTGTGTCTTGTCACCATAAGAACAACCTCATCTACTTACAGAGTGAGGAGAGAATAAATCTATCACCCAACTGTTATATTTTGACCTTTTGACCCGGCCAAAAATGCCATTCAAGGTGATGCACCGGAAGGAAGTGACACATTCCAATGGCAGTTAGGAGAGGAAATCGCGTGGGCGGAAATTGGCTAACAAAATGGGACAAGCTAAAAAATCCCATGATACTCTCATAGACTGACGCACCGGAAGAGAGTGACCTCTGAACTGGATGACAGTTATTTCCGCTTGATGACGATTAAACATTCGATTTCAAAGATCGAGTGGGCGATCGTGTGGGCGTTGAATTATTATATAACGCAGTCAAGACGGAAGTCAAGTGCCAGTTGGTTGCAGTTGAGTTGCAGACAGTTGGAGATAGACGAGATGTGGTAGGTAAAGCCACACCAGGCCGAAGGGGCTTGGGGCCCTGATGAGTTGGGGTCCAGAGAAGATGCTGATAAGATGCAGTAAAGAAAGCCAGCACCCAGCAGAGTGGACCCCAGCATCAGGAGAACAAGAAAGACACAACGTTGACGGTCATAACAATGGGGTCAAAATATTACAGTTTTTGTTCGGTCTCCAGCTCCCTCTCACACGCAACCCTTGAGTAACCCTTTTGTATCCTTACAAATAAAGTGAGATGTATATATTTTTCTAAAGAAGTATTCCTGCGTCTTTATCATTGCGTCTGTTTATTTATTGTGTCGTTATGATGCTGTAGATGAGCATATAACACCAGCAAAGAAAGAACAAAAACTAGAATTATTGGTCAGGGTCGTGAAAAAAGATATCCGTCATTAAAAAAACATTGTAACCAAACTCAACAGCTACGTCGATATATCAGATTTGGTTTCTTTGTTCAATGGTATATTAACTTTCAAGGAATAATTAATGCCAAATTCATCCTTATAGAAGAACAGCAGTGATACTATTTAACTTAGAGCTGGTGGCACAATGGTTTCATACCTTTCCTGAGGGCATTAGTCTGAATGTGAACGTAATAGTAATAGGAGCGAGTTTGATCTCGCTTACGTCGATGTCGCAATGCAGCACTTTAACATATTGCACCACAGAGTCTCGTCCTACATACGAGTTAGAATGATAGAAAGTGGCGCGGGAGATCATCGTTCTTGGTGAGAATAAATAAGATCGATGTTTTCAGTAATGATCGTTATGTAGTATTTTGGGTAGTGATGGTTATGTCGACCTTCAAGGAAAAGGAAAGAACAAACGAGACATTCAAAAATTCGTATTATATCCTGTTTGTGTTCTATTTACACTTGAGTTGTATCACATACGTGTAAGAAATCATCCTAAAACCATGAAAAACAAAGAAAGAAAGAAAGAAAGAAAGAAATCACCCAAAGACCATGAAAAAGAAAGAAAGAAAGAAAGAAAGAAATCATCCTAAAACCATGAAAAACAAAGAAAGAAAGAAAGAAATCATCCTAAAACCATGAAAAAGAAAGAAAAAGAAAGAAAGAAAGAAAGAAATCATCCTAAAACCATGGAAAAGAAAGAAAGAAAGAAATCATCTTAAAACCATGAAAAAGAAAGAAAGAAATCATCCTAAAACCATGAAAAAGAAAGAAAAAGAAAGAAAGAAAGAAAGAAATCATCCTAAAACCATGGAAAAGAAAGAAAGAAAGAAATCATCTTAAAACCATGAAAAAGAAAGAAAAAAAGAAAGAAAGAAAGAAATCGTCCTAAAACCATGAGAAAGAAAGAAAGAAAGATAGAAAGAAAGAAATCATCCTAAAAACCATGGCAAAGAAAGAAAGAAAGAAAGAAAGAAAGAAATCATCTTATAACCATGAAAAACAAAGAAAGAAAGAAAGAAATCATCTTAAAACCATGAAAAAGAAACAAACAAACAAGAGTAAATACAGAAAGAAAGAAAGAAAGAAAGAAAGAAAATTCAATAAAGGAATAGATAAATAAATAAAGAAAGAAAAAAAGAAAATTCAATAAAGGAATAGATAAAGAAAGAAACAAATAAAGAAATAAGAGTAGATAAAGAAAATAAAGAAAAGCTGTGAAACAAAGAAGCAAAGAAAGAAACAAAGAAAAGTTAAGAAAGAAAGAAAGAAAGAAAGAAAGAAAGAAAGAAAGATTGATTGATAAATATGGGAATTATTCAATAAATAAGGTTAATAGTTGGCAGTAGGAACTTTTTCTTTACCGGAGAGTCAGTGTATTTCCATTGCAAAACTGTTTTTTGACTAAGGCTTGTAGTAGCAAACTCATATTGGCCCATTTGTAAACATTTTTTTCACTAAAACCAAATTCTCAATAAACATCACACATAGTTTACACTTCTCAGCCACCAAAGATTTAATGACAGAGCTCTGTTCCAGCCTCGAACACTCTGTTTGATTTGCCACTATTTTGAATAGCCTCAAAACAAATATTTTTGTGATATTAAAATAATCTTTTGCTAAAAAAACAATTCCAAACAATGCATAGTTTACATTCATGGAAAAACTCTGAAAAAAAATTATTTCGTGTAAAACAATCTCCCTTATCAATTGAATGGCCATAGATAGATAGATAGATCGCCTTTATTTATTGAATTATTCTCGAAGCTTAATTGATTGATAAATTCTTTTAAAAAAATATTCAATGATCGTCGTAGTTTGATTGACGGATACGAGGATCATTAAATAAGTTTCCAGACTTTTTTCGTATGGGCACTTTTATTGATAGTACACACATGAAACTCTAGTCCACTTCGAAGTAACCTCCCCCGGCTGCAATGCACTTGTCGTACCGTTCCAAAAACTTCTGGAAGGCTCCATGGAAGTCCTCTTGTGTGAGCGTGTCAATGACCTTTGTCACAGCCTCTTTCATCTCCTCAATTTTCTCATAACGACTGCCTCTGAGCTTAGGGAATAACCAAAAGTCACAGGGAACAAGGTCTGGACTATAGGGAAGCTGAGGAACTGTCTTGATGCCCATCTTGGTCAAATAGTCTGTGACAAGGATGGAGCTGTAGACTGGTGCATTGTCCTCGTGGAAATGCCACTTTGAAGAGTGCTGACCTCTTCCGACGGAATATCTTCCTGAACTCCCTTTAAAACCTCAACATAGTAACCCTAACCCTAACCCTTTGGCCAATCAACTCTGGTGTATTGACTTCCTTACTCCTGCCACACCTCTCATCATCCCTCACAGACTCCCTGCTTTCCTTGAATCTTTTATACCACTCAAAAACTGATGCTCGATTCATGCATGATGGTCGAAAAGCAGTATGAAGCATTCCATACGTTTCTGTGGTATTTTTCCAAGTTTAAAACAGAATCTTATTGCATATCGTTCTTCTAAAGTGTTCTCACGTCCAGATACTATTTACCCAACCCCCCGCTCGGGCAGGATATGACACAAGGTCAATTTTTTTAAGCGGAGTTTAACAGGTTTGAATTCAGAGTTTTCCTTCTCCTAGACTAGTTGCCTAACCAAGGCTGAAGAACCTAGTCTGTCCTACTATTTACCCATAGCTGGAGGGAGAATAATTGGATTCATACCTTTCCCAAGGGTATTAGTGCTATGTGAAATGCAATCAGTCTCGTCCAGGATTTGAACTCGTGTCGCCGTGTTCATTTCCTACGACGATAACCATTACACCACGGGCACCTCACGTCCAGATTGCATTTTTGACATTCACCAGCAGTGAAAATCAGGCTTTAGTAGGGTGTATTCCAATTGCTGCTGTAGCTGTTCCTTTGAAGCTGAAATCATAAAAATTGTCAGTCATCTCATATGATGTATAGCAATAACATTTTCAAGGGTCTACGACAATTTTAAATGACTGTACAAAAAAGGCTGAAAACTTATTGAATGCACCACGTATATAGGTAAATTCTCTTTATTTATTGAATGACCTCGTATATATAATGGTCCCTCTTTAGTCGAAAGAATTCCCCTGGTTCATAGAATGGCCCACGAAGATAGATAGATTCCCCTTATTTATTGAATGACCCTCCTATATGTAATAGGTCCCTCTCCTGTCAACAGGAACCTTTGTATGGCACTAGACCTTGGTGTCTAGTTCAAACCATAACCCGGCATACGTGCCCGGACCCACATTTGGGTTCGTGAAAGTGCTTGCCTCATCAGGCTCACATTACACCAAGTGAGCCGATGAGCAGCACAGACCAGCAGGGTTCGAGTCTCGACTCGTTCCCGAACTTCCCTCCCTCTTATCCCCACTTTAATCGGCCTTCGGGCTTTTGACCTTGTGTCAAGTCGTGTCTGGTGGGAGGCAGCGACAAATAGTCCTCTCCAGTCAAAAAGAATTCCTTTTATTCATTGAATGACCCTCTTATATATAATAGATCCTTCCTCAGTCAAAAGAATTTCCCTTATTTATGGAATGACACACATAGATAGATAGATAGATAGATAGATAGAATACCCTTATTTATTGAATGATCTTCGTATATAGAATAGGTCCTTTCTCCTTCAAAAGAATTCCTCTAATTTATTGAATGACACCATTAGATAGATAGATAGATAGATTCCCCTTATTTATTGAATGACCCTCGCATACAGAAGACATTGGTTTTGAGATTTTTTCCTCGCTATCTTACGCAAGAACTCCTATTATCGTTTTATTGCAATTATTTTCACTACATCATTTGATTAAAGGAATAACACAAATTAGGAGTCCTTATAAAATGATATGGCGCCTGAATAATGATTGTTTTGGGGATATGATAAACTTTCTTGCACCAAAAATGATGAAGCTTAATTCTTCAGCAGGAGATAAAGTCACCTTATTTGTGGGTGAGTAGATAAGTGTAAGTTAATAGTTATTTACAATGCTTAGATTAGTTGCAACGCAAAGTTTCAATAACGGGTACCCACAGAGAATCGAACTCGTTAACAGTGGCCTGCTAAACTAGTTTGTTAACCATTACTCGACGCTGATAACCATCAACTGTGATAATACCACATTTCTATAGATCTATTTTTATTTTTGAGACACGTAAAACTTGATTGTGGATATTTTAAAATATTTCTGGGCGTTGCCAACTTTGGATTCTTTTCTTTTCTTTTAAACAAACTGTATCTTGAAATAATTTCTTCTCCTAGGAAATTATCCAATTGGATAGAAAACAACATTTCGCAGTGTTTAAATAGGAATAAACAAACCACTTGTGGGTAAAAGTTTGTTTACCTTGAAAAAGATATTGAATTAGCAGGAGGTACCCGGGATGTAATCGTTAGCGTCATAGGAAATGGACATGGTTTCTCGAGTTCAAATCCTGGACGAGGTTGATTGCAATTCACATAGCACTAATACCCTTGGTAATGGTATAAATCCAATTATTCTCTCTCCAGCTATGGGTAAGTAGTCGGGTTGACTGAGTTCTTTTGCTTTGATTAGGCAACCAGTCCAGAAAAAAGAAAACTCTGAATTCAAACCTGTTAAACATCGCTTTAAAATTGACTTTGTGTCACATCCGGCTCGTGTGGAGAAGTTGGTAAATACATACAGTATTTTTTGTGGGATGAAATGTCTGTATTATTAAAATATCACCTTCAATCTAATTTATAAATCTCTCATTCGTATTACAATCGAACCCTTTAATATTTTGACCTTCTGTTTGATGCTTTACCAAAGAAGCCACCTTGGCACAGAACACTCTTATTCCCGTGAGTTTTGTGTTGGTCAAAGCATCTCTGAAATGCCACCTTTGATATGGTGCGAACTTGCACTTTCATATTTCTTGTAATGTCCTCCATGTCCTCAAACCAAATTGAGATGAATTTTAACAAGAAAAAAGAAAGCATTGCATGGAGGATAGTCCCCGTGGTGTGATGGCTAAAGTGCTGGACTACATCCTCGAAGTGAGTGAGTTCGAACTCCAGTCGTGCTATTACGTTCACTTTCGAACTAATATCACGGGGAAAAAGTATAAATACCTTGTTAATCCAGCTACAAGTTTAAATAATATCACTGCTGTTTTTCTACAAGAATGACATTGACATTAAATAACCCACAAAGGTTGATATACCGTAAAGCAAAGAAACTAAATGTCTCATGAAGTCTTTGTCTATTTTTGAAGATCGTTAGTGCAACTGGATACATTTTATGACTATTTTGGTAAATTTTAACTTTTTATAACCAGATATTAACGTGAAATACATTTCATTTACAAAAGAAAAAGGAAGTAAAAAATATAAATCCTGACTTATGACTACACTGTTCCTTAGTCTATTTTAATATCCGAATCTTGGTTCAGCTTCATGCGCAAGTCTCCTCCCTCTTTTCAATCAGAAAACCCTGCCAACTGCAGGCCCATTTTAGATATTTGGTTCAATGGCATACGAATTTTTGTGGGTTATTCAATGCCAAAGCCATCCTTGGGGCACAAAAGCAGAGATACTATTTGACCCATAGCTGGGGGGATAAGGAAATTCATACCTTTCCCGAAAGTGATCGTAATAGCGTGACTGGAGTTCGAACTCACTAACTTATGTTGTATTTGACCCTTGACCGAGTCAACAGTCAAAGACGCACATGTGTTAATAAGCGGAAGCAGTCACGTGGTTTATCGAAAGTCGTAGGCGCCATGCAGATACTGCGTGAGGGTTCGAGTCAGTTGGCAGTTGGAGGGAGTGTGAGTCAGTGCCAGCTTGCAGTCATTGAGAGCGTTGGTTGTGGCGGCGGCTTACAGGGCTTCCGGCTGAGTACCCCCGGCTGAGAAACAGAAGACGTTCTATGTAAGGTCTTAAAGATAATACAGCGTACTATGGTCAAAAGAAGAAATTATGGGTCAATATAGCAGTCAGTCTATCTTGTCTTTCTGTCTCCGTCTGTCTTTCACATATCTACCAACCCCTCCGCTCGGGCAGGATATGACACAAGGTCAATTTTTAAAGCGGAGTTTAACAGGTTTGGATTTAGAGTTTTCCTTCTCCTAGACTAGTTGCCCCATCAAGGCTGAAGAACCTAGTCTGCCCTTCTATTTACCCATAGCTGGAGGGGGAATAATTGGATTCATACCTTTCCCAAGGGTATCAGTGCTATGTGAAATGCAATCAGTCTCGTCCAGGATTTGAACTCGTGTCACCGTGTCCATTTCCTACGACGATACCCATTACTCCACGGGCACCTCCAAGACCTCTCTGTCTTTCACACACTACAGATATTTAACTCCTTTCGAAAGAATAAAAAAGATGTATATATTTTTATATCATCGCGATATACAACACTTAAGGCGAAGTGCTACACTCATAGACTATTTAGAATGGTGATGTTAGACGTTTCTATGCAGAGCCATAGCGCTACAAAAGTCTGCTGAGACCTGAGATGGTGCGAATTTCTATCTGGTGTCGTAGTATTACACAGTGCAGAGGACGTGAAAAGAGTTAGAGGAGTTCAATAGTAATTACGAAGGTAGAACAGTTCGGAACCCCCTCTTTGATCATTCTGATAAAAAAAGAACTCCCGAATATGTTGGTGAGACCCAGGCCATAATTGACAACGATCCCAGCTAGTTAATCAGGTCCATAGCCAGGCACATGGGAAAGTCTGAGTTTCTTATCAGGCTGGTAGGACATGAAAACATTCTTATCAGGCTGGTAGGACATGAAAACATACAAGATGAGAAGGGACTAGTTTTTATGATAAGCCATGAATGACAAAAGGAAAGAACACGTTGTGAAGTTTTGGAACAAACTGGGGCATTTGTTGCATATCCATGATATGGCTATGCGCTAAATGGGTGAAATGGACATCGAATGTTGGTAACATATATACATAGAGAACATAGGAATCTCGAAATTCGAAAACACATAACGACTTCTTTGTTCAGGTACGAAACCTTTTTATTACTTTTGAGTTAAAGGCTTCGACATAAGGAGAGAGACACAATCTTTTTATGCTGGCTTCTTCATCTGGCCCCTATCTCGTGCGGTACCCATGGCACGCAAATTCGTCTCGCCTCAGCGAGTCCCAAAAAGTCGAACCTCCTCGTTCGGCGTCTAGCTTCAACTCTCTTACTTTCTTCAAATTTCCCCCAAATCCTCCGCGCGCTTCCGGTGCGTGACGTCACCCACACTTTGTCCCCCGTTTCATCATCTCAGGTTATTGTGACATCTCTGAGTGACATGTCCACTCCGTGCGCCCGCGCGCGTTACCACCTAACTAACCCATGTGCTGAGCCGAAAGGTTCTCAGCCTAACTAAACCCAAAGGCATGAACCGAAATCCCTCGGCTATTGTATTACACATTTTCTCCAACCGAAGATATTTGAGTTTTTTCTCAGATGAGAGAAATTTCAGCCAGAATCTGATGGTAAACGCACAGAACAACCGTTGGCTTTCTCTGCCCCCCACAATATGCATCGATATTGATAAAAGGCAAACACCCTATCTACATCATAGTGTTTGGGATAGTGACGTTATGCTTCTATACATCTTTCTACATAGTCTCAGACCTAACATAGAGTTCGACAAGTGCCTGCAGTTAGTAGAGCTGCCCTGCATCGTGTGGACGCTTGCTGGAAGACTCTACATCTTGCAGCAGAACTCAAAAGTAGAAGAAGCCAGTGTTGGCTTTGAGAAAATTTGTGTGACAACAACCCCTAATATCTGACCGCCTAACTCCCTAGATTGCAATCCCCTTGATTATTATGTGTGCAACACAAAAGATGAACTGAAGGCAAGGATAACAGAAACATTCTCCAATTTTAAACAAGGAGACTGTCGGTAAGTCTTAGAGGAGGTTTTGAAGTTAACTGGAAACCGTAGTTGAAATCAATGGTAATTTCTTCAAATGAATTTAATCTAGAGTGTTTCAAGATATTATCAGGTAATTTTTATTAATATAAAATGAGACAGTGTTATTTTCCTTTTTTGTATCACTTAGACAACGATTTATTCATTGCACACACACACACACACACACACAATCATACAATATATATATATATATATATAATATTGCGAATGAAAGTTTAATTAACAATACAGAAATGAACAATAAATGAAACGTTCATTTTCTTTAAAATTCGAACTGTGTCGAAAAAGTATCGAGACTGAAGCTGTATTTACCAAGACAGAAATGAACAACGAATGAAACGTTGATTTTCTTTAAAATTCGAGCTGAGTTGAAAAAGTATCGAGACTGAAGCTGTATTTACCAAGACAGAAATGAACAACGAATGAAACGTTGATTTTCTTTAAAATTCGAGCTGTGTTTAAAAAGTATCGAGACTGAAGCTGTATTTACCAAGACAGAAATTAACAACGAATGAAACGTTGATTTTCTTTAAAATTCGAGCTGAGTTGAAAAAGTATCGAGACTGAAGCTGTATTTACCAAGACAGAAATGAACAACGAATGAAACGTTGATTTTCTTCAAAATACGAGCTGTGTTGACAAAATATCGAGACTGAAGCTGTATTTACCAAGACAGAAATTAACAATGAATGAAACGTTGATTTTCTTTAAAATTCGAGCTGAGTTGAAAAAGTATCGAGACTGAAGCTGTATTTACCAAGACAGAAATGAACAACGAATGAAACGTTGATTTTCTTTAAAATTCGAGCTGAGTTGAAAAAGTATCGAGACTGAAGCTGTATTTACCAAGACAGAAATGAACAACGAATGAAACGTTGATTTTCTTTAAAATTCGAACTGTGTCGAAAAAGTATCGAGACTGAAGCTGTATTTACCAAGACAGAAATGAACAACGAATGAAACGTTGACTGTCTTCAAAATACGAGCTGTGTTGAAAAAATATCGAGACTGAAGCTGTATTTACCAAAACAGAAATGAACAACGAATGAAACGTTGATTTTCTTTAAAATTCGAGCTGTGTTTAAAAAGTATCGAGACTGAAGCTGTATTTACCAAGACAGAAATTAACAATGAATGAAACATTAACTTTTGATCTCATTTATTTATTTTCTGCTTAATAAAAAGAAGAAAAAAAACCTAAATGAACATACTGTGCTGATTCGATAATTTGAGCCAAAAGTCGAATTCTCCTGACAGTTTACCAAGCTGACATCAGGTTTTTATCCGTGTATAAACGAATTCGTTTTCTATTGAATAAAAACCAGGTCAAGTGTAATAATAAAAAGTAATGGCGTAGAAAATCTTATGATTAAAATGGGTGATTTTAGAAAAAATTGCCAGAAAACTAATCTTAGAGAGAATTTTTTGTTGTTATCGGATGAATAACTAAATAGAATTTGATTTGTAAATAAATATTGTATTCTTTTGTTTTCGTTTTATTTTAAAGGTTGATGTGAGAAAATTACGAAAAGCAGAGATGCATAAGGAAGTTTATCAAATAGATAAATGAATAGAAAACTTTTTTTTAATATCTGACCTAGTTTTTAATTCCATCATCCAAATAATCTCATTTAACGAAAAAAAAAATCTGATTTTACTTGGTATAAGTGGAATGTATATTCTTTTCTTCTTTTTTCTGGTTTTTTTTTTTTTTTTTTTTTTGTATTTTTGATAATCTTGTTTGCTGGCAAACTTATCTTGATTTCCTCAGACGGTTGTTTTTATTAAAAATGAATAAACAAATAAATAAATAGATAAATGAATAAATAGAAAGAATTCATTAAAATGAAAAAAAAAAAAAGACTTCATTGAATCTTTAAACAGTTCTATTTTCATATAAGTTAATATTAAATATACTATAAATAGCATTAAGCCTTATCGGCTTCAAAGCATCTTTGACTTTATGCTGACAAATCTCCAATTGATTCATGTAAACCCATTTAGAATTATTTTATTTAAATAATAAAAGATAAATCATATAAATTATCTTGCTACCTCTGCTGGCAAATTCATTCTGTGTTACATCTGGCCCAGTCGACTGGGACTGTAAAATACACCGACTGCATCTCTGCAAAGGAGTAAGACACAGCCAACGATTACGGTGGATATGACACTAAATAAGCCAATGGTGAGGCTTCAGTACTACTGGAACTTTGGGAAATTCGGAGTAACCTTTCATGGCCATCCCTCCCAGATCCACTCTGGCTCGGAGTGGTAACAGCTGATAGAGTCCTATCTATGAGTTAAATAGAACTATTTTTGATATTTAAACTGTGTACTTATGCTAAACTGAATTGTTTGAAATAGAAAAAGAAATAGAACAGTTTGATCATTTAACTGTGTGTGAACAAATGTCTGATGTTTAATTGAATTGTTAGTGATACATAACAATACTTTGAAAATATTAAACTGAGTGTAAACAAATGAATAATAGTAAGGAGGTGCCTTGGTGTAATGGTTAACGTCGTAGGAAATGGACACGGTGACACGAGTTCAAATCCTGGACGAGACTGATTGCATTTCACATAGCACTAATACCCTTGGGAAAGGTATGAATCCAATTATTCTCCCTCCAACTATGGGTTAATAGTAGGGCAGACTAGGTTCTTCAGCCTTGGTTAGGCAACTAGTCTAGGAAAAGGAAAACTCTGAATTCAAACCTGTTAAACTCCGCTTAAAAATTGACCTTGTGTCATATCCTGCCCGAGCGGAGGAGTTGGGTAAATAGGATTAATAGTAAGTAAAATAAGATAGAAATAAGTGAGCCAAAATAAGCTCAGGCTCGTTTAAAAATGTTTCCAACAAAATTTGTTTAGAAATCATAGATTTAATATATATGTATATAAAAGGATTTGGCATTAAATAATATACAATGGTTGATATGCCATAAAGCCAAACCAAACCAAATCATATATATATATATATATATATATATATATATATATATATATATACAGTGTATCACAAAAGTGAGTTCACCCCTCACATTTCTGCAGATATTTAAGGATATCTCTGATGGTTAATGATGGTGGCCACACAAAATATTGACAGTTAATATTGACAACTTTCCCTAAGTTTCCATCTTATATATGCATATACATATATATGACCCTTATATATATATATTGACAACTTTCCCTAAGTTTCCATCTTATATAATATAATTATCTATATAAGTTTCCATCTTATATAATATATATATATAAGTTTCCATCATTATATAATATATATATATAAGTTTCCATCATTATATATATATATATAAGTTTCCATCATTATATATATATATATATAAGTTTCCATCATTATATAATATATATATATAAGTTTCCATCATTATATATATATATATAAGTTTCCATCTTATATAATATATATAATTATCTATATAAGTTTCCATCATTATATATATATATATAAGTTTCCATCTTATATAATATATATAATTATCTATATAAGTTTCCATCATTATATATATATATATAAGTTTCCATCATTATATATATATATATATATATATATAAGTTTCCATCATTATATAATATATATATATAAGTTTCCATCATTATATAATATATATATATAAGTTTCCATCATTATATATATATATATAAGTTTCCATCTTATATAATATATATAATTATCTATATAAGTTTCCATCTTATATAATATAATTATCTATATAATATTGACAACTTTCCCTAAGTTTCTATCTTATATATGCATATACATATATATGACCCTTATATATATATATATATATATATATATATATATATATATATATATGTGTGTGTGTGTGTGTGTGTGTGTGTGTGTGTGTGTGCTTAAGAGGGTCATTTAATGAATATTTGATTTGGTTTGATTTAGTTTTATAACGTATCACTTTTGTTGGCAGGGGTTTAGCTTTTAATGGTTATATTTTGAGTTATTTCGAGGGGAAAATAAATTAACTCCGTTATATAAGCTGCATACAGACTACTTTTCATTGTGTGAAAGTTTCATTTTGTCAGTGTTGTCCCATGAAGAGATATACTTAAATATCTGCAGAAATGTGAGGGGTGTACTCACTTTTGTGATACACTGTATATATAAAGAGAATTTGGCATTTAATAACCTACAATAGTTGCTATGTCATAAAACCAAATCAAAACAAATCATATATATTTAATATATATATATTTATAAAGAGGGTTTGGCATTAAATAACCTACAATGGTTGATATTCCATAAAACCCAACCCAACCAAATCATATATATCTAATATATATATTTATAAAGAGAATTTGTCATTAAATAACCTACAATGGTTGATATGTCTTAAAACCAAATCAAATCAAACTATGTTATATTATAAAAGCAATTTTTCTTTTTTATTGCACAAGGAGACGTTGTCCTCTTTTGAGGTTTAATGTTTTATTGTTTTCTTGTCGATAATGCGTTAGAGTTATCTCGTCCGTCGCAGCGAATATATTCGACACCAATACAATTTTTGCTATTTTTCTGATAATAAAATGTCAAGTATAATTCGATCACCAATAGTTAAACTTGTCCGATTTCCCACTTCCTCGTTGAAAAAAATATCTGACCTGGATGAGAGGATTGTGGTTAAACGCTCCATTCCCACCACCACAGTTAACCCTTTGAAGACAGTTTTGATACAAGGTCAACTTTAAGGAAACTTTTTAGTTAAACAGTAATCCCCAAAGTTTTTTTTTTGGCCTAAACGGTTAAGAAAGCTTTGGGCTACTGTTTTTACAACGTGGACCTGAACAATCTGATGGTGAGGCTCCAGTAAATTTGGAGCTTTGGGGAATGTAGAGTACCCCATTATTGCCATCGCTCCCGGGTTCATACCGGCTCAAAGTGGTAGCACCCGATAGGGTCCTATCTATGGGTCAAATATAAATGTTTGACATTTAAATTGAGTGCAAACAAATGACTTATGCAAAACGGAATTACTTCAAATAGAACTGTTTGATCATTTAACAAATGTGTAAACAAATGACAGATGTTTAATTGAATTGTTAGGGATGAATAGCAATACTTGAAAACATTTAACTGTATGCAAACGAAAGATTAATAGTAAATAGAATTATTTGTATTAGAAATAAGTGAAACCATTTAATTGTTTGTAAAAAAAGAAAGAGCTCAGATTCATTTAAAATGTTACCTTAAAATGTGTTTCGAAATCTTATATATAATTTATATGAATAAAAATGATCTGACTTTTAATAACCTACAATGGTTGATAGGCTATCAAACCACATCAAACCAAACCAAATATTTATGGAATATATATATATATATATATATATATATATATATATATATATATATATATATATATCAGTGGTTCATATATATGTATATGCATATATTAGAGGATTATATATATATATATATACGACCATCTTATATATGCATATACATATATATGACCCTTATATATATATATATATATATGTGTGTGTGTTTGTGTGTGTTTGTGTGTGTGTGTGTGTGTGTGTGTGCTTAAGAGGGTCATTTAATGAATATTTGATTTGGTTTGATTTAGTTTTATAACGTAGCAACCATTGTAGATTATTAAATGTCAAATTATTTTTTATAAAAATAAATCAAATATATGATTTTTAAACACATTTCGGAAGTAACATTTTGAATATATATATATATATATATATATATATATATATATATATATATATATATACATATATATACGTATATATAAAAAGGTCATATAAATATATGTACAAAAAGAAGAGGGTTATATATATATATATATATATATATATATATATATATATATATATATATATATATGATAGAAATATGTACAAAGTTGGATAAATCACAAACCAATCTACGATTCAGATGCATGATATTTCGTTCTTTTTATTCTATCGAACTTCTTCAATCTGAGACCGTTTTCTGAGTCATTCTATTTAAAAACAAATGAGGAAAATGGTAAGATGCTAGGGAGGATATAGGTGTAAGATTCAATACAATCAATCATTTCAACATATATATATATATATATATATAGGCCTAATATATAAATGTATATAATCTTCATAAATATATGAGGCTGATATATATATATATATATATATATATATAGCCCTGGACAAAAATAAAAGACCACCCTAAAAAAATTTAGTTTCTTTTGTTTTATGGTACATCAACCTTTGTAGGTTATTTAATGCCAAAGCCATTCTCCTAGAAGAACAGTAGTGGTACTATTTAACCCATAGCTGGGAGGATAAGGGGGTTCATACCTTTCCCAAGGGTATTTGCCGGAAAGAGAACATAATAGCGCGACTGGAGTACGAAGTCATGTACTCCGATTCCGCAGCCCATCGCTTTAACCATTACACCACGAGGACACCCCCTCAAAAATTTAGAAAAAGGTTTTGTTTACACTTGTTAAATCATGAAAATCAGATATATGATAGATAAGGCATAAAGATGATAAAACTTAAAATATGAAAAAATGTCAATTTATTCTTTATATGTATATTAGCATTTATGCTTAATTTCAGAATTTTGTTTTGGCATAAATATAAGACCAATAAGTAGAACTATAGAATATAAAGGCAATTTTTTTTAATTCAATATTTTTTAGATCCGTCATTAGCTTTGATAACCTCAAAAATTCGGCTAAGCATACTATCGACTAGTTTCTGAAGTTGAACCGAACGTATTTTTCCCATGCGTCTAAGATTGCATTCTTGAATTCAGAAATCGTTAGGTACTGTCGACCTCCTTCATAAACCCTTGCAACAATCAACCCCCATAAATTTTCCATAGGATTGAGGTCATGAGAGCACACTGGTTGGTCAAGAAGTCTTATTTTTTGTTCAAGCAAGTACTTCTTTGTTATTCATGCATTGTGAATAGCAGCATTATCTTGCTGAAAAATCCATTCTTATCCACATAGACGACGCCTTTCTTGTGCGAGAGATAAATCATTTAGCATCTTCACATAGTCAGCTGCTTTTGGTCGACCACTGACAAAATGTATTTTAAGTTTTCCTGAAGATGAGAAGCCCCCTTCCCAGATCATAAGAGATCCTCCTCTACTATGCCCTGTTGAGTAAATTCTCTTTTGGAAAACTTTTTGTGTGCCAGTACTTCTGAAAGCCATCTGGACCGTCTAAATTGAATTTCTTTTCATTCGAGAAAACGACTTTTCATCATTCTTTTGCACTCATCGTTTGATATTGACAAGCATTTTTCAGTCGTTTCTCCCTGTGCTTCATAGTTAACCTTGACAATGAATTCTTTTCTGGTGTTTATTTCTTTCGTTATTTAAATGCTTCTAAATGTTCTAGAACCGCAAGGAGCATCCGGAAGAGATTTCAATATTTTTGATGTTGACGAAGTTTTCTTTTTTACTTTGCGAACAATTCTTCTCTTGAATTGTGGTGATAATTTTTCTTGCCTGCCAGTCGGTTTCTTGTTCCATGCTTATTTAGACTTTTCTAGAAATTGCTGATAACGGTTTTACTGCGTTCTAAGGCCTTCGAAATTTCTCTCTGAGATTTTCCGACTCTTTTCAGAGCTGTAACCTCACCTTTCTCAAATTCAGATTATTTAGTTCCTTTAGCCATTCATATTTTTAGTATTTTAAGTATTACAGTTTTAATAGCTTTTATATTACGTAGACTTTATATGATAAATTTTTCAATTGAATTATGTCTCTTTTTCTTTATTTTTTATTAGTGGTCTTATATTTATGTCAAAAATAAATTTTAGAATTTAGTATAAGTACGAATATGCATATAAAAATGAATTGAAATTTCTTCTTATTTTAAATTCTAATGTCTCTTAACCTTATCTTTCATATATCTGATTTTCATAATTCAATTTCATAATTTAAAAATTGTAAATAATATCTTTGTCTTCATTTTTAAGGGTGGTCTTATATTTTTGTCCAGGGGTGTCTAGAGAAAAGACCTGCCAGAGGCAATGGACGATAGGGACCAATGGCAAGAGAGAGTCAAAAGACAGGGCTATCGGCACGACTAGATGATGCTTATATATATATATTTGTGTGTGTGTGTGTGTGTGTGTGTGTGTGTGTATGTACACATTGATAAATATTAAAGTAGGTAAAAAACCTGGTTTTAACGGTAAATTAGTTATTATAGGGTTGCACCAACAAGGTAGTTGATTGTATGAGGAATTGAATGGCTTGTTCTTTTTTCGCAAGAACATCGACTGGGAATGATTGATCTTATAAGAATTAGATAAAAGAACAACGTTTCGGAAATGATCAATGAGAATCCTAAATTGAAATCGTTATCAGCGTCAGTGAGATTGAGCACGGAATAGATCTAGTAAATTCTTGTGAAATTCAACCCCCAGCACTCACAACCCACTGATATGCGATTGACATGTACAATAGGTTTGAAATTGTAAACATCGGTCATAATATTTATCTCACCACATGTTAACATTACATAAGAAAAAATCGATGCAAGCGTTTCCCACGGAAGAATATCATTAAAACAACAACAACAACAACAACAACAACAACAACGCAATAAAATAAGACATTTCCTCTTATATCAAATCAAATTACGAACACTTGAAACTTGTAAATAGACATTTACCTCTGGTACGCAAACTTCAATTTGCTGTGAATTCTTTTCACAACAAAATATAAGGTGTCTCAATATACATGAGACCCATGTGACTGCTAATAACTCTACTAATAATAATGTTGTGTTCTTTTTTGTTTCTGATTTGAAAATAGTATTCTATAACAACTAATAATCCTCAATCACAAGGCCTTGAATAAGAGAGGAAAATATATTTTGCGTCACTTCTTATTTGGAGACAAAACCATTCAAATTGTCTCAAAATAGATGCAACCCATTAACATGATAATGATTTATCATTGAAATTAGAGACTAAAAAAAAGATTGCATGTCCGGAAGCTGATATAACAATAGATTTAAAAAAAACATTGATTTGATGTTTCCAGCTAAAAGTATGTATTTTTTACAGGATGTGTTCCCAATGACCACCGTTACGCTTGTCTCAATAATCAATCATTATCATATTACTTGGGTATATCGATTTTTGACATTCTGTACAATAAAAGTTTTGGAGGCATGTTTCATATAACAAATACTATTTAATGGTAAATCAAACCATCAAGGGTTATTTGATGTCTCTAGCTGAAAGAATACATTTTTTACAGGACATGTTTCAAATGACCGCTATTGCACTTGTCTCAGTAATGAATCCTTCTCAGATTAATGGGTTGCATCTATTTTCAGTCACCCTGTATGAAACTTCCCGACGATATATGGTATGAGTTTGAGGGAAGACTAAAGATCAAAATATGTTTAACGTGCAGAATTGGCAGCAGCAGAAGCAGCAGCAGCTAATTTAATGAACAAAAATGTGAACTAATTCACTGAACGTTCTGCGATAATTTTTGACGGGAGTAAATATATGTGTATTTACCAATCTCTTCACAGGTCAATTGTTTTTAAGCGGATTTCAAATGGTCTGGGTTCCGAATTTTCCTTCTCCCAGAGTGGTTAGCATACCAAGGTTAAAACGCCCAGTCTGTCCTACTATTTACCCTTAGCTAGAGAGAATATATATATATATATATATTGTAATCTAGATTTTTTTCAATAGGTTTTTCTTTACTCCCCCTCCTGGATTTTCATTTGGTTATAATCCCGTGCTTACTTCCTCTTGTACAAAATCGATTATCACTGACAATTCTCTGAAGAGAAGTGACCAAAAGAAAGGGTTTCCTTTTTAAGGATTTTAATTTGTTTTTATGATTCTAAAACGTTCCTAATACCAAGCACTCGCTTTTAAAAGCAATATTCAAATTCTGCACGTACCACAAGATCTTCATATATATATATATATAAAATTAACTTAAATCGCGAGTCGGAAATCTTCTACTAAAGTTTCATCTTATCGGATCATCAGGAAGTCCAACTCCGACTAAGAGTCGCTATTTAAGTTAATTTTATAATTGGCTCCACTCGTGTTGAGCACTCTTGTAATTGCAGCATTGCAGGATTCGCGGAAGGTTTTAGTTTTCTTTTGACCAACTAACTGCATATCCCTTGATTTTTTTCAAGGGGTCTGACGAGGTTGGCCTTTTCTTTCTTTTTGACCTATAATATTTTTTCTTTTTCCCCCGGGCGGTGATTCGAGATACCCTTATCTCTTGTTCCTGGCGTTTTTTTTCTTTTTTTCTGGTCCTGTGAATGCTGGTAGATATTAGATTAGATTAGTATATATATATATATATATATATATATAATGATAATAAGTAAATATATATTATATATATATTTAATCCATGCAGATTCTCACTAATTCCTCACAACTTACTGCGATGATAATTTGTCTGTCAACGAAACAAATGTATACACATTCGCTACCCATTTTTGTCATAACCAACGCTTTATGTTCCTGGCCTGACTTAACTTAAAAACACTCATCCACACGCACATGCATACACATTCACTCATATATACACACATACTTACAACCACACATAAACGAGATCTTAACGGCTTTTGTCTGCTTTTTGCTGTATTTTCGATTTTTGTCAGTATTTTTGTCGCATTTTCGATTTTCAATTTCATTCCATCTTCTTAACTGACTGACGAATGTTGTTATAAACTTCAAAAAATCTTAGGTCGCAGAACAATATTTTCCATGGATTAAATATATATATATATATATATATATATATATATATATATATATATATATATATATATATAATACAATGTTCTCCGCCGAAATAAATTTATTATGACGGCTTAACCGAGTTTGAGTCTCCATTTAATTGCACTATATATATATATATATATATTTACTTATTATCATTATTATTATAATTAACTCTATCGTAGATATTGATCACTCTCCATATTATATTGCACTTGCTTCGACAAATAACCACATAGTGATTTACTGACAACCAACACTCTCATAATATATATATATATATATATATATATATATATATATATATATATATATATATATATATATATATATATATATATATATCCGTCGTGCATATTTCAAATCAGGAACAATTTATTTCAAGTGTGTGTTCTTCCCTCCCCCACTTACAAAAACCTTCTGTGTTGTTACCAATTCAATCTACCCGTAACTTCAATCCCCCTTTCTTTTTTTCTTTTAATTTTATTATTATTATTATTTCTTTGTTATGCCTCCTAAGGCATCTCTGCTTTTTACTATTTTTTCCCATCAACTCCCTCCGCAGAAAAAGAGAATTTTTGCACAGAACATATACACTATTAATATCATATCTTTATACAGAGCAAATTTTATCAAGTAATTCTTTCAACAATTCCCCAAAATGCCCTCTTAAATTCTTTTTTAGCCATTTATTTATCAACCAATTTAATCCCAAATATTTTATAGTTTTTTATCTGATTATACAATTTGTTCAAAATTTATAATAATCTCTTACCCAAAAGATCAATTGTTTAGTAGACGTAGTTTTTGAAATTTGTCTTGACAGTAAATTCCCAGGAGAAATATTGAAAAAAATGTCTACCATAATTAGAAATTTCATTATTTATTTTCAAAGTTTCTATGAGATCCTATCTTATTCTTCTTTCTAGTAAAGTCATCATCATCATCATCTTATCGTGTCATCAGCACGGATATCCTTGACTCTCTCTCGCCACCTCTCCTGATCGTACATCGCATCCGGCAGGTCCTCAAGGTTACAACCCGTATCCTCACAGAGCTGCTGTATGTAGGTTCGAGCTGGTCGCCCTGCTTTTGCTCGGCCATGTGAAAAGTAGATCGCTTACGAGCTCGTCCCTACTTCTCTAGCAGTGTCCTGCATGTCTGGTTCGTCTAACTTGGCTAGTTTTCGTGATGGGTGGTAGGTGGCCTAATAAGTGGTACCCACACTCTAGTAAAGTATTTAATCCTAATTTTTCTCCATTCTCTCTCTGTAACTGTAATGTTTTAGTCTTTTAATTATTTTTGTCACTCCTCTTCGCGTGCTTCCCTCTCCAAATTTCATTATTAAATTCCAATTTCTATTGTCAGTCCAGGCCTGAGTTCTATTGTCAGGCCTGAGTTCTATATTCCATACGAGTTCTTATTAGGGTTTCATATATTTTTAAACCAACATTTGCCTCTCTTGAAATAAAATTTATAACCATCCAACCAATCATTGTATTTGCCCACGATAAAATGTAACTGTCAGCTTTAACTTTATCAGCAAAGCCAACCCCTTCATCGCATTCCTCATTTACTTTATTAATTTCCCTGTTGCTTAACTTATATTCAATTTATATTTTTTGATCCAGTAAGTAGTACTTTACATTTTTCCATATTAAATTCTAATTTCCAAATATCTTCCTAATAAAGTAAAGTTGGTGACTGTAGTCGAGGGCGACCAGAAAGCCCCCTTTTCAATAGTTGCTACACCGTGATGTAAAGGAGGGCACTACTCCTTTCCCTGGATTGCTCCACTTTACCCTCGATACGTATCTTATATTGCTAAGTGTTAAGTAAGGAGGTATCAAGTACCATTTTTAAAGTTATTGGTATGAAGCGACCTAGGATTGAACCCAGGTCTCCCAGACCATTGGCGAACACTCTACCCACTAGACAATGAGCCGGCAATTTATTTAGATCCATCTATAGGATTTCTTTTGATAATAGTTTCATAAGTAGTTTGTAATCAGTGGTTAGTGCACTTGGGACAATCTTAAAGGATTGGTAAGAGACTGGAAGACTTGGAAATAAAAGGATAGGTAAAAACCATCTAAACTACAGCATTATTAAGATCGGCCAGAATACTGAGAAGAGTCCTGGAGGCAGGCAGAGATTTGCTGTTTAAATAAATTAGCTGTATTCTTTAATACAAACACAACCGTTTATTTAGTTTTACCAACAAACGAAATGTTGCTGGTGAATTCACCCCAAAAGTTCGATTTCTTTCCTGAAACTCCATGAGCAATTTTTTAGGGGTTAATAACTTGGTTTTACCTATTTTCCCCGTGTCTGTTCATTGATGATGGTGATATCAAACCCTGTATCTAGTCGTAGTTTTATTTTTACGTTATTACGTTATTAATTTTTACGAAAACGAAATTCTCCTTTCGAGACGCTTCTAACCCAGTTAATAGGAAGTTCGAAATTTTGTTAATCTTTCCTTTGCTTTCGACTTTACAGCATGTATCTACTATGTTTTTGTTTTGTTTATCCATTTTTTAATTTTTTTTATTTTTGGATTTACAATGAGTAGCTTTGTGTCGAACCTCATTACATTCGTAACATTTTTTGTTCTTGAAAAAACAATTACTTTTAAAATGCTCGCTTCACAACCGTAGAAAATATTTGGTATTGAGGAGGAAGTCTATCGTCTTTTTGAATGTTTTGCTAAAAGTTGAAAAACGTCTATAGTCTTTTTGAATGTTTTGTTAGAAGTAGAATAACGTCTATAGTCTTTTTGAATGTTTTGTTAGAAGTAGAATAACGTCTATAGTCTTTTTAAATGTTTTGTTAGAAGTAGAATAACGTCTATAGTCTTTTTGAATGTTTTGTTAGAAGTAGAAAAACGTCTATCGTCTTTTTTTAATGTTTTGTTAGTTGAAAAACGTATATAGTCTTTTTGAATGTTTTTTTAGGAGTTAAAAAATATCTATATTCTTTTTTTCTTAAATGGTCAAACGTTAACACATGTGAAATGTTTCTTTCCTCAATCCAAGCGGTATTGAGTTTTATATTTACAATGCGTTGACAATCTTCCGTTATCTTCTGTAGAGTTAATTTAGGGTCCATTTCCAATTAAGCAAGTATCCTTGATTTTATTTTTGCCTCTTGATTAGCTTTTAAACTCTTTATGAATATTAAGCATTTAAATAAATTCAGTGTTAATTCATTTAATTTAAATTTCTCACATTTTCTCTTCACAATTCCTGCTTAAGTGACAAAATCTCCATCGTCACTCTTAAACATTGCCATCCTGTATTGAATAACGAACTTCAATCTCCAAAAATCTTCGATAGTATTAATACAGATTTATCAAAATTTATCTCACCCGGGCTTTTTGGACAAAATGAAATTTACGTATTTTTCAAATTGAGCGGGGGGGGGGCAATTTTCTTAATAATAAGCGAACTTATCATTAGATTGCAAACAATCCTCGCCCAGTCGGCTGAGGCTGTAGAATACACCGACTACTTCTCTGCAGAGGGGTAAGACCCCCCCCCAACGAGTGTCCTTGATATGACACTAAACAATCTGATAGTGAGGTTCCAGTAATACTGGAGCTTTGAGGAATACGGAGTACCCCTTCATTGCTATCACTCCCAGGTCCACTCTGGCCCGGAGTGGTAGCACCTGATAAGGGTCCTATCTATGGGTTAGATAGAACTAAACCGTGCTTCTTTCACTATACTGATTTTTGCATTTAAACTGCGTATTTATGCTAAACCGAATTGTTTAAAATAGAACTGTTTTGACATTGGAACTGCGTACTAGTGCTGAACTGGATTGCTCGAAATAGAAATGTTTTTGACGTCTAAAATGTGTACTTATGCTGAACTGAATTATCTGAAATAAAACTGTTTAATATCTAACCCTGTGTATTGCCCAGTCGGCTGGGATTGTAGAATACACTGACTGCTTCTCTGCAGAGGGGTAAGACCCCCCCCCAACGAGTGTCCTGGATATGACACTGAACAATCTGATAGTGAGGTTCTAGCAATGCTGGAGCTTTGGGGAATGTAGAGTACCCCTTCATTGCCATCGCTCCCAGGTCCACTCTGGCCCGGAGTGGTAGCACCTGATAAGGGTCCTATCTATGGGTTAAATAGAACTAACAGCATACTTATGCTAAAATGAATTGTTTGAGTAAACTGAATAGCTTGAAATAGAAATGTGTTCTCCAATGGCCCGGGAGACCTGGGTTCAATCCCAGGTCGAGTCATACCAAAGACTTTAAAAATGGTACTTGATGCCTCCTTGCTTAACACTCAGCATTATAAGGTACGGATCAAGGGTAAAGTGGAGAAATCCTGGGAAAGGAGTAGCGTCCTCCCCTACACCTTGGTGTAGTAGCTATCGAAAAAGGTGCCTTCGGGTCACCCTCGACTATGGTCGCCAACTTTACTTTACTTACATTTAAACTGCTTGCTTATTCTTAACTGAATTATTTAAAATAGGACTGTTTTTCGACATTAAAACTGTATTTACACTTAACTGAATTGTTACATATAACTGCTTGAATAGTTTGAAATGGAAATGTTTTTGACAATTAAACTGTGTACTTATGCTAACCTGAATTGTTTTAAATAGAACATATTATTTACATAAAAATGGATTTAGCGTTAAATAACCTACAAAGGTTGATATGCCATAAAACCCAACAAACCAAACCAAGCCAAGCCAAGCAAACAATCCCTTTTGAAGATCCCTTCGTATTTTTTGTAATGAGCTGGAAATGTAGTTCCAGCGTCTGGATTGTACACGAATTCGCTTATTGAATTGGCGAAAGAATGTGGAATGAATGAATTTAACACTTTTTCTTTCGAAGTTTTATCAAGCAACAATTTTTAAAAAAACTTGTGTAGTTGCTTATGTAGCTCTAATTGTTGCTCCTGTTGTTATTTTAATTGTTCTTGTTGTTGTTTTAATTGTTTTTGTTGTCGTTTTAATTGTTCTTGTTGTTTTAATTGTTCCTGTTGTTTTGTTAATTGTTCTTGTCGTTTTAATTGTTCCTGTTGTTATTTTAATTGTTCTTGTTGTCGTTTTAATTGTTCTTGTAGTTGTTTTAATTGTTCCTGTTGTTGTTTTAATCGTTCTTGTTGTTTTAATTGTTCTCGTTGTCGTTTTAATTGTTCTTGTTGTTGTTTTAATTGTTCTCGTTGTTGTTTTAATTGTTCTTGTTGTTGTTTTAATTGTTCTCGTTGTTGTTTTAAGTGTTCTTGTTGTTGTTTTAATTATTCCTGTTGTTGTTTTAATTGTTCTCGTTGTTGTTTTAATTGTTCCTGTTGTTTTGTTAATTGTTCTTGTTGTTGTTTTAATTATTCCTGTTGTTGTTTTAATTGTTCTCGTTGTTATTTTAATTGTTCTCGTTGTTTTAATAATTCCTGTTGTTGTTTTAATTGTTCTCGTTGTTGCTTTAATTGTTCTTGTTGTTTTAATAATTCCTGTTGTTGTTTTAATTGTTCTCCTTGTTGCTTTTGTACCTCTAATTATTGTTCCTGTTATTGTTGTTTTAACTGTTCCTGATGTTATTTGAGTGTTGTTCTTGTTGTTATTTTAATTGTTCTTGTTGTTGCTTTTGTAGAGCCAACGTTTGAATCATGATTGTTTTTGATTTTTCATTTTTCTGTAGCGTGATGAATATTTCGTAAATTAATCTTTTAATAACCTCGCCGGGGTGTTTATATATAGTAAAAATAAAGTTGGTGACCTTAGTCGAGAGTGACTCGAAGGTTCCATTTTCAATAGCTACTACACTGGGGTGTAGGGGAGGGCGCTACTCAATTCCCATGATTGCTCCACTTTACCCTTGATCCTCACTTTATAGGTGCTGAGTCCTAAGCAAGGGGGCATGAAGTACCATTTTTTGAGTCTTTGGTATGACTCGACCTGTAATTGAATTCCGGTCTCCCAGACCATTGGCGAACACTCTACTCATTAGTTCTGCGAATATACTGTGACTTTTGTGAAGTGCTGAATATTTTTTCCGTTTTTAGGGTTTCTTATAAAAGTTACTGCGAGTACTTCATCCCCACTTTTGTTAAGAGATAAATATTTTTTCTTTTTTAGTTTCCTCACGTAAGTTCCTGTGAATTCTTCGTCGCTACTTTGTAAGGATTGTCACTATCTGTTACACTTCCGGACGAGGTATTGCTGAAAGTCTTTCTCTCGCTGAAATTCGTCTGACTGATTGTCGTCCAACTATTTGTCCTTTCGACTAATGTCCTTTCAACTTTTGGCAATTGAATGACATTCCACCGCGCCAAAGTGCAGTACAAAGCCTTTTTAACGTGAGATTTGGGCACAGGACCGTAGCGCAGACACACCCGTTGGTTCCAAAAATGCATTGGGCTCCGCCGGCATTAAAGCAACAGGTAATAGACCAAGCCATGCCGTTGCAGGTATGAGCCTGGGGGATGGACCCTAAGGCCCAAGGAATGCCTGTCTTAGCCGCGTGGCACGAATGCTGAGCTTCCTCGGCTTCGTGGTTTATACATTCGGCTTTTCGGTTATTTTCCCATATTTTGAATATATATATAGAGGAAAAGATAAGTAGGACGTTATCATCGGATACGATGGAAGCTGGTAGTAGCAGTTAATGCTTACAGGTTGACATGTGCGTGCACACAAGTACACATACGCTCACACACACACACACACACACACACACACACAAATGATATATACTTATATATACAAAGAATATTTATTTATATAACCCAAGTCCATCTACTGACACCAAAGGTCTTCACGGATAATTACCTCCAATGAAACATTCACAGACCCAAATACTGGCATTAAAAAAGATCACGTGCTGTCAATACAATCTTTACTTTGAAAACAATAACCGAAATTTATCTCAACCATTCAAAATTTTCTGAAACAGACGTAAAGTCTGAAACACGTTTTGAGCACAAGTATATCCAAATTTGAAATAATTTGCCAACTATATATATATATATATATATATATGTTGAAAAGATAGATTTGTATTGAATCTGACATTATGATACAGATATGTTGAAAGTTGGATAAATCAACTTTCCACATATATCTATCATATATATATATATATATATATATATATATATATATATGTATGTGTGTGTGTGTGTGTGTGTGCGCATATGATAGAAATATGTGGGAAGTTGATTTATCCAACTTTCACAGCACGTATTTTGAAGAAAATCAACGTTTCATTCATTCTTCATTTCTGTCTTGGTAAATATAGCTTCAGTCTCAGTACTTTTTTAACACAGCTCGTATATATAAATATGTGTGTGTGTGTGTGTGTGTGTGTGTGTATTGCCATATATATATATATATATATTGCCATTGACCTTTTTCTCGTATTTTATAAATAAAAATCTGTCTACTCGTGGTGGCATACAGAGGCTACTGAAATTCAAAGCACCGTGGTTCCTTTCTTTTTGAAGTCAAGTTTAACGGCCGATGTAAGACCAGTGTTTAGTTCTTTCTTGATTGACACATGTAATTGATAGCCTTAAAAGGAAAATGAAATTCACAAATAGAACTAAGTCAGGTACAAATCTGAGACAAAGGGTGTAGGTCAGAATTTCAATTAGAAAACACCTACATGGTGAACAAGAAGCTGAGTACTCGGGTCACACAGTTGGGTGGGGTCGTTACAAACGAAAATGTGTGCAACGGGGTTCTTTTTAAAAGCTTCTTTCCCCTCTCCCGTAACTTGAATACACAAGGAGGGTTGTGAACTTTCGTTTGGTTTCGTAGTTGTAATAACACTAGTAAATGATGACTAAGAAATATTCCTTCTTTTAACACGAAGCCCATTTCGGTATGAAGGGAGTGGACCGAAAAAAAAAAATGAAATGAAAAAAAAATCAAAGATGAAAAGTTAGAAAGTAGTGGCGTTCGGTCCCTCCTGGTTGCACAAGAATTGTGGCCTTGAGTCGGTCTGGACGAAGTTTCATGAATGCTATGTTGAAAATACGATGAGCCTTCAATAAGTTTCCAGATTTTTTTTTTTTTTGTACAGGCATTTAAAATTGTCATAGACTCTTGAAAATTCACTATGTTATTGCTATACATCTTATAAGATGACTTACCAATTTTTATGATTTCAGGTTCAAATGAACAGCTACAGCAGCAATTGGAATACACCCTACTAAAGCCTGATTGTCAGTGCTGGTAAATTTTAAAAATGCAATCTGGACGTCAGGACATTTTAGAAGAACGATATGCAATAAAATTGTGTTTTAAACTTGGAAAAAATGCCACAGAAACGTATAGAATGCTTCAGAGACAGAGTTCCCAGTGGAAGCATGCTGGCTCTCCCAGACCCAAAAGGCCAGACAGAGCAAATCCACCCACAAACTTTTGATGATCACTTTTTTTTCACAGCACTGGCATGATCTACATTCACTGGGTTCCCACTGGACAGACAGTCAACAAGGAATACTATGTTGAGGTTTTAAAGGAGTTCAGGAAGAGATTCCGTCGGAAGAGGTAAGCACTCTTCAAATCGGGTCAGTGGCATTTCCACCAGGACAATGCACCAGTCCTCAACTCCATCCTTGTATGAGACTATTTGACCAAGATGGGCATCAAGACAGTTTCTCAGCCTTCCTGTTGTCCAGACCTTGCTCTCTGTGAATTTTGGTTATTCCCTAAGCTCAAGGAAAAACTTAGAGGCTGTCGTTATGAGACAATTGAGGAGATGAAAGAGGCTGTGACGAAGTCATTGACAAGCTCACACAAGAGGACTTCCGTAGGGGCCTTCCTGAAGTTGTTGGAACGGTACAATTGCATTGCAGCCGGAGGAGATTACTTCAAAGGGGACTAGAGGTTCATGTGTGTACTATCAATAAAAGTACCCATACGAAAAAAGTCTGGAAACTTATTGAAGGAACCTCGTATATTATGTTTCTGAAAATCATCCAGCTATTTCATATCGAGGAAAATATAGCCTACATGGACAACAGCACATAAGTCTACTTCAAAGGGCTCTTCTTATCCCACTCTTTTCCACTTTTAAAAATAGCCATCATAAGCTTCCTTTGTGGAAAATTCGCAGGAAAATGTGTTGAATGCGAGAGGGACATTTTAAACAACAACAACAACAAAATTAACAGCACATTTCCGTCTTGGTAAATACAGCTTCAGTGTCGATACTTTTTCTAGACAGCTCGTATTTTAAAGAAAAATCAACGTTTCATTCATTGTTCATTTCTGTCTTGGTAAATACAGCTTCAGTCTCGATACTTTTTCAACACAGCTCGTATTTTGAAGAAAATCAACGTTTCATTCATTGTTCATTTCTGTCTTGGTAAATACAGCTTCAGTCTCGATATTTTGTCAACACAGCTCGTATTTTGAAGAAAATCAACGTTTCCTTCATTGTTCATTTCTGTCTTGGTAAATACAGCTTCAGTCTCGATATTTTGTCAACACAGCTCGTATTTTGAAGAAAATGAAAGTTTCATTCATTGTTCATTTCTGTATTGTTAATTAAAACTTCAGTCTTGATACTTTCTGAACACAAACTTGTATGATGTTCCATGCAATGATAAAATTTCTTATTTCTGATTAATAAAATGCGAATGTAATAGCAGAATATCGTATTTATCAGTTTTTACCAAAATTAGAGAGATATTCTTTTTCTTTCATTTTTTGTTTTTCTTTTTTCTTTTTATCTTTCATATTTCCTTCTTTTCTTTTTTTTTTCATTTTTTTTTCTTTTCCTTTTTTTTTTTCTTTCTTTTTTTTTTACCAACATGACATTGTAGCTTCGATAATATTTAAATCTGTAACGAATTCACCTTTTCATGTCAAACATTTTTATCCAAGATAAATCTTTATTTTGTGTACATTATTGTCTTTTCTTATTTTTATGATAAGCAAATTTATATCGAGTTGATTTGACCTTTTCTTTTTTTCATTCTGACAAAAGCGTCCTCGCCCGTCGAAAAAAAAAAATAGGCTACGAGCTGATTTTTTGATTTGTAATGGTTAACATCTTTTAGATTCGACAAAGAGCCTCTCATGTAACTGATAATTATCTTTAGAAAACAATTATAGCTTCAAGTAATTATTCTTAATACAAATAATAGGCACACAGTTATATGCTTTCATGTAACTAATAATAATAATCCTTAGTAAACAATTATTGCTTCAAGTAACTATTCTTAATACAAATAATTGGCACAGTTATATGCTTTCAAGTAACTAATAAAAATAATCGTTAGTAAACAATTAGAGCTTCAAGTAACTATTCTTAATACAAACAATTGGCACAGTTATATGCTTTCAAGTAACTAATAATAATAATCCTTAGTAAATAATTAGAGCTTCAAGTAACTATTCTTAAAACAAATAATTTACAGTAATATGATATCAAGTATTCCATTCAAATACAAATAATTTTAAGTCAGATCTTTTTTAACTATAGATTGGACCCGAACTTGTGCTACCACTCAAGATAATAGTGGACCTGGGATTAATAGAAGTGAAGGAGTGACTTCATGCTGCTCAGATCTGGAACCTCTGCACTGGATGCACTTTAATGTCTTACCCAGACACCCTATTTTAGTAGTGGGGGAGTTTTTCAAATTTGCAAAAAAAAAAAAACAATCCAAAATGCATAGAGTTTAGAGAATTGTGTAAATTGGACATTTATATTTACATTTTTCAGTAGTTTATTTAAAAGTTTTTTCACGCGGTTATATGATATCAAGTATTCCTAGGGGTGTCCTCGTGGTGTAATGGTTAAAGCGATGGACTGCGGAATCGTAGTAAGCGAGTTCGTACTCCAGTTGCGCTATTACGTTCACTTTCGGGCAGATACCCTTGGGAAAGGTATGAACCCCCTTATCCTCCCAGCTATGGGTTAAATAGTACCACTACTGTTCTTCTAGGAGGATGGCTTTGGCATTAAATAACCTGCAAAGGTTGATATGCTATAAAACAAAGAAACCAAACCAAACCAAATCAAGTATTCCTGTCAAGTACAAATAATTTGCAGATTTGTATGCTTTCAAATATTCTTATCTGATACCTTAATTAAGTGGTTTCAATTAATTATTTCTATTTAATAATCATTTGTTTGCACACAGCTATAAGATATCAATATCCCTATCTAATGGTAATAATTTATATACAATCATATGGTTTGAAATAATTATTTCTATCTAAAAAATAATTATAATTTATTTGCACACAGTTATATGATATCGAGTATCCCTATATAATACGATTAATTTTTTAACTGATCTTTTTAACCCACAGATGGGATCCTGACTGGTACTACCATTCAGGATAATAGTGGAACTGGGAGTAATGGAAGTGAAGGAGTGACTCCATGCTGCTTATAACTTTTTATTCACACAGCTGTATGATATCAAGTATTTCTATCTAATACAAATAATTGGACCACAGTTGTATGGTTTCAAGTATTCCTATCTAATACCTTAATTAAACGGTTTCAATTAATTATGTCTACTTAATCATAAACAGTTGTTTACTCCCAGCTATGTGATATCAAGTAACTAATAACTATAATCCTTTGCACACAATTATAGCTTTAACATTTTCATTAAAAAATAGCCGACAATCAAATGGCATCAAGTATCCCTATCAAATATGAATAATTTTCAGACAGATCTATTTGACTCATAGATGGGATCCTAACAAGTACTACCACTCAAGATCAAAGTGGACCTGGGAGTAATGGTTAGAAGAAGTAATCCACTTCCTCCCGAACTGGAACCTCACCACCAGATACTATTTAATGTCATACCTACCTTACCTCTTAGTAGATATGCAGCTGGTGTATTCTGCAGTCCCAGCCGGGTGTCTTTTAAAAAATTTTTATACATAGCTATATGATATAAAATAATAATAATAATAATAATAATAATAATAATAATAATAATAATAATCCTTGACAAAAAAATTATAGCTTTAACTTTTTCATACATATATTTTGACTTCAGCTCGATGTCATCAAGTATTACACTCAAATATAGATAAATATTTATATCTACATTTTTTGAGAAGTTGTTGTTTAAATTTTATTCTTTTTTTTTTTTTTTTGCAAATATCAAGTATTTCTATCTAATGAAATAACTGGAACATAATTGTACGGATAAAAGTATTTCTATCTGATATTAAGAGTTCATACACACTTGTATGGTTTAAACTACCTATGGCTATTTAATAATATACATTTGTTTGCGCACACTAATATGCTTTCAAGTAACTTATAATAATTCTTAGTAAACAATTATAGCTTCATGTAACTATTCTTTTTACAAATAATTGGCACACTGTTATATGCTTTCAAGCAACTAATAATAATTATAATCCTTAGTAAACAATTAGAGCTTCAAGTAACTATTCTTAATACAAATAATTGGCACACAGTTACATGCTTTCAAGTAACTGATAATAATAATCCTTAGTAAACAATTAGAGCTTCAAGTAACTATTCTTAATACAAATAATTGGCACACAATTAGATCCTTTCAAGTAACTAATAATAATAATCCTTAGTAAACAATTAGAGCTTCAAGTAACTATTCTTAATACAAATAATTGGCACACAGTTATATGCTTTCAAGTAACTAATAATAATAATCCTTAGTAAACAATTAGAGCTTCATTTAACTATTCTTAATACAAATAATTGGCACACAGTTATATGCTTTCAAGTAACTAATAATAATAATCCTAAGTAAACAATTAGAGCTTCAAGTAACTATTCTTAATACAAATAATTTGTACACAGTTATATGCTTTCAAGCAACTAATAATAATAATCCTTAGTAAACAATTAGAGCTTCATGTAACTATTCTAAATACAAATAATTGGCACACAGTTATATGCTTTCAAGTAACTAATAATAATAATCCTTAGTAATTAATTAGAGCTTCAATTAACTATTCTTAATACAAATAATTGGCACACAGTTATATGCTTTCAAGTAACTAATAATAATAATCCTAAGTAAACAATTAGAGCTTCAAGTAACTATTCTTAATACAAATAATTTGTACACAGTTATATGCTTTCAAGCAACTAATAATAATAATCCTTAGTAAACAATTAGAGCTTCATGTAACTATTCTTAATACAAATAATTGGCACACAGTTATATGCTTTCAAGTAACTAATAATAATAATCCTTAGTAATTAATTAGAGCTTCATTTAACTATTCTTAATACAAATAATTGGCTCACAGTTATATGCTTTCAAGTAACTAATAATAATAATCCTAAGTAAACAATTAGAGCTTCAAGTAACTATTCTTAATACAAATAATTTGTACACAGTTATATGCTTTCAAGCAACTAATAATAATAATCCTTAGTAAACAATTAGAGCTTCATTTAACTATTCTTAATACAAATAATTGGCTCACAGTTATATGCTTTCAAGTAACTAATAATAATAATCCTAAGTAAACAATTAGAGCTTCAAGTAACTATTCTTAATACAAATAATTTGTACACAGTTATATGCTTTCAAGTAACTAATAATGATAATCCTTAGTAAACAATTATAACTTAAAGTAACTATTCTTTTTCTTATTATTTCTTACTACGTATTATTATAAAAGCTTCAAGTAACTATTTTTAAAACACATTATTTACAGTTGTAAATCAATGTTATCAAGTATTCCAATCGAATAGGAATAATTTAAGATAAATGGGACCAGAACAGGAACTACAGGGTGCGGAAACAACACATGGAATAATTTTTAGATACTTTTTCTTTTTGTGTCTGATTAGTCCAATTTTAGACAAAATAAAAAACGCGATGAGTCTAAATTTTCCAGGGTAGTTTTTTTTTTAAATCAAAATTCAGCCAGGTATGAGTGAGCAAGAAAAGAAACGACAAAGAATCCATGATTTGCTCAACGTCGAAACCAATCCAAAGATTCTTTGTCTACCGTTTATAAAGCAAAGAAAAAATTTTCCAGAAAAAGAGCTTTTTTAAGGAAAACGGAGAATGGAGGATTGAACAAAAAATATTGGTTTACATAAGATTGCTATTGAGTGTAAAAGAATAAAATGTCTGAAGAATTTATTTTGAAGGCATGCTAATCGTTTGGAAAGCATGTTGATACAATAATTGAAAAAAATGACAGCCATACTCTTTTGTGTCTATCTTATTTTTGTTGTTCATTATCTAAAATTAAGATTAATCTCGTTTTATAATAGAATCGTTTATCATTATTATACTAGAATATTCCTAATTTTGCTTCCGCACCCTTTATTGTTTCGTGTCTATCTTCTTATTTGGTTGTCTATTTTTTAAATTAAAAAAAAATTAAAATTAATCTTGTTTTATAATAGAATCGTTTATCATTATTATGCAAGAATATTCCTAATTTTGCTTCTTCTTATTTGGTTGTCTATTTTCTAAATAAAAAAAAAATTAAATTAATCTTGTTTTAAAATAGAATCGTTTATCATTATTATACTAGAATATTCCTAATTTTGCTTTCGCGCCTTGTAATATTCCGAGTCATATAGAACTTGGGAGCAATGGCAATAAAGAGATACTCCTCACTTCCCAGATCTCCAGATCTTAGTTTCACCATCAGATGCAGTTTAGAGACATACCCAGGACACCTCTTTCTCACTTTGGTGGGAGTATCACCTTTATGGAGGAGGAATACAATTAGCGTACTCTAAGCCTCACCAACTGGGCGTAAAAAACGTTGATTTTATTTGTACTGGAAAATTCGGTGTTTGATTATTAGGCTTCCACCCCCGTAAGAAATATTTAGTTTGTTAAATAGATAGAATTATCAAAACTAAACATAAGAGAGTAGTGGTAAAGACAGTGGGTTGGATTTCTTTTTCAGCAAATAAATAAAAATGTACAGGCCTACAATGATGTGTAATGATTAAATTTATTAAGACAAAGCAAATTTTGGCGTTGACATCATGCAGTATATTGAGTTAGGGTAGATAAATAGGTAGGTTTAATTTGGTTTTGTTTGGTTTGGTTTTATGGCATATGAACCATTGAAGGTTATTGAACTTCTAATCCTCTTTATACCAATATATCAAATATATATAATTTGGTTTAGTTGGGTTGGGTTTTATTGCATATCAACTATTGTAGGTTATTTAATGTCAAATCCTCTTTATACATCTTTATTAAATATATGCAATTTGGTTTGGTTTGGTTTGGTTGGGTTGGGTTGGGTTTTATGGCATATCAACTATTGTAGGTTATTTAACGTCGAATCCTCTTTATACATATATATTAAATATATATGATTTGGTTTGGTTGGGTTTTATGGCATATCAACTATTGTAGGTTATTTAATGTCAAATCCTCTTTATACAGATGTATTAAATGTATATGATTTGGATTGGTCGGGTTTTATGGTATATCAACTATTGTAGGTTATTTAATGTCAAATCCTCTTTATACATTTATATCAAAAATATATGATTCGTAAATATTTTGTTGATAACATTTTTTACGAGCCTGAGCTAATTTTTTAAAAAATTTTTTTTTTACAAACAGTTAAGTGGTTTCAAGTATTGCTATGTAACAGTAATAATTTAACAGCAGTCATTTGTTTGCGCCCATTTAAATAGATAGAAATGATACGTTATCATAATAATCATGTCATGCTGCTAGCATTGATTTCCCTGGCCCTCTCTCGTCAATCGTTTCTATCGTCCATCGCTTATGGCAGGTCTTCCAGACTACATCCTGTATCAGTACAGAGTTGTTGTAGATAGGTTCTAGCGAGTCGCCCAATGTTTGCTCGTCCGTGTGTAGGGGTCCACAGGAGTGCATCACTTATGAACTTCTCAAGCAGTGTCCCGTATGTCTTGTTCTTCTAATTTGGATTGTTTTGTTAAGAGATTAGTTTGTTGGTAATTTGATCTTTTAAATGAATTAGGACTAATTTGTTTCACTTATAAGTTTACTCAGTATTATTCATTTGTTTGTGCTAAGTGAAGTGGTTGCAAGTATTGCTATTTAACTTTAATAACTCTATCTAACATTACTTATTTGTTTGCACACAGTTAAATGGTTCCCATTATTGCTATGTATCACCAACAATTCAATTAAACATCAATAATTTGTTTACACACAGTTAAATTAACACTTCTATTCCTGACAATTCAATTTAGTATAAGTCATTTGTTTGCACTCAGTTTAAAAGTCAAACAGTTCTATGGGACTCTATCAGGTGTTACCACTCCGGGCCAGAGTGGACCCGAGAGCAATGAAGAGGTAATCCACATCCCTCATAGCTCTAAGACTGGAAACTCACAATCGGGAGGTTTTCTATCATATCTAGGACACTCGTTGGAGGTGGTCTTACGCTTCTGCAGATATACAGTCAGTGTATTCTACTATCCCAGCCGATTGGGATGACATACAGGTAGGTGTATATATGTATGTATGTATGTATGTATGTTTGAACGTGGTGCCTTCAATAAGGTTCCAGACTTTTGTACAGGCCTATAAAATTGTCGTAGACTCTTGGAAATTCAGTGTGTTATTGCTATACATCTTATGAGATGACTGACCAATTTTTATGATTTCAGGTTCAAATGAACAGCTACAGTAGCAATTGGAATACACCCTACTAAAGCCTGATTGTCACAGCTGGTGAATTTCAAAAATGCAATCTGGACGTCAGGACACTTTAGAAGAACGACACGCAATAAAATTCTGTTTTAAATTTGGAAAAATGCCACAGAAACGTATGGAATGCTTCAGACTGCTTTTGGAACATCTTTCATGAATCGATCATCAGTTTTTGAGTGGCATAAGAGATTCAAGGAAGGCAGGGAGTCTGTGAGGTATGATGAGAGGTGTGGGAGGAGTAAGGAAGTCAACACACCAGAGTTGATTGGCCAGATAAAGAATTTAATTCATAAGGACTGTCGTGTGTCTATAGAGACAATAAGTGCACAGTTTGATGTCAGTGTGGTAACTGTACACACAATTAAGATGCGGAAGATTTGCGCAAAGTTTGTCCCAAGAGTGCTCAGAGAAGATTAGAAAGAAAGACGTTGGCATGACAACGGGGAGATTGTCGAGCTGATCAATTCAGATCCCGCAGTTTTTGATGCTCTGGTAACCTGCGATGAAAGCTGGATCTACTGCTATGACCCAGAGACCCAGAGACAGCGTTCCCAGTGGAAGCATGCTGGCTCTCCCAGACCCAAGAAGGCCAGACAGAGCAAATCCACCCACAAACTTTTGATGATCACTTTTTTTTCACATTACTGGCATGATCTACATTCACTGGGTTCCCACTGGACAGACAGTCAAGAAATACTATGTTGAGGTTTTAAAGGAGTTCAGGAAGAGATTCCGTCGGAAGAGGCCAGCACTCTTCAAATCGGGTCAGTGGCATTTCCACCAGGACAATGCACCAGTCCTCAACTCCATCCTTGTATGAGACTATTTGACCAAGATGGGCATCAAGACAGTTCCTCAGCCTCCCTGTAGTTCAGACTTTGTTCCCTGTGACTTTTAGTTTTTCCCTAAGCTCAAGGAAAAACTTAGAGGCTGTCGTTATGAGACAATTGAGGAGATGAAAGAGGCTGTGACAAAGGTGATTGACACGCTCACACAAGAGGACTTCCATGGGGCCTTTCAGAAGTACTTGGAATGGTACAACAAGTGCATTGCAGCTGGCGGAGATTACGTTGAAGTGGACTCGAGTTTCATGTGTATACTATCAATAAAAGTGCCCATACGAAAAAAAAATCTGGAAACTTATTGTGTGCTCCTTGTACCTATGTATGTACGTGTATGTATATATATAAATTATTGCGTGCTGACCAGAGGTATGTATATATGTATGTAAGTGTATATATATGTTTTTATGTATGTGTGTGTGCATGTAGGAGCCTGGATATATCTGTGTATGTGTGTTGAGTGTTTGTGTGGCCGTAGGTATTTTGTGCCTGAGCTATTCATCCAGTTCTCCCAGTCTAATTGAAGTTGGTCAGCCGCGACTTAAGAGACTTCAGTTTTTTCATTCCACTCTTTCGAGTGTACTGGAGACTTAAGGTCTGACAATATTCTGATGTCCAGTCCATGGGTGGCCCAAGACCCGGAAATAAAAAATACTCACCCCGGCATATATACCAGTGTAATCAGAGATTTAAAAAGTGTTGGTCAGAAGAATCCGTCGGGGTGAGTTGGTCAGAGATGCGCCCAGAATCCACTGACGCCCCTAGAAAGTGGGTTGATCACTTCGGATTTGGCAAAATTCGCACCGGGTAGGGGGGTGATGAACAGAGCCAAAAGAAGGTTCGAAGCAATACACACCCCTCCATCTGTGAGCAAATGTATGTCTTCAAACCTTGAAATCTACTTTTCTTTTTCTTTTTTTTTTTGCTATTTGTGACAGCAACTCGGGTTCCGCGCAATCAACACGGCGTGGGGTGATACAAACCAGAGAGCAGATGCACAGTGAAAACGAGGTGTATCCGTATTTGTGCCCTGGATATAACATTAAACTGAAACTAGGAGAGAGGCTCCAATTCTGGAGACCTGGTGAGAGTAGAGTATACCTTCAATGTCATAACTTCAAGGTCCATTCTGACCCGGAGTGGTAGTACCAGTTGGGATCCCATCAATTTATCAAATAGATTTGTTTAAAAGTTTTTCGTATTCGATAGGACCGTGTGAAAAAAAAAACTACTCCAAAGAAACAACTGCACAAAAAACGTAAATAGGAATGTACATTGAACGCGATTCCGTAACCTCTCTGCATAACCAGGGGTATTAAATCACCCAACTAGGTTAATATTCCGTTAAAATCAATCTATTATATCGAGGGCAAATGGAATGATTGGCGGGATGGTTAAAATTTTATTTCAAGATAGACAAATATTGTTTCATATATATGAAACCCTAATGAGATCTTATGTTAGATATTGTACTCAGGTTCAAGTTTTAGGGTCGAGATATGGAAATTGAAGTGTAATAATGAAATTGGAGGGCATACAGCAAAGAGTGACAAAAATAATAAAAAGAACATAAGATTACAGTTACAATGAGACATTAGAGAAATTAGAATTAACTACTTTACTCGAAAGAAGAATGAAATGTGATCTTACTGAAACTTTTAAAAGAAATGATAGAATTTCTGTAGGGAACGAATAAATAAATTAAAAAAATTTAAATTGAATTAAAAAAAACAAAAAAAAAACTATTAAATTTGCAGAAACTCCCGGAGGTCCCTGGCAGGAAAAAGGGACGACGCATGCGTAAAAGAAAAAGCGATCTCCCGACAGGGGGACAGGCTAATTTTTTCTTTCAGGCGGTGACCAGCGATTTGACATCATTGCTGACGGATGTTTTGGTGCCACGCATATGACTAGGCGTTGGTTAGTCCCTTTCACCCAGTAGCAGCTCTCTCACGGTTAACAGTATGCCGGAATATAAAAGACTACGAAATAGAACTACAAACTAAAACAACTGGACTTTGACAAACTTCCAAAAGAAACTAACCCTTATGGAAGCCTTAAATACCCAATAAGGACAAGCATATGCAAGAAACGACAAACGAATTTTTAGACACCTTAACTGGGAGATTCAACCATTTCAATTGTATTCAGGGAAAACTCCTTCACCCATGGAATCGTTGTTGAACCCAGTAAATAAAGGAAAGTATAAAAGAAACGTCTTCGTCTCCTATCTGTTACTGTCTTCTTTTGTATAATTCTTTTTGGTCCTTTCTTGTTCAAGGAGTTACACCGACTAGCCAACGAGGGGTAAAATAAAATAACCTAAATATGGAATCAGATATAAAACGGCTACACAGCTTAGCCCTTTGCCCTTGACCTTCAGTCAAAAACCTATATTTCTAATTATGTTCGACATTTTAAATATTTCTCCTCGAACTGGTAAATTTACTGTCAAAACAGATTTCAAAAACTATGACTGCTAACCAATTGGATTTTTTTCTTGCTGATAGAGTAATATATTTTTTGAAACAAATTGTCTGACCATATCAAAAACAGTAATAAGATTAGATTTGATGATTATAGATAGATTGCAAGAAAAAGAATTTAAGAAGACATTTCTGAGAATTATCGGATAAATTACTGAAGAAAATTTGATCCGTTTATAAATATTACATTAATAGTGTATATGTTTGAACCAGACCATTGGTCTAATGTGTAGAGTGTTTGTGCCAATGGCCCGGGAGACCAGGGTTCAATCTCAGGTCGAGTCATACCGAAGACTAAAAAAATGGTACTTGATGTCTCCTTGCTCTGTACTATAAGGTAAGGGTCAAAGGTAAAGTGGAGCAATCCAGGGAATGGAGTAGCGCCCTCCCATACACCTCGGAGTAGTAGATATTAAAAAGGGATCCTTCGGGTCACCGTCGACTAAGGTTGCCAACTTTACTTTTTACTTCTGTGCGAAGATTCTTTTTTTTTCTGGTTAATGTGAGAAAATAGTAAAAAGGAGAGATGACCAAGGAAGCATAACAAACAAATAATAATAATAATAATAATAATAATAATAAGAAGAAGAAGAAGAAGAAGAAGAAGAAGAAGAAGAAGAGTGCTGAAAAAACTATGGGACATGAAAGTAGCAGTGACATGAATTGTAATTGGCACGCTCGATATAGTCACTTAAGGATTGGTACAGAGACTGGAAGACTTGGAAATAAGAGGATGAGTGGAGACCATCCAAACTACACCATTTCTCATTGGGTGCCCCTTTCATATGGCCTTGTGCCACATCTAAGCAAAAAGCTTAGTAAATTTCCATCCAAACTACACCATTTTTAAGATCGGTCAGAATACTAAGAAGAGTCTTGGAGACTTGAAGAGACTTGTCGTCATACAGACTTCAGTAAAAACCCATCAGTTACAAATGGTGTGAAAAACTCGTTGCAATAACAGTAATAATAATTGATTTATATAGGTTTCGTTACTTTGTTTAATGGCATAACAACCATTTTAGGTTATTTAATGCAAAAGCCACTCTCCTAGAAGAGCAGTAGTGGTACTATTTAACCCATAGCTGGGAGGATAAGGGGGTTCATAACTTTCCCAAGGGTATTTGCCCGAAAGTGAACGTAAAACCGCGACTGGAGTTCTAACTCGCTTACTACGATTCCGCAGTCCATCGCAAAAACCATTACACCACCAGAACACCCACTTGGTTTATATAACTAATATTTTTTTCTATCATAAGTTATTTATGTATGGATGATTGGTACAGAGACTGGAGGACTTGGAAACAGATTTTAAAAACTATGTCTGCAAACCAAATGGATAACTATCCGAACTACAGCATTATTTAGACCGGCTAGAATACTGAGAAGAGTCCTGGAGACTTGAGGAGACTTGCTGTCACTCAGACTCCAGTCGAAAACTATCAGCTAACGCTGGTGTGGAAAACTCTCAAATGAGTAAAATAATAACAGCAGTATCTATCTGACTTCTAAGCCATAATTGATATGAAATCATTTCATAGATGGGGTGCTACGTACAAATTGAGACATGCTTGGATATTACAAAAACTGCTTGATCCTCTCAGCATTCCTCATTTTGGAGCGCCTGAGGCACTAAGCGATAAACTTAGCTATGTCAAGTGGGGTCAGACGATCAACATAATAACAACTTGCTAGCGCGAATGCCTGGTGACCCACCGGAAAAGTGAGATATTTATCTGACTTCCCACAAAGTCAGATTTGACATGGGGTCATTTTATAATGGACGGCCACCACGAATCAAGACTCATGCGTGACTGTCTTAAAAACTGCCTGATCCCCTCGGCATCTTTCATTTTAGAGCGATTATCTTAATTACACCCATCCAGCGTGAACACCAGGTGACCTCCGGAAAAGGATGAGTCATAGATTTTTATACGATTAAAATTTTACCATATATATATATATATATATATATATATATATATCACTAAGAAATAAAGGTTTACGTAGTGGTGTGAATAATTTACATTCTGGGTTAAATAAATAATTTTTGGTTCGTTAGTTGGTTGTGTTTTATGGCATATCAACCCTTATAAGTTATTTAATGCCAAATCCTCTTTATACATATATATTGAATATATGTAATTTGGTTTAGTTGGGTTTTATTGTATATCAACCTTCGTTGGTTATTTAATGCCTCTAATCATCTGCTGTTTTTGTGCTAGTTTGCAGCATTCGCTTTATATATGATTAATCGTTTCGTTTCTATCATCATATAACCTACATTTGCTATTTTGTTGCATCTTATCAATTTTTGCTTTAATATAGTTGGTCAGTATGGCGTTGGTTTGTGCCGTTATTACTTTCTCAATTAACGTTTCTTTGTGCTGCTATTCAGTTTCTCTCTTTAGGTTTCCTTTTCTTAGCCATGTCCAAGTCTTTTCGTGTGAGATTTTGTTAGTTTGTCGCTTGAAATACCCATACAGTTATTTTTCTTTCCATTTCTGTTTCTAGTTGTTGTTCTGTAAACCATTATGCTATCAGTGCTATTTCTGGTCGCTGTAATTATTCTTTCTTTGTTTTAGAAATTGTTCGTGTCCTGGTTTTGATGCATCCACGTTATCTTCAATGCTTCCACCTTCTTTTCTTGACGAATATATATATCATATTTGTTACCTAATATATATATTATTATTTGTTACTTGAAGCCATGTAAATAACCAAAGAGTTGTTGATATACCATGAAACAAACAAACCAAACCAGATCAGACCAAAACCATTCTCTCTCCCTCCTCTTCTTCGTTTCTATTTCTTTGATTCTTTTTCTCTATTAAGAAATGAATCAAATTTCAGCATTAAATAACCCGTAAGGAGTTGATTTACCATCAAACAATCACAGCTCTCTCTCTCTCTCTCTTCTTCTTCTTCTTCTTCTTCTTATTATTATTATTATTATTATTATTATTATTATTATTATTAGAGTTTCACCGGGACATTGGCCCAGCGGTTAGAGTGTTCGCCAATGGCCCGGGAGACCTGGGTTCAATCCCAGGTCGAGTCATACCAAAGACTTTAAAAATGGTACTTGATACCACCTTGCTTAACACTCAGCATTATAAGGTACGGTTCAAGGGTAAAGTGGAGCAATCCTGGGAATGGAGTAGCGCCCTCCCCTACACCTTGGTGTAGTAGCTATCGAAAAGGGAGCCTTCGGGTCACCCTCGACTATGGTCGCTAACTTACTTATTAGAGTTTTATTAGAGTTTTTCACATCAGCGTAAGCTGATGGTCTTTCACTGTAGTTTGAGTGACAGCAAGTCTTCTCAGTCTCCTGGACTCTTCTCAGTATACTGACCGTTTTCAATGATGCTGTTGTTTGGATGGTGTCCACTCGGTCGCCAACTTCTAAATCTTCCAGGCCTTTTAATAACCCTTTAGTTACCGTGCCAAAGGTACCAATAACAATTGGTATAATTGTCACCTTCATGTTCCATGGTTTTGGGGTTTTTTTTATTACTATTATTATCATTAATATTATCATTTTGATCAAACATTTAAAAAGAAATCAAATTTCGGCATTGAATAACCCTTAAAGAGTTAAACAAACAAAACCCTAACCCAGCCCCCAATTTTTTTTGGGGGGAGGGGGGGTCACCCTCCTATTGCAAATGATACACTCGGAATATTCTAAGCCCCTAAGCTATTATATGGATCTCTCTAGTTTTTTTTAGTTTTTTTTTTCTGTATAACATGCGATGAGGTATTTAGATTTTTTTTTTTTAACGTGCTATGAGGCGTTTTCTATTAAGTGAAATTGGGGCTATTTAACCTGCCTAATCTTACGTTGTTATAGTTTGCCTGTTTATCCCATTTAATTGAACTTATTAAACTTTTATCTGGCTGTCACCATCTGTTTGTATTGGTTTGAGTTTACAGAAAGATTTTTTGTATTAAATGATTCTAAAGTACCATGTTGTACGAATAGGAAAGCGCCCTATTAAATAATAAAAAAAATAAAAAATAAAAAATAAAAAATGAAATTAAAAAAAAACTTTAAAAATTCCCAAACGTCTCTAAACATTTTCCTTGTGGGAGTAGAAGTTAAAAGTTTCAAATCAAAATACTGTCAGAATAGTCCAGCCAAATATTTTCTCGCAAATCTGAATAAGATATTCCACACACACACACACACACACACACACACACACACACACACACACACACACACACACACATATATATATATATATATATATATATATATATATATATATATAACCGGTTTGTCTGGTAACTGTCGGATCACAACCGGGCAATGTTTAAAAAAAACTCTCTCATCAAAGAGTAAGCCCAAATAATTTTTCTCCCTAAGAAAAACGCATAATGATTTTTTCGTTAAATTTTTGTATGTATGTGTTGGTGGGTGTAGTATGTACAACCTTGCTTATCAAGTGAGAGATAAAAAAATCTTAACAATGGGAGGAAAGTGAGAGACAAATGAATAGATAACTATAGCAGGAGTCGTCTTTTCTTAAACGATGGGGTTTCTCCAGGTAAGTGGAGAGAGAAGAACGAACGAACGAACGAACGAACAGTCAGCACTCAGATCTGTGAAGCAACCTCATCTACCTGACAAGTTCATTCACATACCCTAGCCGAGGTGTACTGTCTTTTGTAACCTGCTATACGGCTAGTAGTTTTTTACGGATGTAAGTAGAAACGACACAGAACCTGTTAACCAATACTTTTCCTTCTTTTCTTCATTTTATTAGTGAATTTTGTGTGTGTATTTGTGGATCTATTTTATGTGTGTGTGTGTGTGTGTGTGTGTGTGTGTGTGTGTGTGTGTGTGTGTGTGTGTGTGTGTGTGTGTGTGTGTGTGTGTGTGCTTTTTTGTTCTTTTCTTTTCCGTTTTTTTTTTTTCTCAGTTGAAATAAGCGTAGACTTATTTGAATATCTTTACTATCTAATCCAGTAGAGGCCCAGTCAGAACAATCAAACGATAACCATGTTCCGAATATACCAACTACAAATTCTCCTTCTCTTAACGGTGGAACTGTACGCTATTCCGAAAACAAAATGTAAGTAAATAATTCATATAAAAATATTATAACACATGATACTTTTTTCTTTCTCTTCATATATATGTGTGTGTCTGTATGCGTTTGTGGTGTGTGCATGTGTGTCTGTATTTGTGCATATATATGTGTGTGTATATGTATTTATGTTTATATACATATATGAGCATATATGTATATATATGCATATGTATAAATATGTATATATGTCAACGTAAGATTATATATGACTATATATGTCTATGTATGTACTTACATATATATATATATCAATATAAATGTATATATATATGCATTTATATGTCCATTTATATATATATATATATATATATATATATATATATATATATATATATATATATATCTACACCAACTACAAAGTATCCTTTTCTTTACACTATTTGGACAAGAAAAGTATGTAATTCATCGGAATACATTATAACACATAATTCCATTTTCACATATATATATATATATATATATATATATATATATATATATATATATGTGTGTGTGTGTGTGTGTGTGTGTGTGTGTGTGTGTGTGTGTGTGTGTGTGGATTCAAATAACTTCATCCATGTTCATTGCAAATAGCGCCTTTCTAAGTATATAATTAAACACACGAAACAGTAATCACATGGTACCCTTAATTATAAACCAGATATATGAAGGGCAATTTCA
>OY757945.1:25529409-26030188 GCA_963585895.1 Sepioteuthis lessoniana | reverse complement strand
CACAACTTCAAACGGATTGTTTATCTTTATTATTATTATTATTATTATGGTCTTTCGGCCTCTAAAAGATTTAGAAGCCAATATGTCAGCAAATACACACATGGACATGAAATATCGCAAGAATTAAGTTGTTTTAATATATATATATATATATATATATATATATATATATATATATATATATATATTTGGTCCAGTTAAACCGGAGTTGGGAGTGATTCCATCAGGACAAGAAGTTATTCAATCATGAATATTTAAAATTTTCCTGGTAAAGAGCTCAATGTACCAATAATACAGAGCAATAAATTCTTTAAGAAAAACAACGAAACCGGTCACATAGGATTATAAATTTATTTCAATCCTGTTACGCATTTTTGAAGTTTCCAAAAACACGAAAAAAGTAACAGGACTTCTTCATTTTTTTTATCCAAAAGATCTGTGTGTGTGTGTGTGTGTGTGGTATTTAGATATATATATATATATATATATATATATATATATATATATATATATGCACACATATATATATATGTGCAGAGAGAGAGAGAGAGAGAGTATATATATAAATATTTATAGTATTTTTCTTTTTCTGTCAGTTGATTGTCGTATAAAGACGACATGAAACCAATGGTCGCAGATAAGCATTCATGCTATTTAATATATATATATATATATATATATATATATATATATATATATATATATATACATATATATATATATATATATATATATATATATATATATATATATATAAACTGATATCAATTTATTTGGTATTATTTTATATAATAGCACTATTATATATATATATATATATATATATATATATATATATATATATATATATATATATATATATATATATATATATATCCACGGAAATATAATCTATGAATGAGACAATTTTATAAGAGAGAACTTTCGACGGAGTGCTCAATGCAGACGGCAATCAAACATATAAATATTTTCAATATAAATATATATTGAAATGCACGTGGAGAACGAAACAATTTTTACAGTTAAGACGAAAAAGAATTCTTTTCAATTCAGTAAATCCATAATAAATTTATTTCGATCCACAGGTGTGATCAGGGCCTGGGAAATAAATTTATTATGGATTTACCAAATTGAAAAGAATTCTTTTCCGTCTCAATTGTATAAATATTGTGTGTGTGTGTGTGTGTGTGTGAGTGTATATATATATATATATATATATATATATATATATATATATATATATATATGTATATATAAAAACAAACGTACATAAATTCTATACAATATTCCTAATAAGTCAAATGACGTAATTTAAAACATCAAACGCTGATTCGCCAGTTAAACAGCCAACTTTTTCTTCTTTGACACATTTTCCCCAAGGTTTTTGTATTTCACATTTCTAAACATCATCGTTAACTTTAAATTGTTAATATCACCCCTCATGGTCCTGATGATGGTTCAGTAGAACCGAAACGCTATACTGTCGACCTCTCAATAAATCATTCCTTCCACTTGGATCATTGTTATCAGTTTTTCTACACACACACACACACACACACACATATATGTGTGTGTGTGTGTGTGTGTGTGTGTGTGTGTGTGTGTGTGTGTCTGTGTGTCTGTGTGTGTCTGTGTGTCTGTGGTTAGGCAGCAGCCACTCAGTTTTTTCAAACTCTGCGTTCGCATATTTTTATTATGATATAAAAAACACATTTTAAAAAACAACACTTTTTATACATGCAAACAACCCTTGATGATGGCCTAAGAAGGGTCCGAAAGCGCTCGAGACAATTTTGGTAAATTCATCCACCAATTCCAACCTGAAACCAAGACACTTATCAGAAAACTCAAACGGATTTTAATTAAATTATACAATCGAAATTTGTCTTTACTATTTAATGAAACATGCTTAAATATATATATATATATATATATATATATATATATATATATATATATATATATATATCAAACTTATCTTTACTTACATTTTTTTAGAGTTTTATCGGATTTCTGTTTAAGATTGAAATTGAGTCTTTATTTCATGTCTTTTTTATATATTTCTTATTCTAAATACTGCTATTCTATTTACCGTTAAAATTATTAATATCAATATAATAATTAATAATTATTAATAATTATATTGATATTGATAATAATTATTATTAGTGATATAATTATCAATTATAATTGATAATTATAAATATAATCACTAATAATAATAATCATGATGTCGTACTGCTATCACAGATTTTCCAAACTCTCTCTCTCTCTCTCTCTCGCGCGCGCGCCATTCGTGACTATCATCTACTGCTTCCGGCAGGTTCTCTAGGCTACACCCTGTGTCCGTACAGAGCTGTTGTAGAAAGATTCTAGTTGGTCGTCAAATACCTGTACGTCCGTATGAATTGGGTTCACAGGAGAAAGTCGCTTTTGAGTTAGTTATTTCTTTTCCTGCAGTGTGGTCTAATGAGTAGAGTGTTCGCCAATCGTACGGGAGACTGGGGTTCAATCCCAGGTCGAGTCCTACCAAAGACTCAAAAATGGTTCTTGATGCTACCTTGCTTAACACTCAGCATAATAAGGTAAGGGTTAGGGTAAAGTTGAGCAATCCTGGGAATGGAGTAGCGCCCTCCCCTACACCTTGGTGTGGTAGCTATTGAAAAGGGAACCTTCATGTCACCGTCGACTAAGGTCGCCAACAAACTTAGAGATGGGAGGTCAGCGGCCGTACAGCAGCTGCTTTGTGGAATGTTGCTTCCAGGTTCTGTTCAATATGACTCATAGCATTCTTGTACAATTCCCGTTTAGCCTTTTCTCTATACGCTTAGTCCACGTTCAAGTAGTGCATCCGTACAGCAGTATGGACACGGCCGCTGTTTGGAAAAAATTGCATTTTATTTTATCGGATAGGTTTGACTTCCATATGATCGACAACCAATTGATAGCAGTCTATGCCTTTGCGAGTCGCATATTGATGTTATTTTCAGTAGATGAGATGCTACTTCCGAGGTAGTTGAACTTATCCATTAATTTCAAGGAGACACAATTTAGTGTGGAGACGTCTCCTTTTTGATTAAAACATATGTACTCCGTTTTTTGTCTGCATTCACATGGAGACCAATGCAATCTGCTGCCTGCTCCAGACTATGCAACAGGAATTCGGCTTGGGTTGGTATATTTGCCAGAATCGCTTGGTCATCGGCATAGTCTGCGTTTGTAATAATAAAATTAACTATAATTACAATTTTTGCTTATTTATTATGTACTCCTTGCAAGTTTTTCACATCCGCGTTAGCTGATGGTCTTTCACTGAAGTTTGAGTGACAGCAAGTCTATTCAAATTTCCAGGACTCTTCTCAGTATTCTGCCCGATCTCAATAATGTAGTGGTTTGGATGGTCTCTTCTCGTTCTCTTATTTCCAAGTCCTCTAGACCCTTTAATAATCCTTTGGTTACTGTACCAAAAGTATCAATCACAATCGTTATAAACATCACTTTCATGTTCCACAGGTTTTTCAATTCCCTAGCTAGGTCGAGGTATTTATCCTTCTTTTCATTTTCTTTCAATTTTACTCTGTGGTCAGCCGGGACAGAAACGTCCACAATTTTGCAAGTTCTCTATTTTTTTCTTTTTTGGTTAATTATTATAAGGCCTGATGGTTTGTCCCCGAGATTAGGTGATCCGTTTATATCTCAAAATCCCAGTGGAATTTGTGTGTCTCATTCTCTAGGAAAGATGCTGAGTTGTACATTTACCATTTGCTCGTATAGTCAAATTTACATTTCTTGCACAATTCCCAGTGGATCACCTTGCCCACCCAGTCGTACCTACTCTAATATTCTTTCTGTGCTAATTGGTTGCCTTCGCTTATTATGATATTGATCATTTCGTCTCTATCACCACATAACCTACATTTGCTGTTTTGTTGTGTCTTATCTATTCTTGCTTTAATATGAATGATACTTATGGCGTTGTTTTGTGCTGCTATCAGGAGAGATTCAGCTTCTCTCTTAAGGTTTCCTTTTCTTAGATACGTCCATGTTTTCTCGTGTGACATGTTGCTTATTAGTCACTTAAAACGTCCATAGAGTTATTATTATTGTTATTGTTACAGTATCACATCACCAACAATTCCAATACTAATTGGTGTAATGGTTATCGTCGTAGGAAATGGACACGGCGACACGAGTTCAAATCCTGGACGAGACTGATTGCATTTCACATTGCACTTATACCCTTGGGAAAGGCATGAATCTAATTATTCTCCCTCCAGCTATGGGTAAAATAGAAGGGCAGACTAGGTTCTTCAGTCTTGGTGTGGCAACTAGTCTAGGAGAAGGAAAACTCTGAATTCAAACCTTAAAAAACTTTGAATTCAAACGCTTAAAAAATTGACCTTGTGTCATATCCTGCCCGAGCGGAGGGGTTGGTAAATATGAATATCATATATTTTATCCAACTCCAATGGCCCAGGAGACCGGGGTTCTATCTCCAGGTCAAGTCATACCAAAGACTCAAAAAAATGGTACTTGATGCCGCCTTGCTTAGCACTCGGCATTAAAAAGTACGGATCAAGTGTAAAGTGGAGTAACCCTGGGAATGGAGTAGCACCCTCCCCTACACCTCGGTGTGGTAGCTATTGAAAAGGGAGCCTTCGGGTCACTCTCGACTAAGGTCGCCATCTCTCTCTTTTCTTAATTATTTTTACTCATATGATGAAAATTAATAATAAAAAAGTTGATAGTAACAGTTTTTATCGCCACGTTTTCCTTAATAAATGAATTGATAAATAGACATATTTTTCTTAAAATAAAATTGATTGATTTATTGAAAAGATTTCAGTTGCTGAAGGTTCAGAGAGTCTTGTTAATTTGTTTATTTTGTTTTGATACATAAGGATACATGACATCAGACATTGACATTATATCCGGCTTTAAAATTTGTAAATTTATATAGTGATTATCATACATTGAGCACTCCTTTATATATTCCCAAACTGAATAATTCCCAAATCATCTTCTATGGATATCATATGTGTATATATATACACTTTCTGAAAAAATAGAATTTGAAAACGCATCGTTATATATATATATATATATATATATCTGTCTGTCTCTCTCTCTCTATATATATATTCATCATACAACGTGTGAAAGCACGTGTGATACACTGCCCTCATCAGCTGCCGACCAGGGCTGATAACACAGTTTCGGTACCTCAAAGTGGTACTGCCATTCCTGGCGGTACCAAGCAGCTTTTGTCTCCGGACAGGGTATCTCAAAGAATTATATATATAAATATATACGCCAGAGATTACATTGTACGTTTATCTTCATTTTTAGTGCAGTTTGTGATTTTTAAAAACGCGTTTACTTTCGGTCGTTAACGTCATTATATTATATATATATAAATATATATATATACGAATACCAACAGAATCAGAAGTAATCTACCAAGGTTTCACCAAACCAGATCATCAGGATAATTCTTACCAAAGAGGCTTTAGGCCAAACGGCATTTTACTCATTAAAAGGACGCCAGAAAGTATTAAAAACTAGCCTTGAAAAACAAAACAGAAAGAAAAAGATATCATAATTTACCAACAAAATAACCAAACTTTTTATGCCGACAAACATTAAGAATCTCTGACCCTTCTTTTAACTAAGCATTGCGGTATTAGTTGATTATTTTCAAGCAGTACGAATATTTTCTTATTTATTATGGAATTTTTTCCCTCGATATCAGTTTGTGTAACATTTTTTTTTTTAGAAATTGAATCATCTGGGTTTTTTCACACCGTCAGAATTATAGAATAGGTATAAAACTAAAAATAACACACACATATATATATATATCCAAATCCTCTGCACGAGCAGGATACGACACAAGGTCATTATTTTTTAGTTTTCCTTTTCTTAGAGCGGCTGCTATACCAAGGTTAAAAATCACAGTCTGCCAAACTATTTACCCATAACTGAACAGAGAATACTTAGATTAATGCCTTTCCTAAGAGTATTCGTAAGATGTGAAATCCAAACAGCCTTGTCCAGGAATAGAACTCGGGTCACCCCGTCAATTTCCTACGACGATAACCATTACACTGCACCCGCTTCCCTAAATTTAGTTATATATAAAAATACTATTGCGTTATTTGTATGTAGATAAGGTTAACAGCATCAATAACACAGGATGTCTCAAAATAAATGCAACCCATAAATGCAATAATGATTTATTACTGAGACCAACGCAATGGAGGTCAGTGGAAACACGTCCAATGAAAAATACATTCTTTAAGCTAGAGGCATCAAATCAATGTTTTTTTTTAAGTTGTTATTATATCAGCTTCCAGGACATGTAATCTTTTTTTGAGTTTCTTGTCTGAGTAATTAATCATTATCATATTAATGGGTTGCATCTATTTTGAGACGGTTTTTAATGATTTTGTCTCCAAATAAGTAGTGAGGCAAAATATTTTTCTTCAAGTCCAAGGCATTGAGATCAAGGATTAATAGTTGTTATAGTATACTATTTTCAAGGCTGAAACAAAAAAGAAGACAACATTATTATTAGTAGCGTTATTAGCAGTTACATGAGTCTCATGTATATTGAGACACGCTATATAAAACAATTTTCGTAAGAAGGGAGATTTTAATTTTAAAAAATCAAAGAGAGTAATGTAATTAAAAGAATTGTAATGTTTGTGGTGGCGTAATTTCTGTATCAGATTGTCTCATTAGATGGGAATTCTTGAAATCATAGAATGTTAGTATTAGATGGAAATACTTAAGATATAACTGTAAATTATTAGTTACTTGAAGCTATAATTGTTTACTAAGGATTATTATTATCAATTACTTGAAAGCATAGAACTGTGATAATAATAGTTCAGATTATTTGTATTAAGAATAGTTACTTGAAGTTATAATTGTTTACTAAGGGTTATTATTTGTTACTTGAAACCAAATAACTATGTGCAAACTAATGAATATTATTTGATTGAAATAATGAACTTTAAACATATAAATATTAGTATTAGATTGGAATACTTGAAACCATGCAACTATGTTTCTGTTAATTGTATTACATAGGAATCTTGATATAATATAACTGAGGCCCAAAACTCTTAAGAAATAACTACATAAAAATATAACAGTACAATGTACGCAATTCTTTAACCTCTAGGCATAAAATAACCTTAGACGGAATGAAATGCCGTTAAAATCAATCAATCAACACCCCCACCCATGAAAGTGTCCGGCAACATTATTTAAAATTTGAAATTTGTGCAAAAGTTTCTTACAAAATTGTTGAGCTTTCATATCGAAACCACAGAAAACTTTTGCACACACTGTTCTCTAATTTGCCGAGTCACCTCTCATTTTACCGACATATTCCGAAAAATCATCTTTCTAAATCAAAAATATAGGATTATAAAACAATGAAAAAATCGTTCACTTTTCTTCTATCGACTCACCGTAACTAATTATGACCCAAGACCATAAGTAAGTTATGAGGGAAAAGAAATGAAAGTTGAAAGATTGTTTCTCATTTTATTTTGAATAGAAATTATCGAAATTCTGAGAAATGTGATACATTTTAAACATCAAAAATTATTATATATAATTCCGCTATTCTAAAAATGTATATCTATTTTTTGCCCATAAGGTCATGATTACGCACATGTGTATCTCCAAGTCGGGAAGGTGTGGCTCTGGAGGTGACCGTGTCCTCTGTAAGAGTACGGATGTAACTACAAGACACATCAGGTAAAATTGGTCGCCCGTTTGCCATGCTATTTGATTTGGCAATGGTTGCGTGCGACGTGGACCAATGGCTCTGGTGGAGTTTCGGCTCTGCATTCTGTGGTCACTGGTTCAATTTGCAGTGGGGGAGATCATGGTATGCACTGCTGATGAGAACTAATAAGGGCGAATCAACTGTCCAGTGTTTCCGTATGTCATATGCAGTGCTTTCCGCATGTTCTTGTCATAGTATATATATATATATATATATATATGTGTGTGTGTGTGCTTTAATAGACTGATAAAACAATCTATATTCCAAAATTCTTAGAAAGGATAGATAGAACAGATTTTATTCAACGGTAAGTTATAGAAATATTTAAAAATAAACAGCCATTACTGCTTAGCACCACCGTGGTGATCAAAAAATAGTTTAGTTTTAATTAAGAAATAATCATACACATTACTTTGATAATAATAGTTCAGATAATAACCGATAATACTCTGCTTACCACAAATGGCTCCTTTGGAAAAATCCTTAATTTCAAGATAGTAACATCCCCTCCTAAAAAAATGGGACTCTTGAAAGAAATAAGAGAAAACTTCAAAATAATGATTCCATTTTATTTAACCAAACCTGTTTAAAATATATATATATATATATATATATATATATATATATATATATATATATTGTCATCAAAATACAGACTGTTTCGTTGTATCACAACTCTTCAGTGTGGACACGGGACGCTTGAAGCTGGAATCGAAGCCCGCCCAACTTTACGTTAGACTTAGTATCATATCGCTCAGCCAGCAAGCGAACCATGTCAACTCGGGAATTATAAGGCATTATGTAGTTGCTTTCGTTTGTTTACATTTTTGCCTAATCATATGCCAGAGTGCTCAATTCATTCGAAAAGAGTTGCATTATGCGAGTGGTAGTTGTCAGAGTGCTCAACCCCCGTGGGGGAGCGTATATATTGTCATCGACAGACAGACTGTATCCTTCATATAAATTAAAGACCGAAAATGGCTTATATGGAATAAATCATATATAGAATAGATGAGAAGTTTCAAATAATTTTAACAGTGTTCGATGGATGGCTATTAATATAGAAAAATATATAGAAAAACTCATATACCGAACTAATATCAAAGAAAACTCCACAGATATTATGTCATTATAAATTTATATCAACAATTCCCTAATCACGAATTGCCTCATCACATGGTTGTATAATTAAATATGCAGCAATCCGATGAGGTATCGGTTGAGTTTTCTTTATTACAGATATATATATATATATATATATATATATATATATATATATAGAGAGAGAGAGAGAGGTGTCACCACTGATATATATATATATATGCTGTCCGAACTTGTAGATATCTTGTATAAGTGGATTTTTCAATACTTATTTCTATGACGCCACTTCTACTGTTACTGTACTTGGGTGAGTCAAAAGTTTTGCAATATTTTAGTTGTACATGAAGCACAATTCATCAGGCTCGGATGCTTTTTCCGAGGTCGTGAACGTGACGAACCACTCTAGACTGTGTGATGCCGAGTTCGCCTGATACTCTCCGTGTGCTACGCGACGGTTTTGGCTCAATGACTTGGCCTCAGAATCCACGGTTTTCAGGCCTACTCGACTTTGCCTGATCCAACCAGAGCAAAAAATGTTCACCGCTCTGTGACCAACTGCACACAAACAAATTTTTTTGCTTGCTTCCGTGGTGTTGTGGCCTAGTTTGAACTCGCCAGGCATATTTACAACAACGGTTTTAAATCGCACACGAAGTAAAGTAATGCACAACGTGTCAGCGCACCAACAACCACGATACTGTTAAACACGGCTCGAACTGCTTCAGTCACACGAGAGACGCGCCACAAATGAGCACATACCAAAAATTTTTTTTTTAAATTGACAACTCTTTCGAAATAATATCAGCGGGGTGTCCTAATAAATGTGTTCGGACTTCGGTGAAGGTCACAGGTGATGGGAACCAAACAAGAATTCTGCATACTGTCTAGAACCAATACTGGAAGCAATACCCAGCAAAACAGCCGGTGAACGACCTCCTACCTCCCATCTCACGAACTATCCAAATAAGATGAACAAGGCGTACGGGACACTGCTGGAGAAGCAAGAACGAACACATTTGCGACATAGACTCCACTACATGGTCGTGCCAGTTTTGGCTGAATAGTAAGGATTTCCCTCCATCAGCTCTGAGCAGATACAAGATAAAGCCTAGAGGATCTATCAGGAAGGATGAATGATTGGGATGGGTGGTGAGAGAAAGTCAGAGAAATCCGTACTGTCCTCGAAACTTGATAATAATAATGATGATGATGATCGTTTCGCAAAACACTTCCTGTTCGATTTTTTTCTTTTTTTCAATGCCGAGTGGAACTCCTTATTTTTTTTGTCGACAAAAAATGCTATTCATTAATACAAAAAGAAAAATAAAGACAAGTGGTTTAACACATTTTAAGTTTTAGATAGTTGTCAAATATTGGAGATGGTTGTTTACTAAGATTAGCTTAAGGTAAAAAGAATGTATTTATCTAACTCTTCCGTCATGACTAAAAAGCAACAAAATGAGAATTTTAAGCGGAGTACAGCTGGTTTGATATCTGATTTTTCCTTTTCCTGAAGCGGTTGTCATACCAATGTTACAGAAATCTGTTTGACCAACTATAATCACGTTGCCGGGGGGGGGGGAGAATAGTTGAATTCATATCTTTCCAAAAGTATGGGTGAAATGCAAAACTGCCTCGTCTATAATCTAAACGCAGGTCGCCGTGTCCACTTTCTTCGATGATAACCATAACACTACGAGCGCCCTAAAGTCAGAATTCGGGAGAATGCTGTGAGAATCGAACTCACTATCTATCCTAACTTACGCCAGGCGTAACTATTATCTAATATAATATTTTACTGATTTGGGAAGAATTTGGGAATATTTCTAACCACTGGTTAAAATAACGGGTGGTGATAAAAACTAAAAATAAATCTTAAAAGAATTGATTGAATGGAAGAGAAATTACATTCAATTATTCTCCCCGGACAAAAACGTATCCTAAAGAAATATAGAGATTACGGAATTACGTTCATTGTACGTTCTTATTTTCATTTTTGTGTTATATATATATACATATATATATATATATATATACATATATATATATATATATACACATATATATATATATATATACATATATTTACGTTTGAGTATGTGTGTATGTGTGTATGTGTGCGTGTATATATATATATATATATATTTGAGTGTGTGTGTATATATATATATATTTAAGTGTGTGTACGTATATATATATATATATTTAAGTGTGTGTGTATGTATATATCTATTAGTGTGTGTGTGTGTGTGTATATATATATATATATATTTGAGTATGTGTGTTTGTGCATATGTATATATATGAGTGTGTGTATATATATATGAGTGTGTGTGTGTGTGTGAGAGTAATTCGCTTCATTAATTTGCTTGCTTGAAAGCTTGATACAAATGGACTCTTGAGCTAAGGAGCCAATCTTGATGAACATGAGGAGTGAAATCCTTTCACTTCAAGGAGTGTTTTATTAGGTTTGGTTTTGTTGTTTAATGGCATATCAGCTTTCTTGCCAAATCCATCCTTCTAGAAGGACATTAGGGGTATTATTTAACCCATAGCTGTGAGAATAGGGGGGTTCATGCCTTTCCCAAGAGTAATCGTCTGAAAATGAACGTAATAGCGCGACTGGAGTTCGAAGTCGCTTACTACAAGTGTTATATAGTTATTTACACGTTCATTCAGCATCACAACGACACCATAATTAAGACGCATGAAGGAAGGAAGACGCAAGAAGAATTAAGATGCAGGAAGGAAGACGCAAGAAGACTTCTTTAGAAATATATTCACCTCTCACTTTATTTGTAAGGTTTGCGTGTGAGAGGATGCTGGAGACCGAACATAAACTTCATATTTTGACCCCACTGTTATGACCGTCACGTTGTGTCTTGTTCTCCTGATGTTGGGGTCAACTCCATCGGGGCTTTCCGAGGGCCCCCTCGGTCGGGTGTGGCTTTTCCTACCACATCTGGTCTCTACTGTCTGGAATTCTACTGACAACTGCTCTGGGACCCAAACTCAAATGAGTTGAATAATAACTCAACGCCCACACGATCGCCTACTGGAAGTTTGAAATCGAATGTTTAATCGTCATCAAGCGGAAATAACTGTCATGCAGTTCAGAGGTTACTCTCTTCCGGTGCATGACTGTAATGGCAGAATAGGACCTTCAGATTTTCCCATATCATAAGCCTTAATCCGCCCACGCGATCTCTTTCGATTACTGGCCGTTGGAATGTGTCACTTCCTTCCGGTGTATTACCTTGGAATAGCATTTTTAGGCCGGGGCGAGGGGTCAAAATATAACACAAGTCTGCAGTCCAGCTCTTTAACCATTACACCACGAGGACACCTCACAGTGTTTTATTAGTATTTGTTGGTCAGTCAGGGATGGAGGCATGGAAGATATCTCTCCCCAATGCTGGAAGTGTGCATAACATTTTAGTTTCAAATTGATCAAGAAGGACTTATTCGTCTATAAGGCTCACTAAAAACTGACATCTTTGTTTTGTTTAACAAAATTTCTTATTTTTTATCCCTGGCAATGCCGTGCTCTCATGCTAGTATATATATATATATATATATATATATATATATATATAAGACAGTATTTGATCCAGTTAATCTGGAGTTGGGAACAATTCCAAGCGGAACAATTAAAATACTCAAAAATAGAATATTAAATTTAAGTAATCTTGGTCAAGAGCTTAATGCAAATAAAATCAACAGAGCAATTTTTTTTCCAAAAAATCCAACATTTGGTTACATTAAGATTTTTTAAAAATTTCATTTTCATCCAGTAAAAAAAGCATTTTTAACAGGATGGAAATGAATTTATTATCTTAATATGATCGAGTGTCGTTTTTTTTTTAAATATATATATTAGGTCAATTGTTTACCGGATTAGATATCAATCACGTGATGATCAATTGTGGTGAAACTTCTTGTTGTAAGCTACTGCTGGATACTGCTATTTGCTGGCATGAACAGACACAAGTCGTTTTCTTCGGTTTTACTGATTCATCATCCGTGAAAATTTGTTGGCTGCTGATGCTGCAAAAGGGAAATGATCTTTTATGCTTCTCCATTTCTTCCTTAAATGTAGCGGGGGTGTCTTCGTGGTGTAATGGTTAAAGCGATGGACTGCGGAATCGTAGTAAGCGAGTTCGAAATCCAGTCGCACTATTACGTTCACTTTCGGGCAAATACCCCTGGGAAAGGTATGAACTCCCTTATCCTCCCAGCTATGGGTTAAATAGTACCACTACTGTTCTTCTAGGAGAATATCTTTGGCATTAAATAATCTACAAAGGTTGATATGCCATTAAACAAAGAAACCAACCAAACCTTAAATGTAGCAAAAAAGAGTTCCCAATCGAAAGGAGACCCAACTTAAAACAAAGAAAAAAACCCATCAGTTATTTAGGCAATTACATGGGTGGGGGCTTTAGCCCTGTCGGCTGGGACTGTAGAATACACTGACAGCATCTCAGCATAGAGGTAAGACCCTCTCCCAACCAGTGTCATGGATATGACACTAAGCAATCTGATGGCGAGGCTCCAGCCTTTGGAGATTAGAGGAATGTGAAGTACTCCTTCATTGCCATTGCTCCAAGGTTCATTCTGACCCGGAGTGGTAGTACCTGATAGGGTCCTAGCCATTGGTCAAATAGAACAAATTATGAGTGCTAACAAATGACTGTTGTTACTTGTTTAATAGTAATATTTGAAACCATTTAAATGTGTGCAAAAAGGAGCTCGTTTAAGAATGTTATCAACAAAATGTGTTTAGGAATCATATATATATATATATATATATATATATATATATATTATGTATTATTATTTTCTCCTTTCGTGTTTTTCATATTAGCATTAGCTGATGGTCTTTCACTGGAGTTTGAGTGAGAGCAAGTCTCTTCAACCCTCCAGGACTCTTCTCAGTATTCTGGCCATTCTCAACAATGCTGTAGTTTGGATGGTCTCCACACGTCCTCCAACTTCCAACTTCTCCAGTCTCTTTAATAGTCCTTTAGTTACTGTAACGAATGCACCAATCACGATTGGTATAATCGTCACCTTCATGTTCCATAGTTATTATTATTATTATTATTATTATTATTATTATTATTTACTCCTTTAGATTTTTTCACATCAGCGTTAGCAGAAAGTTTTTCACTGAAGTTTGGGTGACATCAAGTCTCCTCAAGTCTCCAGGACTCTTCTCAGTATTCTGGCAGTTTTCAATAATGCTGTCGATTGAATGGTTTCCACTCTTCCGCCAACCTCCAAGTCCTCCAGGCCCTTTAATAATCCTTTACTTACTGTGCCGAAAGCACCAATCACAATTGGTACAATCGTCACCCTCATGTTCCATAGTTTTTCCAATTCTCTAGCAAAGTCGAGGTACTTATCCTTCTTTTCACATTCTTTCAGTTTTATTCTGTGGTCAGCCGGGACAGCAAAGTCGACAATTTTGTAATTTCTCTTCTTTTTTTTTTTTTTTTTTTGTTGATTATTATAAGGTCTGGTCTTCTGGCCGAGATTCGGTGATCCGTCTGTATGTCAAAGTCTCATAGGAGTTTATGTGCATCATTTTCTAGGACAAGTGCTGGGTTTTGCATATACCATTTGTTCGTATGGTCAAATTTAGGTTTCTTGCACATCTCCCAATGGATCACCTTACCCCCACCCCCAGTCGTGTCTAGTCTATTACTCCTTCTGTACTAATTTGCTGTATTCGCTTATTATGTGATTGATCGTTTCGTCTTTGTCACCGCATAGCCTGCATTTGCTATTTTGTTGTGTCTTATCTATTCTCGCTTTGACATGATTGGTTCTTATGGCGTTGTTTTGTGCCGCTATTAGAAGGGATTCTGTTTCTCTCTTAAGGTTTCCCTTTTTTAGCCACGTCCAGGTTTTCTCGTGTGAGATGTTGTTTATTAGTCGTTTAAAACGTCCACAGAGTTGTTTCCTAGTCAGTGTCATTCTGTTGTCCATCGTGTTATCAGTATTGTTTCTGATGGATGTAATCAGTCCTCGTTCGTGTTTTCCTATGTAGTCTTCGAGCCGTTGTATCGATGCGTCAGCGCTGTCTTCGATGCTGGTAAGTCCTCTTCCTCCCTTTTTTTATATATATAGTCTGTCAACGTCGTCTCTGGGATGTAATGTCTTGTGCATGGTCATTAGTTTTCTTGTACTTTGGTCCATTTGTTTAAGTTCATCTTTGGTCCACTTCAAAAAGGGTCCAGAGGGGTATAGCCCAAGTGTTTATTCCTTTGATAAGGTTAATGCAAGAGAGTTTTGTCTCGAGTAGTTTTCTAGTTCTCCTGAGATATTCTTTTTGAATTTTGTCTTTCATTTTCACTTGTTTGATGGTATCCGCCTCCAAGATGCCCAAGTATTTGTAAGTTCCGTTTTCTGCGAGCGTTCTAATCTTGTCTTGATTTGGTAGTTACATTCCGTAAGTCATATGTCGTTTCCCCTTTTCATTACAAGCATGGCACATTTTTCTATGCCAAATTCCATTCCTATGTCCTGACTGTATATTCTGACTGTGTGTATTAGTGTTTCCACTTCTTTTTCATTTTTTGCAAATAATTTGATGTCATCCATGTACATTAAGTGATTGATCTTTTCTTGCGATTTACTAAGTTTGTATCCGGCTCTGCATTTTCTGAGTATGAGGTTAAGTGGCATCATGGCAATTATGAATAGTAAGGGTGATAGTGCATCTCCTTGAATAATACCTCTTTGGATCTTTTTTCTTCCTCCTGCTGTCAATTCCACACTCCAGGTTTTCATGGTTTCAGGCAGTTTATTATCCAGCTTTGTGGAACCATATCATATGCCTTTTTGTAGTCCATCCAGACCATAGCTAGGTTTTTCCGTCTGGTCTTGGTCTCATTGAGGATGTGTTGATATATGTAAAGTAACTCTGCTGTGCCTCTGGATCCTTTGCGGCATCATTTCTGTTCCTCAGGGAACAATCCGTGGCTTGTTAGCGAGTAGTAGATCTCTTCCCTTATTTGTGCTGATAATATTTTCCACACCTTCGGTAGGCAAGTTATGGGTCTGTAATTGTTTGGAGCAGTTCCTTTGCTTGGTTCCTTTTGGATCAATGTGGTCTTTTCTTTGGTCTTCCAGTCAGGTACTTGTGCTCCTTGTAAGCATCTGTTTATTTCTAGGGCAAGTCTGTCGTGAATGGAAGTGTATTTCTTGAACCAAAACCCATGTATTCCATCATGCCCTGGTATTTTCCAGTTTGATATTTTTTTAGTGTCTTTTTGAGTAGATCGACGCATATTTCCGCTTTCGAGCCTTCTTCAAGTCCTAGTTCTTTTGTCATATTGTTTATCCATTCAGCCTTTTCGTTATGTTTTTTTGGTTGCCATATTTTAGTCTAAAATCGTTCGGTTTCTTTTGCATCCGGTTGTTGGTATATTTTTGTGTCATGCCCTCCCATTATTATTATTATTATTATTATTATTATTATTATTATTATCTTTCTTTTTTGTAAAAGCTGATTGGCTTGCTGTTGGTCAGAAAGAATTGAAAGAGTCCCTGCACACGAAGATAAATGAAAACATTGCGAAAAATGTCATCATGTTCCTGGGTGATGGCATGGGTATCAGCACAATTACCGCAGCCAGAATATACAAAGGACAACAAAAGAAAGCAGAAGATGCGGAAGACTTTAAGCTGAGTTTCGACAAATTTCCACACTTAGCTTTAGTGAAGGTAAAAAATCATTTTTATTTTATTTAGTTTCTGTGTTTAATGGCATATCAACCATTTCAGTTTTCTAATGTTAAATCCATCTTTGTAGTGGTAATGATACTATTTAACTATTTTGATTAGAGCTGACGAAACAAATCTCGGGGGTTACGAGAAATGACGAGAGTCACAAACCTGCAGAATCTCCAAAGCTGTTCTCAAAATAGAAATATTTTTGCTATCACAAAACTCTTTATTAAATCATTTAGAATCGAACCATAAAAAAATCTCTTTTTGATTAGAGCTAAAATTTTCTATCGACTGACGAAACAAATCTCGAAGGTTACGAGAAATGACGAGAAATCTCCAAAGCTGTTCTCAAAATAGAAATATTTTTGCTATCACAAAACTCTTTATTTAATCACGTTGAACCAAACCATAAGGAAACCTCTTTTTTAATTACAGCTAAAGTTGCAACTCGCAAAATATAAATAAATAAATAAATAAATAAATAAATAAAAGACTGATTTCAGTATTAATCAAACCAACAAAGGTTAGCATACTGTAAAATCAATCAATTATTCAAGCTACAATTGTTTGCAAATGTTTAACATTATTAAACTGAAACCGTATGATTACTCGCAAAAAATGGCTTCAGCTCTAAATAACCCAACAAGGGTTGACATGCTGTAAAATAATCCAAACAAACAAATAATATCTATATGCTGCTCATATCTATGCTTAGCCTACTTAGAGGGTCATTTGAATATAGTTGGTATAATGATTTTTAAAACCATCTTATTTTTCCGTGCTTTTCTCACTAAGGTTAGTCATCTTTTCTTTCGGTCATTTTTTTTACTTTATTGTTAAACTTGTTCTGTGGGAACAGACTGGATATTGTGCTAAGCATAAGAAAGAGGACGACCAATCCTTGTAGATCAAATTCATTTTCGAAGTTTCAGTGAGGTCACCTAGTGTAACACAATCTTTGAAAATAAGATGGAAGGTTGAGAGGCCGAAACAATGTAATAAAAATCTACTAAGACAAGTAAATAAAATGTACCCTGAAAATCGAATGTGTAATACATTATGCCAACGAAAGAAAAGACCACAACACTGTTTAAGTCGGCTTGAATACTTTGAAGAGATCTGGAAAAGCTAAAGAGACTTGCTGTCTCTTAGACTTCAGTGAAAACTGGTGCAAAAAAGAACTCGAATTAAGTTAGAAAGATAACTTAGACATATTGACCATAAAACAAGTAAATTAAAGACGAAAAACGAGGCCTTACACCCAAAAGATGACATGGGACGAAGTAGGGAGAGGGCACTCCAACATTGAGGATTGAGTGGATACAACTATTCAGAAATTTGAATAATACTTAAATAAGTGCAAAGATTGGTTGTTGGTTGTTTTGGCTTTATGGCATATCAACCTTTATAGGTTATTTAATGCCAAATCCATTTTTATACAAATAATGAGTTCTATTTCAAACAATTCAAACCTGCGAGTAATGGGGATGATGGAGTACACCACATTCCCCAGGTCTACAGAAGAGGAGCCTCACCACCGGATACAGTTTAGCGTCATATCCAAGAACTAAACTGCGTACTTATGTTAAACAGAATTGTTCGAAATAGAACTGTTTTGACATCTAAACTGCGTACATATGCTAAACTTAATTGTTTGAAATGGAACTGTTTTTGACATTTAACTGTGTGTAAACAAAATCTATACTCACACTAAACTGAATTTCTTGAATTAGAACTGTTTGACTGAAATGAATAGCTTGAAATAGAAATGTTTTTGACAATTGAACTGTGCTTGAAATAGAACTCATTATTCTATTTACTCAATGAAGGGGTGCTCTGCATTGCCCAAAGCTCCAGCATTACTACTACCCTAGCCAACAGTGCAAAAAAGAGCAAAGAGGAATTGATTACAACAGCAAGTAAAAAAAATAACTATAACAATTTGCTAGGATACTTAGAAGAGTCCTGGAAATCTTACCCTCCCGACTCTACCCACCCGTAAATTTTGGGTAATAAAAGAAAAAAGAAAAGAAGCTGATTATATTTTTATATATCAGCATTGTTGTTTGGTTTCTTTGTTTAATGGCATATCAACCTTTGCAGGTTATTTAATGCCAAAGCCATTCTGCTAGAAGAATAGTAGTGGTACTATTAACCGATAGCTGAGAGGATAAGGGGGTTCATACCTTTCCCAAGGGTATTTGCCCGAAAGTGGACGTAATAATACGACTGGAGTACGAACTCGCTTACTACGATTCCGTACTCCGTCGCTTTAACAAGACTGACACCACGAGGACACTCACAAGCATTGCTGTCTTTCTCTGCTCTACAACAATAGAGGACATATAATCATTACCTTCACTCCCTCTAACTCTTGCAGAAAGATCCGATGAAGGATTGTGAGAAAACGAAAGTAAAGCTGAAAATGAAATAATAATAATAATAATAATACAGTTCGACCATACAAACAAATGGTATATGCACAACCCGGTACCTGTCCTAGAAAATGGTGTCCTCGTGGTGTAATGGTTAAAGCGATGAACTGCGGAATCGTAGTACGCGAGTTCGTACTCCAGTCGCGCTATTACGTTCACTTTCGGGCAAATACCCTTGGGAAAGGTATGAACCCCCTTATTCTCCCTCCAGCTATGGGTAAATAGTAGGACGGACTAGGTTCTTCAGCCTTGGTGAGGCAACTAGTCTAGGAGAAGGAAAACTCTGAATTAAAACCTGTTAAACTCCGCTTAAAAATTGACCTTGTGTCATATCCTGCCCGAGCGGAGGGGTTGGTAAATAGTACCTGTCCTAGAAAATGATTCGCATAAACTCCTATGGGACTTTAACATACAAACGGATCACCTAATCCCGGCCAGAAGAGCACACCTCATAATAATCAACAACAAAAAAAAAAGAGAATCTGCAAAATTGTCGACTTTGCTGTCCCGGCGGACCACAGAATAAATCTGAAGGAAAGTGAAAAAAGGGATAAGTACCTCGACCTTGCTAGATAATTAAAAAAACTGTGGAACATGAAAGTAACGATTGTTCCAATTGTGATGGATGTGTTAGGAACAATAACTAAAGGATTATTAAAAGGCCTGGAGGATTTGGAAGTTAGCAGACGGGTAGAGACTATCCAAATAACAGCATTGCTGAGAACAGCCAGAATCCTGAGACGAGTCCTGGAGACTCGAGGAGACTTGTTGTCACTCAAACTCCAGTGAAAAACCATCCGCTAACACTGATGTGAAAAACTCTATAATAATAATAATAATAATACACAGCCATATACAAACTCACTGAATTCCAAGAAAAGATAAATTACCTAATGTACATGGACAACATCAAACTACCAAAAATGAAACAAAAAATTGGAAACTCTACAACATGATTGTCAGAATATACACTCATGGCATAGGAATGGAATTTGGCATAGAAAAATGCGCCATGCTAACAAGGAAAAGCGGCAAACGACACCTAACGGACGGAACAGAACTACCAAATCAAGACAAAATTAGAACGCTCGGAGGAAAAGAAACCTACAAACACTTGGGGATATTGGAAGCTGACACCATCAAACAAAAGGAGATGAAAGAAAAAATTAAGAAAGAATATTTTAGAAACAGAAAGCTACTCGATTCAAAATCATATTGCAGAAACCTTATCAAAGGAATATTTACCTGGGCTGTCCCTTCGTAAGATATTCGGGACCATTTTTGAAGTGGACCAAAGAACTTAAACAAATGGACCAAAGAACAAGAAAACTAATAACCATGCATAAGAGATGACGTTGAATGACTGTATGTATCAAGAAAGGAGGAAGAGGACTTACCAGCATTGAAGATAGTGCTGTTGCATCAAAACAACGACTTGAAGACTACAGAGAAAAGCGTTGAGAAAGACTGCTTAGAGCTACCAGAAACAAGACTGACAACTCGAGGACCAATAGAACGACAATAACTAGGAAACAAAGATACGAAGAAAAACAACTCTATGGACGTTTTAAGGGACTAATAAGCAACATCTCAAATGAGAAAACATGGACGTGGCTAAGAAAGGGAAACCTTAAGAGAGAAACTGAATCATTCTTAAAAGTAGCACAAAACAACGCCATAAGAACCAATAATATCCAAGCAAGAATAGATAAGGTACAACAAAACAGTAAATGTAGATTATGTGGTGATAGAGACGCAATGATCAATCACATAATAAGCGAATGCAGCAAATTAGCATAGAAAGAGTATAAAACTAGATACGATTGGTGAACAAGTTGATCCACTGGGAATTGTGCAAGAAATTAAAGTTTGACTATACGAACAAATGGTAAATGCGCAACACAGAATCTGTCCTCGAGAATGAGACACATAAATTCCTCCGGGATGTTAACACACAAACGGATCACCTAATCTCGGACAGATAACCATTCCTAATAATAATCAATGATAAAAAAAAGAGAACTTGCAAAATTGAGTAAAATTGAAAGAAAGGGAAAAGAAGGATGAATACCTCGACCTTGCTTGGGGAATTGAAGACCGTGGAACATGAAAGTGACCTCAATACAAATTGTAATTGGTTCTCTTGGTACAGTTACCAAAGAACTAATAAAGGGACTGGAGAACTTGGAAATAAGAGGATGAGTGGAAACCATCCAAACTACTGCATAATTGAGATCGGTCAGAATACTGAGAAGAGTCTTGGAGAATTGAGGAGACTTGCTGTCACTCAGATTCCAGTGAAAGACCACAAGGAGATCTAATTATAATAATGATGATAAAGTGAATGCAGTAAACTAGTGCAAAGAGAGTATAAGACTACACATGAATAGGTGAGCAAGAAGATCCACTGGGAATTGTGCAAGAACTTTAGATTTGACCATACGAACAAATGGTATATGTACAACCCAGAATTCGTCCTAAAAAATGAGATGCACAAAATTCTTTAGGATTTTGAGATACAATCGGATCATCTAATATCGGCCAGACAATCAGACCTAGTAATAGTCAACAAAAAAAAAGAGAACCTGCCGAATAGTAGACTTTGCTGTTCCGGCAGACCACAGAGTAAAACTGAAAAAGCGAAAAGAGAGAAGTAAGTTCCGCGACCTCGCTAAGAACTGAAAAAACTATAGAACATGAGAGTGACGGTGATACCAATTGTAATATGCGCGCTCGGTACAGTCACCAAGGGTTAGGTAAAGGGACTGGGGGACTTGGAAATAAGAGGACGAGTTGACCATTGCTGAGATCGGCCAAAATACTGAGAAGAGTCCTGGAGACTTTGGGAGACTTGCTGTCACTCAGACTCCTGTGAACAACGCGAGTTTTTCTCATCAGCAAACGCTGATGGGGAAAACTCTCAAAAGAGAAAATAATAAGTACAATTTTAATAATCTGGAACTGACTAAAAATCTAAAAAGAAGCTGTAAAACTTGAACGTAATAGTGATATAAATCCTAGTTGGGACTCTTGAAATAAACACCAAGGATCTGGAAAATAGTAAAGGATGAATTGATAGCGCCAAATCATAGCAGTACAATAATCTAGAATATTTAGAAGAGTCATAGAGAAAAACCTGCTGTCCTTCAGACTCTATTGAAAAATGATCAGTTTGAGCTGGCATGAAAAAAAAAATCAAACAATATTGTCACTATATTGAAAATAATGATGCAGGAATAAGGATTTATTGGCCGGAATTTGCGGTTAGCAGCACATATATCGTCCACAAGAGTTCTAACAGTTAGAACATAAAGCAATGTCTGTTTGAATGGTGATAATAATCTGAATTTTTGCTGAGTTAATAAAAAGAAAACATAAACAGTTCAGTTAAGTGTAATTTTTTTGCATTTTCTAATGGCTGAGACTACCAGGTATCTGATCAGTCAATTTCTTTATTATAACGAGCACTCCCCCGTTACTGGCACAGGGGTAATTTTAAGGTATAACATTTTTTTCAATTTCTTTTTTCAGGTCTTTGTATTTATTTATTCTTATGTTTTATTTAGTTGTATTTATTTATTTATCTATTTTGTTCTGTGACTGATGTATTATTTTCTGTTAGCATTGACATATAAATTAGAAGGCATCTTTTTCTTTAATAGTCCTTAATTACTATATCTGGTCTATTGGTGTTTATTGTCCTACCAGTGTGGATAGCAAAGACCTAGAAAATAGTACATACTTTTGCTTTTGTTATCAGTTCTAATTGGTCTTTACACCATTTTTCACGATCCAATATTCCATAGTATTTACATACTCTCCAATGAACATAATGTCCAATTTTATCGTGCCTTTCTTTACCTTATATTAGTAATAGGAATGAGCAACCTGACACTAAATTGTCAATGAATTCAATTATTATGCTTCTTGCTAGTTTCTCACCTCAGCCCAGGCTGGTGGTCTTTCATTGGAGCTTGAGAAACAGCGAGTCTTTCCAGGTCTCTGAAACTCTTCTCAGTATAATCTGGCCGATCTTATCAATGCCGTAGTTTGGATGGTCTCAATTCGTTCTCCGATTTCCAACTCTTCCGGCTTCCTTTACCAAGCCTTTGAGGACCGTTCTAAGTGCATCAACTTCAATTGTTATCAATTGTTATTTTTTTCAGTTCTCTCGCCAGGTCTAATCTAACTACTTGTCTTTCTTTTCGTTTTCTTAGATTTTCAGTCAGTGGCCCGCCTGGAACTATAAACTCCATTATTTGTCTGGTTCTCCCTTTTTTTTTCTTTTTTTTTTGTTAATTATCACTAAGTGTGGTCTTCTGGCTGGGGTTGGGTGACCTGTTTGTATCTGTAAATCCCAGAGTATTTGGTGTGACTCATTCTCCAGGTTGGATTCTGGTTTATGCATATACCATTTGGTAGTATGGTCAAATTACAATTTCTTGCATGGTTCTCAGTGGATTACATTCCCTACCCAATCGTGTCTAGTCTTATACTCCCTTTGCTATATTTGCTTATTATGTGATTAATCGTTTCATCTCTATCAATACATAACATATACATACTATTCTGATACATATCAATTTTCGCTTTAACATAATTAATCATTATGTTGTAAACTCACATAATAAATATGTTTATATACACATATACATGTTCATGCAGGATACATACTGACGCAATGAATAACGACGAGGGATGACTTCTTTAGAAAAGTATGTACCTCTCATTTTATTATAAGGTTCGAAAAGGGTTACTCAGGGTTTTATTGTGAGAGGGAGTTGGAGACCGAACAGAACTGCAATATATTGACCCCCCCTCCACTCTTATGGCCGTCAGCGCTGTGTCTTTCTTGTTCTCTGGGGCTGCTCATCCGGAGGCCCAGGGACCCAGCTCTCTGCTGGATGATAGCTTTCTTTACTGCATCTTATCACCAACTGGTCTCCAAAACTCCATCGGGGGTCCTGAGGGCCCCTTCGGCCGTGTAGAGCTTTCCCTACCACATCTTCTCTCCGACGTCTCTGATCCCCAATTCAATCAGGGACCCCAAGGGCCCCCTCCGCCGGGCGTGGCTTTCTGTATTACATCTTGTCTCCGACTTCTCTGGTTCAGAACTCAATCGAAGGCCCCGAGGGCCCCTTCGGCCTGGTGTAGCTTTCCCTACCACATCTCGTCTCTGACTGACTTCCTGCCTTGACCGAGTTATATAATAGTTCAACGCCCACTCAATCGCTCACTCAATCTTTGGAATGGCATGTTTGATCGTCATCAAGCGGAAATAACTATCATGCAGTTCACAGGTCACTCTCTTCCGGTGCATCAGTCTATGAGTGTACCATGGGATTTTTTTTACCTTGTCCCATTTCATCAGCCAAATCCGCCCACGCGATCTCTTTCGATTACTGGCCATTAGAATGTGTCACTTCCTTCCGGCGCATCACTTTGGAATGGCGTGTTTGGCCGGGTCGAAGGTCAAAATACAACAATTATGGCATTGCTTTGTGCTACTCGCTAACTAAACGTATGGAGAAAAAGCTTGACGTCAATTACAATAGGTATAATTGTCACCTACATGCTTCATAGTTTTTTCAATTCCCTGGCAAGGTCTAGATACTTACCCTTCTTTTCACATTCTTTCAGTTTTATTCTGTGGTCAGCCCGGACAGCAAAGTCAACAATTTAGCAAGTTCTCTTTTTTTGTTGTTGGTTATTATTAGGTCTGGTCTTCTGGTCGATATTAGGTGATCCGTGTGTACGTCAAAGTCCCACAGGAGTTTATGTGTGTTATTTTCTAGGACAAGTGCTAGTTTGCTATATTCACTTATTATGTGATTAATCGTTTCATCTCTATCAATACATAACATACACATACTATTCTGATACATATCAATTTTCGCTTTAACATTATTAATCTTTATGGCGTTACTTTGCGCTACTCGCTAACTAAACGTATGGAGAAAAAGCTTGACGGCAATTACACAAGAATGCTGAAAGCAATATTAAACAAGTCCTAGAGGCAGCACCCCACAAAGAAGCAGCTGTACAGCCACTTACAACCCATCATGAAAACTATCCAAATTAGACGAACCAGACATGCAGGTCACTGCTGGAGAAGTAGGGACGAACTCATAAGTGACATACTCCTTTTGGACTTCTTCACATGGACGAGCAAAAGCAGGACGACCAGCTACAACCTACATACAACAGCTCTGTGCCGATACAGGAGTAGCTTTGAAAAACAACCGGGAGCGATGTACGATAGAAAAGGGTGGAGAAGGAGGGTCAGAGAGATCCGCGTTGCTGTCGTGAAAATTAAAATAGGAAGTGCCCGTGGTGTAATGGTTATCGTCGTAAGAAATGGACACGGCGACACGAGTTCAAATCCTGGACGAGACCGATTGCATTTCACATAGCACTAATACCCTTGGGAAAGGTATGAATCCAATTATTCTCCCTCCAGCTATGGGTAAATAGTAGGATATAATGTATCCTCTGCAAGGCTGTCGTGGATATGAAACTAAATTGCATCAAATAGTGATGTTCCAGTCCTCGAGGAGTGTAGAGTACTCCTTCATTGCCATTACTCCCAGGTCCACTCGGACTGATAGTGCCTGTTCGGGTCCCAAATAGATCAGTTTGGAAATTATTTGTACTCAATAGGAATTATGAATAGTAACTTGTAGCTGTAATTGTTTACAAAGGATCATTATTAGTACTTAAAACCATTTAACTGCAGGCAAAAAATATCTTATTAAATAATGATTAGTATTCGATGGGAATTCTTTATATATAACTGTAAATTATATTTTGGTTTGGTTCGGTTTTATTTGGTTCGGTTTTGTTTGGTTCGGTTTTATGGCATATCAACCACTCTTGATTATTTAAAGCCAAATCCTATTTTTACATATATATTAAATATATGATTTGTAAAAATATTTTGTAGATACACACAGTTAAATGATCAAACAGTTCTATTTCTAACAATTCAATTCAACAAAGCCATTTGTTTGTACTCGGTTTAAATGTGAAACAGTTCTTTTTGATCAACAGAGAGGACCCAATCAGGTCTTACTACTCCAGTTCAGAGTGAACATGGGAGCGATGGCAATGAAGGCGTAAATTCCCCAAATCTCCAGCATTACTGGGGCCTGGCCATCTGATTGTTTAGCGTCATATCTAGGACACACGTTAGTAGAGTCTTACTCCTCTTTTAAGATGCAGTCGGTGTATTCTACAGCCCCATGCTGAATGGGTTTTGTAAAATATATGTATTAAGAATAATTACTTGAAGATATAATTGTTTACGAAGGATTATTAGTTACTTGAAATAATATTTGAGTGTGCAAATAAATGACTATTATTGAACAGAAATAATTACTTGAAATTATATTATGACAAGTATTAGGTAAGAATATAATATATTATATTACTAGAATATTCAAATCGTTTCATTTGTTTTATTCCGTTAAATTATTTTCTAATCCGAGAATTTATTAAAGATATTTTTGTATGACGGATCAATAGGATGAGCTAAACAGTTGAGCTGACAAGTGCGTAAGTTATTTAATTTGAAGAAGCCGTAGGGAGACAATTAATTACGGTAGCAGAAGTATCTTCGTTTACAAATCACATATATAATACATATATGCATAAACAGGATTCGGCATTAAATAACCCACATGCAGTAAAACAACCAACCCAAACCAATACTCTCTCTCTCTCTCTCTCTCTCTCTCTCTCTCTCTCTCTCTCCATACAACTCCAACTTTGCGTACGGCTGATACTCTATCTTCTGATATCTATACTTTGATTTAAATGCTTTGTGTACGCTGGTATTATTGTCAATCATTTTTTTCGTCTTCGTTGGGAGTCCTTCGAGGGTGAGTTACCGACACCGATATTTGTCTCTGTCTCCCACCAGACAGGATTTGACACAAGGTCCTTTTTATAGTGGGGGTTCAGGGAAGTGAAGATCAGGCACAAGCCAAGACCTGCCGTTCTGGTCTATGCTGGCCACATGCTTACTAGGTGCAATGTGAGCCAGATGACCCTGCTGGTTTTAGACTCCCTCAATATATTACGCGAGTCCGGCACGTATACCTGCTCTTAGCTTAAACTAGACCTGAGAGCCTAGTGCTATGCAATGTTTGTCAATGATGTCATCGCCCACCTGCAGATGGCCCAGCCGAAGCTGGAGGCCATTCGGCTTCGAATCTGTCCATGAACTTGAGTGCCATCCGAATGCCAGATGGTCGGTAACTAATGCCATCACAGACAGATTACATATGTTAGACTATCTTTCTCTGTCCTTATCATGCAATCCCTACACAAATATACTCACGTCTTCTCTCCTTAGTTTCTTCACTTCCAAATCCCAAGCCAGACAAAAAGATACACACATCCTTACAAAGTCTCTCTCTCTCTCTCTATCTCTCTCTCTCTCTCTCTCACACACACACACACACATACAAAGTAACCACACACAATACGCAATACACCCAAAAACAATCTAAAAGTCTGCATAAACATTTTCCTGTAAGTATTTTTGTGTAGATATTTGACTTATAGTACGTTGGTAGATCCTCTATCTTTTTCCTTCTGTGTATTCGGTGTTTGTGTATCATTGAATAATGCTAATATTGGACCTTATGGTGACTGGGAAGTGGGGATTCTACTAATTACCTCGATAATACCAACTGATGACCGGTAACACCAACCTACAACATATTGATTGTTTACTAAGGAAATGTAATTCTATTAAACAGACTTATTGCCAAGACAGAATCACACCCGATTCAGCAGCGACAGCCACGGCCTATTTATGCGGAGTCAAAATTAACAAAGGAGTTATCGGCCTTGATTCTCGAATTGCTTTTGGGGAATGCAATAATAAAATCGAAGAAAGCAAAGTGTCTTCAATTCTGAAATGGTCCCTGGAGAAGGGTGAGTTGGTTTAACTTTCAGTCTTTTATTTTATTTATTCAATTTTTTTTATACATAAAGAATATTGTTGCATATTGACCCCTGACTGAGCTGTCAATCAGAGATTGTTGGTACAGTACGCATCTGTGAAAATAAGCGAGGCAGTCATGAGATTGAACGGAAATGTGTGGGTGTTATGAAATTATATATACAGATGCCCACGAAAGAGACGGGTAGTCTCCGTCAGGAGTCAGTCTCAGCTTGCAACGGTCAGTCGAGCCGGCAGATAAGGAGCCATGGGTGCAGGAGGCCAAACGGTCCCCTGGTGAGAACCGGTTGAGTACGTCTGGTCGGAAGAGAAGACGTAAGGTCTTGAAGATAACACAACGGGGTATGGTCAAGAGAAGTTATGGGTCAGTATAGCAGTCTGTCTTCACCTCACTCTCTCCGTTTATCTCTGTCTCTCACATACCGACAGAATCTTTGACCCCTTTCAAGAATAAAGTGTGAGAGTTATATTTCTATAAGTGATATTGTCCTTCTTCCCCCATACCAATTCTTCACTCAGCATGAGTATTTAACAATATTCCGCCAGGGACATGTACACCAGGGTTGACTGACAAGTTCATTGGCTGACCAAGACACTCTCACGAAATGAAGATCATTTTTCAACATAGTCCCCTTTGCGGTACGTACACTTCTTCCATCGGTGTTGCAGTGCTTGGATCCCACTGGTAAAAAAGTCATCAATAGTACAGCGTGTCTCAAAATGATGCAACCCATTAATATGATAATGATTTATTAAGGAGGCAAGTATAATGGCTGTCATTTCGAAAACGTCATGTAAAAATGCATCCTTTGAGCTGAAATCAATGTTTTTTTTTTAATTTTTATTATATCAGCTTCCAGGATACGCAATCTTTTTTTGAGTTTCTTGTCTCAGTAAAAATAATCATTATCATGTTAATGGGTTGCATCTATTTCGAGACAGTTTTGAATGATTTTGTCTCTAAATATGAAGTGAGGCAAAATATTTTCCCCTCTTGTCCAACGGATTGTGATCGAGGATTAATAGTTGTTCTAATATACAATTTTCAAATCTGAAACAAAAAAGAAGACAACATTATTATTAGTGGAGTTATTAGCAGTCACATGAGTCCTATGTATGATGAAATTACCAATGGATATGACGTCGTCATATTAGCTTTTCAGCCGATGAACTTTTCAGCCCTCCTTCGTATACGAATGTTATACCTACATTCACCGTCAAATAAAAGTAAGTTTCATTCATTTTCTTTTCTTTTTTTTTTACTGACCAGTTACATTTCGTCCCCACAGGTATATATTGTCAATCGAATCTCTTTAGTGATTGGGATAAGGGTTAGACAAAAGAAATAAAACGGGTGGGTGAACTGTTGTCAGTTAAAGACGTGGAATATTCCGTTAACGAAATGTCAGCAGTAATTTACAAAAAGTTTATCTAAGAATGTTATATCAATCTTATATTGTATTGTATACTACGCGTATACAAATATACACGGGAACATAATCAACTGACAATGACGACTTCAATAAACGAACGAATACACTTCTTTACAAAAATATAAATCTCTCACACTTTATTTTCGAAAGGGTGATGTTCTGTTGTGTGTGAGAGATGAGTGGAGACAGGGACGGACTGTTATATTGACCCAAGTTCTTCTCTTGACCATAGCAGTATTCTTCCTCATCTTGGCTGGGGTTGCTCAACCGTGGGTCAAAAGTTGCAAGCTGGTTCTCACTTTGGCATTCCTGTCTCAACTGACCGACGACCGGGGGCACCCTGTCTATATTCTTTCTTACCGTCCACCTGCTTCCGCTCTTCTTCGGCTTATTTACACAGGTGCATCGCTTGATTGACGGCTCGGTCAAGGGTTAATATATAACACTTACATAATTACGTTAATCTTTTTGAAAATTCACCAGCCTGATAAAAGACCATTACCATGTCTAGGACACTCTCTTACCACCCGTCTCTATCATACATCGTTCCCGTGAGGTCTTCAAGGCTATACCCTGTATCGGCACAGAGCTGTTGTATATAGGTTCTAGTTGGCCGTCCTGCTTTTGCTCGTCCATGTGAAAGGGTCCACAGGAGTAAATCGCTTATGACTTCGTCCCTATTTCTCCAGCAGTGTCCCGCTTGTCTGGTTCGTCTAACTTTCCTGATGTTTTTAGGGTATTGTCTCCAGGTCTTGTTCAATATTGCTCGCAGCATTCTTGTGTAATTGCCGTCAAGCTTTTTCTCCATGCGTTTAGTTAACATCAGTGTAGTGCATCCATATAGAAGTATTGACACGATTGCTGTTTGCAAAAACTGCGTTTTATTTTATCGGTCAGGTCTGACTTGCATATAACCGATAGTCTATCGATACCAGTCCATGCCTTTGCTAGTCTTATGTTGGTGTCTTTCTCGGTGGATGAGACACTGCTTCCAAGGTAAGTGAACTTGTTCACTAGTTTCAAAGGCCCACCCTTTAGTGAGGAAATGTCACTTCTTTGATTAAAGAATATGTATTAAAAGTAAGTTTCAGTAATTTCCTTGTTTCTATTTTTAGTTATTGATTAATTTATTTGATAAACATTAATTCGATAAACATTTATATTTCAATTTCGAAAAATATGCATCAGCAATCGGTCGCTATTTTCTTAGTGGTTGGGGGATGTATGAAACAAAGGTAATGTGTGATATATGATAGTTATCATCACGAACCTACAACAATGAAGTTTAAAAACCTTTCCAATGTATTCCTGTCGTAAGACCCTTTCAAATGCATTTCTATAGTAAAACCTTTTCAAATGCATTCCAATTGCATGACCTTTTCAATGTATTCTTATTTTAAGGCCCTTTCCAATACATTTCTATAGAAAGACCTTTTCAAATACATTCATATAGTTCCCGTCTAGCTTTATATATATATCTATATATATCAAGGCAAGTTTTATTAAAGACGAGTGCTTCCTGAAAAACAAAAATAATATTTACATTGGTTATACAACCACTACACTATCTCGTCGCCTCACTTATCACCTTTCAGACAATAGCGCCATAAAACAACATTTAATTCCGATGTAAGAAAGAATAATTATATATAAGAATAATAATAAAAAAATGGTTATAAATCTGAGAAGAACAATGCATAAAAAATTTAAAAAACAAACATAAATAAGATATTTAACACAGGCACCAACATACTAAATATCTTTAATAACTAAAATCATTAACTCTATTTGTAAACCTTTCCAAACGAACGTTTTAAAACAAAACGCTGAAAACGTTCCAACCGACAACTTCAAACAAAACGCTACGAATAATTAAAACAATAAAAACTCAAACTGTCAACTCAAACCTTAACCCTAACCCTACACTACCCCTGATGACGATCAAAAGTATGGTTGAAAGCGCTCGGGCAGAAGATATAGGACAATTCCTTTACTACTTGGATGCCAACACAAGAAAAATAGCAAGAAGACTTGAAAAATTACAATTAAAAATAATAAATTATGTTCCATCGTCTTTAATAAAATTTGCCTTAATAACAACTGGCTGCTTAAATATACACTCTTCAATATATATATATATATATAGTCATCCACAGACAGACTGTTTCGTTCTATCAGAACTCTTCAGTGTGGCTATACACGCTCAAAGCCGGGATCGAAACCCGTCCAACTTTACGTTAGACTAAGTTTCAGACCTCTCGGCCACCGAGGGAATTTCTAAGGTATTTATTTAGCAACAGCAGCAGCAGCCGTTTGTTTACATTTTTAATACCCTATCGGCTACCAGAGTGCTCAATTCTTTTGAAGAGCTTTGCATTTATATTCCATCAGTAAAAAGTGTTACCATTCTTACGAGAGGATATAGATAAAAGAAACTATGTTTTATAACGTCTTGTATGTGTTTCTTCCAGGCAAGTCAGTGGGTGTGGTTACCACCACAAGGGTAACACACGCAACCCCTGCTGGGACCTATGCTCACTCACCTAAAAGAGACTGGGAATGCGACTCAGATATACCGAATGGTACGTTATCCTTGTGTAAAGACATTGCTCGGCAATTGGTGGAAGATAATCCAGACATTCAGGTATGTATCCTGGCCAACTCTCCGCCAGGGACAAGATATGATACAAGGTCAATTTTGAAACGCAATACATCTGGTCTGAATTCAACGTTTTCCTTCTAGATCCTTTGCATTACCAAGGCTAAAAGAGCCCAGTCTGTCCAAGTAATCAACTATAGCTGGGATAAAACAGATGGGAGAGGGAAAGATAAAAGAAATATGGCGGCTAGGTAAATAACTTATCTGTACACAGAAAAATTCTCACGATAAACATGACCTCGTGTTACGTCTTGTTCCGGTGAAATTCTGCGTAAACTGATCACTGGGATGTTTTTTTTTCTATTTTTATTAATTCACTGAACTGTTGAAAAATATGTTAGGTCTTAATTTCTTTGTTAAATGGCATATCAACTTTCAAAGGTTATTTAATGCCAAAGTCATCTTAGATGTTGAACAGTAGTGGCACTATTTGACCCCGGCCCATTGGCCTTGTTAGTAGAGTGTTCGCCAGGGCCCGTACTGACTAAAGATAAGGTTGGTTTAGGTTTCATGGTTTAGAATGACATGTCAACCTTCGTGGGTTATTAAATATCACAGCCATCTTTCCAGAAGAACAGCAGTGTACTATTTAACCCATAGCTGGGAGGATAAGGGGGTTCATACTTTTTCCAAGGGTGAACGTAATAGCGTGACTGGAATTCGAACTCGCGTCCTACAATTCGGTAGTTCAGCGTTTTAACCATTACACTACGAGGACAACCTAAAAATAAAGATTTGTATAGTTTATATTATGACTTAAAACGTAAAATAAAAACACATAAAAATACAGTATATAGACAAACAGAAGGACATGTTTGCTCAGAACAGACGAATATGTTCGCACAAAAATGTAAACAGGCTTGATGGTTGGTTGGTTGGTTTGTTGGGTTTTATGGCATATCAACCTTTGTAGGTTATTTAACGCCAAATCCATTTTTATGTAAATAATCTGTTCTATTTAAAACAATTCAGTTTTGCATAAGTACAGTTTAATGGTCAAAAACATTTCCATTTCTAACTAATCAAGCAATTGTATGTAACAATTCGGTTAAGTGTAAATACAGGTTTAATGTCGAAAAACAGTTCTATTTCAAATAATTCAGTTAAGCATATGCACGCAGTTTAAATGTAAGTACGGTTTAATTGTAAAAGTCATTTCTATTTCAAACTATTCAGTTTTACTCAAACAATTCATTTTAGCATAAGCATGCTGTTAATTCTATTTAACCCATAGATAAGACTCTTATCAGGTGCTACCACTCCGGGCCAGAGTGGACCTGGGAGCAATGGCAATGAAGGGGTACTCCGCATTCCCCAAAGCTCCAGCATTGCTGGAACCTCACCATCAGATTGTTTAGTGTCATATCCAGGACACTCGTTAGGGGGGTGTTACCCCTCTGAAGAGGTGCAGTCGGTGTATTCTACAGCCCCAGCTGACTGGGCAATAAACAGGCTTGAGGCGAAAATATGCTCACATTAGAAAAAAATAAAATTATAAACAAACACGCATTTCACTAGATATTTCTCTGTAACGGCACGAAAAACAGTAAATTGAACTCGAGATGTAACTTACTTTCTGTCATTATAATATATTATGTCATGTTATATTTAGATATTGAGTAGTTGTTTAAGCGTAGATACATAGATAGATAGATAGATAGATAGATAGATAGGTTTGGTTTGGTTTGTTGGGTTTTATGGCAAATCAACCTTTGTAGGTTATTTAACGCCAAATCCATTTTTATGTAAATAATCTGTTCTATTTAAAACAATTCACTTTAGCATAAGTACACAGTTTAATTGTCAAAAACATTTCCATTTCTAACTATTCAAGCAGTTGTATGCAACAATTCAGCTAAGTATAAATACAGTTTTAATGTCGAAAAACAGTTCGATTTCAAAATAATTCAGTTAAGCATAAGCACGCAGTTTAAATGTAAGTACGGTTTAATTGTAAAAGTCATTTCTATTTCAAGCTATTCAGTTTTACTCAAACAATTCATTTTAGCATAAGTATGCTGTTAATTCTATTTAACCCATAGATAGGGCCCTTATCAGGTGCTACCACTCCGGGCCAGAGTGGACCTGGGAGCGATGGCAATGAAGGGGTACTCCGCATTCCCCAAAGCTCCAGCATTGCTGGACCCTCACCATCAGATTGTTTAGTGTCATATCCAGGACACTCGTTAGGGGGGTCTTACCCCTCTGCAGAGGTGCAGTCAGTGTATTCTACAGCCCCAGCTGACTGGGCAATATAGATAGATAGATAGATAGATAGATAGATAGATAGATAGATAGATACGAATATATTTGTGTGTTTGTATATATGCTACAATTATTTATCTATATTACGCACTCATAAATAACACGTACCATTAACTTAGGACCACCAACTTCAGGAAAAAGAAAGTATGTATAGTACACACTGTTTTCTAGAATTTGTAGCAGCTAAATTGGACTAGAATTTAGCTTGCCCAGTCAGCTTGGACTGTAGAATACACCGACTGCTTCTCTGCAGAGGGGTAAGAACCCCCCCCCCCCAACCAGTGTCCTGGATATGACACTAAACAATCTCATAGTGAGGTTCCAGCAGTGCTGGAGCTTTAGGGAATGGAGAGTACCCCATCATTGCTATTGCTTCCAGGTCCACTCTGGCCCGGAGTGGTAGCACCTGATAGGGCCCTATCTATGGGTTAAATAGAACTAACAGCATTCTTATGCTAAACTGAATTGTTTGAGTAAACTGAATACCTTGTAATAGAAGTGTTTTTGACAATTAAACCGTACTTACATTTAAACTGCGTGCTTATGCTTAACTGAATTATTTGAAATAGAACTGTTTTTCGACATTACACTTAACTGAATTGTTACATATAACTTCTTGAATAGTTTGAAATAAATGTTTTTGACTTATACTTATACTGTATACTGTATACTTATGCTAAAGTGAATTGTTTTAAATAGAACAGATTATTTACATAAATAACCAACAAAGGTTGATATGCCATAAAACCCACCAAACCAAACCAAACTAGAATTTAGCATTTATTCAAATTTTATCGAAATATAAAAATTTATATAGTCTACATTAGATCGTTAAAACACAAAATTACACGGTATTAAGAGCAAACACACGGACATGTTCACACAAAAGTGCAACAAACTTGCGGCGTAAATAAGCTCACTTTAAGAGAACCCAAATTATAAACAAACACACATTTCGGTGAGTATTTCTCTGTAACGGTGTACAACACATTAGTTTGGATAAAAGATATCACTAACTTTCAGCCATTCCTTCTTGAATATGTCATAGCATGTGACCGGGGAAAAGCCAATTATATGGTTTTCGTGTATAATACGCCTACCCAATTATTGGGCTGAAAAATGTAGGAAAATATTGCGTCTTATACACACTTCATAGATTTTATTCATACCGACGTTTAGATGGCTATTTGAAAAACTAAAAAGGAATTAAAATTTGACTCTTTTTTTTATAGGTTATACTTGGTGGTGGTCGTGAAAAATTCCTCCCTCAAGAAATGCGCGACCCTGAATATAAACACTTAAAAGGAAAAAGAAAAGACAAAAAAAATTTAATTGAGGTAAAATTCAATTATAAATACTTTTATTTCTTTTCTTCAATTTTAAGGTTATAATTTGAGAATTGGTGGCTGGGATAATCAGTTGTCTTCTAAACGGATGAACGGATGGTAGACAAACTATCAGATGTTTCGAACCGAATTCGTCTTCTTCTTCGTCTTCTTCTTCTTCTTCTTTCAATCTATCTATTTATTTGTTTGTTTGTTTGCTTCTTCTTCTTCTTCTTCTTCTTCTTCTTCTTCTTCTTCTTCTTCTTCTTTCTATTTGTTTTTGTTTGCTTCTTTTACTTTCTTCTTCTTTATTTTTTCTCTTCTTCTTCTTCTTCTTCTTCTTCTTCTTCTTCTATTTATTTATTTTTTTGTCTGTTTCTTTTACTGTTGATTTTTTAGTTTCGTTTTTTTTTACGTTATTATTTTTCTTTTTGTTTTGTTTCGCTTTTCTTCTTTTTTATTTATTTATTTATTTATCTATTTACTTATTTATGGCGGTTTTTGTTTTTTTTTTTTTTACTTTTTAATCTATTTTTTAAAATTTCACTTCTTGTTTGTTTTTTTTTTGGGGGGGGGAGTAGGGTTGTTTTTGTTTTCATTTTTGTTATCGTTTTTTTTTTCTTTTCCAGTGTTTTCTTTTGGGTTTTTTTTTGTCTTTTTAATTTTTTCTATTTAAGATTTTTTGGTTTTTTATTTTATGCCTTTTTTTTTCTTTTGTCTGTTTTGTTTTTTGGATTTTTAAAGTTTTGTTTTTTCTGTTTTTTTAAGTGTTCTTTTTAGTTTTTGTTTGTTTTTTGCATTTTTCTTGTTATTTTGCTGTTTATTCAGGTAGGGGGTTATATAACAGGGTAATGCTTACCTACAACTTGGAGAAGGGAAAATATACAAAAGAACACAGGGCTATCACATGTGATGCAATTGTTCGCAAGCTAGATTAGCAAACCGTTATTCATAAGTTCGAGTCTCAAAGGTTGCTCCATATTTCCGACCTTGTACTACACCAAAACCAAGCTTAATAAATAATTGTACAAAAAAAGACATGGGCACTTCTGGTTAACCAGCTAGATTAGCAAATCATCGTTAATGACTGAGAGTCTCAATGGGTGCTCCATACTTTAAGCCTTCTTCCACAACTTAACTAAGCTTAGTAAGTAACTATTCAAAAAGAATATATACTTAGATTGGTCCCCATTTAAGCAAAGGCAGATACTGGAAGCAAACTGATGCCTGTTTGTCATATCGAAGCAAAGTTTAGTAAGTAACTATTCAAAAAGAATATATACTTAGATTGGTCCCCATTTAAGCAAAGGCAGATACTGGAAGCAAACTGAGGCCTGTTTGTCATATCAAAGCAACGTTTAGAAAATAATTTATCAACTATGCGAAAGAGGATACTGAACAACAGACTTGAAACAGAATAACTTGAGGACATCCTAACAATATCATTCATTAATCGTTAAAAATGGTATGGCATTCTGTTTTTATTTCTTAACTTGGTTTTGCTTCAATGTCACCTCGCGTCACTACCGCATTCGATGTCTCTATTGTGCAACAAATTATCTTGCTGTAATTATATATCACATTTAATGTCATCTTTAATTACAGTTAATTATCTCTTAATCCACCGGTAATTACTCTAAGTGACAAGTGAGCTCATGTATACAACTTGCTAATTGATAATATCTTTAGTAACCAATAGTTTGATGAATTCTTAGTTGAGTTTAAATTAATATTGTGGTTTACACGTGTTGCTAATGTAAGAGGCAGGTTAGGTTTTGCTTCTTTGTTTAATGGCATATCAACTTCCATAGGTTATTCAATGCCAAAGCAACCGTTGGAGAAGAACAGCAGTAGTTCTATTTTACACACACACACACACACACACACACACACACACACACACACACATATATATATATCATCATCATCATCATCATGTCGTGCCGCCAGCAATGATATCCCTGACCCTCTCTCGCCACTTCTCCCTATCACTCATCGCCTCCGGCAGGTCTTCAGGGCTACATCCTGTGTCCTCACATAGTTGTTGTAAGTTCGAGCTGGTCGTCCTGCTTTTGCCCGGCCATATGTGGGGGTCCATAGGAGTACATCACTTATGAGCTCGTCCTTGCTTCTCCAGCAGTGTCTCGCGTGTCTGGTTCGTCTAACTTGTATAGTTTTCGTGATGGGGGGCAAGTGTCCGTATAGTTGGTGTCTCGTGGGATGTTGTCGCCAGGACTTGTTCAATACTGCTCTCAACATTCTTGTGTAGTTTCCGTCTAGTTTTTTCTCCAGCCGTTTAGTTAGCGTCCATGTAGTGCATCCATATAGTAGTATCGACACAACCGCTGCCTGGAAGAAACTGCGTTTCATTTTATCGGTTAGGTCTGATTTCCATATGATCGAGAGCCTATCGATAGCTGTCCATGCCTTCGTTAGCCGTGTGTCGATGTCTTTTTCGGTTGATAAGACGCTATATATATATATATATATATATATATATATATTATGACAGTGTTGGTCGTCACTAAATCACTTTGTGGGTATGTGTCGAACCAAAAGCTATATAATATGGAGAGTGCTCAATATCTGGGATAGAGCTATTATATAAAAATAATGATAATAATGAATATATTTGATATATATATATATAATTCATGGAATATAGACTGTGACCCCTGGGTTTCATGGAGTTTTTTGCAAAACAACAATCATCAGGCAGTTAAGAAAATGAAATGAATTGAAAATCGAAAAAATACGAAAAAATACAGACAAAAACCGTTGGGATTTCGTATAAATGTTTACGTATGGTTGTAAATATGTGAGTGTATGTGGGTGTGTGCGTATGTGTGTATGTGTTATAGTTACGTATGGATGCGTGTTTTTATGAGGTTAAGCCAGACTACAAACACAGCGCATTGTGTAAGCGGATGTGAATTCGTGAGTGTCTCTTAATATTTCGCGACATTATTTTATTTCTGTATGTGGGGGTGACTATAGCTATGGAACAAAACATCATCATTGCATGTGTGTATGTGTGTGTATGTGTGTGTGTGTGTGTGTGTGTGAGTGTGTTGTAGGTCTAAAATAAGAATAAAAAATATATTTTAAAATAGGTAGGTCCACAGAGATTTGTATCTTTTTTAATTCATTTATTTTTGGAGTACTTGTGCAAACAAGAGTGAGTTCAAGTTTCATTGAGTACCCCATTAACAAGGCCTTATGCCATATATGTACTCTGACGAAAGCAACAAGCTGGCAACATACACATATACAACACGTATGTAAGAACAAAATAAATAAATAAATTCAAAAATACAAATCACTTCGTGGACCAACCTATTTAAATAATATATATATATATATATTTAAATAATATATATATATATATACCAACTTCTCCGCACGATCAAGAAGTGACATAAGGTCTTTTTTTAACAAGACTTTATCAGGTTTTTGAATTCAGAGTTTTCCTTCTCTTAGAACGGTTGTCATAACAAGGTTGAAGAGCGCAGTCTGCTCGATTATTTTCCCGACAGTTGGAAAGAGAATAGTTAGATTCATACCTTTCCCAAGAGTTTTAGCCTTATGCGAACCGTAAACAGTCACATCCAGGATTTGAACTCGGGTCACTGTGTCCATTTCCTACAATAATAAGCATTATAGCACGAACGCCTCCATAACTAGGGGGATAGGGGATTTTATGCCTTTCCAAAGGATATTAGTCCAAAAGTGAATGTAATCACGGGACTCGAGCACTTTAGTCAAGCAATATGGACAACAATAACAAACAATAATAAACAATAATAAACAGTAGCAAAAACAGATTGATATCCATAGTACAAATATCTAACAGAACAATAGATATTACAGTTTTACAGGTTTCTCGTTGTTTAAGTCCCTATTACCATTATACAGTCACCCATTTACATACTGAACAGCCTAATCGTTACTTAATTCCAGTAATCAGACTATCTTGTGGTTTAGTTTGATAAGGTTTTGTGGCATATCGACCATTGTAATGTAATGGTTATCATCACAGGATATGGACACGGCGAAATGAGTTCAAATCCTGGGCAAGACTCATTGCATTTCACATAGCACTAATACCCTTAGGAAAGGTATGAATCCAATTATTCTCCCTCCAGCTATGGGTAAATAGTAGGGCAGACTAGGTTCTTCAGCCTTGGTGAGGCAACTAGTCTAGGAGAAGGAAAACTCTGAATTCAAACCTGTTAAAACTCCGCTTAAAAAATTGACCTTGTGTCATATCAAGTCCGAGCGGAGGGGTTGGGTAAATATGATCGACCATTGTAGCTTATTAAATGCCAAATCCTCTTTATACATGAATATTAAAAATATATGATTTGGATTGGTTTGGTTTTATGGCATATCAACCATCATAGGTTATTTAATACCAAATCCTCTTTATACATATATATTAAATATATGATTAATATTTTTAAACGAGCCTGAGCTCATTTTTTTCACGCAGTTAAATGGTTTCACTTATTTCTATCTAAAACGAATACACAAAATGACAAAATAGTTCTACTTCAAATAATTCTATTTAGCATAAGTACACATTTTCTTGTTTACGCTCAGTTTGTTATTTGTTTAAATAGTTTTTTGTTGATACCCTGTTAAATGATCAAACAGTTCTATTTCTAACAATTCAGTTTAGCATGTCAACAAAGTTAAATAGTTCGAAGTATTGCTATGTATCACAAACTATTCAATCAAACATTAGTCGTTTGTTTAAACACAATTAAATGATCAAACAGTTCTATTTCAAACAAATCAGTTTAGCTTAAGTACAGACTTTTCTTTACACACAGTTAAATGTAAAAACAGTTCTTTTTCAAGCAATTCAGTTAAGCATGCGTAAACAGCTTAAAAGTCGAAAGTTCAATTTGACCCATAGACAGGACCCAATCAGGTGCTACCAATCCGGGCCAAAGTGGAGTTGGGAGCGATGGCAATGAAGAGGTACTCCGCATTTCCCAAAGCTCCAGCATTACTGAAGCTTCACCATCAGATTTCTTTGAACCATATAAGGACACTCGTTCTGCAGAGATGCAATCAATCCTGTCGACTGGACCGCCAAACCTTTTCAAATGTGAAAACAGTTCTATTTCTAACAATTCAGTTTAGCATGAGTACGCAGTTTAAATGTCAAACAGTTCAATTGAGTTCGAACTCGCTTACTTCGAAGCCCTAGTCAAGCACGTTAACCACTACGCCAGGAGGACTCCGCCCCTCCCTGCCGCCAAGAGATACAGCGAACCTTTTGACTCACTTGGCTATATTCATATTTTATTTATTCTCGTTAAAGATAAAAGTGTAATCATAAATTAATTTGACTGACCGTTGTTGAGGGTGACTCGAAGGCTCCATTATCAATAGCAACTACACCGAGGTGAAGGGGAGGACGCTACTCCTTTCCCTGGATTGCTCCACTCACCCTAGATCCGTACCTTATAAGGCTGAGTGTTAAGCAAGGAGGCAATAAGTACTTTGGTATGACTCGACCTGGGATTGAACCCCAGTATCCCGGATACTCTATTAACTATGCCAACTATCTGAGTATCGATTGCTGACCTTTCGGCCGATCTGTCCCGGTTAGGTGTCCCTATATTCCCACTCTTATCCGTGGAGTAGTTGTTCCCGATGTTTCACGCAAAGTCGAACGCACCCGTCAAACCATATATATATATATATATATATATATAATGTGAAAAACAAAGTAATCCCAAAGTGAAGAATTTACTGCGAAGGAAAGTCGACGTTAAACGTTTCGGTTTTAATGAACCTTTATCTGGACTTTAGAATGATATTACCCAGTGTTGATACTGTTGGATTCCTTTCCATTATATATATATATATATATATATATATATATATATATATATATATATGTATATATAGGGGGTACTTTAAACCAAATCTCTCATTGGCCCAGTATCCTGGTTTGGTCGTACAGGCACAATTCATGTAGCATTAGTCTAATCGCCTGCGGCTACAGAATACACCAAATGCATTTCTGCAGATGGGTGAGACTCCTCCAACGAGTGTCCTGGTTATAAAACTAAACAATCTGATGGTGAGGCTCCAGTAATCCTGGAGCTTTGGGAATGCGGAGTATCACTTCATTGCCATTGCTCCCAGGTCCACTCTGGCCTGGAGTGGTAGCACCTGATAGGATCTTATTTATGGGTCAAATAGAACTAAACTGAGTATTCATGTTAAACTGAACTGTTTGAAATAGATCTGTTTTATATGTATACAAATGGATTTGGCATTAAATAACCCACAATGGTTGATATGCTATAAAACCCAACCAAACTAAAACTTGCCCAGTTGGCTGGGACTGTAGATTCCCTGCAGAGGGGCAAGACCCCCCACCACCACCAACGAGTGTCCTGCATATGACACTAAACAATCTAATAGTGAGGTTCTAGTGATGCTGGGACTTTGGGAAATGCAGATTACCCCTTCATTGTCATTGCTCCAAGGTCCACTCTGTGGTTAAATAGAACTAAACTGCATACTTATGCTCAACTGAATGGTTTAATATAGAACTGTTCTGACATTTAACTGTGTCTCAACAAAATCTATACTTATACTAAACTGAATTGTTTGAATTAGAAATGTTTAACTAAACTAAATACCTTGAAATTGAAATCTTTTTGACAATTAAACTTTATATTTATGTTAAACTGAATTGTTTGAAATAGAACTGTTCATTTGTATAAAAAATGGATTTGGCATTAAATAACTTACAAAGGTTGATATGCCATAAAACCCAAGCAAACAAACAAAAACCCCAGCAAATCATTTATATTTAATATATATATATATATATATAAGATTTGGCATTACAGTAGTTGATATGCCATAAAACCCAACCCAGCCAAATCATGTCTAATATATATGTATATAAAGGATTTGGTTGATATGCCATCAAACCCAACCAAACCAAATCCTATATATTTAATATACCTGTATAAAGAGGATTTGGCATTAAATAACCTACAGTGTTTGATATGCCATAAACCAAACAAAACCAATCATATAGAATATCTTGTAGAGTAATAACTTTAAAGAGCCTATCCCTTTCCCTGGTTTGAATTCAGTTTTCCATCGCTTATACCGGTTGCTATACCGAGATTAAAGAAGACATTCTACCCTACTATTTGTCCATTGCTGGCGGGAGAATAGTTGGATTCATACTGTTCCCCGAATAGAAAAGTTTGCAAGAAAAAGTGCTGGACGCTAATACAGCACAGCAGGTATGCAACCGAGAAAAATATCAAATTATGAACAATAAAACACGTTTCTTTAGGTTTCGTGTCGTATTTATTAGGCATATATATTTCGAGTATGTTGAACTGTTATCATATTTTCTGTTGTTAGAGATGAATTTATAGTAATACCATCTAATTTCCAACTCATAATGTGTAAAATCACGTTGGACATACATACAGAGTGTAAGACTATATATATATATATATATATATATATATATATATATAAATTTCAGTTATTTTCTTTGTTTTTTAAAACTGTAATCTTGCATTTTAGTCCCAAAAATTATATATATATATATATATATATATTGTACTTTTCTGGAGATATTTTCTCGGCGCTATATTTCTTTTGTCTTTCCTTCCCTAACCACTAAGAAGATGGCGATTTACAATCGATAAATAATTGTTGTGACTTAAATGCATGATTACAGTTTAAAAAAACAAGAAAATAGCTCAAATACACACACACACACGCACACACACACACACGCACATATATATATATATATATATATATATATATATATATATATATATATATATGTATATATATATACAAAGTCCAACTTGATTTTCCATATGGTGAATTAAGAGTAGAATTACACTTACAAATACGTAGATTGTCTTTGGTCGTGCATTGTTTACTAAAATATATGTCTTGCAAATTTTTGTCACTTTTTTGTTCTTACCAAGGTGTCGCTTCAATGAGATCCTACCTTGTTTCACTGCCGTCTCAGATATCTTATTTGTGCCGTAACAATTGTCTATACGCTTTTAAGCCATTGAAGCGCTTGAATTACAGATTACAAAAGAGACAAAAAGAAACTGTTACGAAAGTAAGATAAATATCATAGTGAGGTATACATACTGAGTATATATATATATATATATATATATATATATATATATATATATATGCATATTTGTGGTTTATATATATATATATGCATATCTGTGTGCGTTTGGGGTCCTATTTAACTATTTCTTGAAATTACTCATTCTTTTCTCTCATAGAGACATAGTTGCCGTCATTTGGATTTGACATTTATTCTCTTTGTCAATCTCATTTCCTTGCCATTCTTTCACGCACCTGCTCGCTTGAACATGATTCACAATTTGCCCAGTCAGGTAATTGACTTTCAACTTTTTTAGGCACCAAAATGGATCTTTTGAATTTACTTTCATTTCCTCTCCGTTATTACTTCTCTGTATTTTAAAGATGAGGGTCAATACTGAGGGTGGGAGACTGAAAACAACTGTTACGAGGGTAGCATGAATGTTGTAGTGAAATATTGCTCAATATTGTAGCAGCAGAGATGGCATGATAAAAAGGTTAATGTTGAAATGAATTATAAATAAAACAAGCAAATAGTAGAACAAACAACAGGAGGTTGAGTTGAAACATATTGTCTTTATATATATATATATATATATATATAGCAGGACGACCAGCTCGAACATGCATACAGCAGGTATGTGAGGATACGGGATGTAGCCCTGAAGACCTGCCAGAGGCGATGAACGATAGGGAGAAGTGGCAAGAGAGGATCAGGGATATCCGTGCTGGCGGCACGACATGATGAATGATGACAGTGTATGAAATTGTTGTAGCACTCGTTTTAAATGCTTACTTGCGTAAGTCCAGAAATTCCTTGAAATAAAAAACTTATTTGCTATCATGAAATTTTTTGAGTTGATTGATTTTAATTCATTTGAGAATTGTAGCTGAAGTGCTGGGAATTTCGTTTACTAGCTTTTTGGTGGTAAGATAGGGAGTTTTTTTTTCCTGAAACTATGACACGCGTTGGTCTTTTTCTATTTCTAGAGTTAGTAATAGAAGTGGGTTAGAGATCATGAAAAAACTTTTGACTGCAACCAATACCTTAGGCTCTGTGAACAAAACGATTTAATGATATTTTTTTGTCATTGATATATTAAATAATTCGATCTGAGTATAAAACTACAAGCAGAACTTCGCTAATTCGACAAGATTAGGAACAGCAGGCATATTTCTGAAATATGGGGGAGGGGTTTTTCCTTACTTTATGCTTTTTTTTCTTCTTTTCTCTTCCTTCTAAGGGGGTGTCCTCGTGGTGTAATGGTTAAAGCGAGTGACTGCGGAATTGTAGTAAGCGAGTTCGTATTCCAGACGCACTATTACGTTCACTTTCGGACAAATACCTTTGGGAAAAGTAGGAACCCCCCCTCATCCTCCCAGCCATGGGTTAAATAGTACCACTACTGTTCTTCTAGAAGAATAGCTTTGGCGTTAAATAACCTACAAAGGTTGATATGCCATTAAACAAAGAAACCAAACCAATCTTCCTTCTAACTATTTTTTCTTTTCCGATACTTCTTTTTTTTTTTTCTTTCGTAATTTTCTTCCCTTTCTTTAAGTGGTAAATATGATCCACAGAGAATTATGCAAGATATTAAAATTGGGCAATACTACCAAATGGTATATACACAAACCAGAATGTGATTGCAAAAGGCCTGTTTGTTGGTTGTGTTTTAATGTATGTTAACCATTGTAGGGTACTTAATGCCAAAGCTTCTTTTTACCTACTGAATACGTATGATTTGTAAATACGAGGATCATTAAATAAGTTTCCAGACTTTTTTTTCGTATTAGCACTTTTATTGATAGTACACACATGAAACTCTAGTCCCCTAGTAATCTCCTCCGGCTGCAATGTACTTGTTGTACCGTTCTAACAACTTCTGGAAGGCCCCATGGAAGTCCTCATGTGTGAGCGTCACAGCCTCTTTCATCTCCTCAGTTGTCTCATAACGACAGCCTCTGAGCTTAGGGAATAACAAAAAGTCACAGGAAGCAAGGTCTGGACTATAGGGAGGGTGAGGAACTGTCTTGATGCCCATCTTGGTCAAATAGTCTCAGACAAGGATGGAGTTGAGGACTGGTGCATTGTCCTGGTGGAAATGCCACTGACCAGATTTGAAGAGTGCTGGCCTCTTCCGGCGGAATCTCTTCCTGAACTCCCTTAAAACCTTAACATAGTAACCCTAACCCTAACCGTTTGGCCAATCAACTGTGGTCTATTGACTTCCTTACCCCTCCCACACCTCTCATCATCCCTCCTAGACTCCCTGCCTTCCTTGAATCTCTCATAGCACTCAAAAACTGATGCTCGATTCGTGCAAGATGGTCGAAAAGCAGCCTGAAGCATTCCATACGTTTCTGTGGCATTTTTCTAAGTTTAAAACAGAATTTTATTGTATATCGTTCTTCTAAACTGTCCTCACGTCCAGATTGCATTTTTGAAATTCACCAGCTGTGACTATCAGGCTTTAGTAGGGTGTATTCCAATTGCTGCTGTAGCTGTTCATTTGAAGCTGAAATCATAAAAATTGGTCAGTCATCTCATAAGATGTCTAGCAATAACATAGTGAATTTTCAAGATTCTACGACAATTTTAAATGTTGGTACAAAAAAAAGTCGGGAAACTTATTGAAACAGTTTTTGGTTAACAATTTTTAGATAAGGCAGAGCTAAATTTTTTACACACAGTTAAATTGTTCCAAATATTACCATACAACACCTATTGTTTTAATTGCATACAGTTTCAAGTATTTCTGTATAACACATTGTTTTATTTGCACACAGTTTATGAATTCAGCTGTATCATTCGTTTGCACACAACTAATTTAAGTATTAATTAAGTATTGCTATGTAATGTTAATAATTTAACTTAACATTTATTTGTTTGCACAGAGTTAAATGGTTTCAAGTATAGAAAATGATTAAACATTTCTATTTGACCCATGCATGGAACCCTAACAGATACTACCTGTCTGGTACATAGTGCACCGGGACTTAATGGCAATGAAGGGGTACTCCACATTCCTCAAAACTCCATTGTAAATGAGATTTATTGTGAAAATGCATTACAAATGGTTTTTACAATAAAAATGCATTGCAGATGATTTTTTTATACAAATGCATTGCAAAGGGTTTTTACAATTCAAATCAATTACAAATGATTTTTATTATGAAAATTTATTGCAAATGTTTTTTTTTTATAAAAATGCATTTTTACAATAAAAATGCATTGCCAATGATTTTTACAATAAAAATGCATTGCAAATGATTTTTACAATAAAAATGCATTGCAAATGATTTTTACAATAAAAATGCATTGTATTATGATTCTTACAGTAAAAATGCATTGCCAACTATTTTTACTATTAAAATGCATAGCAAATGATTTTTACAATAAAAACGCATTGCCAATGATGAAAATGCATTGGAAATGATTTTTACAATGAATATGCATTGCAAATGATTTTTACATTGAAAATGCATTGCGAATGATTTTTACATTGAAAATGCATTGCGAATGATTTTTACAATGAAAATGCATTGCAAATGATTTTTACAATGAAAATACATTACAAATGATTTTTACAATGGAAATGCATTACAAATGATTTTTCTAAAAAAGGCATTGCAAAAGATTTTACTAAAAAAATGCAGTATAAACGATTTTATTACAAAAACCAATTGGAAATGATTTACTATAGAATTGCATTACAGAAGATTTTACTATAAAATGCATTGTAAATGATTTCACTATAAAATTCACTATTTTAGAAAAGGTATAGAAAATCAGGAAGCAAGGGATTGTTTGTGTCCAGAAATTAAAAGGACTGCTTCTAATAGAATAGGGCTATTATATTTATCATTAATCTATCGAAAAATTTACAACAACTCCGCCGACTTTAGCAGTCCAATATCTGCTCTTGAATTTTCTGTAACCCAGTGGTTATCTTTACCTGGTTCTATTGTATTTTATTTGTCGATGTATGCTTTTAATTAGTGTCCCTTGTCGTCACACACACTAATAACAGTTTTTAATAGTCTGCACCCGTTGAGCCCCGAGTAAAGGGTCCAAATGTGAAGACCTGTCAAATTCATTTAACCTCCCATTGTCAAATAATGTAACACAATACATTTTTTTCTTTTCTGTAGCATACAGTCTCGGGGCCTTTGTGGAACCCGCGGACTTTTCAGACATCCGGTCTGCGATTGTTTTGTTAGTAAAGTTCTATCAACATTTCGCATTTAACTTCCATACTATCTCTATAATGGAGAGCAGGCGAGGGGTTCTCTGCCAGTTTTGACTGGCCCCTAAAATTTACAGCTAAATAAATATTTGACTTATAGACCAATCGGTTATTATAATGCTTATGAAAAACGTTGGAAGAAAAAAAAACTGACTGAAGGTAGAAATAAAGAAGGAACTTGATATATACCTGCATCTCTCTCTCTCTCTCTCTCTCTCTCTCTCTCTCTCGCTCTCTCTCTCTCAAACAAACAAACCCCAATAATGATGTAATGGTCATCGTCGTAGGAAATGGACACTGCAACATGAGTTCAAATCCTCGAGGGGGTTATTGCCCAGTCGGCTGGGGCTATAGAATACACCGACTGCACCTCTGCAGAGGGGTAAGACACCCCCCAACGAGTGTCCTGGATATGACACTAAACAATCTGATGGTTACAGGAATGCTGGATCTTTGGGGATTGCGAAGTACCCCTTCATTGCCATCGCTCCCAGGTCCACTCTGGCCGGAGTGGTAGCACCTGATAAGGGTCCTATCTATGGGTTAAATAGAACTAAACCGTGCTTCTTTCACTATACTGATTTTTGCATTTAAACTGTGTATTTATGCTAAACTGAATTGTTTAAAATAGAACTGTTTTGACGTTGGAACTACGTACTAGTGCTGAACTGAATTGCTCAAAATAGAACAGTTTTTGACGTCTAAACTATGTACTTATGCTGAACTGAATTATCTGAAATAAAACTGTTTGACATTTAACTCTGTGTATTGCCCAGTCAGCTGGGGCTGTAGAATACACTGACTGCACCTCTGCAGAGGGGTAGGACCCCCCTAACGAGTGTCCTGGATATAACACTAAACAATCTGATGGTGAGGTTCCAGCAGTGCTGGAGCTTTGGGGAATGTGGAGTACCCCTTCATTGCTATTGCTCCCAGGTCCACTCTAACCCGGAGTGGTAGCACCTGATAGGGCCCTATCTATGGGTTAAATAGAATTAACAGCATACTTATGCTAAACTGAATTGTTTGAGGAACTGATTAGCTTGAAATAGAAGTGTTTTTGACAATTAAACCGTACTTACATTTAAACTGTGTACTTATGCTAAAGTGAATTGTTTTAAATAGAACAGATTATTTACATAAAAATGGATTTGGTGTTAAATAACTTACAAAGGTTGATATGCCATAAAACCCAACTAACCAACCAACCAAACATCGAGGGGGTTATTTGCATTTCACATAACGCTAATGGCTTTAGGAAAGGCATAAATCCAACTATTCTTATTCTCCAAGTGTAGGTAAATAGTAGGATAGACTGACTCTTTAACCTTGGTCTGTCAACCGGTCTAAGAGAAGGAAAAATCTAAATTCAAAACAGGTAAACTCTGATTAAAATCTTGACCCTGTGTCGCTTCCTTCCCCAAACAGAGGGGTTGGGTAAATATACGCTTCATGGTTGAATGTACATTAATAGTTCAGTTGTTTTCATATCAAAAATCAAAAACTGTAACGTACCGTAATTATTTGAGCATAAGACGCACTAGATCTTTAGTCCAACTGTTACATTTTCGCGTGAACATGCCTGTATGTTACACTTTCATGTGAACATGTCAGTGTGTTACATTTTCGCGTGAATAAATAAGAGTGTTACATTTTCGTGTGAATATATCCGTGTGTTACATTTCCGTGTGAATATGTCTGTGTGTTTTATTTTTGTGTGAATATATCCATGGGTTACATTTTTGTGTTAACATGTCTGGGTGTTACATTTTCATGTAAACATATCCGTGTGTTACATTTTCGTGTGAATATGTATGTATTTTACATTTTCGTTTGAATATGTCAGTGTGTTACATTTTCGTGTGAATATATCCATGTATTACATTCTCGTTTGAATATCTCTGTGGGTTATATTTTCGTTTGAATATATCCATGTGTTACATTTTCGTGTGAATATATCCGTGAGTTACATTTTCGTTTGAACATGTCCGTGTGTTACATTTTCGTGTGAACATATCTGTGTGTTACATTCTCGTGTGAATATATCCGTCTGTTACATTTTCGTGTTAACATGTCCGTGTGTTATATTTTCGTGTGAATATGTCCATCTGTTTGATCTTACAACAGTGTAATTTTTTATTTCTTTGGTTAGGCTTCTTCGTTTAATTGCACATCAATCTTTGTGGGTTATTTAATCCCAAATTCATCCTTATAGAAGAACAGCAGTGGTGCTATTTCAAATGGAGCCAGTGGTTGGGATAAGAAGGTTCATGCCTTTCCCAAGGGTATTGAGTCCGAAAGTGTACATATTAGCGTAAATGTTGTTCGAACTCTTTTACTACAATGTCGCAGCCAGCATGTTACCTACTACACCACGGAGACCCTCTGTAAATTTTGTATTTTGCGACAAAATTTAAACTATATAAATTCTTTTTACCAACCGATAAAATGTTAAACAAATGCAGAAATGTTGGTTAAATTTTATTCTAAAAAGTCAGTGCGTATTATACAAAAGAATTTTTTTCAAGAATTTCGTCGCCGAAAGTTAGGAGAACTTGTTATACCGTGGCCGTCGCTATAATACCATAATATGGTAATATTAATATATTACCGTATTACCATAAATAATGGTAATATATATCGCGGAGATCACGGTTATACATAAATGCATTTTATACACTAACAATTACAGTAGAAATAATTCAATTACATATACATTTTTTAAAAAAAGCATTTTTAATAAGAACATTTGTTTAATCCACTCAGTTTCTTTTCCACTGTGGGGCAGGGATGGCTGAGATTATATAAAATTAACTCACACGACAGAACATTAGGATATTTGTTTTTTGTTTGTTTTATAACGGGAGACGGGGGTCAATTTGTCAACTCATATTGGCATGAGGAAGGTGAACCTGAGATGACAGACAAATCACATGCACAACAGAATATGAAGAAATTCATTTTCTTTCATAACACAAGAAAAATAGATTTATTAACTCATATGAGCATGAGGGGGGTGTACCTGAGATGCCAGACAATACATATAAATAGAAAATCACGCCTAATAGTAAATTATCTTTTGAAACAAAATTATTTCCACTATATTTATAGTGAATTATTTTTAGGGCAAACTTATAGCTCATAAATTTTATAGCAATTTCTATTTATTTATTTGGTTTTGGAGAAAAATTTGGCCGATGCATTTTTGATGTAAATTATCTTTTGGAGCAAAATTATTCCTAATACATTCTTAGATCAAATTATTATCATTACTCTTTAGAGTTTTTCACATCAACGTTAGCTGATGGTCCTTCACTGGAGCTTGAGTGAAAGCAAGTCCCCTCAAGTCTCCAGGACTCTTCTCATTATTCTGGCCGTCTTCAATAATGCTGTCGTTTGGATGGTCTCCACTCGTCCGCCAACTTGCAAATCCTCCAGGCCCTTTAATAATCCTTTAGTTACTGTGCCAAAAGCACCAATCACAAATGGTATAATCGTCACTTTCATGTTCCATAGTTTTTTCAATTCTCTAGCAAGGTCTTGGTACTTATCCTTCTTTACACATTCTTTCAGTTTTATTCTGTGGTCAGCCGGGACAGAAAAGTCGACAATTTTGCAAATCCTCTTTTTTTGTTGTTGTTATTGTTGTTGATTATTATAAGGTCTGGTCTTCCGGCCAAGATTAGGTGATCCGTGTGTATGTCAAAACCCCATAGGAGTTTGTGTCATTTTCAAGGACAGGTGCTGGGTTGTATATATACCATTTTTTCGTATGGTGAAATTTAAATTTCTTGCACATTTCCCAGTGGATTACCTTGCCGACCCAATCGTGTCTAGTCTTATACTCCTTCTGTGCTAATTTGCTGCATTCGCTTATTATGTGATTGATCGTTTCGTCTCTATCGCAACATAGCCTACATTTGCTATTTTGTTGTGTCTTATCTATTCTCGTTTTGATATGATTGGTTCTTATGGCGTTGTTTTGGGCTGCTATTAGGAGAGATTCTGTTTCCCTCTTAAAGTTTCTTTTTCTTAGCTACGTCCAGGTTTTGTCGTGGGAGATGTTGTTTATTAGTCGTTTAAAACGCCCATTACTCTTTGAGAGTTTTTCGCTCCAGCGTTAGCCAATAGTTTCTCACGGACGCTTAAGTGACAGCAAGTCTCTTTAATTATCCAGTACTCTTATCAGTATTCTGGCCAATTTCAATAATACAGTATTTTAGATAGTTTCCACTCGTCCTGTTCTTTCCATGTCCTCCAGTTCCTTTATCAATCCTTTAGGGAAGTAACAAGAGCACCAATTACAATTGATATAATCGTCACTTTCATGTTCCACAGTTTTTCAATTCACACATAACCTCCATTAGCTATTTTATTAGTTCTTGCCTATTTTTGCTTTGACATAGTCTTTATGGAATTATTCTGTGCTGCTATCAGAAGAGATTCAGATTCTCTCTTTAAGTTTCTCTTTCTTAGCCATGTCCAAGTTTTCTCGTGTAAGATTTCGCTTATTTGTCGCTTGAAATGTCCATTCAGTTGGGGTTTTTTTTCTTCCCTGTTTTTGTTCTCTCGTTATTTTTATTCAATTAATGCTGGTTGTCTGTATGGTTTCTCGTGACTGTAATCACTCTTCATCTGCATTTTGTAATGTTGTCTTCGAGTCTTTGTATCGATGTATCGACGCTCTCTTGAATTATGGAAAGTCCTCTTCCTCTTTCTTTTCTTGACACATACAGTCTGTCATGAGTTTTCTGGTTTTCTGATTCATTTGTTTAAGTTTCTCACTCGTCTTGATGAGATTTCTGCTATATAATTTGGTTTCGTGTAGTTTCTTTGTTCTCCTGAGATACTCTTTTTTAATTTTTTCTTTCACCTCCACTTATTTGATATTATCATTTTCTTTTTATTTATTTATTTTTTTTTTTTTAAATCAAAATTATTTCAAATACTATTTTACAGTAAATCATATTTTGGAACAAAATTATTTCCAATTCACTTTTTGATAAAATTATTTCCATTACATTTCAAAAGAAAATTATTTTGGGGAACAAAATTATTTCCCATGCGTTTTTATAATAAAATTATTTCCAATACATTTCTAAATCATTTTTAAACAAAATCATTTCCAATAAATTTTAATGATTGATTGAAAATTTATCTGAAGGTTTGGTTTGATTTTATGGCATATCAACCATTGTAAGTAATTTAATCCCAAATCCATTTGTATACATATAAACAGTTCTATTTCAAACACTTGATTTTAGCATAAGTACAAAGTTTAGTTCTATTTTACCCATAGATAAGACCCTATTAGGTGCTACCACTCCGGGTCAGAGTGGATCTGGGAACGATAGCAATGAAGGAGTACTCCACATTCCCAAAAGTTCCAGCATTACTGGAGCCTCACCATCAGATTGTTTAGTGTCATATCGAGGACACTCGTTGGAGAAGTCTTGCCCCTCTACAGAAAAGCAGTCGGTGTATTCTGCAGCCCCAGCCGACTGGGCCATTATCTGAAGGGTAAGATTTGAGACTATGGAAGACACTAAAAAAGTTCGACGTCGAAGCCTTACAACATATCAAAAGAAGAAGAAGAAGAAGAAGAAGAAGAAGAAGAAGAAGAAGAAGAAGAAGAAGAAGAAGAAGAAGAAGAAGAAGAAGAAGAAGAAGAAGATTTGTATATAAAGTAAAACTTATGTATTCATTTAAAAACATTTTTTCTCTCGCAGGTATGGAAAGAATACCAGTCCAAAAAAAATCGATCAGCCGAATATGTATGGAATATGGAAGATTTTAAAAAGGTTGATCCCAAAAAGACGGATTATTTGCTAGGTGAGTTAAAATACTTTATCTATGAATGAAACCTCTTGTTTTCCTCCTAAACAACCCCTAATGTGCTGCTCGGTATACACAGAATCAATTCTCATAAGTGTCCTTACTATCCATGGATCCACTAATTATTGATAACTACTTAGTTATTTCCTAAAATTAGATTTGGTACAAGACCACAAGCGTAACATTATATGCATTTACCCAAGCCCTCCACAACGGAGCAAAGTCAATTTTTAAACGGAATATAGTTGATTTCCTTTTCCAAGGTTAAAGAAACTAGTCTGACCTACTATTTACTCATAACTGGGTAGGAGAACAGATGGATTCATGTCTTCCCCCAGAGAATTAGCACGAAGTGAAATTCAAACAGTCTCCTCCAGGTTCGAAATCGGGTCACAGCGACAACAGATTGCAGAGCCGAAACTCTACAACTGAGCCATCGATCCATATCGGACACAAGTCACGCTAAATTAACTAGTCTTCGTAATTGCGCGGCCAGTTAACCTGAATGTGTCTTGCAAGTTTCATCCGTACTCTTTACAGAGGACACAATCACCTCCAGGGCCTCGTCTTCACCAAAGGATTAGAAATACGCATCCACGTAATTATTATGACCTCAAGGGCAAGAAAATAGATCTACATTTTCTTTTTTAAGCAGAGGAATTATATTGTGAATTGTGTGCGATATGAACTGATGGCTCAGTTGTAGAGTTTCGACTCTGCAATCGAAAGGAGAGAAATAGAAGAGAAAAAGAAAAGAATTGAGAGAGAAAGATTTGGTTTGGTTTGGTTTGGTTGGGTTTTATGGCATATCAATCATTGTAGGTTATTTAATGCCAAATCCTCTTTATACATATGTATTAGATATATATGATTTGGTTTGGTTGGGTTTATGGCATTGTAACCGGCACACTACTCTAGTGGGTAGAGTGTTCGCCAATGGTCCGGTAGACCTGGGTTTAATCCTAGGTCGCGTCATACTAAAGACTTAAAAAATGGTGCTTGATACCTCCTTGCTTAACTCTCAGCAATATAAGGTACGGATCAAGGGTAAAGTGGACCAATCCAGGTAAAGGAGTAGCGCCCTCCGCTACACCTCGGTGTAGTAGCTATTAAAAAGGGAGCCTTCTGGTCGCCCTCGACAACAGTCGCCAACTTTACTTTTACTAAGGTTACTTAATGCCAAATCTTTGTTATATACATATATTAGATATAAATGATTTTTTAACATATTTTATTGATAAGTTTTATACGAGCCTAAACTCGTTAGCACAGACTTAAATGGATTCAAGTATTGCTAACAGTAACAGTTTAATATCGGTTTGCACGCATTTAATTAAATATACATATGTTAGAGATTAATTTGTTGGTAATTTCATTTTTTTATATGAATTAGAACAAATTTGTATATATATATATATATAAACAAATTTGTTCTTCCCCCAACGGAGGTTGAGCACTCTGGCGAAGGAATTAACGGCTGCCACTCACATAATGCAAAGCTCTTCGAATGAATTGAGCAGTCTGGTATCCGGTAAAGCAAAAATGTAAACAAATGGAAGCTACTACATAATGCCTTGTTTTTCTTGGACTGAAGTGGTTCGCTTGGTGGCTGAGCGGTATGATACTAAGTCTAACGTAAAGTTGGCCGGGTTTCGATCCCAGATTTAAGTGTCCTACGTGTCTAGCCGCATTGAAGAGTTGTGATATAACGAAACATTTTGTCAGTGGATGACTATATATATATATATATATATGCATGCATACGGTACGCTTACACGCATACGTACTCGTACAAATCGTGGCGAAAATAGTTATCGTCGTAGGAAATAGATAGGGTGATCGGAGTTCAAATCTTGGTCAAGGCTGTTTGCATTTCACATAGCACTAATACCCTTTGGAATTCAACTATCCCCCCTTCCCCAGAGCAAAATAGTTGGGTAGACTAAGCTAGTTAACTTTAGTATGCAACCTGTCTAGGAGAAGCATGAATTTAAACCATTTAAACTCTGCTTAAAAAACTGACCTTGTGTCCCATCCAGCTCATGGGGTAGGGGTTGGATAAATATTTGACTATTTCGAAGATAAGTCAAATTAAGTTATAGGTAAAGCAATACATTTTTTAAATTCTTTTCAAGTGTAACGCTTATTGACACTTTTCATGAAGATGTTTACAATAGTATCAACACCAAATCAATAAATACCAACCAGTTTACAGACAGGTTATCGGGGTAGGCAATGGAATCCGTGACCTGGGTTCACACGAGGCTGTTTGCATTTCATATAGCACTAATACCTATGGGAAAAATATGAATCTGACTATTCTTCCTTCCCGATTGAACCCGGATGTAATCAGTGAGTGCTGAAGGCCTTGCCTGTTTAACTGCTCCTTATTGTCGATTGAATTTTACTTTGTGGTCGTCTCAAAAATCCGATTGACAACGCCTGCTTTCTTATGAGGTGATTAACAAGCTGATGTCACGGATCATGGTCGGCAAAACTTAAAATACGCCGACAACATCCTCTGCAGAATGATGAGATCTGCCCACAAAATGGGATATCCTGGCTATGACAGTAAACTGCATAGAATGGTTGGTTGGTTGGTTGGTTTTATGACATATCAACTCTAGAAAGTTCTTTAATGCTAAATCCTATCTGATTTATAAACGAATAGTTTGTATGTAAAATCTTAAACAAATCAGAGATCATTTGTTTGCACACAGTTTAATGGCTTCAAGTACTGCTATCTAGCACTAATAGTTTTATTTGTATAGAATTAAATACTTTCAATTATTCCTTTCAAACACGAATAATTCTATTTAGTATTAATCATTTGTTTGCACACAGTTAAATGGTTTTAACCATTCCTATCTAACACAAATAATTCTATTAAATATTAATCATTTTTTGTACACAGTTAAATGGTTTCAAGTATTGCTATCAAACAGTAATAATTTTATTTGCACATAGTTAAGTGTTTAAGTATTGTTATCAAGCACTAATGATTTCTTTTACACACAATTGAATGGTTTCAAGTATTGCTATGTAACATAACCAATTCAATTTAACATCAGTTATTTGTTTGCATACAGTTAAACGGTTAAACAGTTCTTTTGACTCATAGATGGGACCCTAACTGGTACTCCGAATCAGAGTTGATCTTGAAGGAGCAATGAAGGGGTCTTATACCTTTAAGACTGGAGCCTAACCATTAGATGGTTTAATGTCATAAACATTCGTTGATGAAGGAATCTTACCCCTCTGTAGTGATGCAGTCGACGTATTCAAAAGCCCCATTCAATTGGGCTGGTAGAATGGTTTGAGCCCTGCAAAATGGAGCCTCTTGGCTATGACAGTAAACATGCATCTGGTAGTCAAAGGAATATTTAGCATTGTAACTTTCTTTTAAAGTGTCGCCACTAAAGGTGCCAATAAATTATCAGGTTGCAACGAATATAAAATCTGATTTTTTAGAGGAATGTTGGAGCTTGAAGAAGGGTGAGTAGGAATTGGAAATCAGTGTAAGAACCGTCACCATCCAGACCAATTTATTTTTTTCGATCGGCTAGAATATTCATAAAAGTCTTGGAGACCTAAGGAGATTTGATGACTCCAACGAATAAACACCCATTAAAACTGGTGGGAAAACTCGTATTAAGTATAATAGCTGTGGAAGGATTGGTTGGTTGTTTTGTTTTACGGCGTATCAACACGTTTCGGGTCATTTAAACCCGAATTAAGTAATTTTGATAAAAGTTTCAAACAATTCACTTGAGTATGAGTATAGTTTTTTGTTTAAACGCAGATAAATATCAAAAACAGTTCCATTTCAAAAAATTCAGTTTAGCATAAGTACGCAGTTTAAATGTCTAAACAGTTCTATTTCAGATACTTCTGTTAAGCATAAGAACACAGTTTAGTTCTGTTTGGGAACGATGGCAATGGTAATAAAGGGATACTCCGCATTCCTCGGATCTCCAGCATTACTGGAGCCACACTATAGTTATTTACTGTCGTATCCAGGACACTCATTGGGGGAGTCATACCCCTCTGCTGAGGTGCAATTCGTGTATTCTACACCCCCAGTAGACTAGTCCAGCAGTTGAAGGACAAACCCTTGCGGATATGTTGTAGTGTCTCATGGACCCAAGCAAGATAATGAACGAACGAAACACACTTCTTTATGAAAATATCTTTCCTTTTATTCTCATGAGGGGCCCACAGTTTGTTGTTTGTTGAGAGATAGACGGAGAGACATATACCAAGAGAGAGGACTTCTTCTTCCTATATCCCCCTCCGGGAGCCAAGGGGTGCTAACGCTTGCACCCTCTTGCAAACTCATCAGAGACGCCTCTGCTCGGCTGCATGTCCCACGCTCAACTCCAATTCTCTGCACTCTGTCCAAATCTGACCACTTGGTTCTCATCACGTGATCTCCATCCGGTTACACACCTGTTGTACCCGACTGCCCTGATCGTACTGTCCTGTTAACTAATCACAACGTGACAGCTTATCAAAGCACACGGGGTCACTAGGAACGAACCGAAAATCCCTGGCATATGTTATATAACAGATTTCAAAATCCAAAGAGACATCTTCCAGGGAGACACACTATCACCATTACTATTTGCTATAGACATGATGTCACTAAATTATCAGACTGGAAAGAATGTGATGTCCGATTTTCTGGATAAATGTTGGAACTTGGAGAAAAGAATAAAAGAATTTGAAATCAGTGGAAGAATCGAGACCATACAGACTACAGCGACATCGCAGTAAGCGAATCAGAATGCCAGTAGCACAATTACGTTCATTTTTGGACGAATATCCTAGGGAAAGGCATGAACTCCCTTATCCCTCAAGCTTTGATTTAAATCGTACCACTTCTCTTTTCTTACAAGGATGGCATTGGCATTGAATAACCCATGAAAGTTGATATGCTATTAAAAACAAAGAAACCAAACCAATCCATTCTAGAACCTATTGTTCCAGAATTGTTTTGTTTACTTTGCATACAGCTGTTGATTTGTTCTCGTGCATTCTCCACCTACTTGTTAGTAGAATTTTCTTTCGTTATTTTGGAAGGTCCTGTTTGGTTTTCCTTGTTTGACCCTGTCCCGGTTTCTTTTAAGTCTCTCTACTTTCGCCAATAACCTCTGATTTATTTCATCCAGTTGTATTTTAGCACGTGTCAACTGTTTTATAATTAATATTATTACTCTTTTGAGATTTTTGCACACCAACGTTAGCTTATTGTTTTCACAGGAGTTTGAGTGACAGCAAGTCTTCTCAGATCTCCAGGACTCTTCTCAGTATTCTGACCGATCTTAATAATGTTGTTTGAATGGACTTTATTTGTCCTCTGATATCTAAGTCTTCTAGTCCCTTTATCAACCCTTTGGAGATTGTTCCACGTGCACCAGTTACAATTGGTATCATCGTCACTTTCATGTTCCATAGTTTTTTTTTAGTTCTTTAGCAATATCTAGATATTTATCTCTCTTTCGCTTTCTTTTAATTTTACTCTGTGGTCTGCTGGGATGACAAAGTCTGCTATTTTCTTTTTTTATTTTATTTATATTATCACTAATTCTGGTCATCTGACCGAGATCAGGTGATCTGTTTTATCTCAAAATCCAAGAGAAGTTTGCGCATCACATTCTTCAGAACGGATTATAGGCTGTACATACACTATTTGTTCTTACGGTCAAATTAAAAAAAATTTTGCACAATTCCCAGTCGATCATCTTCCGCACCCAGTCATATCTAGTCTTATAACACTTTTTTTGCTGATTTGCTGCATTCACTTATTATATGATTGATCATTTCGTCTCTATTGCCACATAACCTACATCTCCTATTTTGTTGCATCTTATCTATTATCATCATTATTATTATTATCAGGCCTGTTTGAACCGAGTCATTTGCAGTACGAAATGAACAGGACAAACAGTGGCAACAAGGACCCGAGCTTGTCAGAGCTCACTGAAAAAGCTATCAAAATCCTACAAAAAAACGACAAGGGTTTCTTCTTACTTGTTGAAGGTAATGAACATTTTTAAATGGCCGCCAAAAACGGTCTTCAAGTGAGTTGTTTATAAAGAGATTTTCTTATGTTTTATTATGTTCAATTTTATTTTATGTATAGTTATCATGAAAAAAGCCCGAGAAGAAGAAGAAGAAGAAGAAGAAGAAGAAGAAGAAGAAGAAGAAGAAGAAGAAGAAGAAGAAGAAGAAGATTATGCTTCGTTTGTTTCATTCAATGACATATGTGTTTTTTAATGCCAACATTTGATTCATTTTTAAATGTTTGATCGCAGTCATAACAATTCAAATTTCCATCATAATTTTTTTTTAATTTGTTCTCCGTCCCACCACTGGACAAGTACGGCACAAGGCCTTTTTAAAATGGGTCTGGACGCAGAGCTCCAACCCACACGCGTCGGGCAAGATCCAAAAATACCTTCGGCCCCATCATAATCATCTTGTCATGGTGTTTGTTTGTTTTCATGCAGCTATATGTCACCAAGTAATCCCATCTAGATAATCTGCACGCAATTATATGGTTTCAAATATCCCTATCTAACACCAATATTTTGCAAAAGTTTATATAGTTTCAAGTAAATAATAAGAAAGGTTGGCGACTGTAGTCACGGGGGACCCGAAGGCTCCCTTTTCAATCCCGAGGTGTAGGGAAAGGCGCAACTCTTTTCCCTGGATTGCTCCACTTTGCCCTTGATCCGTACCTTATAATGCTGAGTGTTAAGCAAGGCAGCATCAAGTACCATTTTTTGACTCTTTGGTATAACTCAACCTGGGATTGAACCCCGGTCTCCCGGGCCTTTGGCGAACACTCTAACCGCTAGGCCAATAGATCGGTAAGAAAATAATAATAATAATAGACCCAGAATACGCCCTAGAAAATGAGACACAAAATTCTCTGGGGTTTTGAGAAACAAACGGATCAACTAATCTCGGCCAGATGACCAGACCTAAAGATAGTCAACAGTAAAAGAGAACTTGCCGTTCCAGATGACCTCAGGATAAAACAGAAAGAAAGTAAAAAGAGAGACAAATACCTAGACCTTGCTCGAGAACTGAAAAACTATGGAACATGAAAATAACTGTTATACCAGTTGTAATTGGTGCACTCGGTACAGAGACTAGAAGACTTAAAAATAAGAGACCATCCAAACTACAGCATCGGCCAGGATACCGAGAAGAGTCCTGGAGACTTGAGGAAACTGTGAGTCAGTCTTTTCTCCCTCCTGTGCATGGGGCTTGTATATATCATATTTACCAACCCCTCCGCTCGGGCAGGATATGACACAAGGTCAATTTTTTAAGCGGAGTTTAACAGGTTTGAATTCAGAGTTTTCCTTCTCCTTCAATGAGTTGCTTCACCAAGGCTGAAGAACCTAGTCTGTCCTACTATTTACCCATAGCTAGAGGGAGAATAATCGGATTCATACCTTTCCCAAGGGTATTAGTGCTATGTGAAATGCAACCAATCGCGTCCAGGATTTGAACTCGTGTCGCCGTGTACATTTCCTGCGACGATAACCATTACACCACGGGCTTGTATATATGCCAGTTTGGTTTACAGTACGGAACATTTTGCGTACCCAACAATTTCTCTGCAGGTTGAATATTTTTGATGAGATCGGGGTCATTTCCTGATCATTACTTCACACAATTTGTTCAGTGATGGTTAGCCACCAAGTTGAAACCACTACATTATTATGTGCACAATAATATTCTTTTTTCGTCTAACTTCTTTTTTCTTTCTCTTACAGGTGGACGAATTGACCATGGTCATCATGATAATCTGGCCAAAGCAGCCCTGACCGAAACAATGAGTTTTGATGACGCAATTATAAACGCTCAGAGCCTGGTGAGCACAGAAGAAACATTAATAGTAGTCACGGCTGACCATTCACATGTCTTCAATATAGCAGGCTACCCACCACGAGGAACAGATTTGTTGGGTTAGTAAGTTCAATAAATAGGATATAGAAATATATAATAGAAATATCTCCTATTTTTTAAACTGTTACCAATATTGCGCAAGTGAAAATAAGCAAGTGGTAATGGTAGCTGCATCTAGCTAATGTTTTAGCATTTTATTTTAGTTTATTTTTTGTTTTATTTTAAAGTAAGGAGGTCCACGAAGAAATTTGTATTTTTTTAATTTATTTATTTTGTTCTTACATACGTGTTATATGTTTCCAGCTTGTTGCTTTCCTCAGAGAACATATGTAGCACAAGGCTTTGTTGATGGAGTACTCAATGAGACTTGAACTCACTCGTTTCCACTTTAAATGACCTTTGGTTGGCCCGGCGGGTTTATATAGGGGTCATTCTCCCTCATTCCTGGAGTGTGTTTACTTTGGTCTGCTTAACCCGTCTTTGATATTTGATATGTTTATAGTTGTGTGTGTGTGTGTGTGTGTGTGTGTTGGCGTTGGAGTGGTTTTGGGTTTCACTAACAATTTTTTTTCCTTTTTTTTTGTGTGCGTGAGTATGTATCTTGGGGAGTTTTGTGGTTTTAAATTTACTGGTTGTTCTTTCTCCTCTTTTTGTATATGTATACACATGTCTGTGTACATATGTGTGTGTGTGTGTGTGTGTGTGTTTTCAGCTTTTTTCTTTCGTCAGAAAACATGTTTGGCATAAGGTCAAGTTGATGGGTATTCAATGAGATTTTAATTTACTAGTATTTGTTGTTGGAATGATTTTTAATTACTTATGTTTTTTTTTTGTGTGTGTGTGTGTGTGTGTGTGTAACCCGGATATAAGAGAGTTGTCGGGACCAGAGACCAGCTATGGGTTTGTGGAGTTTAAAGGTATTTATCGCGTCGAGGTTACCAATGTGGGGTTAGAAGGGTTTTTATGAAGTCAGTGGCTAAGGGCAAGACTGTGTTGCCGTAAGATATCTGACTCCATATTTTGGTTATTTTGCTTTACCCCACGTTGACTGGCCGGTGCAATGCCTTGCCCAAAGAAGGTCCACAAGAAATATACAAAGGGAAAGATAAGAACAGACAGGAGACGAAAAACTTTTCTTTCAGACTTTCCTTTATTTACCTGGTGAATGGACTAACCAACGCTACGTCTAAAGACATAGCGTGGTGCCCAAAACACCAGATAGTAAAAACGGTGTTGTCGGTTCGACGTCACTACCCGAAAAGAGATAGGTTCACAGAAAACCTGAGTATTTATCTCTCTCTACCGGCTCCAAATTCGCCACTCCAAAATTCTTCTAATTTTGGCGCGACCGCTTCTCATTGGCTACTTTACATTTTATTATTTTTCTTTTTTTGATTTTAACCGGATGGATGCGTGGAGCCTTATGCGTGGCGACGCATTTATACATTTTGTATCAGGCAGCCGACGAGTCAACATCCGGTTGGGAGTTCTTTGGTAGTTCCTAAATCGCCACAGGTTATATTGATGATGAAGATATATATATATATATATATATATATATATATATATATATATATCCCGTCTATTCTCGCGTAATGAACGACTTTGTGTAATTAAAAAAAAAACTTAATTTTTAGCCGCATAAAGTTTTTTTATCATATATTACATGTAAAGAACGACTCCTAACTTTTGACAATTCTGGCCCACAAAAATATTTCTTTAACATCCAAGACATAAAAAGAAAATATTAAAACACTTACTGTGAGATAATCAAAACATTCAAAAATATAGACCATCGTATCCACAACTCGGTTTAACTTCCCGTTAATCTGACCTACTATATTTCCATATGGCCAAGTTATTGCCTCAATAAAGGCTTTTAGGTAAGATAATGAAGTTTTTACGTAACTTTGTTATCTATAATATTTATATATATTATATGCAGGGGAGTTATAAATAGTAAAAAATGTTAAGTAAAAATTTTATTGTTTTAATTATTAGCCTTTCTTTGTGGGGAGATACTTTGGATGGAAGTTACTGAAAGGTGAGGCCGAAAAACAAGATTAGCTCCGACTTTTAAAAAAATATATCTCATATGAACGACACCTTGTTTTTTAGGTAAAAAAATTAGTCGTTCATTACATGAGTATACACACACACACACACACACACACATATATATATATATATATATATATATATATATATATATATATATGTGTGTGTGTGTGTGTGTGTGTGTGTGTGTGTGTGTGTACTCATTGTGACAATCATTCATCGTTACCTGCACAATCTCGCTCGGTAAAAGACTTAACCACACGTTGTTTTGCTGTTACGCAAATATTTCTCAGTCGCAGGTTTTGTAGGTTAAAAATGTACATGTATATAAAATTAAAAATGCACATTTTATGAAAGTAAAACTGCACATATAAATGAAATTAACAATGTACATATATATGAAACTAAAAGTTTTCATATATGAAAAGTTTTCATATATGAAACTAAAAGTGCACTTTTAAAATAAAAAAATGCACATGCATATGAAATTAAAAATGCACATATATATGAAATTAAAAAAAAGATAATAAAAACAATCAAACAAAGAAACTAGAAGAAAAAACAAACAAATTAAAAGCATAAAATCAACAAAATACTTGAGGGATTCAAAAGTTTTGCAATATTTTGGTAGTACGTCCTAGTTTTCAGTGCATGTATCACGTGACCGAAGCAGTCAAAAGTTTTGCAATATTTTGGCAATATGATGCATATTTCCGGACAGATAATCGTGTTACGGGTTTAAATTCTATCCAGAACAGCACCATTTCTAGGAAACATGAAATGCGTACGAAAAGCTCTGGGTAGCAATTACAGATTCCCCAATCTTAAAAAAAAAAAAGCTATTTCACAGGATACGCATGGTGAGCACAGGTTCAACTTATGATTGTAACTGATGATACCTTGAAAATGAAATGGTAAGGCATAAGCTAGATGCAGCAACCGTTGCCACTTGCCTAAATTCATAGCATCATACAAGTGACAGTTTAAAATGTGCGAGGTATTTCTGCTGCATCCCGTATTATACAGTAAGTTTTTTTTTAAGTTCTTTTTAAGCGGAAAGAAAGAAAGAAAGAAAGAAAGAAAGAAAGAAAGAAAGGTCGTTTAAGAAATAGAAAGAAGAGGGAAAAATACCAAAGTGGAGCGTTAAGACATTAGCTAGATGGATCAACCATTACCACTTGCCAAAATTCACTTGGACCACTCAGGTGACAGTTGATAATGTGGAAGGTATTTGTGCAGCAAAGAAAGAAAGAAAGATTGCTTTAGAAATAGAAAGAAGAGGGGAAAATACCCAAATTGAGTGGTAAGACAGTAGTTAGATGGAGCTACCATTACCACTTGCCTAAATTCACTTGCACCACACAGCTGACAGCTTAAAAAGTGTGAGGTATTTCTGTCCCATCCTGTACAACTAAGAAAGCAAATTCTTGCTTTATGAATATAGATGCCGATAATGAAGTTTTGAATAATTCTTTTGATAAACTTAATTTATCTATTTATTTATTCATTCATTCATTTATTGCCTTTCAGACAAAGTACCAAGGATTAAGAATGATGGCTATCCAACTGATAATATGCCGATGACAATTCTAGTCTATGGAAATGGACCCGGATTTACTAAGGAACGTCAAAATCTCACCGACGTCAATACAAGTAAGTCAATAACTATTATGTTTCTTTCAGTTTGCTTTGCATTGTCGACACACACACACACACACATATATATATATATATATATATATATATATATATATATATATATATATATATATATATATATATATATAAGGTATTCTTCAATCCAGTAATTCCGGAGTAGGGAACAATTCCGTCAGGACAAATAAATTATTCAAATTTCGAATATTTAAATATTCCTGGTAAAGAGCTCAATGTAAATAATTTCACAGAGCAAATAATATTATAATTTCAAGAAAAAAACAATATTCGGTCATTAGAATTTTCCCGGAGATCTCTACTAATTAGAAACAATTATGACCGAATACTGTTTTTTTCTTGAAATAATATATATATATAATCCTTTTGTATAAACAAAAAGAAAAAATTCACCTCTTTGGTGTCATTATGAATTTATTTTAGGTTAAACCTTCGTCAGATGTTTAATTAATTTGGGGGGGGTCCCATATTAAAATATTAACTTGATCTGAAGAAGGTTTAACCTGAAATAAATTTAACTTGATCTGAAGAAGGTTTAACCTGAAATAAATTTAACTTGATCTGAAGAAGGTTTAACCTGAAATAAATTTAACTTGATCTGAAGAAGGTTTAACCTGAAATAAATTTAACTTGATCTAAAGAAGGTTTAACCTGAAATAAATTTAACTTGATCTGAAGAAGGTTTAACCTGAAATAAATTTAACTTGATCTAAAGAAGGTTTAACCTGAAATAAATTTAACTTGATCTGAAGAAGGTTTAACCTGAAATAAATTTAACTTGATCTGAAGAAGGTTTAACCTGAAATAAATTTAACTTGATCTGAAGAAGGTTTAACCTGAAATAAATTTAACTTGATCTGAAGAAGGTTTAACCTGAAATAAATTTAACTTGATCTAAAGAAGGTTTAACCTGAAATAAATTTAACTTGATCTGAAGAAGGTTTAACCTGAAATAAATTTAACTTGATCTGAAGAAGGTTTAACCTGAAATAAATTTAACTTGATCTGAAGAAGGTTTAACCTGAAATAAATTTAACTTGATCTGAAGAAGGTTTAACCTGAAATAAATTTAACTTGATCTGAAGAAGGTTTAACCTGAAATAAATTTAACTTGATCTGAAGAAGGTTTAACCTGAAATAAATTTAACTTGATCTGAAGAAGGTTTAACCTGAAATAAATTTAACTTGATCTGAAGAAGGTTTAACCTGAAATAAATTTAACTTGATCTGAAGAAGGTTTAACCTGAAATAAATTTAACTTGATCTGAAGAAGGTTTAACCTGAAATAAATTTATAATGACACCAATGAAATAAATTTTTTATGATACCAAGGAAGTGAGTTTTTTTTATTTCTGTTTATATGAAAGGATTTTTTTAGCTCTGCACGTTGGGTGTTGATGCATTTTTAATCCCAAATAATTTATACATCAATAGCTGTTGACATTGAGCACTCAAAGTGGATACCCCTACAACTTGGATTTCCTCCTTGGATCATATAAGAATATATATATATATATATATATATATATATATATATATATATATATATATATAATATTTAATTCCATGAATTAAAAATATATATCTAATATATATTTATTTATTATCATTATTAATAGCTCTATCCAAGATATTGACCACTCTCAACACAAACCCTCAAAGAGATTTAGTGACAACCGACATTGTTATAATATATATATATATATATATATATATATATATATATATATATATATATATATATATATGTATGTATATATTACGCCTTATCAAGTAAGCCTTTCGCTATTTTGCACCCCTTCTACATACTGGTTGTTATATGGAATAATATGCATTCATCTGTATGTTTGAACACGTTTGTGCATTCTTTTTAATAACACTTGTAAGTATATTTCACTTATAAAATATTAAACGTTCTTCTTTGTACAAATGAGCGTAACGTCTTTTGTTGTAGGCAGAATTATCGGCAACCCGGTTTCAAATCAAGGACGCATCTGTTTGTGTCTAACTTCGTGCCAATGCCCTTGGGTAAAGGCATGAATCTGTCTCCTTTCCGTCAGCTATAAAATAGTTGTGCAGATTACGTTCTTTAGCCTTAGTAAGGTAATCTAGTCCAGAAGTTTGAATTCAAACTAAACTAACTCCGGAAAAAAATTGACCTTGTGTCGCATCTGGTATAGAGGTTAGGTAAACAGATGTCCGTATTAAATAAGCTTTCTGCTATTTTTGTACTCCTTCCATATGCTGCTTGTTCATGGAACAATATAGGTATAATTCTAGCTATTAGGACACATTTGTGCTTTATTTTTTCATAACACTCGTAGGTACATTGAGCAAATCAAATGTTCTTGTTTGTATAAATAAGTTTATCAAAAATTTTCTTCCGTTTTGTACAGTGTTAGTATATCACGGATATTGATATTTGGAGGGCAGGGAGTCGACTGAAACATTTTCATCACTATCAAGCACTCAATATTGTATTTAGGAAAAAGTTAAAGATTTTCATTAGAATTTCATTGTTATCCTCGCTATATCGAGAATTCGAATGATTAAGGATTAATGTTCAGCCCATATGCTGACATTAAAATTAACCTTGGTATAGCAACCAAAGTAGGAGAAGGAAATCTCTGAATTCAAACCAACTGTATTCTCTTTGTACCCATTATTTATTGGCAATGGGTGAATTGTAGAACTGCCAGGACCCTTTAACCTTTGTGCAGTAACCAGTCTAGGAAAAGGAAAACTCTGAATTCAAAACAGCAGTACAAAATTAACTTTTTTCTCGCATCCTGCCTATAGGGAAGTGGTTAGGTCGGTAAAAACAAATATAATAAAGGTGACCAGGAACAAATGAACTTTTCGTGTCACACATTTACCAATCTTTTTTTCTCTCCATCCATGGGTAAGGCTGATTGGATTCTTTAGCCATTGTACTCCAACCAATATAAAAAAAGAAAACTCTGTATTCAAACAACTGTATTTTCTTTGTACCCAGTATTTATTGGCAACGGGTAAATAGTAGGGTAGACTTGCTTCTTTAGCATTTGTACAGCAACCAATGTAGGAGAAGGAAAACTCTGTATTCAAATCAGTTGTATTCTTTTTGTACCCAGTATTTATTGGCAATGGGTAAATAGTAGGGTAGACTTGCTTCTTTAGCATTTGTACAGCAACCAATGTAGGAGAAGGAAAACTCTGTATTCAAATCAGTTGTATTCTTTTTGTACCCAGTATTCATTGGCAATGGGTAAATAGTAGGGTAGACTTGCTTCTTTAGCATTTGTACAGCAACCAATGTAGGAGAAGGAAAACTCTGTATTCAAATCAGTTGTATTCTTTTTGTACCCAGTATTTATTGGCAATGGGTAAATAGTAGGGTAGACTGGCTTCCTTAGCCTTTGTACAGTAATCTGTCTAGTTCTAAATTCAAACTATGGGAGAGTGGTTGGACCTATGCAAGCAGTTGTTTGCTTTATGGGTATCGATGCCGATAACCAAGTTTTAAATAATTCTTTTGAGAAACTATATTTTGCCATTCAGCCAAAGTACCAAAGATTAGAAATCATAAGTATCTACTCGGTTCTTGAAGTAGCATTGCTTACTTTGTGTTATATGCATGTTTTATCTTTTTGTATTTATTATTTATCTCTTTGTGTTGATTAAAAATTATACAGTATATACTCGAGTAATAAACAACTTCCTGTAATGCCTGACCCCCAATTTTTAGCCACCAAAAGGTATTTTGATAATATATTGCGTGTAATGAATGACCCCTAACTTTTGGCTATGTTAGCCAACAAAGATATTTTTTCAACATCTGATGACATAAAAAGAAAACATCAAAACACCTATTTTTACTTCTAGAACTGCTGCAATACTGTATATAAATAATGTAGTCTAAAACTTGATGTAGCTTACCGTGTTTAATTGGACATTCTAAACATACAAAAACTCCACCACTGATACACAATAGCATTGATGATATTATAATCACGTATTCAGCAACTATGTGAGGATACAGGATGTTGTCCAGAAAACCTGCCTGAGGCGATGAACGATAGGGAAAAGTGGCGAGGGTGGGTCAGGGATATCCGTGCTTCCAGTACGACATGATGATGATGATGATGATGATGTAATTGATTAAGTACACTTTGGAGGCATTATTTACTTTTTTTAATAAACAAAATCACGCGATATCATATCTTGTTACCTAATGAATTAAGCACTTTATTGTTATGGAATATAACCTCTGTGCATATCATAAAATGATATAAACAAACGTTTACAATCCTGGACTAATATATGAAAAACATAGACCATCGTATCCATGACAGTCTAATTTTCCGTTTGTCTCGTGGTGTAATGGTTAACGCGATGGACTGCAGAATTGTAGCGAGTTCGAACTCCAGTTGCGTTATTACTCTCACTTTCGGACAAATACGTTTGGGAAAGGCATGAACCTCCTTATCCTCCCAGCTATGGGTTAAATGGCACCATCACTGCTGTTCTTCTAGAAGGATGACTTTGGCATTAAGTAACCTACGAAGGTTGATATGCCATTAAACAAAAGAAACCAAACTAAACCGTTAGTCTGACCTAATATGTTTCCGTATAGCTTAGCTAATGTTTAAACAAAGGCTTTTAGTTAAGATAATGAAATTTTTACATAATTGGGTTTACTGCTCATAATATATATATATATATATATATATGTGTGTGTGTGTGTGTGTGTGTGTGTGCAGAGATATTATTTATTGTAAGCAAGGTTAAGTAAAAACTTTATTATATTGACTAATAACCTTTGTTTACATATAGGCTATGCGGGGACACTTTGAATAGAAATTACAGTAAGGTTAAGCCTAGAAATGAGGAAGGCTTCAACGTTTCAAAAACATATGTAAAATAATAAATGATCCCTTGTTTTTATTTAGTCAAAAATTGGTTTTAAAAAGTTGTTCATTACACGAGTATATACGCTATTAATAGCAAAATTCAACTGAACGCCAAATTCCAATTATAAATTTCTCCTTGGTGATTTGATTTTAATTAAAGCCCCCGCAATCTAAAACAGGTGTTCATTATTTATTTATTTGTTCATTTGCTTTCCTTTTACCAATGCTTGTTATTAACCTCCAGTTTTTGTAGAAATAATTGTTGATTAATCTTCCTCTCCCCACTAACAGTCTTACCCAGATAAATATTTCTTGTCTCCTTGCGATGTACCTCAAATATACAGTCTCAAACTTTGAAAAAGTTTTTTTTTCTTTTCATCTCAGACTGCCCGATGAATTATCGGTAAAAAAAAAATCAGCCATTGTTAATGAAACAAAAATTTTGAATTTAAGATGTGTAGCACAGTCACCGATGACTGCTATATCGGTGACAGTGATCGTTTAGTGAGTGAGGGGAAATACAAAAATGCATCTCGCCTCAAATATTGGACCTTCTGTTGTTTTATTCCATTCGTTCAGTCTCTGAGGAGATGGCTATACATGGAAAAAAATTAAAGAGAGAGAGAGAGAGAGAGAGAGAGAGAAAGAGAGAGAGAGAGAGAGAAACCAAACCAAACTCTGTCATTATCAAACATTCACAAATTATTCAAATTTCGGCCGTAAATAACCCAAAAGGGGTTGATATGCCATTAAAAAACTAAACCAAACTTTTCTCTCGATCAATCATTCTCTTTCTTTCTTTTTTCTTTCTTTTCATCTCTTCTCTTCTCTTCTCTATCTCTCTCGCTCTTTCTCTCTCTTCTTCTTCCTCTTCTTCACTATTATAATCAAATATTTAAAAATGAGTCAAACTTCAATATTAAATGACCCATAAAGGTGTTGATATGCTGTTAGATATATAAACCAAACAAAGCCAAAGCAAAATTTTCTCGATTATTTCCTCTCATTTTTTTCTCTCTCTCTCTCACTTCTTCTCTTCTTTTTCTCCCCCTCTCTCTCTCTCTCTCTCTCCCTCTTCTTCTTCTTCCTCACTTTTATAATCAAACATTTTTAAATGTGTCAGTATTAAATGACCCACAAAAGTGTTGATATGCCGTTAAACAAATGAACCAAACAAAACTATAGCAAGCTTTTCTCTTTCACTTCTCCCCCTCTCTCTCTTGTCTTCTCTTTTCTCTTTCTTTCTTTCTTTCTCTCTCTCTCTCTCTCTCTCTCTTTCTCTCCTTCTTCTTCTTCCCTATTATAATCAAACTCTTAGAAATTAATCAAATTTCAATACTAAATGACACATAAAGGTGTTTATAGGTCGTTAAATGAACAAACCAAATCATAACAAACCAGTTAATACTGACTAGAAAGTTCGATCCCACTCGTGTTCTATCTAAACAATGGAAATTGTGCGATATGCTCAACTTAAAAAGAAATATCGACAAAAAGAAAAATACAGCTTTGTCTCGGATTTGAATTCGGGTCGTCGGTTCAGTTTCCTACAACGATAACCATGAAGCTAAGCGCACCTCTTCTGAAACAAAGGCAGATGAAAATCACGCCACTACCTCTCTTAAAAACAATCATAGTAATTCACGGTCTACTAATAAAAGACACTGTGAAGGGCATGATCCTGGAAGGCCCAGCATTTTCTATGTATTTATTAGTGTTATGTATTGTCCTCACTCTATCGTGTCCTTGATATGACACTAAACTGTATTTAGTAGTGTGGATCCAGTACTGGATCTCTCGGGAATAAAGACTCTGGTTGATTGTTTTAGTAGTAAGTTGTTTCCAAGCTAGATTTAGAGATCAACCCGAGGACGGTGAAAAAGGAAGGACACATATGATAAAGAGATTCGAGGCACAGAGAGAGAGAGAGAGTGTGTGTGTGTGTGTGTGTGTGTGTGTGTGTGTGTGTGAATAGGAAATTGAACGGCAGGTTCCCAATATCTTGCTCAGGATAGTAGCAGCTGTCGAAGTGAAAAATAGAAATGTATCAGCTGCAATTCGACCGACTGCTGTGATTGGTTCGAAAACACTCAAACAGAAAAGCCGTTAAAGTGGACACAGGATAGAAAACAGGAAAGGAAAGGGAATCGGAGACGAGCCGCGGAAATGTGAAGACGGACCGAAAATTACGGTATCAATTTTGGGGGAGCTCTGCAAAGGAGTCCTACACCGGCAGCGAAAAATAATACCAAGATTTGTGTCTTTCTCTCAGCCTATCTAATGCGGTTGACTCAGTTCATACTGTTTCTCTCTCGTTAGTATCTACATGGAAGGGTAGTTGCAAATAAACTTCGTATCAAACGAACCAACAGACGGTGTTTTGTGTTCGTCAGTTTTTCTTCTTTAATCACGGTGAAGGTTACTATGGGATCTGAGTGAAACTTAAGGATTAGTGCTACTCTCATAGACTCTTTAGAACCGTGATGGTACAATATTACTCTCATGTCCACTCGGTCCCATAACGGTAGTACCTATTAAGGACTCATACATGGGCTTGAAAGATCTGTTTCACAAAAAATGTAAATATGAATATATAGTTGTTGGTGACCGTTGTCGAGGGCGACCTGAAGGCACCCTTTTCAATAGCTAGGGGAGGACGCTACTCTTTTCCCTAATTGGTCCACTTTACACTTGATGCGTACCTTATATTGCTGAGTGTTAAATAAAGAGTTATCAAGTACCATTTTAAAGTCTTTGGTATGACGCGACCAAGGTTTGAACCCCGGTCTCTCGGACCATTGGCGAGCACTCTAACCATTAGACCAATGAATCGGATATATATATATATATATATATATATATATATATATATAATCCTAGACGAGTTTACATGTCGTTAAAAACAATCAGTCAATTAACTGATTAATCAATTAACATCCTGATCTTCCAAATGGAATTATAGGAACGGTTTAAACAAAGATGTATATGCTGAGGAGTCAATTTTGATAGTGGTTTCAGCTTGATCTTTTTGCACATTTTTATGTACCATCTATGGATCAAAAAGATATATTTTGTTCAATATTCTAGTTCTTTTTTATTTTCATTTTTAATAATCTGTCGCTTAGTGTCCGTTTTGTTTTGTTTTGTTTTCTTTTCTTTTCCTTTTTTCTTCTTCTTTGCCTTGTCCGTCGAGTAAAAAAAACAAGTCGGACGTTGAGATCTAAATTTGAACTGTTATCGTCAAACTTTTTTCTTTTGATGGTTGTATCATCCTGAATTTAATGTGAATGGGAGGATTCTATTTAAACCAAAAAAGGTATACAAATAAAAAGCTTGTTAAGAGGTAGTCCTCCTAACATTACTGAAAGAAGTTTTTTTTTTAAATATTTCCTTAATAAAAAGGAATGTCATATCGAGTTTTAAAAACACGTGAAGGTTTTGTGCTCTACCGAGGACCCCTTGCAAAGGATGTTCTGGGTATGACACTAAAATACCTCCGATGATAAGGCTCCATTTCTGGAGCTCTGGACTGATAGAAACACTTATTCGTTGTAATTACTTCCAGGTCCACTCTAACCAGGGATCGTAGAACCTGCTGAGGTCTCGTCTATGGGTCAAGTAGGATTCCATCTACGTGTCAAATAGACTTAGCTACTGTAATTATTCGTGTATAATATGCACTCGTGTATAATACGCACCCCCTAAATTTGGGCTACGTGTCTTGTATATAATACGCACCCCTAAATTTGGCCGACGTGTCTTGATATAATACGCACTGACTTTTTAGAATTTGTACCTGTCAGATTTTCCTTCTTTTTTTTTTTTTTTTTTTTTTACTTTTTACCCTGTTCGTATAAAAATTTACCCAGATTACTTATGTTTTGAAACAAAATATTTACATAGTATTTAGAGCAAAATACACGGATATGTTCGCCCAAAAATGCCACAAGCTGGTAGCAAAAATAAACCAACACTAGAAGAATGGATATTTCTCTGTCACAGCATAAAACAGAAATGTTTGTTACACATTTGTCCGTTGTCATCATCATCATATCGCGCTGGTAGCACGGATATCCCTGACCCTCTCTCGCCACTCCTCCCTATCGTTCATCGCCCTAGGTAGGTCTTCAGGACAACAGCCTGTATCCTCACATAGCTGCTGAATGTACGTTCGAGCTGGTCGTCCTGCTTTTGCGCGGCCATGTGTGGGGATCCATAAGAGTACATCTCTTATGAGTTCATCTCTGCTTCTCCAGCAGTGTCCTGCATGTCTGGTTCGTCTAACTTGAATAGTTTTCGTGATAGGGGGCAGGTGGCCGTACAGTTGGTGTCTTGTGGGGTGCTGCTGCCAGGACTTGTTCAGGATTGCACGCAGCATTCTTGTGTAATTGCCATCCAGTTTCTTCTCCAGCCGTTTTGTTAGCGTCCATGTAGTGCATCCATATAGCAGTATCGATGTGACCGCTGCCTGGAAGAAGCTGCGTTTCATTTTATCGGTTAGGTCTGATTTCCATATAATCGATAGCCTATTGATAGCTGTCCATGCTTTCGTTAGTCTCGTTTCGATGTCCTTTTCGATTGATTCGACGCTGCTTCCTAGGTACGTGAATTTGTCTACTAGTTTAAGTGGGGTTCCTTCTAGAGTGGAGATGTCCCCCGTTTGGTTATAGCACATATATTCCGTTTTGTGTGCATTAACATAGAGGCCTATGCTTGCTGCTGCTCGTTCCAAACTATGCAGAAGAGTTTCGGCTTGGTCAGGTGTATTTGCCAGTATCGCTATGTCATCGGCGTAGTCGGCGTCGGTAATTGTTGTTGCGGGGTATCTTCTGCTTCTTTTCTTCGTCAGTTCGAAGCCATTCTCTTTGATTTTGTCAATCGATGTTCTAAGTACGTAGTCTAGACAAATGATAAAGAGGTACGGGGCCAGCATGTCCCCTTGTAGTACTCCTGCTACAATGTCAAAGTATTCTGTGTCTCCATCCGGTGATCGTACTTTTACTTTAGTGTTTCTATAGAGAATCGTTATTGCCGCTACGGTTTCTTTAGGTATGCCGTACGCTGTAGATATAAATTACATTCGGCCATACCATTCTGAATACGGTGATGCATGTAGTTGGATAAATAGTTAATATTTAGTCCTTGTGTATAATACGCACCTGATCACCTTTAGGTAAAAAACAGAAGTGTCTTTTATACATTAGTCAGTTTGAATCAGTGATATAACTTATATTCGGCCATATCATTTTGAATATAGTGATGCATGTAGCAGGATAAAAAGTTAATATTTAATTCTTGTGTATAATACATCCCCCTAATATTTTGGCTTAAAAACGTGGGGGAAAGATGAATGTGGTACACGAATTATAATGGTACTTTTAAAAAATTTCCTTTGTTTTTTTTTTTAATTAATTTCCTTATTTATCTATTTATTTATTTCAAATAACGAACCTGTTTTATCTTCCCTTGGTATCTGCTTTTAAACCTTGCTTCCCTGTGTGCTAATATCTACAACTCCTTCTTCACCAAGCAAACGTACTTTATCAAGCAAAAGTTCCCGTTCCGCAAACCAACCCTGATTACCTCTCCTGGTGGCGCTTTCACATGTCCGTATCTAAGTGAGCAAGTTTTTTCACATCGCCAATTCTTGGCGGTTTCTCTTATTCTTCACAGCTGGAATCACCTATCACCAACAGAGTGCAGTTCCTCTTAAAGGTGAGACACATGGTGGTGAGGACCTTGCCGTGTTTGCACAGGGACCCATGGCTCATGTCTTTCGCGGAGTTCGCGAGCAAGTCTTTATTCCAACTGCCCTAGCTTACGCAAGTTGCGTTGGACAAAATTTGGATCACTGTAAGGTCAGCGAAACAACTAAAGCTCCGAATAATATGGCAGGAAGTCGATTGAACGCCTCCTTTGTTTCGCTCGCTATTTCGTTGTTTCTTTTACTTCAGTTTTAGGCCTGGTAATATATATATATATATATATATATATATATATATATATATATTCAATTTCTCAGAAAGTATTGTCACATTGTTTAGCTCTGAATAAAACCCCACATTAAGTGTGAAAATGACAATTCTCCAGATGATGTAGATTCTATCAAATATGGTTGAGTTTAATCAAAGTTATTGCAAAATTAAAGTCGTGCAGAAAGCTGCCTTCCATAAGAAATAGGCAAGGATCCCCTACCAAAAAAAAAATGCGGGCTTTTTTGCCAGAAATATCAACAACTATAAAAAAAAAACGATTTCAACAGCTACTTAAAAAAACTTTTTATAACATAAATTAAAAATATAAAAACTCCCTTCTTAATTTTTTCTTTTCAATTTTTTCTTTCTTTTTTCTTCTTTTTTTTTTTTGAGCAAGAAAGAAACAATCCCAAATTTCTCTCTCTCACAAAGAAGAAAGAAAAACCCATTTTTTATAATATGATGTAAACCGTTCCAGTTAATGAGTCAGTATCTGTGTTTTGTTTGCATTATTTCGGCTATCTATTACGCCCTGTTGGTGTGGCTTAGAATAAGCTGACTGTATCCCCTGCAAGGGGGAGCATGATTACCCGCACCTCCTCAAAAGGTATCTAACACTAAACTCCTTTATTTTATTCAAAATTTCGAGTAAAATATTGCCTTTAAAATTTTGAGTAAAATGTTGCCTTCAAAATTATGAGTAAAATGTTGCCTTCAAAATTATGAGAAAAATGTTGCCTTCAAAATTATGAGAAAAATGTTGCCTTCAAAATTTCAAGTAGAATAATGCCTTCATAATCACGATTTACATACTGCCTTCAAAATCTTAAAAATTTCGATTAAAATGTCGCTTTCAACATTTCTAGAAAGAATTTCGAGTAAACTGTTGTATTTTAAAATTTCAAGTTAAACGTGGCCTTTAAAATTTTGAGTAGAATGTTACTTCAGAATTTCGTCTATATTTCAAAAATATTTCCTTAAAAATTTCAAAATGTCGCCTTCAAAATCTCGATAAAAATATTGCCTTCAAAATTTCTCGTAAAATATTGCCTTTAGAATTTCAAAAATGTTACCTTCAAAATTGCGAACATCGGAGTAAGCAAGTTCGAACTTCAGTCACGCTATTACTTTCACTTTCGAACTAATACCTTCGGAAAAGATATGAAACTCCTTATTCACCAAACTATCAGTCAAATAGTACCACTGCTATCGTTCTACAAGGATGGCTTTGACAATAAACGACTTTTGAAGGTTGATATGTCATTAAACAAAGAAACTAAACTTATAAAAAGAAATAAAGGAATTAGTTTTGCAAGTATTTTTTTCTTGAGTAACAACGGTAATTTTGATCTTGAGAAATAAATTTAAATTCAATTTTACTAGCCAAGCACTTGTCCTACTGACAGAGAAAATTAAGTTGCAATAAAAGTTCTTTTTATTTCTACAAGATTTCTGTGTACTCAATATTTTCTGTGAAACGACAATTTGTGTATTGCTTTTGTCATTATGCTAAGTTAATTTGTTTAAATAAAAAATGAATCCATAGCGAAATATATACGATGAATATCCAAATGTTTGATATGCATCAGTTTATGATTCAGGTTGGTTAAAGAAGAAAAGTCAGCGCTTTTCTTTAGGAAAATTCATTCTATTTAGTGCGGATTATCTTCGATCGTTAGTTTGGAACGAGCCGCCGCAGGCATTGGCCTCCATGTCAATGCACACAAAACTGAATATATGTGTTATAACCTAACAGGCGACATTTCCACACTAGACGGAACCTCTCTGAAACTAGTAGACAAATTCACCTACCTAGGAAGCAGCGAAAAAGACATCGACACACGACTAACGAAAGCATGGACAGGTATCGATAGGCTATCGATCATATGGAAATCAGACCTGACCGATAAAATGAAACGCAGTTTCTTCCAGGCAGCAGTTGTATCGATACTGCTATATGGATGCACTACTTGGACGTTAACTAAACGGCTGAAGAAAAAGCTAGACGGCAATTACACAAGAATGTTGAGAGCAATATTGAACAAGTCCTGGCGGCAACATCCTACAAGGCACCAACTATACGGCCACCTGCTTCACATCGCGAAAACTATACAAGTTATACGAACCAGACATGCAGGTCACTGCTGGAGAAGCAAGGACGAACTCATCAGTGATGTACTCCTATGGACCCCCGCATGTGGCCAAGCAAAAGCAGGACGACCAGCTCGAACATAAATACAGCAGCTATGTAGCCCTGAAGACCTGCCAGAAGCGATAAATGATAGGGAGAAGTGGCGAGAGAGGGTCAGGGATATCCGTGCTAGCGGCACGACATGATGATGATGAATGATCTTCGATCGTAGAAAACTGGAAGAGCGAAAATGAACACGTTTCTATTCATTACCATTACCGGAAAAAGAGAGAGAGAGAGAAAAACTTTTTCGACTCGCCTATGACGTCATCCCTGAGATTTTCCCTGTGCGTCACGTGCAATCGTTTTTGACGGCTTGTCAACTTTGTCTCCGGTGACCTTTCTGTCTCTGTGTTTCAACAATGCGCCTCGGTGACTTCGCTTTGCTAGCGCTCAAGATTGGCCCCTCTGGTCCAAGTTCTGCACAAGGGACTCCGCTCCGAGCACCGCTTTCAGCGCATAACACAAAAACTGAATTTTCCCTTTTGTTTGTTCATTGAAAACACAGCGACAGTTTTATGTCTTTAAGTTACGACTAAATGAATTCATGGGGAGGCAAAGTTAAGAACTTACGATAATTGCTTATATATAAAGATTATTAAAAAAAAAATACTGTCCAACACGAAACAATTAGTTATTAAAACCTACTTTTAAAAATCCTTATACAAATTACACATCATTGTTAATCTGATAAACATAGTTTCATTTTTTTAGTGAATATAATACATATTAAAAAGTTAATAAATATTGTGGCGTCAGAGAGAGGTCTGGTGCTTGGTGCCTGAGGCATCCTTGAAGTAAAATACTAAAAGGATTAAACATTTTTTGCGACGGTCGCGAATGAGTTTCCATTTGTGCGTACCCCTCACCTATAAAATGACTTCATGTCTAAATTGACCAGTTGAGAAGTCGGAAAAATCCCTAAATATTGATATAGCAGTCGTTGTTGACAACGCCTCAATAAATATTGTGGTGTTTGAACTGATCTTCTAGCGACAAAAACATAACTTGCCTCCAAGATATGGATTTCTGTCGTTTATTTTCTTCGTTCAGTTACTGAGGCCGTGGAAATACGTGTAACCGGATGACCCACACAATGTGCGGCGTAGATTCGTGGGTCTTTCTTTGTTCAAGTAAGAACCAGCTTTTCTCGGATTATTAATTGGTTCTTTCTCAGTCGATCCGGTTCCTCTCACTACTGTCTCCAAATAGAAAAAGATTCTTTTTTACGTTTTTTTTTTTTTTGTTTTTTTAAATTTTTTTGCATTTAACCAATTTGTCTGGCCATTTAAATTTGTTAACACATTTCTCACTTTACTTTAGCTCTTGTTTACAATAATAATAATAATAATAATAATAATAATAATAATAATCAAAGAAATACAAGACTAGACACGACAAGGTGGAGAAGGTGATCCACTGGGAATAGTGCAAGAAAATGAAATTTGACCATACTACCAAGTGGTATATGCACAAACCAGAATCTTTCCTGGAGAATGAGTAACACAAAATTCTCTGCGATTCTGAGATACAGACAGATCACCAAATGCCGTTCAGAAGACCAGACCTAGTGATAGCAAACAAAAAAGAGGGATATAACCAGCCAAATAGTGGACTTTATCGCTTCGATGGACCACTAAGGGAAAATAAAAGAAAACGAAAAGAGAATCAAATATTTGGACCTTGCCAGAGAAGTAAAAAAAAAAAGATATGAAACATGAAAGTGACGGTGAGATTAATTGTTATTAATATGCTTGGAACAGTCCCCAAAGGCTTGGTAAGGGGACTGGAAGACTTAAAAATCAGAGGACAAGTAGAAAGCATTCAGACATAAGAAGACTTGCTGTCACTCAGACACTAGTGTGAAAAACTTACAATAATAAAAAAAGGGGGAGACCTTAAGAGAGAAATCGAATTTCTTCTAATAGCAGCTCAAAACAACGCCATAAGGACCAATCATATCAAAGCAAGAATAGATAAGTTGCAGCTAAACAGCAAATGTAGGCTATGTGGTGATAGAAACGAAACGATCACTCACATAATAAACGAATGCAGCAAATTAGCACAGAAGGAGTATAAGACTAGATACGATTGGTTTTGGCAAAGTGATCCACTGGGAATTTTGAAAGAAATTGAAATTTGACCATTCGAACAAATGGTATATGCACAACTCAACTGCTGTCCTGGAGAATGAGACGCACAAACTCCTCTGGAATTTTGAGATATAAACAAATCCCCTAATCCCAGCCAGACGACCAGGCCATATAATGATCAACAAAAAAAAAAAAAAGAGAACTTTCAGAATTTTGGACTTTGCTGTCCCGGCAGTCCGTCTCCACCTCCGATTTACGATAGTTGATAGTCGGGATGCACACATTGTTTCACATGACGTAATTTCATAAGAGATGATAGAATATGAGAAGTACAGATACAAATTTATAATGAATGATAAAAGGTGAGACACACACAAAGATTTACATGATACAAACTTATTATAGACGATTGAATATGGGACACACATAATACAAATTTATAATAGATGATAGATGATGGGATACACATACACAATTACACAATACAAATTTATGAGGAATGATAAACGTTGAGACACACACAAAGATTTACAGAGTACATATTTATAACAGACGATTAAATATGGGAAAAAATAACACAAATTTATAATTAATGATCGATGGTGGACACACATACATATTTACAAAATACAAATTTATAATGAAGGATAAACGGCGAGACACACATAAAGACTTACAGAATACAGATTTATAATAGATGATTAAATATGGAACATACATAACTCAAATTTATAATAGATGGTGGGACACACATACACATTTACACAATACAAATTTATAAGGAAGGATAAAATGTGAGACACACACGAAGATTTACAGAATACAAATTTATAATAGAAATTTGAATATGGTACACACAAATGTACATAACCCAACTTTATAATAGATGATAGATTGTGGGACACACACAAATATTCAAATTGCAAATTTATGATAAACGATTGAATATGGGACACACATAACACAACTTTATGATAGATGATAGATGGTCGGACACACATACATATTTACATGGTACAAATTTGTAATGAAAGATAAACGTTGTGATATACACAAAAATTTAAATAATACAAATTTACAATGGACGATTAAATATGGGACACACATAAAAAAAAGTAAGTAAAGTTGGCGACCTTAGTCGATGGTGACTCGAAGGCTCCTCTTTCAAAAGCTACTACACCGAGCATTTGGTGCGGTAGTAGTATGCAGTTTACCTCAGTATTTATGAGCTACAATATTTTCCTATGTGGTCTGCCTGTCTTTTTTTAATAAATATTTTTAAAGTAGATCGCAAACTACGATGGAAAAATATGGTAGTTAACATACGACAATAGAAATAATATGGTTGAGCACATACTACAATAGGAATAATATGGTAGACCATATACTACAATAGAAACAATCTTGTAGACCATATAAGTTTGCGACCGTAGTCGAAGGCGACGTGAAGCTTCCCTTTTCGATAGCGACAATACCGAGGTGTAGGGGAGGGCGCTAATGCATTCTCTGGATTGCTCAACTTTACCCTTGATCTTTATCTTATAATGCTGAGTGTTAAACAAGGCTGCATCAAGTACCATTTTTGAGTCTTTGATATGACTTGACCTGGGATTAAACCCCGGCCTCCCGGACCATTGGCAAACACTCTACCCACAAGACCAATGGACACACATAACACAACTATATAATAGATGATAGATGGTGGGACACACACAGAAATTTAGCTAATGCAAATTTATAATTCTTGAGTCGTTAGGAATATTGATTATTTCACCACACTAACTTTTATAGATTTATATTATTTTCATGCTTTAAAATGTTAATGTAGACCAATTTTGTGGACAATAATCAAAATAATGCCACACGAGAAAAGAAATAATGTGACTATTTATTTCGGGACCATGAAAATCAGCTCTAAAAAAAACAAAAAAAAAAACGAAATCCTTCTAATACGATGACTCTGACGAATAGTTTTCTGGCTGAAATAATAAAAATTAATTTTTAAAAAACAAATCAGTTTTAGTCTTTTTCAAAGAATATATTTTTTGTTTCAACTCAACAGTTAAAGTTTGACTATAAATAAAGTTTTTCTCTGCTTTTTTATATTATATGAAAATTTAATAATACGAAATCACGTCCAAATAATTCGAGTCCCATCTGTGTGTGTGTGTGTGTGTGTGTGAGAGAGAGAGAGAGAGAGAGAGAGAGAGAGAGAGAGAGAGAGAGATCTATTCCGCTAACCCAGACATTTGTATGATTAACATGAGAGATTCTAATGGCAACTGAGAGAGACGCTTCACTTGGATCAAAGACATTTGTTTTGAAAGATACAACAGAGAAAGAGAAAACATTGTTTGTATTTTTGCAGAATGGTCAGTTATTGAGTATCAGCTGTAAAAGCCTGCACAGACACAGGCATTTGACGAATTCTATTTAGCAAAAAAAATGTTGGTGGTGGCAAAAAATTCGTATTATATTCTGAATAGTAATTTATCTAAAAATATGAGCCCAAGAAATGTTGATGACCGACAATCAATACCAATATACGCCATTTGAGGAGACAATTCGTATTAGAAGAGTTATCGAAATAAATCTATAATAGCATAATGTTTGTTGAGTTTTCCTTGATGTTACTGATATATTTGCTCTGTACGTATATATATTTTTATTCATTAATAGCAATACTTTGAACACTGTTAGAATTATATAAAACTTCTCATATAGTCTATATAAAAAATATTTCATAAAAGTCAACTTTGCATTTAATTTATATATATATATATATATATATATAAAGTTGGTGACTGTAGTGGAGGGTGACCTGAAGGCTTCCTTTTCAATAGCTACTACACCGAGGTGTAGGGAAGAGTGCTACTCTTTTCCCTGGATTGCTCCACTTTACCCTTGATCCAGCCTTATAATGTTGAGTGTTAAGAAAGGCGGCATCAAGCACCATTTTTTGAGTCTTTAGTATGACTCGACCTGGGATTGAACCCCGGTCTACCGGGCCAATGGCGAACACTCTACCGACGAGCCCATAACTTGTAATTGATACAGACAAATAACGAATAAAAATAAACAATTTAAGAGAAAATATTGCTTGTTCTAGACTTTGGATATCAAACATAAGATATTTCATCCGCTTTCACTTCAAAATTAGAAGCTGAAAAGTAGAAATAATCCAACTTTATATACTTAAAAAACAACCGAAAGGAGGTTCGTAATTAGAATTTTAGTGACAGCTACATCGGGTTGTTTCACAGACCTATTATGGTAAAGACGTGACAGAGATTATTGAAAATTAACTCACATAACAAAATATGAGGATTGTTTTTTGCTTGTTTGTGACCTAAAACTGTAACATAATGGCCGAGGGATTTCGGTTTATGCCTTTGGGTTTAGTTAGGCTGAGAACCTTTTTGCTCAGCACATGGGTTAGTTAGGTGCAACATTAAAACAGGTGTTTGCGCGCGCGGGTGGAGCGGACGTGTCACTCAGAGATGTCACAATTGCCCACATAGGAAGCAGGGTTACGGAGTGCGGGTAACGTCACGCACCGGAAGAGTGCGGAGGATTTGGGGAGATTTTGAAAAAGTTAAGACTAGACACTGAACGAGATGGTTGGCTTTTGCTTGCTCGCTGAGACCTTTGTGGCGGGTGTCACACGTGTCGGTGGGGGCAGATGAAAAAGCCAGTATAGAAAGATTGTGCCCCTCCCCTTATGTCGAAGAACCTTTAAACTCAAAGGTAATAAAAAAAATTTCGTACCTGAACTGAGAAGTCGTTACGTGTTTTTCGTATATCGAGATTCCTATGTTCTATATATATGAACATTATATGTCCATTTCACACATAGCCGTATCTGGCTATGGTACAAAACCAGAAGAATATTTTTCGACTCATTTTGGCATGAGGAAGATGTACCTGAGATGACTGACAACACTTGCAAGTCAGAAATCATTGAAAATGTTCGAGAGCAGATTGTTAAATAAAGAGAAATTGTATTTGCTATTTTTTAAAGGTGATTAAGCTTTTACATTTGCTTTTGTTTTCTCGAATTTTTGAAAATATGTATAGTACAATTTATTGCAATTTACCCGTGAAATAAAGTAAAATAGACAAAAAGGAATTTATCTAAAGGGAAAATGGATAGAAATTAATTTATTAAAGGTGAAAATCGAATAAAAAATTGTAACGGAATTTTGTACTTATTCACATATCCCACGTGCTAACATACTGGTATTCATCTTTATAAAGAAAAAGAAAATACGACCCATTAAATGAAGAAGTTCGTGGTGTATTGGTGATCGTCGTCGGAAATATACACAGCCGCCTCAATTCAATTCCCAGACGAGGCTGTTTGTATTTCACATAGAGCTCATATCTTTGGGGAAGGTATAAATCCAACTATTTTCCCACAAGCTATGGGTGAATGGGCAGTGTGGGTTCTGTAACTTTGGTATGGTAACCGGTCTAGTAGAAAGAAAATCCTGAATTCAAACCTGTTAAACTCTGCTTAAAAAAACTGACCTTGTATCACATCACATCCTGACGTGTTGGAGATATATATATAATCAAACATGCTTAAATAAAGGACTACAGCCCAACTACACATATTTAGAAATACATGATCCTGCAGCTCACGACGATACTGACACCCGAAAGTATCGTAATTGTTTTGTAAAAAAACAAATTAATAACAATAAAGAATACTTTTTATCAAACATACTTAAATGCTTGTTACTCAACGACACATATCTTTATATATATATATATATATATATATATATATATACCGATCGGAGAACTACTGCTGCTCATCAAAAAGGGCGGCTTCTATAGATGAGAATAAAAATACAGCCATCAAAAGATTATCACGAAAGCAGCGGCTGTACGGTCACCAACTACCCATCACAAAAACTATTCAAGTTAGACGAACCAGACATGCGGGACACTGCTGGAGAAGTGGGGACGAACTCATAAGCGACATACTCCTGTGGACCCCTTCACATGGACGAGCAAAAGGCAGGATGACCAGCTAGAACCTATATACAACAGTTCTGCCGATAAAGGGTGTAGCCTTGAAGACCTACCGAGAGCAATGGACGATAGAGAAGGGTGGCGAGAGAGGATCAGGGAGATCCATGCTGGCGGCGCGACATGATGATGATGATATATATATATATATATTGTTAAATATATATATCAACTATATTGAAGATATATTTAACTACTGAAAAACAAATCCCCTCTCATCACTCTTTTGTCCCGCTGTGCCTCTTCTCCCCCAGAACGTAATGGCCTTTTAGCTTCCTTGAGTTAGAGACCCCTGTCTTAGACAGAAATTCAGTGCGTTTAATTGAGAAGGAAGTAAAAAGGTCTGATAATATGTGTTTGATTAGTGATAAAGATGTATTTGTATTTATCTCATCATCATCAAGCACAAATTCTCGCCATCAGTCCCAATTTATCATCGATCTTGGTAAGTCCTCACAGAGCTGTGGAAGTTTTTGTTGTTTAGCCAACTCTGGTGTGTCTATATGAAAAAAAATGCACTAATGAGTTCGTCCTTACTTCCCAGCAGTGCCCAGCATGTCTGACTAGAAAAAAGAGTCAAAAAGTAATTACAATTGAAATCGCTAAAAACTCAGAAACTCAGAATTATTTTAAAATGGTAACTCTTTGTTCTCTTCTCGGAACGAGGTATCGATTCCGGTTGAAGTAAGCTAAAACAAAAGCTTCTTACTACTACTATCATGGTCTACAAGGAAAACACAAAAACGAACCTACATTTCACAAAGAAATCTAATAAAGAACACCCTGTTGGTAAGGCTGACAATGTGCCAACTGCATCTCCAGTGGAGAAGTACAGCACCCACCACAACTAAAAATGAAGATCTCATGGCCACATCACGTTGAACCGGTTCTCGACCGTATATATGTATTTACCAACCCGTCTGCACAGGCAGGATGTGACACAAAGAGTTTAATAGGTTTGGATTCAGAGTTTTCCTTTTCCTTGACTGGTTGCCTAACCAAGGCTGAAGAACCCAGTCTGCCCTCCAATCTATCCATAGTTGGGGAGAGAATAAGAGGATTCATACCTTTCCCAAGGGTATTCGCGCTTTGTGAAATACAATCAAACTCGTCCAGGATTTGAAATTGTATCGCCGTGTCCATTACACCACAGGCATTTCTTATTTTCTCCCCTGTGGGTATCTATAAAAACTGATAGGAGTAATTGTCGCTTTATGAAGGCTTTTGCAGTTTTCATGTGTTGATTTGTTTCAGCCGTGATTGATGATTATGTATTGTTGATTTCTTTGTTTAATGGCATATCAACCTTCGTGAGTTATATAATGCCAAAGCTATTCCTGTTGAAGAACAATAGGGATACTGTTTAACCCACAGCTGGTAAGGATAACGGGCTTCATACAGTTCTTAAGAGTATTAGACCGAAAGTGAACATAATAGTATGATTGGAGGTGCCCGTTGTGTAATGGTTATCGTCGTAGGAATTGGACACAGCGACACGAGTTCAAATCCTGGACGAGACTGATTGCATTTCACATAGCACTAATACCATTGGGAAAGGTATGAATCCAATTATTCTCCCTCCAGCTATGGGTAAATAGTAGGGAAGACAAGGTTCTTCAGCCATAGGAGAAGGAAAACTCTGAATTCAAACCTGTTAAACTCCGCTTAAAAATTGATCTTGTGTCATATCCTGCCCGAGCGGAGGGGTTGGGTAAATATGATAATAGTATGATTAGAGTTCGAACTTCCTTCCTACTGTTGTATAGCCACATACATATACAAAGCGGAAGCATAATTAAACATAATTTACGAACTTCAATGAACGAACGAACACACTTCTTTATAAAAAATATGTATCTCTCACACTTTATTCTCGATGTTTCTGTGGTGTGTGAGAGATGAGTGGAGACAGGGACAGACCGCTATATTGACCCAATTTATTCTCCTGACCATAGCAGCACTTCTTCCGCATCATGGCTGAAGATTGTCAACCTGGGGTCGCTGGGGGCCCCAGCCCTCAGTCTGCAAGCTGGCCCTCACTTCCTATCACCAATTCAACGGCCGCCAACACCTGCCAATATTCTTTCATAAAGCCCACTTGCTCCCGTTTCTTCTTCCGCTTATTTACACAGGTGCATCTCTTGATTGACGGCTCGGTCAAGGGTCAATACATAACACTACGATTTCGCAGATCAGAACACTACAGGGACTTTCCTTGAAGATATATTTTCAGTGTCATTATAATTAATCACCTTCATTTTCAATGACTGCTGGTCAACAAGGCCAAGAGATCAGATTCAGTACCTACCGGTGTCCATTTGTTTAGACCATTTGAATATTTTATAAGTGGCAAAACATATTTATTTTCTAGGCATGATTCTTAACTACACCTGTTGGTGAGACTAGTGTTCTGGAAATCTGAGAAGTGAGAAGTACCCCTTTATTACCATTGCTCCGATGTCCACTTTGACTGGGAGTGACTGTACCTATTGTGGCCTCATCTTTGGGTCAAATAGGTCTGTTTGAAAATTCTTAGTATTGGATAAGAATACATGAAACCAAATAACTGTTGCTATTAAATTCCCCGAGAGACCGGGGTTCAATCACTGGTCGAGTCATGCCAAAAACTCAAAAAATGGTACTTGATGCCGCCTTCCTTAACACTTAACCTTATAAAGTAAAGATCAAGGCTAAAGCGGAACAATCCAGGGAAAGGAGTAGCGCTCTCCCCTACACCTCGGTGTAGTAGTTATTGAAAAGAGAGCCTTTAGGTCACCCTCGACTATGGTCCCTATTTTTACTTGCTTAATAGTACAAGCAAAGTATTTTAGTTTTGAGAGCGAAACTAGATATGCACTCATAAAAACTATACTAATTGTTTTATTCTAATTGATTTCTACATAGATTATTATTGATTAATTATTGCGTTAAACTAATTTGAAATAGAGGGGGTATAATCGAAGATTAAAGCAGCTTGGGAAGCTAGCTCTTCGCATTATTGCCGGCTTTCTTAATTCTACTATTTGACTACATTAGATAGTAAAGAATAGATTTACAGTTATTTCTTTTTGTTAATGGATTTCTTTTAAGATTTATTGACATAATGTTTGCTTATATCAATTAAAATAAATGAAACAATAAAACCAAGCAAATGTTTGTTAAAACCAAGTTTTTGAGATCAATATGCGAATCAATAGGTATGGTCTCGATAGGCTATCGATCATATGGAAATCAGACCTAAGCGATAAAATGAAACGCAGTTTCTTCCAGGCAACGGTTGTGTCGATACTACTATATGGATGCACTACATGGACGCTAACTAAACGGCTGGAGAAGAAACTAGACGGAAACTACACAAGAATGTTGAGAGCAGTATTGAACAAGTCCTGGCGACAACACCCCACGAGACACCAACTATACGGACACTTTCCCCCCATCACGAAAACTATACAAGTTAGACGAACCAAACACGCGGGACACTGCTGAAGAAGCAAGGACGAGCTCATAAGTGATGTACTCCTATGGTCCCCCACATATGGCCGTCCAAAAGCAGGACGACCAGCTCGAACTTACATACAGCAACTATGTGAGGACACAGGATGTAACCCGGAAGACCTGCCGGAGGCGATGAGTGATAGGGAGAAGTGGCGAGAGAGGGTCAGGGATATCCGTGCTGGCGGCAGGAAAAGATGATGATGATTAATCAATATGAAAATTTATAACCACGGTCTTTCGTCCACGTCTTTTTTCTGGTCCGTTTCTAGGTCACTCACTTTTGGGTTTTTATTGAATACATCTCTTGTAGAAGACTTATTATGGCAACTTACGACCAAAATATTCTTAGAAACATTGAGAACGCTCCATTTCGGAAGCAATCTCTAATCTACACTGTCTTACATGCTGCTGGACTTCAGAGACAAACAACCGTCGATGGGGCTTAAAACGCGCTTACTGTATCCCCTCTTCACAAAAAAAGGATGTCGAGAGCATGACATTAAACTGCATCTTATGGTAAAGTTACTCTTCTGGAGAACTGGAGAGTATTGACTACCTCTTCGTTTCCATTACTCTCAAGTCCACTCAAACCTGGCGTTGTAGTACTGGTTCGGGTCCCTTCTATAGATCGTAAGGATCTGTTCAAAGATTATCTGTATTCGATTAGAATCATCATCATGTCGCGCAATCAGCACGGATATCCCTAACCCTCTCTCGCCATCCCTTCTTATCGTCCATTGTGTCTGGTAGGTCTTCACAGCTACATCCTTTATCGGTACAGAGCTGCTGTATGTGGGTTCGAGCTGGTCATCCAGCCTTTGCTCGTCCATGTGTAGAAGTCCAGAGAAGTACATTACTTATGAGCTTGTCCCTGCTTCTCTAACAGTGTCCCACATGTCTGGTTCGTCTAACTTGGATAAGTTTCGTGATGGGTGGTAGGTGGCTGTACAGCTGCTGCTTTGTGGGGTGCTGCCTTCGGGATATGTTCAATATTGCTCGAAGCATTCTAGTGTAGTTGCTCTCAAGCTTTTTCTCCATTCTTTTAGTTAGCGTCCATGTAGTGCATCCATATAGCAGTATCGACACGACCGCTGCTTTGAAGAAAATGCGTTTTATTTTATCGGTCCGGTCTGACTTCCATATGACCGATAGTCTATTGATAGCTGTCCATGCCTTTGCTAGTCCTGTGTCGATGTCTGTCTCGGTACTTGATATTATATATATTCGTAAATTATTTGTATTAAGAAAAATTATTTGAAAATTTTATTTTTTTTTTTTACTAAGGATTGTTATTTGTTACTTAAACCTATATAGTTATTAGTATTAGATAGGAATACTTGAAACCATATAACTGTGCGCAAACAAATGATTATGGTTTGATAGAAATAGTTTCGTGAAACCATATAATAGTGCATAACTGTGTCCAAACAAAATTTTCGTATTGTATTCAGATAGTCCAAATTGTGTGTAGTATTTAAATAGTACAACGATCCCGTGGGATTTGTGACAATACCCCGCCGGCCGACCCCCACTATCTCAACTTCCTAAACCACTTATGGCCATCAGATCGTCTTGTGGTTTCTCTCATCTCCGGCCAGGGGTATTTCGCATTTCTTTACAGAGACACAAAACACAACATACACAATCGAGAGGGTGCAAGAAAAGAGAACAAACAAACAGGGACTTGGTTTAGGTCCAAGTGCAAGAAGGGAGAAGTGTGGGACACTTTTTCGTAGCTCTCCGTGCATCTGCCGGCTATCGCGAGCGTGTGTTCGAGCAAAAGTCCCACAGTCACAAGGAATGCTGACTCGTCTTTTCACGTAGGCCAACCCGGCTCTGGGTCTACACATCCTAGCAGTCAGCTTCCCCCGACTTCTGTTGAATGCTCTCTCCCGTCGACTGCCTTATTCTGTCGATTTCTCTGTTCTGACTCTTTCTCTTGACTTTCGGACTTCCTTCTCTTGTCTTCTTCCGGTCTTGTGGGAGATCTCGCGCGCAAACCCTTTGTGTGGGTTTCGCGCCAAAACAGAAAAAGGAATCCTCTGACTAGCACCCACACCAACACAACAAATGCCCACATCGTATTACAGATTTGAATCGTCCAATAACCTGTAGATTTTGAAAAGTCCAAATTTCAGCAGATTCTAGTTATTCCAACTTTTTGCATGGGATTTAAATTGTACAACTATCTCGTAGGATTTGAAAAGTCGCGTTTTCTCCTAGAGTTTAAATAGCCCAACTTTCACGTTGGATTTAAGTAGTCCAATTTTCATGTAGTGTTTAACTATTCCAACATTTGTTTGGAATTCAAATTGTCAAACGGTTGCATGTGAAATGAATGTCGACTGAATAACCTTTGTATTTACTCACTTCCCAAGAGTAGTAGTTATCGTTGTATGAAACAAACTCGACGACCCGAGTTCAAATCCTGGACGAATCTGTTTGTGGTAATGCACTTGATAAAGGCATGAATCTCTATCTTCTCATCTCTAAATAGTAGGATAGGCTCTTCTAGGGGAAGGTAAACAGTGAGTTCAAACCGGCTGTACTCTGTTTAAGATTTAACCTGCGATCACAACTTGCTTAGTCGGCTGGGGCTGTAGAATACACCAACTGCTTCTCTGCAGAGGGGTAAGACTTCTCCAACGAGTGTCCTGGATATGAAACTAAAGAATCTCATGGTGAGGCTTCAGTAATTATGGAGCTTTCAGGAATGCGGAGTACCCATTCATTGCTATCGCTCCCAAGTTCACTCTGGCCCGGAGTGGTAGCCCCTGATATGGTCCTTTCACGTTGGATTTAAGTAGTCCAATTTTCATGTAGTGTTTAACTATTCCAACATTTGTTTGGAATTCAAATTGTCAAACGGTTGCATGTGAAATGAATGTCGACTGAATAACCTTTGTATTTACTCACTTCCCAAGACCATAGGGTCAAGTAAAACTAAACAGTGTACCTTTGCTAAACTGAATTGTTTTAAATGGAACTGTTTTTGACATTGAAACTGCGTACTTATGCTAAACTGAATTGTTTGGAATAGAACTGTTTTGATATTTAACTGTTTGTAAACAAAATCTGTACTTATAATATCCTGAATTGTTTGAAATTTAGTTCGATGTTAAATGTCCCGAAAATAGTTGATATGCCGTAGAACAAAACAATCAACCAACTTATGATTACAACCTTCCTGTGGGGGAAAATTTTGGTAAATACATAAACCATTGACTATATAGATTTTACTGTATACCAGATAGATTTTGTGTACGAAAAATGCAGAAATATTGGCGGTCACTAAATTTACCTTAGTCCACTTCAAGAATCAGGTATCCCCCCACTCCACGAGGTCCGTAAGGAATGTCCTTGCTCTGTCTCTCTAGCACTGAAATCAGAGTTAATCTTCTCCTAGATTGGTTGCCCTACCAAATCAAGAGAGCATAGTCTGTTCAGCTATTTTACAGATTTCAAGAATAGAAGAGATGGGTTCATGTGTTTGGTTTAATTTGGTTTCCGCCCTCGACCGAACCGGACCTCGTTAGTCAACTTAAACAGCTGAAGCTCCCTTAAACCAGCCATATTGGGTTCATCTGTTTCTTAAGATCATTAGTGCGACATAGACGCAAACAGCCAATGATAGAATTTGAACTCGGCAAGTATATTTTATTTCCGGTGCTGAATATATATATATATATATATATATATATATATAAACGAGGGTCATTCGATAAGGTGAAATACGGCCAAAGTAGTTAGCAATAGGAAACATCGTTTACAGTGGCAACTTTTCCAACGAAATTATTAATGATAGGTCCTTTCATGTCCAAGAACACTGCCAGCATGACATTCTTTAGTGACAGCTGCCCCCGGAATTTTTCTTTACCATAAAGTCAATGTATTTCCACTTGTAATATAATGGCCGCGGGATTTCGTTTTATGCCTTTGGGTTTAGTTAGGCTGAGAACCTTTCGGCTCAGTGCATGGGTTACTTAGGTGCAACATTAACACAGGTGTTCACGCTCGTACGCGGAGTGGACGTGTCACTCAGAGATGTCACAATAGCCCGAGATGGGAAACGGGGTTACAGAGTGCGAATGACGTCACGCACCGGAAGCGCACGGAGGATTTGGGGAGATTTTTGAAAAAATCAGTTAGTTGAGATGAGACCTGCCTCGGGGGAAGACGGTTGGCTTTTACTTGCTCGCGGAAGCCTTGGGCTTGTCTCGCACGAGATGGGGGTAGATGAAAAAGCCAGAATAGAAAGATTGCGCCTCTCTCTCCTTATGTCGAAAAACCTTTAAACTCAAAAGTAATAAAAAAGTTTCGTACCTGAACAAAGAAGTCGTAAGTGTTTTTCGTGTTTCGAGATTCCTATGTTCTATCTTTATAGACATTCGATGTACGTTTCACACATAGCCATATCATGGCTATGGTACACACCCCATACACGATCTTTTCGACTCAAGCTTGTAGTGGCAAGCTCATGTTTAGCTCCTTTGTAAACATTATTTTTTGGACTAAAGCATGCTTCTCCATTCACATCACATATCCTTCTGTAAATTACACATGGTTTACACTTCTCTACCACCAAAACTTTAATGATAGACCTCTGTTCAAGCCTGGAATACTATGCTTGATTAGCAACTATTTTGAATAGCCTCAAAACAAATACTTTTTGTGAAATTAAGATATTTTTTACTATCAACTAACTTCAAACACTGCAGGGTTTACATTTATGTAAAAAATTCTGAAAAAAAAAATCTTTTTTTTTTCAAAAACTTCCTCCTTATTCATATATATATATATATACGCACACACACACACACACACACACACACATATATATATATATATATATATATATTATATATAGTATCACATTGATATTTGTGTTCTGTTTGATGGACGGAGACAAAAAATGTGACACATCTAAGCCGAACGGCTAAAGAGTGAATTCCAACCTTCGCACTGGGCTGGTTTAAATAGAAGAAAGAAAAGACAAGATAAGCTCATCAACACATATTGGGAAATTTAATCCATATATAATATATATACGAGAAGTATTGATAAGAACACACAAACATGTCCCGACAGATAAATTCGCACATATCAACAAACAGTATATGAAAGGGAGACAAAACAGCAAAAGTCTTACTTCGCTAGTTTTACGATTCGAGCTTTACGTTTCGATGTTGATACAGGAAAAACCCACTGTCAGGATTGGAGATAAAATCTCTCTTCTGTTCAACGAACAAGAGATAAAAAGGCAAGTCTTAACCGTCCACAGAACGTCGACGAAAAGGGACAAGAAAGGGTCTAGAATTCACACGTGACCGTGAGGCTTGCAAAAGATCCAATGGAGACAATTATTTAGAGTTTCCCTACAGCAGCAACTGGATATAGGTTCTTCAAGTGTAGAAGCCAAGTTGAAAAAGTTTTTTTCTCGGCATCGTAGGGCCTACGCATATCTTCTGGTTAAATAAGCAAGAAAAATCCTAAGACAGTAAAATTCAATTCGTTCCCGCGTTTTCAGAACCACTTGAAAAATATGACTTTCCCATCCACCTTCAGGATTTATCAGGGTTGGATAAAGGTCTGTAGAGACCCTAACCACTTCGAAGATTATAGTGTCGCCCCTCGTGAGATTTAAAATCTGCAGATTTTTTTTTTTTTTGTGGAGGAAGAACGATCATGCTAGCCTCCTTGGGCCGTGTGAACCGATAGGCCGATGTGTCAATTTACAGATACTAAAATGGTTTTATTCCCAAGATTAATGTATATCATTATCCACGATTATCATCATCATTACTTAATCGTAAAACTTATTATATATATATATATATATATATATATATATATATGCATGTTTCATTAAATGATAAAGACAAATTTTGTCTGTATAATTCATTTAAGATCCTTTCTAGTTTCCTGATAAGTGTCTTCGTTTCAGGTTGGAATTGGTAGATGAATTTTCCAAAATTGTCCCGAGCGCTTTCGGACCCTTCATAGTTACCCTGTTTTTATCCAACTCTGCGTTCGCATATTTTTGTTATGTTATAAAAAAACTTTCAAAAACTTTCAAAACTCATTTTTAAAAACAACATACCTAACACAAGCAAGCAACCCCTGATGATGGCCTATGAAGAGTCCGAAAGCGCTCGGGACAATTTTGGGAAATTCATCTACCAATTCCAACCTGAATCTAAGACACTTATCAGGAAACTTGAAAGGATCTTGAATAAATTATACAGACAAAATTTCTCTTTATTATTTAATGAAACATGCTTAAATGAACGACTACTGCCTAACTACACGCACACACACATATATGAGAAATAATTATCTTCAATATAACTCATTCGTTTGCACACAGTTAAATGGATCAAAGTATTGTTATGTATCACAAACCATTTAATTGAACATCAGTTGTTTATTTAGACAGTTAAATGATCAGTTTTATTTCAAATAATTCAATTCAACACAAGTCATTTGTTTGCACCCAGTTTAAATGTCAAACAGTTCCATTTAACCCATAGATTGGACCCTATCAGGTGCTACCATTCTGGACCTGGGAGCGATAATAATCAAAGGGTACTCCACATTGCCCAGTGCTGGAGCCTCGCTATCAGATTGTTTAGGGTCATATCCAAGACACCGATTATTAACGCATTGCTTGGAAAGCAGTGGGGCTTTGAAAAGCGGTTTAGTGACTAAACGGTTTCGAACTGCACTTTCCATTGTGTAGATTTAGTTTTTACAATTAATTTCTAAGCGTTCGGTGTATTTTTTTTTTTTTTCACATTGACGATAAAGATTGTAAAATAATTATCTGTTATCCAAGTTTGGATCTCTTACCCTATGTAGACGTGTAGTTGAGCTAGTATTATAACTATCTTTCCGGAGTACATTTTTAGAAAATTCTATCTAATAAAATCGTCTCGCATTTTGAAAGTTCACAATGCCCTGGAAAGACGAATCATAGATAAACATCTGCCAATTTGCGATTGTCTCGTTGACTTTTATCTAGATATGACAACAAATTTACACAGGAAAATGTCAACGAAAAGGCCATTAAAAGGTTATCCTTACGATAATTAATTTCACGCATGTAAGAAAAAAAACATCTCACGAGGTACAATGGCTTGCAAACTATTATAAATGAGTTTGAGTCTCACTGAGTGCCTCATACTTCGGGCCTTATATCACAATTTAAAAAAAAAAGTTTAGAACGTATTTACCGAACCCCTCTACCACGAACGAAATCTGACACAAAGTCAATTTTTTAAGCTCAGTAAAGCGAGTTTGAATTAAGAGTTTTCAGTTTTCTAGACTGGCTGTCATACCAAGGTTAAAGAACACAGTCTGAAATGACAACTACCTCGTCTAGGATTTGAACTCGTGTCGCTGATACATTATCGTATGATGATAACCTTTACACAGAGATAAGTTAATAGTTATGTATTTAGAATACATTTTATTTTAAAACTTTTAAGTCATTTCTGTCCTTAAAATATTTGCACAATAGAAACGTCATGCAAACCGAATAAATATCACCTTTTCTACCTTTGGAATGCATATTCTTTTTTGCCATTACTCCCACGTCCACTCTGACCTGTTAGGGTCAAATAGATCTGTTTAAAAAGCATTCCAATAAATGTAAGTAAAGTTAATGACTGTAGTCAAGGGTTACTCGAACGCACCCTTTTCCTTAGCTGCTACACGGAGGTGTAGGGGAGGGCGCTACTCCTTTCCCTGGATTGCTCCACTTTATCCTTGATCCGTACCTTATAATGCTGAGGTATCAAGTCCTATCTTTTGAATATTTGGTATAACTCGACCTGGGATTGAACCCTGGACTCCCGGGCAATTGCAGAACACTCTACCCACTTGGCCAATGAGCCGATATAACAGTGTTATTATTAGTGTGTGTTGTGTTGAGTTGTGTTTGAATAAATGTACTAGTATACGGATTCTAATGAGTTGAGATTTCGCCAATGTTCCAGGAGACCGGGGTTCAGTCCCAGGTTGAGTCATACCAAAGACTCAAAAATGTTACTTGATGACTCCTTGCTTGACACTCAGCATGATAAGGTACGGATCAAGGGTAAAGTGGGGCAATCCAGAGTAAGGAGTGGCATCCTCTCCTGAACCTCGGTGTAGTAGCTATTGAAAAGGAAGCTTTCAGGTTACCCTCGATTAGGGTCGCCAACTTTACTCCCCTTGCATATATATATATATATATACTATATATATTCGAGGATCATTAAATAAGTTTCCAGACTTTTTTCGTATGGGCACTTTTATTGATAGTACACACATGAAACTCTAGTCCACTTCGAAGCGATCTACTCCGGCTGCAATGCACTTGTTGTACCGTTCCAACAACTTCTGCAAACCCCCATGGAAGTCCTCTCGTGTGAGCGTGTCAATGACCTTCGTCACAGCCTCTTTCATCTCCTCAATTGTCTCATAACGACAGCCTCTGAGCTTTGGGAATGACCAAAAGTCACAGGGAGCAAGGTCTGGACTATAGGGAGAGTGAAGAAGTGTCTTGATGCTCATCTTGGTCAAATAGTCTGTGACAAGGATGGAATTGTGGACTGGGGCATTGTCCTGGTGGAAATGCCACTGAACCGATTTGAGAGTGCCGGCCTCTTCCGACGGAATCTCTTCCTGAACTCCCTTAAAAACATCAACATAGTAACCCTAACCCTAACCCTAACCCTTTGACCAATCAGCTGTGGTGTATTGACATCCTTACTCCTCCCACACCTCTCATCATCCCTCACAGACTCCCTGCCTTCTTTGAATCTCTTATGCCACTCAAAACTGATGCTCGATTCGTGCAAGATGCTCCAAAAGCAGTCTGAAGCATTCCATACGTTTCTGTGGTATTTTTTTCCAAATTTAAAACAGAATTTTATTGCATATCGTTCTCTACAGTGTCCTCACTTCCAGATTGCATTTTTGAAATTCACCAGCTGTGACAATCAGGCTTTAGTAGGGTGTATTCAAATTGCTGCTATAGCTGTTCATTTGAAACTGATATCATAAAAAAATGGCCAGTCATCTCATAAGATGTATAGCAATAACATACTGAATGTTCAAGAGTCTACGACAATATTAAATGCATGTACAAAAAGTCTGGAAACTTATTGATTTCACCACATATATATAATTACGGTATTCATGAATCAGTGATAAACATAAATAAATGTACTAGTATACGGATACTTAATCATAAACTAGAATATATATATATATATATATATATATATATATATATATACTATATATATATTTCTATATATATAAAATATTCTAGAATATATATATATATATATATATATTATATATATATATATATATTAGTTTTTATATGTATTTATTTAATAGCATGGATGTTTATTTGCGACCCAATGTTTCATGCCTCCTTATTACGACGATCATCGGGCGGTGCTGAAGGATATTTAAGAAATCGAAAAAATCGAAAAATAGTCAGTTGAGATTCGTATGACATTTTTTCATATAGTTACAACCATACACAGTTATAATATAATATATATATATATATATATATATATATATATATATATGTATACACTACTATGTATATATAGTATTAATGATATAGTTTACTATATTTGTAAATCAATTTTTCCCGCCTTTTCAATCAGGTTCTGATAATCGCCTCGTCGAGAAACTGTCAAACACCAAGAACGGTTGACTCTATACCTCAGCTATCCTCACTAAAACATTCATTTGACCTTTATTACTGTAAATATAGATACGAATTCTATAAATACAAAGTACACATTAATATAACCATAATGTGATTATTTAATGAGATTTTAATATTCATTTTAACTGTCTTTAAACGAGAACATTGCCTTATAATTGGCTAAGGAAGTTGAACTCTTGAAAGTTGGCATTTTTATCTTTCCAACATCACCAGTGACATCAAATTGACTGAAGAGTATGTAGCACGAACCTCACTCAATATTTGGTCATTTCATGAAATTCAAAGTTGCTTGACCGAATCGGCTGGGAGGCTGAAGGGTAAGACTCCGTCAACGTGTGTCTTGAGTATGACACTAAACAAACTGATGGTAAGGCTCCCCTTAATGATGGAGTTTTGGGAATGCAGAATACCCATTTATTTCCATCGCTCCCAGATCCACTATGGCCCGGACTGGTAGCACCTGATAGGGTCCTATCTATGGGTCAAATAGAACTAATTTGCGAACTTATGCTAAACGGAATTGTTTGATATAGAAACTGTTTATATGTATAAAATGGATTTGGCATTAAATAACCTTCAATTGTTGATATGCCATAAAACCAAAACAAAACACGTCTGAGCTGGTGGTATGTTGCACGTGGTCCATTTGATAGTGATTACGATGAGATGAAATGTTCATAGTTGAAGGATTTTATTGTTCTGACAGAATTATTCCCAACTCTGGTTTAACTGGACTGAATAATATATATATATATATATATATATAAATATATATATATATATATATATATATATATAATTAAATCTGAAGGTATGAAAAAAAGTAAGAAAAACAAAATAATCCAAATTTATTATGAAAGTCGACGTAAAAACGTTTGGGTTATAATAACTTTCTTCAGGACTTTAAATTCATAAAAAGTGTAGTTAAAAGAACTATTTCATCAAAGCTCCATCACTATTTTAACAAACCTTTTATGAATTTAAAACCCAAGAAGGTTAATATGACGAAAACGTTTAACATAGACTTTCATTATAAATTCATCAAATTTGTATTATTTTGTTTTTACTACTTTTCTTCGCATATATTGATAGATAGATAGATAGATAGATAGATATGCATGCTTGTAATATACATATGAATGAATTTTTTAAATGAGATACGTTACGTTTTTAAAATAAATATTCAAATACTAATTTTATTAGATAAACTTGAAACAGATCACCATCAACTGAAATAAAAATGTTTAGAGCTTTCTCGTCTTTTTGTTTCATTTAAAATTCAAACGTCCTGATAAAAGTTTAAAGACTGAAATATATATATATATATATATATATATATATATAATATATATATATATATATTATAACTAATGGAAAAAAGGTTTTCAGAGGATGGGTTTATTTATCAGAGCGTTTGGAGTTTTGGGGAATGCGGAATACCCCTTTATTTCCATCGTTTCCAGATCTCTCTCTCTCTCTCTCTCTATATATATATATATATAATATATATATACAGTATATATATATATATATATATATATATATAAATATATATACTGTATATATATATACAGTTATATATATATATATATATATATATATATATATATATATATATATATATAATTCTAGAAAGTTTGTTAAAGACGATGAGACACTTTATTATTTTTAAATTTACTTTTTCAAGACACCTTGTAATGTTTCTGGAAAAAAAACTAGCAGTCTTGAAAAAATAAAATTAACAATAAAATGAAATAAGAATAAAATTGAAAATAATAAACAGTGCTCCATGGTCTTTGACAAAACTTGCTTAAATAATAATTTGCGGACATTGGCTTGATGGTTAGAGTGTTCGCCAATGGCCCAGGAGACCTGAGTTCAATCTCATGTCGAGTCATACCAAGACTTAAAAAATGTACTTGATGCCTCCTTGCTTAACACCCAGCATTATAAGGTAGTGGATCAAGAGTAAAGTGGAGAAATCCAAGGAAAGGTGAGTAGCACTCTCCCCTACACCTTGGTCTAGTCGCTATCGAAAAGGGAGCCTTCAGATCACCCTCGACTACGGTCGCCAACTTTACTTTATATATATATGTATATATATATAGTACAATTAGAAGGAAACTCAAACCTGGTTAAATAGTCATTATAAATTTATTTCGCCGGAGAATATTATTATACTCTTCGTCTCATCAGATTACTTTACATGTTAGACTTGAGGTTGCAAAACAGAAAATGTGGATTACAATCTATATGTGAACGAAAAAAAAGAAAAATAAATTTTAAATTCTCAGGTGAGGGTAAAGCGGGGTCACAACAATAAGGTGTTAGAAACATTAAGAAACAAGAACAGGGTGTTCCTGTAAATGGACCAATCTTAATTTGAGCACATGCCAGATTTTCCATAGAAGGTAGAATCTTGGGATGAGGTGGGTTTTTTTTTTTTCAAGAATACATTTGGAGATTATTAGACGTTGATGTGTTCCAATTTTCGCTTACAAATGTTTATATTCACGCTCAACTGGCTGGCAATGAATTAGTTTTTAAATTGGCTGATCACCCTAACTTATTTAGATACCCGTATAACACCATTTGACACTCACATATATGTACATGCACACACATTCATGCAATACTACACCTGGCAACGATTTTAGGGGATTTTCACTCAGGAAATGTTCACTTAACTTTTTTACTGAGCAATAAATAAACAAATTAGACGCAAAAGATTTTTTATTTGATGGCTGAATATTCTTGCTTCAGAAAATATCCTTTAAACTAACTAGATCATATTAGCTAAATTAAGTTATAATCTTTTTCTCGAGCCATGAAGAGGAAAATATTAGGGTATAACCGATTATTGGTGAAAATCTCGTGGAATTATCTAATATTGAGGAAAATATTATGGAATAACCTAATATTGAGGAAAATATTATCATTATCATCGTCATGTCACACAATCAGCACAGATATCCCTGACCCTCTCTCGCCACCCTTCTCAATCGTCCATTGCTTCTGGCAGGTCTTCAGAGCTACATCCTGTATCGGCACAAAGCTGCTGTATGTAGGTTCTAGTTGGTCATCCTCCCTTTGCTCGTCCATGTGAAGAGGTCCACCGGAGAACGTCACTTATGAATTTGTCCCTACTTCTCCAGCAGTGTCCCGCATGTCTGGTTCGTTTAATTTTGATAGTTTTCGTGATGGGTGGTAGGTGACCATACAGCTGCTGCTTTGTGGGGTGCTGCCTCCAGGACTTGTGCAATATTTCTCGCAACGTTCTTGTGTAGTTGCCGTCAAGCTTTTTCTCTATACGTTTAGTTAGCATCCCTATAGTGTATCCATACTGCAGAATCGACATGACTGCTGTTTGGAAAAAACTGCGTTTCATTTCATCGGTCAGGTCTGACTTCCATATGACCGATAGACTATCGTTAGCTGTCCATACCTTTGCTAGTCACGTATTGATATCTGTCTCAGTTGATGAGACACTGCTTCCTTGGTAGGTGAACTTGTCTACCAGTTTCAGAGAGCTACCGTTTAGTGTGGAGATGTCACCTCTTTGATTAAAGCACATATATTCCATCTTGTGTGCATTGACATGGAGGCCAATGCCTGCAGCTGGTCGTTCCAGACATGTTGCAGGGTTTCGGCTTGGGTGGGTGCATTTACCAGAAGCACGATGTCATCGGCGTAGTCAGCGTCCGTAATTGTTTGTGCGGGGTACCTTCTGCTTCTTTCCTTTGTCAGCTTGAAACCGTTTTCTTTTATTTTATCAATATATGTTCTAAGCACGTAGTCTAGACCTGATAAAGAGGTATGGGGCTAATGTGTCTCCTTGCAGTCCACCTGCTACAATGTCAAAGTAGTTTGTGTCCCCATCCGGGGAACGGACGTTTGTGTTTCTATATAGCATCATTAGGACTGCGATGGTTTCTTTGGGTAGGCCGTAGGCGAGTAGTTTTAGCTCCATCTTTCCTCTGTGTATGGAGTCAAAAGGCCTTGGTGAAGTCGATAAATAATATTGTTGCCACTAGGTTTTTTGTACATACACCTTCAAGAATTCGAATGGTACTCAAAATTTGAGATATCGTGGATCTATTCCTCCGAAAGCCATTTCGGTTCTTCCTAGGTATCTTCTCAATTTTGGGTTCTATGTGGTTGCGAAGTAGAGTATTGTATATCTTAACCGCTATGGATGTAAGGGTTATATCTCGCTAGTTCTTGGCTAATCCGAGGTCGCCCTTTTTAGGAAAGGGGGAATGCATCCCTTCGTCCATCTGTCTATTGTGTTTTGATTATATACGGCATTAAAGTGTCGGAGCAGTATGTTGTTGAATTGTCTTGTCTTCCATACTTCTGGGGGTATATCATCAAGCCCCGCTGTTTTTCTATTTTTAATTTTTCTTAGTACTGAGTCGAGTTCTTCTTGCATAAACGGTCCTAGTTTGATGTCTAATTATTTACTTATAATTCTCCTGATTAGTTCATGTGTAACTTTCCGAGGGTTTCTGAGTAAATTCTCGAAATGTTGTTTCCATAGTTGTATTCGTTCTTGTTGGCTAGTAGCTTTCAGTTTAGCTTTGGCTGCGCTCTTCCATCTGCTCACTTCATTTACCATTTGCCATTCTATCCTAGATTGTCTATCTTCAACCGAGTCTCTAATCTTATCGATCTGATTTTGTATGTAATCTACTTGTTCTTTTCAGTAGATATTAGCTAATTCATTTTGTGCTTTTTTAAGTTTCACGGCATTGGTATTGGTTGAGTTCTTCCTATTGCATTTGGAGGCAGTTTTCTCGTCAGCACGCTTTTTTCCAATCGCTGATGTCTTCCATGGGACTCTATGTTTAACTCTTTGTTTAGTTGGTATGCATTCCGCTGCCGCTTCTAACTGGGCATTGACGAAACTCTCATATTCGTCATTCGGAGTATGTGTTTCTGTCTTCTCCTGTAGTACATCGAATTTGTTTCTTAGTTTCTAAGTGTTAACGCAAAAATATTATGAAATAACTAAATATTGGGGAAATATTATGGAACAATCCAGTACTGATGAAAATATTATGAAATAACCCAATATTAGGGAAAATATCACGGAATTTTTTCAGCAGCTATATGAGGATACGGGATGTTGTCCTGAAGACCTACCTAGGGCGATGAACGATAGGGAGGAGTGGCGAGAGAGGGTCAGGGATATCCGTGCTACCAGTGCGATATGATGATGATCACGGAATAATCCAATATTGGGGAAAATATTATGGAATACTCCACTATTGGGGAAAATATTTCTAGATAATCCAATATTGGAGAAAATATTAGAAAATAACACAATGTTGTGGAAAATATAGAATAACCCAATATTAGAGAAATATCATGGAATGATCCAATATTGGAGAAAGTATCATGGAATAATCCAATATCAGGGGAAAATATTATGAAATAATTCAATTTTGGGGAGAATATCATGGAATAACCCACTATTGCGGAAAATATTACAGAATAATCCAATATGGGGGAAAATATTATGGAATAATCCAATATTGAAAAAAGAATTATGGAATGATCTTATAGTTTGCATTCCTACAACAAATACCAGCAGAAGTCAAGATATTGTGTAGTCATATGCAGATTCATGCAGAATACATATTGACGCAATAATAAAGACGAGCGAAGACTTCTTTAAAAAAATATACCTCTCACTTTATTTGAAAGGGTTGTGTGTAAGAGGAGGTTGGAGACTGAACAAAGACTGCAACATATTGACCTCCCCAGCCCCTCCGGACATAGCCGTGTATCGTTCTCGTTCTCCTGGACTGCTCAACCGGAGGCCTGGGGGCCCTCTCCGCTGGGTGCTGTTCTCTCTACCGCATCTTGTCTCTAACTCATCTGATCTCCAACTAACTCAAACTTCTTATGCCGAGTTATATTATTGTTTTACGCCCAATCAATCTATTCTCATGGCTAGCCAGGCCGGAATATGCCACTTCCGGCGTCTTTGGACTGGCATGTTTGATCATCATTAAGCAGAAATAACTGTCATACAGTTCAGAGGTCACCCTCTTCCGGTGCATCAGTTTTTGACTGTACTGTGGGATTTTAACTCTCTCCCATTTTATCAGCCAAGCTCGCCAACGCAATCTCTGGTCCGGGTCGGAGGTCAATATACAACAAAGATATGTAATATACAGTTTTAAAAAACAGTTCCAGCCATCGATTGGGCACACCTAATTGATTGAATTAATGACTTTAACGGTATATCAACCTGTTTCGGGTTATTGTATGTCTACGTTTAAAGAATTGCATTCATTATTCTTTCATATTTACATTTTTGTATTGCTGTTTTTTAAGGGTTTTTTTTTTTGTATACGGTCCGATCAAATGAGAATAATTTCCAAACAGATCTATATAACCCGTAAATGGGACCCTAACAGGTACTATTACTTCGGGTTATAGTGGACCTGGGAGTAATATCAACGAAGGGGTACTCCACACTCCCTTGAGCTACATATCTAAAGCCTAAACATCAAATGCAGTTAATGTCATACTTGGGACACCTCTTTTTGGAGGAGTCTACCCACTCGGCAGACGATACAATCAGCACCGCTGTATGGGTGACTCATTTGTTTAAAGGATAATTTACTACACCAAGATGGTGGCGTAGTTAGTAAAGGACTGGACTGCGACGTCGTAGTAAGCGAGTTCAAACCCCCGTCGTGCTATTAAATTCCCTTTTAGACTAATACTCTTCGGAAAGGCATGAACCCTCCAGCTCTGTGTTAAATTGTATCACTGCTGTTCTTAAATAACCCACGAAAGCTGATATGCCACAGAAAAAAAAGAAACTAAAGTTTATGAAGTCATTATTAAAGGAAAAAGTGTCATATCTTTGAGGGTTTAGGTTTGGGGGGATTAAACGGTGCGTGAAGAGAGTTTGAGAACCACTGTGTTGTACTAATTGTATCTAGTCGATATCTGTTGATTTCAACCTTTTTTTTCTTTCTTTTCTATTTTCAGCGACAGATACTTACATTCAGCAAAGTGCCGTTCCTCTCACATCAGAAACCCATGCCGGGGAAGATGTCACTGTCCACGCCATAGGTCCAATGTCACATCTTTTCAAAGGCGTTAAGGAGCAGAATTTTATTGCCCTTGCTATGGGTTACGCTTCCTGTGTTTCTGGTGATACATCCCATTGTAAAACGTCGGCAGCCAGCCGTTCACCGTTCGCATCGAGTATCTTCCTATTTTTACTTTTTCAGCTTATAAGTCACTTCATTTTACGGTGATGAGCCTACAAAAAGAACGTCTTATTCGTACGTTTCTCAAAGCTTCATAAAGAAAAAATTACATCCAACAGGGACTGATCTCCGGTTAAAAATGGATCAAATATATTATTTTGGTGGGGATGTGATTTTAAAAAATTCTTTTTTTATGTTTGTGGGGAGAAGTTTTGTGATTTTCTTTGATATTAATAATTCAAAACTGGGTTCTAATCTATATTTTATCGATCATCTCATATCACATTGAATGACTCACTTAAACGCCACCAGCGGAGCCATTAATTTCCATGTCAAATCACATTCTATTTATAGAATTTCAATTATTATTAACTGTAAATAAAGATACAAATACTCATATATAAAGTGGAATTTAATATTTACCTCCCTTGAGAAATTAAAGTGATCAGGGTGAGAAGGTTTATTCCCGACGTACGCACATTTTGACTCTTGTGCTAACAAAAACCTCGCAACGATGGGCCATTTTTTTAATCTTTTTTTTTTTTTTTGCTGTATTGCGGTAACATACATATAAAAATCGGATCATTATATTATAATATTTGAAGCTAATTTCTCGTACATAGATAATATAATTTATTTTTCTTTCCTTTCTTTTTTTTTGTGATGAAGTCTGTCTAGAAATATGCCGCCATTTTGAAAGAGCGATTGTACGGCTTTGATGTAACTTGGAAACTAATCTCTGGCTACCTTTGGAAATCGTTTTATTCGCATATGAACGCTACTGCGCAAACAAAAACCTCGCTATGATGTGCACTTTTTCTTGTTTTGGATAACATTATGGTAAAATATTTTAAGCTAGTTTCGCCTTCATAGATAGTGTAACACTAATTTTTACGATTATACAAATATCCCGTCGTTTTAAATATCGCGAAGAACGGTTGTGCAGCCTTGGTATTTCATCTGAGGGCACTTTACGGCACCTTTGTGAACGGACACTCTCCGGTGGGGTTGCTCGACTAAGATTGAGATGCTAATGGGGGACCTTGTGTATACGTGTGACTATCGCATTCTCGTGTCAAGTTATTTTAATTTTAAAAAAGCAAACGTTGCATTTAAAAGGAAGGATAATTCTGACCACAATCGAGATTAAAGAGAAAGAAATCAGGTAGCTGATGATGATCTAGAAAGAGAATTTGTTAAACTGTTCAGAAAAGTGGAAATAACACTGAAATAAATGTGTATGAAGTCTCCAAGGAGAAGTACTGTGAAGGATTACCTTGAATGCAGTTACTTATTTCTTTCATTTTTAGATATCAAATGGCTGTAAGAAAAAAAAACAGGCACATTCATATTTTCAAACTGATTTAATTTTTTTATCAGTATTTCGGTCGATGTGCTTTTCGGTCTTCTTCAACTGCCCCATAATCAGTGAATATCAAATGAAACCCTATAATTAACAAGCTAAGACCGGCCGGAAGCGATGGATGATAAAGACGAATGGCGAGAGTGTCTGGGAAATCCGTGCTAGCGGCACGACATGATGATAATGATGATGATTCTGTTCATGTAGCATAATTAGGAAAAAAGTATTTCTAAAGCTTAACTAATTCCTTAATTGATGTACGTTCGATCCTTGGAACAGGTAGTGCAGAAATAAACATTTGTTCTGTGTTTATCACGAGAAAGAATTGGTGGTGCCAAGATCTGAAAATTCTCCAGGAAGGACACAAGACGTTACAGCTAAAGGAGATAGACACCAGTTCAATGAAGAAGTGTTACAAGAAAAAATTGGTTAAAGGTTCTTCAGTTGTGCATATGGTTAAAAATTCAGATTTTCTGTAAGCCTACCACCTGATAATTAAAAAAAAGTATCTTTCGGAACCGGGCCCAGGAGACCAGAGTTCAATCCCAGGTCGAGTCATACCAAATACTCAAAACATGGTACTTGATGCCGCCTTGCTTAACACTCAGCATTATAAGGTAAGGATCAAGGGTAAAGTGGAGAAATCCAGGGAATGGTGTAGTAGCTATTGAAAATTGAACCTTCGGGTCCCCCTCGACTATGGTCGCCAACTTTACTTATCTTTCGGAAACTGTATCAAGAATCGAGGACTTTGTTGCAAAGAACCAAGCTTATCCATCTCATTCACTAAAGTGAATTAAATAGAATTATTAATTTTAGATAGAAATACTTGAAAACATTTTACTATGTGCAAACAAATGATTGATATCAAATAGAATTAGATGTTAAACAGCATTGATTGAAACCATTTAACTGTGTGCAAATAAATAATTGATATTCAATAGAATTATCAATGTTAGATAGCAATACTTGAAACCATTTAACTGTGTGAAAACAAATGATTAATATTAAATAAAACTGTGTAAAACAGCACTGTTTGAAACTATTTAACTGTGTGCAAACAAATGAGTAATATTGAATTGAATTATCAATGTTAAGTTGAAGTACTTGAAACTGTTTAACTCTATGCAAACAAATGAGTAATATTCAATTGAATTATCAATGTCAAATTACAATACTTGAAACCATTTAACTGTGTGCAAACAAATGAATAATATTAAATAGAATTATTAGTATTAGACAGAAATATGTAAAACCATTTAACTGTGTCCAAACAACGGATTAATAATCTATTAGATCAGAATACTTGATAAATAGAATTATAACTGCTAAATAACAATACTTGAAACCATTTAACTGTGTGCAAATAAATGATTAATATCGAATAGAATTATTGTGTTAGATAGCAATACTTGAACCCATTTAACTGTGTGAAAATAAATAAACTATAACTCCTTTGAAAATAAAGGTACTATAAACTATTCAATTACAAATAATATATAGACAGACAGACAGACAGAGATAGATAGATAGATAGATAGATACAGAGACAGAGACAGAGAGAAATTGATAAACAAAGAAATCCAAGGAGATGAATTTAATGTAAAAAAAGTCCACGTTATAAGGTTTCGGTTCTAATGAACCATCATCAGGGCGAGGAAAGATTATATTTAGTGATGTTGATTTACCCGTGGATGTTTGATAAAATACAAAACAAGGAGGAAATACTATATATACAGGGAAATGGGTAACAGTTTAATCAATAAATCAGTGTTCGCGTTTTAAAATATGTCATGTGACTGTTTAAGACAATTCTGGAGAATTAGTTGTCTGAAATTTTTGAGAGGAAGCTTGATGATTTTTATCATTAAGGGTTTTCGGGTTATTGTCTTCATCTTTAATGTTATTTCCACAACGTTACGCTATGTGTCCAGCAGGTTGCAGGTTCAATCCTGACTACAGGCGAGTAACAATACAGGAATACTTAACACTCGTACCCGGTTATGGCTAACAGATTCAGAACAGGCGACTCTCGTGGATTCAATAATGGACGTAGTTCGAAGTTCCGTGTGCGTTCACGAGTTCGACAAACACCTGAAGAAGACCGGCCGAAACATTGTGGGAATAGCAATAAAGATGAAAACAATAATCCGGAAACCCTTAATGATAAAAAAATTCTGAAGAACAAATAAAATCACTAAGATTTAAAATTAGGAGAAAGAAAGAGAAGGAAGGAAGGAAGGAAGAGAAAAGAAAAGAAACGGAAGAATGCCAAATTAGGAGATCGAAGAGAAATAATGTTAAATCACTAAACAAACTTTTGTCAATCGAAATTTCTCTAAATCAAAATTATTCCAAAGTAGTTAAAATGAAATAAAAAATAAACCAATGTATTTACCTATTATGTATTGGAAGATTTTCTATGTCGATATATATATATATATATTGTTCTGTATATATATATATATATATATATATATATATATATATATATCCTTGAATACTTTAAGGGGAAATGTATTCCCCGATGTTAAAAGAAAGAAATTTCTGTTCAAACACCATCTGAGCTGCCAGTTGATAGCCGGTGAAATAAATTTATAATGGAGTATATCTGTTAATTTTCATGTTATTAAGGATATATATATATATATCAACGATTCAGAAAATGGTACTTGATAACTCCTTGTTTAGCACTCAGCATTATAAAGTAGGGATCAAAGGTAAAGTGGAGCAATCCAAGAAAAGGAGTAGCGTCGTCCCCTTACACTTCGGTGTAGTGGCTATTGAAAAGGGGACCTTTGAGTCGCTTGACTACTGTTCCCAGCTAACTGTATATATATATATATATATATATATATATATAAGCAGCCCATTGGTGTAATGGTTAATGTGTTCACCAATGGTTCGGGACACTAGGATTCAATCCGAGGTTGAGCCATACCAAAGACTTCAAAAACGGTACTTGATGACTCATTGCTTACGACTTGTGTACAGATCAAGGGTGAGTGGAGCAATCAAGGGAGAGGAGTGGCACCCCCATACGCCTCAGTGTAGTAGCTATTGAAAAAAGAGCAATCGGGTCGCCTTCGATTATGTTCGGTTAACTATATATATAGGAAATTAGAGTAAATGAACGAATCAGATCTACAAATTTACAATTCTTATTTCTTTAAATTGAAGGAAAAGTTTGATAAAAAACTAAATTACAAAATCTTTTCTTTTAAGCAAAGATAATATTAGTTTGAGCATTGTTATTTTTGTAGATATAGTTAAGATTCGTGCAATGAAGTATAACAGTAATTTTATAACATACTGACCCCGGCCAAGCTGTCAAAATAGGAAATGCACCTGTGTAAATAACAAGTGCATCCGGTCGAGGAATATCAGGATATAACCTTGACCGTGGACGGGTTGAATGAGTGTGATTTGTGACGCCCACAAGAAGAAGGTGTACGTCGAACAATTATATAAACCGGGTGAAGACATGAAGTCAGTCAGTTGGAGATAAGATGCGGTAGAGAAAACTAGCACCCAGCAGAGGGGGCCCTCAGGCCCCCGATTGAGCAGTTGCAATTGGGGAGAAGATGCTGGAATGAGGAACATGCCCCAGAGAGGCTGGGCCCTCAGGCCCCCGGTTGAGCAGCCCAGGAGAACAGGAAAGAAACGCTGTTAGGCCATAAGAGTGGGGGTCAATATGTTGCAGTTCTGTTCAGCCTCCAACTCACCTCTCACACAGTAAAACCTTTAGTAACCCTTTCGAACCCTTTCAAATAAAGTGAGAGGTGTATTTTTCTAAAGAACTGTGTCGCTCGTCTTTATTGTGTCGTCATTATGATTCTGCATGCATCTGCATACGTGTATGTATTGTTGGTAATGGCTATACAACAATTATTCGCTTAAAATAAAGTGATATATTTTGCGTTTGTGAAAAATTCTTTGTATTAGAGTGTCCCTATATAAAAATAGAAATATATTGATGCTTAAACAAAAATGTGACGGCAGCTGATATTTTATCAGTGAGTTTAGACTGTAATATTTTTATTATGTAAACACTTACAAATTTGCTATATAGTAGAGTAATGTTAAAATTCTTGTAAGAAAAAAATTATACATTTTCACTCAAAATAAATAAACTTAAAGATATTTGAGTAAATAACAATTCATTATTTACCGAAGAAATATTTATTTTTTCGCTCATCTATACTATTTAGTTAAGCACGAAATTGGATTTTTAAAAAGTTGCTGATTTATCGTCATCATCATCATGTCGTGCTACTAGCACGGATTTCCTTGACCCTCTCTCGCCACCGGTCTCTATCGTCCATCGCTCCCGGCAGGTCTTCTACTCTACATCCTGTATCAGTACAGAGTTGTTGTAGATAGGTTCTAGCTAGTCGCCCAACCCTTCCTCGACCGTATGAAAGGGTCCACTGGACTACATCGCTTATGAATTCGTCCTTACTTCTCCAGTAGTGTCCCGCATGTCTTGTTCGTCTAACCTGGATGGTTTTCGAGATAGGTGGTAGGTGGCCGTAGAGTTGCTGTTTTGTAGGATGTTGCCTCCGGGATTTGTTGAATACAGCTCGCAGCATGCTTGGGAAATTGCCGTCAAGCTTTTTTTTCCAAATGCTTAGTCAGAGTCCATGTGGTGCATCCATATAGTAGTATTGACACAACTACTGCTTGGAAAAAAATGTATTTTATTTCATCGGATAGGCCTGACTTCCATATGACCGATAGCTTATCGATAGCTGTTCATAATTTATAAATGATTCTAATTGGCAAAGAAATTGTATTTTTCATATTCTTGGCGGGAAGAGATTTCTTAAATTATTTTGGGATTTGTTCCTCAAAGTTTTACCGTGCAAGTCAACTATTGTCGCCTGCGAAGTATCTCGAAATATAAAAACTAGCGCGAAGGCACTGATTGGCTAATAAATGAAAAAATATAAATCCCCAAAAATGTACAGCTTCAAGAACCTATTTTTTGCACAAAAATTAACACTTTTTTTTTTAGTATGGACAGAGTTGAGTTCCCATATATATATATATATATATATATATATATCCGATTTTCGACAGCACAGTCGGCTGGGGCTGTAGAATAACACCGACTGCATCTCTGCAGAGGGATAAGACCTACCCATCCCTTACGAGTGTCCTGTTATGAGACCAAACTATTCGTTGGTGAGGCTCCAGTCATGGAACCCTGGGGAATGTGGAGTACCCCTTCATTGTCATTACTCCCAGGTCCACTTTCAACCGGGGTGGTAGCACCTGATAAGGTCCTATCTATGAGTCAAATTGAAATGTTTAATCACAAAGTGTAAACAAAAGACTGATGTTAAATGGAATTGTGTGAAATAAAAATCTTTGATCATTTAAATGTGGGTAAACAACTGACTGACATTAAAATGTATTATTACTGTTACATAACAATACTTGGAACAATTTAACTGCGAGCAAACAAATGATTAATATCGAACAAGTAGGCAAAGAAAGGAGCCTTGGCTTATACATGTTATCTACAGATTGTTTACAAATCATACATATTTAATGAACAGGATCTGGCATTAAATAACCTACAATGGTTGATATGCCATAAAACCCAACCAAACCAAATCATATATATTTAATATATATGTATAAAGAGGATTTGGCATTAAATAACCTACAATGGTTGATATGCCATAAAACCCAACCAAACCAAATCCAGTATATCTAATATATATGTATGAAAAGGATATGGCATTAAATAACTTACAATGGTTGTATTGCCATTAAACCCAACCAATCAAAAATATATATCTTTAATATATATGTATAATAAGGATTTACAATTAACTAACCTACAATTATTGACATGTCATAAACCCAACTAAATTATATATATATATATATATATATATATATATATATATATATAAAGATGATTTGGCATTAGATAACCTACAATGGATGATATGCCATAAGACCTAAACAAACCAAACCAAACCAATTTTCCAAAGTTATTTTTCAACTACATCGTTAGAACGAATGACCTCCAGGTTGATTGCTCAAATCTAGTTGGGTTAGTTAATGCCAAAATCAGCCGTTTCCTTTTTGCAAATTGTTATATAATAAAATATGAAAATCTCTTGTAAACAATTACAACTTCAAGTAATTATTTTCAGTACAAACAATTTGAAAAATTACGTTGATTTAAGTATTTAAAGTAATTACATGGTTTCAAGACCTAACACCCGGGAGATGATAGAGACAGACTATTTGTGTCAAGTAAAGGAGGAGGAAGTGGACTCACTAGCATTGAAGATAACGTGGAGAGTCGAAGACTACATCAAAATAATACCGAAAGACAAATTACAGCGACTAGAAACAACACAGAAAACATAAAAATCAACAGAACAACGACTAAGAAACAGTAACGGGAAGAAAAACAACTGTGTGGATATTTCAAGCGAAAAACTAACGAAATCTCACACGAGAAAACCTGGGCATGGTAAGGAAAACTTTAACAGAGAAACTGAATAGCATGGAAAGGAAAACTTTAAGAGAGAAACTGAATAGCAGCATAAAGAACATAAAGAACAACTATGTTGAAACATAAAGAACAACTATGTTGAAACATAAAGAACTACTATGTTGAAACATAAAGAACTACTATGTTGAAACGAAAATAGATAAGCCACAACAGAAAAACTAGTGTAGCTTATGTAGTGATAGAGACAAAACAATTAATCATATAATAAGTGAATGAAAAAAATTTGCACAAAATGTTCTGGGTGGAGAAAGAGATCCACAGGGAATTGTGCAAGAAATTTACATTTGACCATACTGTCAGATGGTATATGCACAAAGCAGAACCCGTCCTGGAGAATGAGACGCACAAAATTCTCAGAGATTTTGAGATACAAACAGATTCACCCAAAAAAAGAAAGAAAACTTGCCGAATAGTGGACTCTCCCGTCCCGGCCGGCAACAGAATGAAAATTAAAGAAAACGAAAAAAAAAAAAAAAAAAAAAAAAAGTACTTGGACCTTGCAACGGAACTAAAAAATTAAGGAAAATGAAAGTGATGGTGATACAAGTTATAATTGGTGTGCTCGAAACGGTCCCTAAAGGTTTTGTAAGAGGGGTGGAGGAGCTGGAAATCGGAGGACGAGCCAAGACTATCCAAACTACCACATTAGTAAGACCGGCCAGAATAATGAGAAGAGTCCTGAAGACATGAGGAGATTTGTTGTCACTCAGACTTCAGTGACAGATCATCAGCTAACGCACCTTTGAAAAACATGAAAGGAGTAATAATAATAATAATCCATTGTAAACAATTATGACGTCAAATTACAATACTTATTACAAATAATTTGCAAAGTTAAGTTCTTTCAAGAAATTCAATTACATGATTTCAAGTAACTAATAATGATAATAATCCTTAGTAAACAATTATAGCTTCAAGTAACTATTCTTAATACAAATAGTTGGCACACAGTTATATGCTTTCAAGTAACTAATAATAATAATCCTTAGTAAACAATTAGAGCTTCAAGTAACTATTCTTAATACAAATAATTGGCACACAGTTATATGCTTTCAAGTAACTAATAATAATAATCCTTAGTAAACAATTAGAGCTTCAAGTAACTATTCTTATTACAAATAATAGGCACACAGTTATATGCTTTCAAGTAACTAATAATAATAATCCTTAGTAAACAATTATAGCTTCAAGTAACTATTCTTAATACAAATAATTGGCACACAGTTATATGCTTTCAAGTAACTAATGATAATAATCCTTAGTAAACAATTAGAGCTTCAAGTAACTATTCTTAATACAAATAATTTGCAGACAATTAAAAGGTTTCAAGTAACTAATAATAATATTCCTTAGTCAGCAATTATAACTTCAAGTAACTCTTTTTAATACAAATAATTGGCACACAGTTATATGCTTTCAAAGAACTAATAATAATAATAATAATCCTTAGTAAACAATTAGAGCTTCAAATTATTTGTATTAAGAAGAGTTATCTTCTTAATACAAACAATTTGCACATCCACCACCACTTTTACCACAACTATCATTAACAATATTGTTAGTTTTAAAACAAATAATATTAATAATAAACCAAAATCCATTTAAGAGAATGAGACCCATAAAATATGATTTTGAAATACAAACGGATCACCTAATCCCTGCCAGAAGACCATTGATTAACAAGAAAAAAAATCACTTGTCATCAAATGAATTTTGCCGTCCCAGAGGATCACAAAGGGAAAATGAAAAAAGCGAAAAAAATGGACAAATACTTGGAATGTGTCAGAAAATTTTTTTAAAAAATGATACATCAGTGTGACGGTATTACCAATTGTATTTGGTACACTTGGAACAGTCCTAAAGGCTTTGGAAAAAAGAGTAAAGGAATAAGAAATCAGGGGAAGAATCGAGACCATCCAAAGCATAACTGAGATCGGCCAAAATATTCAGAAGAATCCTGGAAACCTGAGGAGACTTGCTGTCACTTAGTCTTCAGTGAAAAACTTGCTAGGAATTATCATAATAATAAGTATGATAAAATTTAGTTGATTTTGCAGCTCCGATCATCGAATAAAATTGAAAGAAAAAAAAAAGCTGGAAGAATTCTTGAACCATGTCAGAGAATTTAAAAAAAACATGTTCCATGAGGGTGACGGTATTACCAATTGTTGGTTGGTTGGTTAGGTTTTATGGCATATCAACCTTTGTAGGTTATTTAACGCCAAATTCATTTTTATGTAAATAGTTCTATTTCAAACAATTCAGTTTAGCATGAGTATACAGTTTAATTGTCAATAACATTTCTAGTTCAAACTATTCATTTTAGTCATACAGTTCTAATTCAACTAATTCGGTTTAGTATAAGTACAGATTTTATTTACACACAGTTAAATGTCAAAACAGTTCTATATTAAACAATTCAGTTTAGTGTAAGTACAGTTTCAATGTCAAAAACAGTTCCATTTCAAACAATTCAGTTTAGCATACGCACACAGTTTAAATGTAAGTACAGTTTAATTGTCAAAAACATTTCTATTTCAAGCTATTCAGTTTAGTCAAAGAGTTTTAATTCAAACCATAAAGTTTAGCACAAGTATGCATTACTATTCAACCCATAGATAGGGCCCTATCAGGTGCTACCCTTCCGGGCCAGAGTGAACCTGGGAGGCAATGAAGGGGTGCTCCGCATTCCCCAAAGCTCCAGCATCACTAGAACCTCACCATCAGATTGTTTAGTGTCATATCCAGGACACTCATGGGAGGGTCTCACCCCCATGCAGAGGTGCAATCAGTGTATTCTACAGCCCCCGCCGACTGAGCAAAGTACCAATTGTCCGCTGCTTGGAAAAAAACTGCGTTTTGATTTATCTGAAGTACATGCATAACATGCATACAATTAGTATAGAAAAGAATAAATATAAAAACAAGTCCATACAACAAGAAATATGTATATATTGTTCAATGAATAAGCAGTATGTTGCCCAGACGGCTGGGACTGTAGAATACACTAACTGCATCTTTGCACAGGGGCATGACTCCCTCAACGAGTGTCCTGGATGTGACACTAAACAGTAATGCTGGAACTTTGGAGAATTCAGGGTACACCTTAATGCCATTCTCCTATGTCAACTCTGGCCTGGATCGGTAGCGTCTGATAGGGTCCTATCTATGAGTCAAATAGAACTAAACTGTGTACTTAAACTAAACTAAATTATTTGAAATAGAACTGTTTATATGTATAAAAATTGATTTGGCATTAAATAACCTACAATGGTTGATATGCCATAAAACCCAACCAAACCAAATCATATACGAGGATCATTAAATAACTTTCCTGACTTTTTTCGTATGGGCACTTTTATTGATAGTACATACATGAAAGTCTTGTCCCTTTTGAAGTAATCTACTCCGGCTACAATGCACTTGTGCCATTCTAACAACTTCAGGAAGACCCCATGGAAGTCCTCTTGTGTGAGCGTGTCAATGTCCTTCGTCACAGCCTCTTTCATCTCTTCAATTGTCTCATAACGACAGCCTCTGAGCTTAAGGAATAACCAAAAGTCACAGGGAGCAAGGTCTGGACTATAGGGAGGCTGAGCAACTGTCTTGATGTCCATTTTGGTCAAATAGTCTGTGACAAGGATGAAGTTGTGGACTGGTGCATTGTCCTGGTGGAAATGCCACTGACCCGATTTGAAGAGTGCTAGCCTCTTCCGACGGAATCTCTTCCTGAACTCCCTTAAAACCTCAACATAGTAATCCCAACCCTAACCATAACCGTTTGGCCAATCAACTCTGGTGTATTGACTTCCTTACTCCTCCCACACCTCTCACCATCCCTCACAGACTCTCTGCCTACCTTGAATCTCTTATACCAGTCAAAAACTGATGCTTGATTCATTCAAGATGGTCGAAAAGCAGTCTGAAGCATTCCCTATGTTTATGTGGCATTTTTTCCAAGTTTAAAAGAGAATTCTATTGCATATCGTTCTTGTAAAGTGTCCTCACATCCAGATTGGATTTTTGAAATTCACTTGCTGTGCCAATCAGGCTTTAGTAGAGTGTATTCCAATTGCTGCTGCAACTGTTCATTTGAACCTGAAATCATAAAAATTGGTAAGTCATCTCATAAGATGTATAGCTGAATTATCAAGGGTCGTCGACAATTGTACATGCCCGAACAAAAAAAGGCTGGAAACTTATTGAAAGCACCACGTATATTTAGTAAAAATGTATACAGAGGATATGGTATTAAATACCCAAAAATGGTTCATATACCATAAATTCAAAACAAACCAAATCATATATATTTGATATACACGTATAAGTAGGATTTAGCATTAAATAACCAACAATGGTGGTTGTGTCATAACACCAAACCAAAGCAAATAAGCAGTATGTAAAAGAGAAGAACAGATAAAGGCTTATTTGATAAAGTAAGATTGTCATGGCCATGATGACTTTACAGGACAAGAGACTGCGTTTCAGTTGTTCAAAAATTATTAGTTTCTATTAGATTAATTAAAATCAACAGTTATTTTTTACATGGTTCTAAGTCCTAGTTATACTTTCAGGCCAGTCGGCTGAGGCCGGAGAATACACCGACTGCATCTCTGTAGAGAGGTAAGATGCCTCCAACGAATGGCCCAGTCGGCTGAATCTGTAGAATACACCGACTGCATCTCTGTAGAGAGGTAAGATGCCTCCAACGAATGACCCAGTCGGCTGAATCTGTAGAATACACCGACTGCATCTCTGTAGAGAGGTAAGATGCCTCTAACGAGTGGCCCAGTCGGCTGAGGCTGGAGAATACACCGACTGCATCTCTATAGAGAGATAACATGCCTCCAACGAATGGCCCAGTCGGCTGAATCTGTAGAATACACCGACTGCATCTCTGTTGAGAGGTAAGATGCCTCTAACAAGTGGCCCAGTCGGCTGAGGCTGGAGAATACACCGACTGCATCTCTATAGAGAGATAACATGCCTCCAACGAATGGCCCTGTCGGCTGAGGCAGTAGAATACACCAACTGCATCTCTGTAAAAGGGATAACATGCCTCCAACGAATGGCCCAGTTGGCTGAGGCTGTAGAATACACCGACTGCATCTCTGTAAAGGGATAAGACGTCCCCAACGAGTGTCCTGGAGATGACATTAAACTATCTGATCGTGAGGATCCATTAATGGTGGGGCTTTGGGGAATGTGGAATATCCCTTCATTGCCATCACTCCCAGGTTCACTCTGGCCCGGAGTGGTAGCACCTGATAGGGTTCTATCTATGGATCAAAGAGAATTGTTTGACATTTAAACTGTATAAAAACAAAAGACTTATTCTAAACTGGATTGTTTGGAATAGAACTATTTGATCACTTAACTGTGTGCAAATAAATGACTGATGTTGGTGATACAAAACAATACTTGGTGTTATTTAACTTTGTTAACTTATCATTACAAATCATATATATCTAATATCTATGAATAAACCGGATTTGGCATTAAATAACCCACAAAAGTGGATTTGTCATAAAGCCAAACCCAACCTTATTATACGTCATACAACTCGGCTGATAACAGCATGTGCGGTGACCATAGATAATCAGCTAGGATAAACAGCTGTTCTTAGACTTGAATCGGCAAATCCAGTGAGAGATACGGGAACTTTTTTAACATTTTAAGGCAGGAGTTGGGAAACTGCGGTCTTAAGACTTTCTGCGGACTTCTAAACCGCATTTAAAGATTATCTAAAATTGCACCTCTCAACTTTAAACCCGATGATTTTAAACTTAGACTCAGTTATCCTTTACTAAGCTTAGCTTAGTTTAGCACAAAGTCAGAAATTTCTGGCATCCAGTAAGGATCGAACTCAAAATCAATGGTCTGCTATTCTTACTATGTGGCACGCCTAGTCTTCATCGCTGACACCCCTAGTCTTGCTGATGTGATACTGTAGCACCCCTCTGCTCTTGGGTGCAGATGAGTGCACTGATGTGTGGTTGCAAATGTACGTGGGTGTAGTTGTATATATATCAACGTAGAGGTTGGCATATTAGTAGGCGTAAATGTATATCAATGTGCACGAAGTGCACATGGTGTAATGGACATAGCGAACTAAGTTCGAATCTTGAACGAAGCAGTTTACATTTCACCTAGTGCTAATACACTTGAGAAAGGTTGGAATCCATCCAGCTTTGGGTAAATAGTAAGGAAGACTAGGGTCTTTAACCTTGGCATGGCAACCGGTCGGTCTAGGAGAAGAAAAACTCTGTATTCAACCCTGTTAAACTCCGCTTAAAAATTAACTTTGTATAATATCACACCCTGCTTATGTCAGGGGGGTTGCATAAAAACATATATCTATGTGTAATTGGATATATCTATGTGGGTGTGTCGGTGAGCCTACGTAGAGTATGTATTCTTGTGTACATGGATATGTGTACGCGTGTGAGAATGACCAGTAGAAAAATAGATGAACCGGTCAAAAGTTCAAAAAATTCTGGAAAAAGATGTATTTTTAATGTCGTTTGTCAGACACAACCTTTTGACGCCAAAGCGTTAAAAGAAGGTTGGTAAATAAAAGAGATCAGCGAGTTGAAGTATCCGACGTTGGGTGGTCTGTATAAGTGGGGGAAGTGGAGGTGCCTCATCTATGTCCGGATGGGGTTACTAGTACATACGTGTGATCAGTTACGAGCTAGATTGGCATAGCAGTCGAACCGAGAGAGAAGGTTGGCCATTTCAGCTTATTTTTGACAAGTGTGACCTTGGCGCGCGTTAGAGACAGATCGACTGGAAGTTGAAGGACTGGTCCCAGGAAGTATCGTCCTCTCCATCCACTGTAACAGAGCTAGGAGTTAAAAGTAAAATCGATAAATCTTACAAACTGACTCTGTTGGGATAGTATCACCCAAGCAGGTTTTGAGAGTTACATATGCCCACCCTCTATTGTGCAAGTTGTCCTCGAAGTCTTGCCTTTTTATTTTTATTTGTATTTTGTGACACCATCTCAATCTGGTGTGCAGCGTTGACTCTAACTGTAAATTGCGCAAATTGTAGAATACACCGACTGCACCTCTGCAGAGGGGTAAGAACCACCCACACACACACACACACACACCAACGAGTGTCCTACATATGATACTAAACAATCTAATGACCAGTAATGCTGGACCTTTGGGGAGTACAGAGTACCCCTTTATTGCCATCGCTCCCAGATACATATATAAAGAAAATTTGGCATTAAATAATCTACAATGGTTGATATGCCATAAAACCTAACCAACCAACCAATCTAACGGCAAAACTAAGCAACGTGTGGTCGACATCATTGTGGAGGCAAAGTTCACGCAGACAGAAGATAGTGACATAAGTAGCACTCTTTTGAATCCCTTAATTGGTGGGTCATGGCTGGTGCAGTAACAATATTACGATTTAAGCCGGAGCTATAGCTGAAGAAGCTAATTGGTAAACTAACAAACGATATAGTTAACAAACGCAAAGGTTTGAGTAAAAATAACATTTAATGATAAACAGAAGTCAGGAGTAAAAAATAATACAAATCCGTTAAACTCTTAGCCTCATTTATACTAAATTGAATTCTTTGAAATAGAACTGTTTTATCATTTAACTGTGTGTAAAGAAATGATGGATGCTTAATTGAATTATTAGTGATACATAGCAATACTTGGAACCATTTAACTTAGTCGATTTATTCTAAACTGAATTGTTAGAAATAGAACTGTTTGGCCATTTAACTGTGTGTAAACAAATGGCTGATGTTTAATTGATTTATTAGTGATGCATAGCAATACTTGGAACTATTTAACTTTGTTGACTAATGATTACAAATCATAAACATAATCTATGTATATATATATAAACCAAATTTGGCATTAATTAACCTATACTGGTTAACATGCCATAAAACAAAACCACAACAAACCTTAATAATCGGAACGTTTTTGAAAAAAAGCAAATTTTTCTTCAGAATTTTTTCCATAAACGTAAACTCTGTTATTTATCATACGTCCCACCAACGCACGAATGTGGCACAAGGCCGTCTTTAAGGTGGGTCTGGTCGCAGGGCCGAAGCCTGTTGCGGAGCCGATAAGCGAGTCGACCCCGCAAATGAATTTTTAGTTTAATGCGTGCGAGTAATGATAACCAAAGACAATGAAAAGGACAAAGAGGCAAGTTAATAAATACAACAAGAATGGCAATTTATTGTCAGAAATTACAGACGTGGTCGTAGTGTTCCGGTCACAAGCTAGATGGACGATGTCAGTAGCTGGTATGTTCGAGTCGTAGGTGCGGTTGGTTGATCGTTGCTGGGAGCTGAGATCAGCCGAGTCGTAGAATGCAGGAGCGTCTGTAACAGCGTCGTGGTCGAAGTCGGTGCAGACAGCTTGGTAGCGTACAGATCGAGCGAGCGTAGTTTACTAAGACTTAATCGCGTCTTAGTACTGCGGACCGAGTGAACGAACGACGAGATGGTGGCTAAGGTTTGCCAGGCCTTAGCATATACGCAGTCGAGCGAGCGGATCGATGAAGCTAGGGCTTTGTCGTGCCCCTAGCTGTGCAAGCGTATCGTTTATGGTAGCTATGGCTTTGTCGTGCCAGATAGCTGTGCGGGCGTATCGTTGACGGTAGCTATGGCTTTGTCGTGCCAGATAGCTGTTCGGGCGTATCGTTCATGGTGGCTATGGCTTTATCGTGCCAGATAGATGTGTAGGCGTATCGTTTACGGTAGCTATGGCTTTGTCGTGCCAGATAGTTGTGCGGGCGTATCGTTTATGGTAGTTATGGCTTTGTTGTGCCAGATAGCAGTGCGGGCGTATCGTTTACGGTAGCTAAGGCTTTTCGCGCCAAAGCTGCGCGAGCGTATCGGGCGGTAGCTATGGCTTTGTCACGCCAAAACTGTGAGAGCGAATCGAGACGATAGCTAAGGCTTTTCGCGCCAAAGCTGTGGGAGCGGATCGAGACGATAGCTAAGGCTTTTCGCGCCAAAGCTGTGCGGTAGCTAAGGCTTTTTCGCGCCAAAGCTGTGAGAGCGAGCAGGCCAGGGGGGCGCAGTTAAGATTGGCGTTATCTTAGCGCTGCGCAGGTATCGAAGTGGGAGCTAAAGGCTAACCCGTGCCTTTTGCGCTGCGCAGCCGAACGGACGATCGGAACCTAGCGATGGTTAAGATCGGTTGGTCTTAGTGAGTCCTCTTCGTGTTTGCCTTCTGGCCCTCTATTTCAACTGGTCATTAATAACCAGTTAGAGATGCTCCGACCCGCAGAAGGAGACCTCTCAGAGCCCTTTGTGGGGTTTAAAGGTATTTAGGTGGTCAGTGGCTAAGGGCAAGACTGTGTTGCCGTAAGATATCTGACTCCATATTTTGGGTTATATTATTTTACCCCACGTTGATTGGCTGGCGCAATGCCTTGCCCAAAGGTCCAAAAGAAATATACAAAAAGAAAAGATAGAAACAGATAAGAGACGAAAACATTTCTTTCATACTTTCCTTTATTTACTTGGTGAATGGACTAACCAACGCTACGTCCCAAGACATAGCGTGGTGCCCAAAACACCAGACAGTAAAATCGGTGTTGTCGGTTCGACGTCACTACCCGAAAAAGAGGTCGGTTCACAGAAAACCTGAGTATTTATCTCTCTTCACCGGCTCCAAATTCGCCACTCTAAAATCCTTCTAATTTTGGCCGACCGCTTCCCATTGGCTACTTTACTTTTTATTATTTTTCTTTTTTCTGATTTTTAACTGGATGGGTGCGTGGAGCCTTATGCGTGGAGACGCGTTTATACATTTTGTATCTGGCAGCCGACGAGTCAATATCCGGTTGGGAGTTTTATTGTTAATTCCTAAATCCCCACACCTTAAAAAGGACCGTAAAAAAGGGTGTTGAATCTACCACTAGAAGTGGCGGTGAGGCGATTCTTTTCTTCGTATGAGCTCCACAAAGAACGTGCCGACGCGCGTTGAAAAAGGGCTTGTTGATATTACGAAGGTGCTATGACACACAGCCCCAGCTGCGTGAATAGGAAATTCTTTTATAAAAAATGGGTGTAGCAATTAAGAACTTTTTTAACCTGCTATAAGCTGGCGACGACTATTAGTTCCATTTTTATCAAGTTATTTTTGGCCGAATTGTTTTGTAAATATTGCTAGTTTTAATTTATGTAACGAGATGTCAAGGTCATAAGAAAGAAAAAGGGCTTAGTCATTTCCGGTCGTACCCGGATATAATTGTCCTAAGACAAACGTGTAATCTGATCTGTTTACGTTTATCGGCAGGTCGCGGCAAGCCCACACGCGTCCGGCAAGGCCAAAAATACCTTCGGTCCCGTCAGCAATAAACCCAACCCTCCCGAATGGGGGTAAAAGCCTGGAGGATAGCCGCCTGAGGCCGGAGGAACTCTCCAGTGCCGAGGCACACCCGGCAGAATCGCCAAAAGGTACGACAGCCTACCGAATGCGACCCAACAACTGGAGAGGAAAGGCTACACAAACGTCCTAAAAGAGCGTCCGCGAGTTTGGAATTTGTTTTTAGCAAAAAATGATTTTAATTTCACAAAAATATTTGTTTTGAGGCTATTCAAAATGGTAGCAAATCAAACAGAGTGCTGTAGACTTGAACAGAGCTCTGTCATTAAATTTTTAGCGGCTGAGAAGTGTAAACTATCTGTGATGTTTACAGAAGGATGTGAGATGTGTATGGAGAAGCATGTTAAAGTCGAAAACAAATTAGCTAAACATGGTTCTGTCAGTTTTCTTTCTTTCTTTCACTTGTTTTCTTTCTTCCCAGTATCAAAAGGTTGATTACCTGGGAAGAATTCTAATTATTTTTCATTGCCATGAGAATTTTTATTCTTTATTTTTAGAAAGGAAAAAAAACTAGGTTACTTTAAAACAGATTCTTTTTTTTTTCTTTTTTCTTTTTTTGTTGCTTTTGCTTTTGTTTATTTTTTGCATTGAAGAAGAGTCACATGTTGAGTAGTGTTTACTTCAAAACGGATTTTTATTATTTTGTCTTTATTTTATGACTTTTTTTTATATCTTTATTATTCTTTAAAGAACCATTTTTTTACGTCATCGGAACATCAGATTATTTATGTCATCGTGTTAAATAAACCTAAGTTGGTAATAAACATACATAGGTAAAGATCATGTTAGATATTATACATCTAACATGATCTTCGTAAACCTGATAATCATCAAGTTGCGCTGACTACACGGATTTCCCTGACTCTCTCTCTCTCTCTGTCCCTATCATCCATCGCTCCCGGCAGATCTTTCAAACTACATCCTGTGTCCTCACAAATCTGATGCGTATAAGTCCTAGCTGATCAGCCAACTCTGGCTCGTCCGTGTGAAGGGGTCTATAGGAGAAGGTCACTTATGAGTTCGTCCTTACTTCTCCAGCAGGGTTCTGCATATCAAGGTGCACTAACAGCATGAAGTTTGTTGACTCTCTCTCTCTCTCTCTCTCTCTTGCCATCCATCCCCATCTCTTGGTTGGTTCTCCTGACTGCATCCAGTGTCTGCACATAGCTGATGTATGAAAGCCTTCGCTAGTTGTATTTACATCTCTAGCAGTGCCTCGTGGGTCTAGTTCATCACACTTGAATGGTTTTTGAGATAGGAGGTAAGCGGCTGTAAAGCTATTGTTTCGTGGGATGTTGCCTCCAGAATTTGTTGAAAATAGCTCATAGTATTCTTGTGCAGTTCCTATGTAGCTTTTTCTCTATGCGTTTTGTAAGCGTTCATGTGGTGCATCTATACAGTTGTATTGACACAGTCACAGCTTGGAAAAATCCCACTTTATTCTTTATCGCTCAATCAAAAATATCCAACTTTTAGTTCATCTTGTGAACAGGAGTTATAATATATCCCGACAACACCCCTTCCAGAGGGGTAAGACCTCTTCCACCCAAAAAGGAAATGTATGTCTTCTGATTTACGTTATATTAATATGTGGACTTTGATCGGTCAGTTCCCATCTCCTCGCTTCTCTTCTGACCCAGTCAGCTGGGGCTGTAGAATACACCGACTGCATCTCAGCAGAGGGGTAAGGCACCCCTAACAAATGTCCTGGTCATGACACTAAACAATCTGATAGCAAGGCTCCAGTAATGCTAGGGCTTTGGAGAATGCGGAGTAAGCCTTCATTACCATCGCTCCCAGGTCCACTTTGACCCAGAGTGGTTGTACCTGATAGAGTTTGATAGGACTCTATCAGGTTAAATAGAACTAAACAGTGTATTCAGGTTAAACAGAATTGTTTGAAATAGAACTGTTTTTAACATTTATACTGTTTACTTATGTTGAATCGAATTGTTTAAAATAGATCTGTTTTGACATTTAAGTGTCTGCAAACAAAAACTGTCTTATGCTAAACTAAGTAGTTTGAAATAGAAATGTTTTTGACATTTAAACTGCGTACTTATGCTAAACTAAATTGTTTGAAAGAGATCTGTTTATATCTATAAAATGGACTTGGTATTTAACAACCTACAATGGTTGATATGCCACAAAACCATACCAAATCCTCACTTCACTTATCTTCACTTCGTTTCTTCTCCGATTAATGGCCTCGTCACCCCAGTTGCCTCTGATGTCTCCTTCGAGTTGCCATATTTGTCTTATTCGTTGATGAAGAACAACATGTGTTATATAATTGCGGAAGGATTTTTTTATGTTATCATTTTTCGTTGGTTATATCGTATCTTTTGGTTTAGTAAGGCTTAGAACTATTCGGCTTAGTGCACGGGTAGGGGCACACATTGAGCTCAGGTGTTCACGCTCGCGCGGGAGGAATGTGACAATCACAGATGTCATAATAAAAACCCCGGATAGAAAATAGGACTGAGGATGTGAATGACGTCATGCCCGGAAGCGATGGGCTGAGGATTTTAGGTGATTTTTGAAAAAAAGCAGTTAGTTGAGATTTGAGGCTAGACGAGGCCAGTTGATTTTTGGACCTGTGCGAGGCCAGTCCAGTTGGGTCTACGAGATGCGCTGCGCGTTGATGGGTCAGATGGAACCGTCAGCATTGTAAAAATTGTGTGTCTCTCTCTCCTCGTGTTGAAAACCTAAAAGTCAAGAAGGTAATAAAAGTTTTGTACCTGAACAAAGAGCGTCGTCAGTGTTTCGAGTGTTTTTCGGATTCCTATGCATATGAACGTTTTACATATTCGTGCATCATGACTATGCGATACATGACCATTTCAAGTGAACATTTGACTTTTATTTATTTGCAATTTTTTTCTTCTTTCTAAACTGGTAATCAATGAGAACAAGATAGAATGTTCAACCTTTTGCATTGAGAGTTACTCACTGACTGACTTATTCTAACTCTAGAACCGTTTTGGTCACCTGACTGAAGGCATCCAATCAGGGCCGTGGTCACAGATTAACCTCGAGTTCAACGGTTGTTCATCATACTGTTTGAAGTTTCTTTATCTTTCAACTCAGAACTCAACTTCAATGCAACACTACACACCCAAAACAAATCTGATCGATCTATCTTATAACATCTTTGATATGACACTAAACTGCATCTGCTGGTGAGGCTCCAGTTATAGAGATTACGGGAATATGGAAACACTCCTTAGTTGCCATTACTCCCAAGTCCACTGGTAATACTGGTTAGAGTGCTACGTATGAGTCTAATGGACAAAAGATATTGCCTGCATTTATTTTAAACTACATAGGGTCTTAAAGCATTGATATAGAAATTAAGCATAAAGTGTTCACCAGGGAGACAAGGGAGGTAATGCAACGTTAAATAACCCAACAAGGGTTGACATGCTGTAAAACCAACCAACTAACTAAACAAACACATTTTTTAACACTCAATTAATTTGCAAGATACTTGATTTTTTTTATCTTATTTTCTTTTTCATTGTTTTAAAAATCATTTCATTTTGCTTTCCCTCAGTTGAAAATTTGGAACAAAGTTTATATTTTATGTTTGAAAAGTCTATGAATTTGTGTTTGAGATTACAATTTGAAAAGACATTTTTAAAGTTTAAATGCTGTTTTCTGGAATGTATTTGCCCAACCCTTCACAAAAGGCTGAATGCGATATGAAGTCAATTTTTTTCTTTCTTTTGCCAAACCTCAAATAAGTGTTTAAAAGGTCAAACCAAAACAACGCATATTTCTAGGCTATGATGGAAGCAGTCCACCTTATTTAATATATTTTCCCAAAAACTCACAAATCAAGAAAATATATTGTGCATAATTTACCGACACAAGCTCAATCGGTTGGGGTTGTAGAATATGCCGGCTGCATCTATGCAGAGAGGTAAGAATCCAACCCAACAAGTGTCCTGAATTTGGCACAACTGCATATGATGGTGAGGCTCTAACTCTAAAGATTTGGGGAATAGAGAGTACCACTTCATTGCCATTACTCCCAGGTCCACTTTGACCCAGAGTGGTAGTACCTGTAAGCGTCTATGGGTCAAATAGAACTACTTAACCATTTACTAGACTGGAAACCATTTAACTGTGTGCAAACAAATAAGGGTTGAATCGAATTATCAGTCTAAATAGCAATACTTAGAACCCTTCAACTGTGTGCAAACGAATGAATAATGTTGAATAGAATTACTAGTGTTAAATAGCAATAATTGAAACCATTTAACTGTGTGCAAACAAATAAGCTCTGGCTTGTTTAAAAATTGTTACCAATAAACTATTCTTTATAAAACATTTATTCAATATATATATATATATATATAAACAGGATTTGGCATGAAATAACCTTCAAGGGTTGATATACAGTAAAATACAACCAACCTATTCACTAAAAAATCATAGACACGATTTGGCATTAAATAACCTACAGTGGTCGATATGTCATAAAACCCAACCAACTTTACTGATACATAAAAAAAAGAGGATATAAAATTGACAATTCTTCATTTATCCCTGAAGCAGTCGAAATGCAATGGTCCGAAATTCTCTAGAGATAGCAATGAAGGAGAAATCGACAAAAATGTCACCCTACTGTTGTAACTTATTTTAAATCCTCACCTCCTTGCCCAGTTGGCTGGGGCTATAGAATACACCGACTGTATCTCTGCAGATGGGTAAGAAACTCCCCCCCTAATGAGTGTCCTGAGTATGACAATAAACAATCTGATGGTGAAGTTCCAGTAACGCTGGAGCTTTGGGGAATGTGGAGCATCCTTTTATTGCCACTGCTCCCAGGTCCACTCTGACCCAGTGTGGTAGCACATGATAGGGCCCTATCTATGGGTTAAATAGAACTAATCTGCTTACATATGTTAAGCTAAATTACTTGAACTAGAACAGTTTTGATATTTAAACTGCATACTTATGCTAAACTGAATTGTTTGAAATAGAACTGTTTTTGACATAGAAACTGTACTTACCCTAAACTGAATTGTTTGAATTAGAACTGTTTGACTAAACTGAATAGCTTGAAATAGAAATGTATTTGACAATTGAACTCTGTACTCATGCTAAACTGAATTGCTTGAAATAGAACTGATTATTTGCATAAAAATGGATTTGGCATTAAATAACCTACGAAGGTTGATATGCATAAAAACCTAACCAACCAACCAACCAACCAAATTCTCACTTCCACGCAAAAAATATAAGCCATAGAAACAATTGTTTTTGTGTGTTGGCTTACTTATTCATGTTTCAACATGCCTTCTTTTATTTATTTTTGACATCCATAACAACATTGCTTATAAAATTTACAGCTTTTTGCTTCTCGGCCATACTGGAATTAAAGAGACAGAGGTCTTTATTCTTTCTTCTTTTATTCTAGGTCCTGATACTATGGCAACGTGATAGTATCACCATCTAGGAGTCATTAATAGAAGTCCTTTTTGAAGACAAACAGGTAACTCCATTACATTAAATAAACCAACAAGGGTTGACATCCCATAAAAACAACCAACCAATCAAACCAAAAGATTTTTTCATGCACTATTAATTTCAAATCCTGTACAAATCTGTTTACATTTCACATAGCACTAATACTCTGGTGAAAGGTATGGATCCAACTATTCTGCTTCCAGCTATAGGTAAATAGTAGGATAGACATGACTCTTTAAGCTTGGTATGACTAGAAGAAGGGAAACTCTATTTTCAGACCTGTTAAACTCTGCTTTAAAATTGACCTTGTATCACATCCTGTTTGTGCAGAGGGGTAGACACAAAATGAAATATACATAATTCTCGGATGGATTCTCTCTTTGTTATTTATTGATTTTGAAATCATATATGTATATAATTTATTCCTTGCATTCGGCATGCATAACAAGATTGATGATTAAAATAAGTGCTGGTGAATATTTGCTTTTAGTCACTAACAGATTTTATGCACACAAAATTACAACTGGCAACTGAAACTTTTTAAAAATTTGTCCAGAATAGCCCACAAAGGAAATATCTCTGGTAATACACAAAAAATTATATAGAAATGTAATACTTACACTCTTTAACCATATTTCAATCATATCATTTCTTTTTCTTTTTTTTAATCTTATACTGAACATATACATTAAATAAACCATATCTTTAACTGGGATTAAAGGTCATTTTTAATTGAAGCAAACAATGAAAAAGTTTGAATTTGAGTGTTACATTTTTTATGTGCTGCAGAGCAGACGTGTGTTTTAGAGTTTAACGTTTTAGAAGTTTCTTTTGAGGGGTTTCAGCAAGTCTCCATAGAAACTGAAGAGACTATCTTTCTCTTCCCTTCCCTCTATTTTGGTTTAGTTTAGTTTTATGGCATATCAACCATAGTAGGTTATTTTATGCCAAATCCTCTTTATACATATTAGATATATATGATTTAGTTTGGTTGGGTTTTATGGCATATCAACCATTGTAGGTTATTTAATGCCAAATCCTCTTTATACATACATAATAAATATATATGATTTGGTTTGGTTGGGTTTTATGGCATATCAACCATTGTAGGTTATTTAATGTCAAATCCTCTTTATACATATATATTAGATATATATGATTTAGTTTGGTTGGGTTTTATGGCATATCAACCATTGTAGGTTATTTAATGCCAAATCCTCTTTATACATACATAATAAATATATATAATTTGGTTTGGTTGGGTTTTATGCCATATAACCTCTCTAGGTTCTTTAATGCCAAATCCATTTTATACATATATATTAAATATATGATTTCTAAATACATTTTGTAGATAACATTTTTAAAAGAGCCTGAGTTCATTTTTTTTGTAAACATTTAAATGGCTTCACTTATTTCTATCGAATATGAATAATTCTATTTACTATTAATCATTTGTTTTACACAGTGAAATGGCCAAACAGTTCTATTTCTACTAATTCAATTCGGCAAAAGTCTAAATTAAATGATTCCAAGTATTGCTATATATAACTAACAATTCAATTAAACATCAGTCATTTGTTTGCTTACCGCTAAATGACCAAGCAGTTCTATTTCAAACAATCTAATTTATCATAAAAAATTTATTTTTAAAGTCTATGGTTTGGTTTCTATTGTTGGGTTTTATAGTCTATCAACCTTAGAAGGATAATCAACGCCAAATCCTCGTTATACAAATATAAGTGTTCAGGATTTGTAAGCAAATACATTGGTTTGGTTTCCATTTTGTTGATAACATTTTTAAACGAGCCTGAGTTCATTTTTTTTTTTTTGCATACAGTTAAATAGTTTCAAGTATTTCTATCTAACTCAAATTATTCTATTTACTATTAATCATTTGTTTGCACACAGTTTAATTTTTTCAAGTATTACTATGTATCACAAACAATTCAATTAAACATTTGTCATGTTTTGACTTTCGACCCAGCCCCAAAAAAATGCTATTCCAAGGTGATGCACCGGAAGGAAGTGACACATTCCAATGGCCAGTAATCGAAAGAGATCGTGTAGGCGGATTAAGGCTTATAATATGGGACAAGGTGAAGGTCCCACGGTGCCACTACAGTGATGCACCGGAAGAGAGTGACCTGTGAACTGCATGACAGTTATTTCCGCTTGATGACGATTAAACATTCAATTTCAAAGATCCAGTGGGCAATCGTGTGATCATTGAATTATTATTTAACTCAGTTGAGTTCGAGTCCAAGAAGCAGTTGCCAGGAGGGTTCCAGACAGCTAGAGACCAAATGAGTTAGGGAAAGCCACACCCGACCGAGGGGGCCCTCGGGAACCCCGATGGAGTGGACCCCAGCATCAGGAGAACATCGGTCATAACAGTGGGGTCAAGATATTACAGTTTATGTTCGGTCTCCAGCTCCCTCTCACATGCAACCCTTGAACAACCCTTTCGAACCCTTGCAATAAAGTGAGAGGTAAAATATTGTAAAGAAGTCTCCCTGCGTGCTCCTTCATGCGTCTTTATCATTGCGTCGGTATGTATCCAGCATATATATGTATATTTCTGCATGAACATGTATATGACCATACAACAATTTGTTTATTGACAGTTAAATGATCAAACAGTTCTATTTCAAATAATTCAGTTTAGCATAAGTACACAGTTTTTTGTTTACTCACAGTTAAATTTAAAAAGAGTTTTATTTAAAACAATTCAGTTTAGCAGGAGAACACAGTTTAGCTCTATTTGAACCATAGATAGGACCCTATCAGGTGCTACCACTCTAGGCCAGAGTGGACCTGGGAGCAATGGCAATAAAGGGGAACTCTGCATTCCCCCAAACTCCAACACTACTGAAGCCTCACTATCAGATTGTTAAGTGTCATATCCAGGACACTCATTGGGGGAGTCTTATCCCTCTGCGGAGATGCAATTGGTGTATTCTGCACCTCTAGCCGACTTGGCCACTTCCCTCTATGAAAGACTATTTGGAAACTCATGGAAATGGCCAGCCTGAATTATCAATATATAAATATGAAAACCAAAGTATAACAATGTTTGTCTGTTCTTTTGTCACAGGGATAAAGTTACAACCTCTTCTAATTAAAGCAGGGTTAAAGGTTATTTTTGATTGAAGCAAGTGATGTGAAAGTTTACGCTTAAGTCAATGGTGTCCTGTACAGCACACGTGTGTTTTTCAGTTTAACATTTTAGAAGCTTTTTTCTAAGAGCTTTGATATTTTCCTTAAAAAATAGAAAGACTTCCCTTTTCTATAAACTTATGGAAACAGTTGGCCTGAATTATTGAAATATTAATTAACATAGGAACCAAAGAGTAGCAATGTGTTTATCTGTGATTTTGTCATTGAGATCAAGTGACAACTTCCTTGTCTTCACAACTCTTACAAGAGAACAGCAATAGAACAAACTTTTCTGTAAAATAAAAGAATGAAATGACATTAGCTAACTTTTATCTGTATAGTCAACATATTACATTGAGTTTGGTTTGTAATAAAAAAACTCTTTCTCCCTCTCTCTATATATAGAGAGAGGGAGAAAGAGTTTTTGTAATATACACTCTGTATATACATATAAATGTTTAATAATGTACAAATGTATATATATATATATATATATATATATATATATATATATACAGGTTTTGTAATATTTTTGCATCCTAGCAAAGGAATTCACGGCTGCCACTCACATAATGCAAAGGTCATCGAATGAATTGAGCACTCTGGTATCTGGTAAGGTATAAATGTAAACAAACGAAAGCTACTACTTAATGCCTTAAAATTCCTGAGCTTACAGGTTCTCTTGTTGGCTGAGCAGTATGATACTAAGTCTAATGTAAAGTTGGGCAGGTTTCGATCCCAGTTTCAAGCATCTTATGTGTCTAGCCACGCTGAAGAGTTGTGATACAACGAAAACAATCTGTCTGTGGATAACAATATATATATATATATATATATATACATGCTTTGTACAAAAATATATATACATATTTAAAGAAAGAGAGAAAGAGAGAGAGTTTGTTTGGTAGTATACACTCTATATATACATGTTTTATAATGTACAATTATATATATATATATATATATATATATATTGTACATTACCACAGACATTTCCTTTGTGGGCTATTCTGGAAAAGTACCACTTTTAGTAACTAGTGGATTTTATGGGTACAAATATTATAAACTGGAAGCTGAAATATTTTCATCTGTCATCGGAAAATGTCGATCCAAATTAAGTTTGGTAAATATTTTCAAATAACTTAATATTATAAATCTACTAGGAAATAGTTTGAATTCATCTCGATTTTAATAAATCAAAGGGAGATAATTCTTGATTTAGTTTATTATCGATATTGAAAAGATTTGATTTTGATTTTATAGACAACCAAGCAATTTCATGTAGAATTACCTAATATGTAATGTATCTTTATTGTAAAATTCCTGTAAATTCAATGTATTTTTCATAATAAAATAATTTGCAACGAATCTATATTAAAAATAGGGAAAAGTTTGTTCATACTTTCTATGGGGTCTAACATATATTTTTATAGTAAAATATTTTACAATACATTTTACATAGTAAAATTTTATACAGTGCATTTTTATTGTAAAATCATCATCCAATCAATTTTTATCATAAAATCATTTACAATTTATTTTTATGATAAAATCATTGACAATGCATTTCTATAGTAAAATCATTTTCCAATGCATTCTTATCATAAAATTATTATCTAATGCCTTTTTATGGTAAAATCATTTTTATGGCAAAATTGATTTTATTGTAAGATCATTTCCAATACATCTTTATAGTAAAATCATTAAATGCATTTTTATTACAAAATCATTTTCAATAGATTTCACAGCAAAATCTTTTGCAATGTATTTCTATAGTAAAATCATTATCCAATGCATTCTTATCATAAAATTATCATTTAATGCCTTTTTATAGTAAAATCATTTATATAGCAAAATCTTTAGCAATTGATTTTATAGTAAGATCATTTCCAATACATTTTTAAAGTAAAATCATTTTTAATGCATTTTTATAGCAAAAGCTTTTTCAATAGATTTCACAGCAAAATCTTTTGCAATTGATTTTTATCATGAAATCGTTTGCAATGCATTTTTGTTGTAAAATCGTTTGCAATGCATTTTTATTGTAATATCATATCTAATGCATTTTCAATTAACAACACAGTTATATAGTTTCAAGTATTCCAATCCAAAACAAATCATTTTTAAATTACTCTATTTTGACCAATAGATTGAAACCTAACAGGTCCTACCACTTCAGCTCAAAGTGGAATTGGGAGTAATTGCGATGAAAGAGTACTCCACACTCTTCAGACCAAAAGCTTCATCATAAGATGCAGTATAGAGTCCTTCCCAGGACACCCTTTCTTTTGTGGATAAAAGGTCTTACCTCTCTGCAAAGGTTACAGTCAACGTATTCTAATATTCTTTTAAGATCCCTTGCTTTGGAATTTTCTTTCTTCATAACTTGATCTCTTACAATTAGAATTTGTGATTTAATTTGGGTTTGGTGTTTTTAAATTTTTAAAATCAGAAATAAAACAAAAAACTCTTAGATTTCTGTAAACCTATCTGAGTGCAAATCAATATCCAAGACACCTCTTTTTTGTGGAGAAAGACTCCACCTTGTCAGAATATGGCACAAGGCTGTTTAAAAGTGGTAGGGGGCCTCATACAGACCAAAACCCATGCAAAGCAAGGGCAAAAATTCTTAGTCTCCATCAGTAATCCCTTGAGGAGGTGCCAAGCAATGAACTTAGTCTTGAAAAGCAGGTAAAAGCTGAGGCCAAGGTATTTATGAATCTCAGCCACCCAGTACAAATGCCAGGCGGACTCAATTGGGTTCAACTAGCCAAACAGCAAATCAGTGCCAATAGATCAAATGCTTTAGGGCTGATTGGCCTAATGAGTAGAGTGTTCACCAATGGTCTGGGAGACCAGGGTTCAATCCCAGGTCAAGTCATACTAAAGACTCAAAAAATGGTACTTGATTAGCACTCAGTATTATAAGGACAAAATCAAGGGTAAAGTGGAGCAATCCAGGAAATGGAGTAGCGCCCTCCCCTAGACCTTGGTGTTGTAGCTATTAAAAAGGGAGCCTTCATGTCACCCTCGACTAAGGTTGCCAACTTTACTTACTTTACTTACATGTTAAAAAAAAGGGACCACAATTGTGCAAATCAATATATGGGTAAAATATCTGAAAGAATGGAAGAGAAATAAAAGAAACCAATTATTGAAATGTTTATATATTAATCATAATGTTTAATCTGCATGAATTTCATCAAATAATTTCGAAAAAAAATTTAATCTTCACATAAATATTAAGGAATGACACCAAACTACACAAGGATACTGTTTACTGTTTTGAACAAATCCTGGAAGCAACACTCTACAAAACAGTAGCTGTATGACCACTTACCTCCTATCTTACAAACAACCAAAGCAAGATATGCAGGGCATTGCAAGAGAAATAAGGAGAAGCTCATTAAACTTTCAGCAATTAAACTCTTACCGATCATCATCATGTGGCGCTGCCAGCACAGATATCCCTGACCCTTTCTAGCCACCCTTCTCTATCGTCCATTGCTTCTAATAGATCTTCAGGGTTGCATTTTGTATCAGCACAGAGCTGTTGTATGTAGATCCTAGCTGGTCGCCCTGCCTTTGCTCGTCCATGTGAAGGGGTCCAGAGGAGTAAGTCACTTATGAGTTTGTCTCTACTTCTCCAGCAGTATCCTGCATGTCTGGTTCGTCTAACTTGGATAGTTTTCGTGATGGGTGGTAAGTGGCTGTACAGCTGCTGCTTTCTTGGGTGCTGCCTCCAGGACTTGTTCAATATTGTTCGCAGCATTCTTGTGTAGTTGCCGTCAAGCTTTTTCTCCATACATTTAGTTAGCATCCATACAGCAGTATCGACATGACCACCGCTTGAAAAAAAACTGTGTTTCATTTTATCGGTCAGGTCAAATTACACCTACACATAGACACACCAATGTTGGTTAATCAGTAAAATCTTATGTTCATCAGGTCTCTGCAGATACTGGATGCTTTCAAGAGGACTTTTCAAAAATGATCATAGATAAGGATGGATGACAAGAGAGTCAATGGAATCTGTGCTGTCAATACACCTTGAGGAAGATGATGATGGGGCTGTCATAGCAATGTTATTTGGAACCCCGTTTTTTGCCATGCCCTGTCCAAAGACATAAACAATTGTAAGGGAGATAAACTGAGAGATACTACACTTTAATCCTAGTTTTAAAAGGGGTGATCAATCTAGTCTCGTAGGGGTCAGTAATAATTAGAGAATATATTGACCAAAATCCAGCTTGTTCTTTTTTTAAACATTTTAAGTTTTAATTTTATAACTTGATACAATTTTTATTTAACTTTTTTTATATCTAAAAGTCTCAAGGTAAATAACAGGAATGGCTATTCTTTTAAATTATTTTCTTCAATGTCCATAAAGTTTGTTCATGGCACGTTCAGCACTCCGAGATGTCTGTTGAATATGTTGCTGTAATTCCTGAAAAGTAAAAAAATAAATGTAGATTTTAATTATAAATGAAGCTTTTACAAGCTGTGTTGAAAAAGTTTCAAGACAGAAATGAAGAATGAATAAAACTTTGATTTTCTTCAAAATACGAGCTGTCTTGAAAAAGTATTGAGACTGAAGCTGTATTTACCAACACAGAAATGAACAATGAATAAAACTTTGATTTTGTTTAAAATACAAGCTGTGTTGAAAAGTATTGAGACTGAAGCTGTATTTACTGTTAACCAAGAAAAACCTGATCCATGGAAATTTGATCTATGCATATCTGTGTCTTAAACTATATGGAATTAAAAAATAAATAAAGCAATTCCAATATTGCTGTAATATTTCAACCAGAGTCAGAGAGTATGGTGGCAATTGGTTGTTTGATTTAAATGACATGTTAACCTGTCTAGAGTTATTTTATGCCTAGAGATTAGGGAATTGCATTCATTATATATTCATATTTATATTTGTGTAGTTGTTTCTTAGGGTTTTTTTGCACATGATCTTATTGAATATAAATAATTTTAAGATAGAACTATTTGATCCAAAGATTGGTTTGATTTGGTTAGATTTTATAGCATATCAATCATTGTAGGTTATTTAATACCAAATCCTCTTAATACATATATATTAAATATATATGATTTGGTTTGGTGGGGTTTTATGGCATATCAACACTTGTAGGTTATTTAATTCCAAATCCTCTTTATACATATATACTAAATATGTTTGTTTTGGTTTGATGACATATGAGCCATTGTAGGTTATTTAATGCCAAATCCACTTTTATAAAAACAGTTAATTTCAGAGAATTCAGTTTAGCATAAGTACACAGTTTAGTTCTATTTGACCCATAGATAGGATCCTTATCAGGTGCTACCACTCCAGACCATAGTGCACCTTTGAACAATGAAGGGGTACTCTGCATTCCCCAAAGCTCCAGCATTACTGGAACCTCATCATCAGATAGTTTAGTGTCATATATAAGACACACATTGTGAGGTGGGGAGTCTTACCCTTCTGCAGAGAAGCAGTCAGTGTATTCTATAACCCCAGCCAACAGGGCAAATTAATACGAGAGTGAGTCAAAAGTTTTGCAATATTTTGGTGATGTGAGGCACAATTCAGAAGCTCCAGATGTTTTTGTTGGGATTGTGAAGGTGACAAACCATATTGTGAGATGCTAAGCTGGCCTGATACTCACCAAGTGCTACTTTCCAGATTTGCCTCTATGGTTTAAAGTACTGTCTCAGAATCCATGGTTTTAAGGCCTTCCTAACCTTGCCTAATTGTCAAGGTTCTTGCAACCCAAGTGAAATTTCTTGAACCAACTGGCTACTGTACAGTAATCAACTGCACCATTACCTTTCACACAAATATTTTTGGTTTGGTTTGGTTTGGTTTTTTGTTTAATGGCATATCAACTCTTTGTAGGTTATTTAATGCCAAAGCCATTCTCCTAGAAGAACAGTAGTGGTACTATTTAGCCCATAACTAGGAGGATAAGGGGGTTCATACCTTTCCCAAGGGTATTTGCCCGAATGTGAACATAATAGCGCGACTGGAGTACGAACTCGCTTACTACGATTCCGCAGTCCATCGCTTTAACCATTACACCACGAAGACACCCCCACAAATACTTTTGGTTGCTTCTGTGGCATTATGGGTGAGTTCAAACAGAGCCATAACACAATGGAAGCAACCATAAACATTTCTTGTACGAAAAGTAAAGGAGCAGTTTATCACAGTACAATAACCAGAGGATACTGTCCATGGCTTAAACTGTTTCAGTCAGGATATTTGTGCTACCATCAAGGATGGACCAAAATGTTGCAAAACAACTGAGTCAGTCTAATAACTACATGATTTTGTATACAATACTTTAACACTCAGCAAAATCAGAAAGAATTTTGGACTTCAATAACCAAGCATCAAAGACCACTTCCTAAAAGAATGCAGACATGTTGTAATATCTGTACACAACCACTTACCTTATCCTTTTGGGCCTTCAACATATCAATAGTTGGTTCTTTGAACTGAGGGTCCTGGGATGGATCAGCTGCTGTTTGAGGATCGGCAGATTTCTAACAACAGAAAAAGCAAGTATATCATTAATAGCAGTAAGCCCACCCAACATAAAGTATAGGAGATTGGTTGTTTGGTTGGTTGGACATGTCTGTGGAAGAATCTATGAAGTTAAATCATCCAAACATTTTCCACTATCAATAAAAACTTAATTTTAGCACATATAATTAATATAACTTCAATCATTAAAGTCTGTCCAGAGTTCATATATTACTGGTATATCCTTAGCTACTTTTGACCAAAAAAAAACTGATCATAAAAATTTGATACGTGCATATTTGTGTTTTAAACTATATAGAATTAGAAAATTAAATGAAGCAATTCCAATACTTCTATAATATTCCAGCCAGAAAAGATGATGGAGAGCAGTTGGCTGGGACAGGTGTCAAAGTAAAGTCATTACATATGCTTAATTGAAGTCACGATGCGTTAGAAAATGTTCTGCTCCTTCTTTCATTGAATCTCAGCAGCTGGCAAGAGCCAGTTTTTTCATGGACACATTTTCTTAAACTGCCACTTGTCCAAAATTCCCATATTCCTGATATACCCTCGTCTACTGCTGACCATGAAAAATCTAAAACAGTTGCTATCTTTTAGGACCCTGCAAACGTTTCATAGTCAGTGTGAAATCCTGTCTGTATTCTACAGCTGCTACAGCTACCCTACCTCTTCACCTATCGTGGTATATAACTAAGTTCATTTCTGCAAGTGGCAGAAGGCAAAATTCACACATGATTACAGCTGTCTTCACTTTTTTGTTTTGTTTCTCTGTTTAACAATAGCAACTTTTACTTAATATGACTGTAAGATCCACACTTAGACGGCAGGATTTTAAAAAATATGAAAATAATTTAGAATTATTGACATCTTAATTAATAAATATCATGTTAGTGTCACTTAGCATATAGATACTTTCGCATAATACAATTTACAGTTTGTTATCTTCTTGCAAAATACAAAAGAAGTTTTAATAGACATAGCAATAATTTTCACTAGAAAAATAAGATTTGATTAGATGAAACAATTTCACAGAATAAATATGTCAACAAACCTCTTGAGGGAAATACTTTGTATAAGCATATTCCCAACGGTCAATGGGACATCTGCAAGTAAAAATATCATTAAGTTAATAAAGAAAAATACAACAAAAAAAAAAGGTTAATTTCTTTAATCGTCATAGATGGATAGAAAATCAAGAAAATGGGATTTTTTTTATAAGTTCATTAGTAATGAGTTTTTTTCATAAAAATTAATTAATATTGAATAGTTTTGAAGAGAATGAAGCAAGGACTATAAAAATACTATACTGAACCAAAAGTTTTGCAATATTTTAGTAACGTGAGGCCCAATTTGGCAGTACCAGATGCTTTTGCCAAGATTATAAAGGAGACAAACTACACTGGACTTTGAGATGCCAAGCTCGCCTGACACTCTCAAAGTGCTACTCACCAGATTTATCTCTATGGCTTCAAGCATAGTCTCAGAATCCACAGTTTCAGCCCTATGTAAAACCTTACTTGATTGTCAAGGATTCTTGCAACCTGAGTGAAATTTCTGGAACCATCTGGTTACTGTACTATGATCAACTGCACCTTCACCATTCACACAATAAATGTCTTTGATTGCTTCCATGGCATTAGGTGGGGTCCTCGTGGTTAAAGCGATGGACAGCTGGATCATAGTGAGTTTGAACTCCAGTCATGCTATTATGTTCACTTTCAGATAATATCCTCCCAGCTATGGGGTTAAATAGTACCACAACTGTTCTTCTAGAAGGGTGGCTTTGGCATTAAATGACATACAAAGGTTGATATGCCATTAAACAAAAAAAAACAAACCAAACCATGGACTGCCGAATTGTAGTAAGTGGGTCTGAACCCCAGTCACGCTATTACGTTCACTTTTAGATTAATACCCTTGGGAAAGGGATAAACCCCCTTATCCTCCCAGCTATAGGTTAAATAGTACTATAGCTGTTCTTCTAGAAGGGTAGCTTTGGCATTAAATAACATACAAAGGTTGATATGCCATTAAGCAAAGAAACTAAACCAAACCAAACCAAACCATGGAATGCCGAATCGTAGTGAGTCCGAACCCCAGTTACGCTATTACATTCACTTTCAGATAAATACCCTTGGGAAAGGGATGAACCCCCTTATCCTCCCAGCTATGGGTTAAATAGTACCACAGCTGTTCTTCTAGAAGGGTGGCGTTGGCATTAAATAACATACAAAGGTTGATATGCCATTAAACAAAGAAACTAAACCAAACCATAGACTGTTGGATCATAGTAAGTGAGTCTGAACTCCAGTCGCGCTGTTACATTCACTTTCAGATAAATACCCTTGAGAAAGGGATGAACCCCCTTATCCTCCCAGGCATAGGTTACATAGTAGCACTGCTGTTCTTCTGGAAAGATGGCTTTGACATTTAATAACCCATGAAGGTTGATATGTCATTAAAAACAAAAAAACCTAAACCAAACCAAATCATGGCATTATGGCCCAGTTTGAACTCGCAAAGCAAAAGTGTTATATTCTCACATGCATATACATCTACATATACATGCAGCATCATAACGACACAATGATAAAAGATGAGGGAAGACCTCTCATTTTACTTGAAAGGTTCGAAAGGGTTTTGTGGGGTTTTACTGTGAGAGGGAGTTGGAGACCGAACAGAAACTGCAATATATTGACCCCACTCTTATGGCCGTCAGCGTTGTGTCTTTCTCGTTCTCCAGGGCTACTCAGCCAGAGGCCCAGGGGCCCAGCTCTCTGCTGGATGATGGCTTTCTTTACTGCATCTTATCACCAACTGGTCTCCAAAACTCCATTGGGGGTCCCGAGGGCCCCTTCCGCCGGGTGTGGCTTTCCCTACCACATCTCGTCTCTAATGTCTCTGATCCCCAACTGTCTGACTTCCTATCTTGACCGAGTTATATAATAGTTCAACGCCCACTCAATCGCCCACTCAATCGCCCACTCAATCTTTGGAATGGCATGTTTGATCGTCATCAAGCGGAAATAACTGTCATGCAGTTCAGAGGTCACTCTCTTCCGGTGCATCAGTCTATGAGTGTATCATGGGCTTTTACCTTGTCCCATTTCATCAGCCAAATCCGCCCATGCGATCTCTTTCGATTACTGGCCATTGGAATGTGTCACTTCCTTCCAGCGCATCACTTTGGACGTTTAGCCGGGTTGAAGGTCAAAATACAACATAAGTTCCTGAATTAGATTACATTGCACATTAACATAGCCGGGTCGAAGGTCAAAATACAACATAAGTTCCTGAATTAGATTACATTGCACATTAATCTATACAGATTTTAAATCACACATGGAGAGAAGCAATGCACGTGTCAGGGTAGGAACTACTGGGATACAACCAGCCACATCAGGTACCTACCTCGGTGTAGTAGCTATTGAAAAGGGAGCCTTTGGGGTACCCTCGACTATGGTCGCCAACTTTATTCATATGATATCCACTCTGCAAACAAACACATACCAAAATATTACAAAACTTTTGACTCACTTTAGTATGTAGGGTTGAACTTGTGCTAGAAGTGATTCAAATGTTATGATTGATTGGTTGGTTTCGCGGTATATCAACCACTGTTGGTCACTAAATGCCAAAACCCTGTTTTTAAATATATAACTGTAGTCAAAGGTGATCCGAAAGTTCCCTTTCAATAGCTACTACACCAGAATGTAAGGGAGAGCGCCATTCCTTACCCTGGATTGCTCCACTTTACCCTTGATATGTACCTTATAATGTTGAGTGTAAAGCAAGGAGGCATCAAGTACCAATTTGTCTTCAGTATGACTTGACCTGGGATTGAACCTCGGACTTCCAGGCTATTGATGAACCCTCTAACCACTGGAGCCAATGGATTACATATATACTAAATATATATGATTTATAAATGCATTTTGTGAATACGCAGTTAAATGATCAAACAGTTCTATTTTCAACAATTCAATTTAACATAAGCCAACAAAGTTAAATGGTTCCAAGTATTGCTATATATCACTAACAATTCAATTAAACATGAATCATTTGTTTATACACAGTTGAGTGATCAAACAGTTCTATTTCAAACAATTCAGTTTAGCATAAGTCATTTTTTGTGCATAGTTTAAAAGTCAAACAGTTCTATTTGACCCCAAAATAGGACCCTATTAGATGCTACCACTCCACGCCAGAGTGGACCTGAGAGCAATGGTAATGAAGAAGTACTCTGCACTCTCCAAAGCTCCAGGGCTTAGATGGTTTAATGTCATATACAGGACACTCATTGGTGGGAGAGTTGTACCAGTCAGCTGAGATGCAGTCAGTGTATTCTACAGCACATGCCAACTAGGTTGTTTTGTTTCTCGGGAAGTTGGGCAAAAGAGTACATTGTAAGGTAAAATCCCCACTCCCCTTAATGTACTTAAATTTTGTATTTAATTCATTGAAAAATAAAGACATTTTTTTTTCTTTTTCTGTCTACTTAAAAAATAATACAATTTGCGACTTACTTGTTTTGTAAAGACTTGATTTCCCTTTCATCTACTTTGAGCTCACCTGTCAAATATCAAATCAAATAAATATCAAATAAAAATTGTAGAAAAAATATGACAATAGACAAACATGAAGTATCTTTGTGTTTTGCTACCTCAGGCTAAAAATATGAAATTAGCACTTTTACAGGACATTGTCCAAAGGGTTTTTATATAGTACTTTATAAACAAAATATTGTTTTTTTAATAGCTCAACATTCTAGCTTTATGGAATATTTTTAAACTAACTAGAATAAGTTCTTGAAAGATTCTTTTTTTTTTTGCAAGCCACGCAGAGGAAAACATTATGGAATAATCCAACGTTGGAGAAAATATTATGGAATAATGTAATATTGGGGAAAATATCATGGAATAACCAAATATTGGGGAAATATTATGAAATAATACAATGTTGGGGAAAATATTATGGAATAACCCAATATAGGAGAAAATACTATGGAATAATCCAGTGTTGGGGAAAATGTTATGGAATAACCCAATCTTAGGGAAAATATTATGGAATAATTCAATGTTGGGGAAAAATTTTTGGAATAACCTAATATAGGGGAAAATATTATAGAATAACCCAATGTTGAGCTATACACTTATTAAGGAGAGACCTCAGGAGTATATAGTTAGTGAGAGCAAGCATTTGGACAAGATAATCTTTAAATCTTGTGCCACATCTATTGTGCCATTGCTTTTTGTTTATTTCCTGGCGTCAGAGGCGCTCTCGTTGGGGGAATGCCAATGAGGCCGAAGGTATTTTTGGATTTTGCCGGATGCGTGTGGGCTGCAGCCCTGCATCTAAACCCACTTTATAAAGGCCTTGCGCCATACTTGCCTGGTGGTGGGACGGAGAACAAAGGAAGTATAATCTTTAAAACAAAGTGATGATGATAACAAAACAAAATGGCAAATAATGTTCTTTCTTATTGTAAAATTAAATTGTAAATAGGATCTACTTTACCCTTCTTTATTCATGTTTCTAACCCAAGAGATCATTCTGCATGAGTCTATACTGTTTTTAAATTTAAAGCAAGATATAAACACATTCTTACAAAAGCTTTATACCATCAGATAGGATTTTCTTTTAATTCTAAAGGTTCTTAAATGGAACATTTTGATGATTGTATGGTATACATATATTGATTTGAATAAATCATTTATATATAATACTTCATGCTGAAATAGAATAGCAACCAGTGAAGACTGAACTTACTTGTCAGTATGGAAGTAAATAATAGAGTAAAATCTGACAATATAGAAAAAAAATTCATGATAAGGAGAGATTTACTGAGAAAAAAAGTCGACACTATAGGGTTTCGGTTCTAATGAACCATCATCAGGATTAGGAAGAATGATATTAGTGATGTTCATTAGAACCAAAATGTTATAGTGTCAACTTATTTTCTCAGTAAATCTCTCCTTCTGCTTGGATTTCTTTGTTATCAATTTTACTTTTTTGTAATAACTAATATGCAAGACTGGCTTTCTAAACATTATACAAAGGCAAGGCACCAACAATAATGTTTTGTAGCTGAAAAGTGGCTCTATCCAATGGTGTAACACCACTGTCTATGTTACGAGGTGCATACGATAAGTTTCCAGGCTTTTTTCGTATGGGCATTTAAAATTGTCATAGACTCTTGATAATTCAGTATGTTATTGCTATACATCTTATGAGATGACTGACCAATTTTTATGACTTCAGGTTCAAATGAACAGCTGCAGCAGCAATTGGAATACACCCTACTAAAGCCTGATTGTCACAGCTGGTGAATTTCAAAAATGCAATCTGACACTTTAGAAGAGTGATATGCAATAAAATTCTGTTTTAAACTTGGAAAAAAATGACACAAAAACAATGTATGGAATGCTTCAGGCTGCTTTTGGAGCATCTTGCATGAATCAAGCATCAATTTTTGAGTGGCATATGAGATTCAAGGAAGGCAGAGAGTCTGTGAGGGATGGTGAGAGGTGTGGGAGGAGTAAGGAAGTCAATACACCACAGTTGATTGGCCAAAGGGTTAGGGTTAGCGTTAGGGTTACTATCAGGTCAGTGGCATTTCCAACAGGACAACACACCAGTCCACAACTCCATCCTTGTCACAGACTATTTGATCAAGATGGGCACCAAGACAGTTACTCACCTTCCCTATAGTCCAGACTTTGCTCCCTGTGACTTTTGGTTATTCCCAAAGCTCAGAGGCTGTCATTATGAGACAATTGAGGAGATGAAAGAGGCTGTGACGAAGGTCATTGACACGCTCACACAAGAGGACTTCCATGGGGCCTTCCAGAAGTTGTTGAAATGGTACAACAAGTGCATTGCAGCTGGAGGAGATTACTTCAAAGGGGACTAGTGTTTCATGTGTGTACTATCAATAAAAGTGCCCATACGAAAAAAGTCTGGAAACATCGTATGTACCTCATATATTTTTCATGGAAATAAAGAGGAGCCAATACTTTCAGGGTGACTGTTGCACATATATAAATATATATATAAGTAAAGTTGGCAACCGTAGTCGAGGGTGACCAGAAGGCTCCCTTTTCAATAGCCACTACACCGCGGTGAAGGGGAGGGCACTACTCCTTTCCCAATTGCTCAACTTTACCTTATATCTCTGAGTGTTAAGCGGGGAGGTATCAAGTATCATTTTTAAAGTCTTTGGTATGATGTGACCTGGGATTGAACCCAGGTCTCCCGGTCCAATGAGCCAATTATAGCATATATATATATATATATATATATATATATATATATCCTAATAATATAAAACAAAAGTGTTCTGTGTGAACATCCGTATGTCTGTACACATAATATTTAAAAAAGAAAGAAATGAAAGGAAGAACAACAAAAAGAACAGAAGGTGAGATCTCTGACGTTTTTGTTGTAATCTTTAAAGAAAGAAAAAGTTAAACTGAGAAAGAAAGAAAGAAAGAAAAATGAATCATGTGATTTGTGGCTTGCTACATCGGAAGAGAAAGGAAAAGAAAGCAGACCAGGTGTCAAGTCAGCAGTCGTGACAGCCGGCTGACTTGAGAAAGTGAAAAAGAAAGTAAGAAATAAAGATCTCTGCCATATTTGTTGTAATCTTTAAAGAAAGAAAAAATTAAAGTGAAAAAGAAAGAAAGGAAGAACGAATCATGTGATTTGTGGTTTGCCACATTGAAGGAGAAAGGAAAAGAAAGGAGACAAGTTGTTGGGAAAATAGGTTGACATCACAACAGTTCGGTTTCTTCAATTTTTTGAGTTTGTCTTCTTGGTTATATATCTTTTGAATCTACATTGACAGCAACAAGGAAGACAGAAAAAGAGAGAGGAAGTGAGAGACTTCATTTATCAACGACACAGACAATTGGATTTTCCTGATAATTCTAAGTTTGCTACATAAAAGTTGTGTTTTTTATAACAATAACATACAAGATACTTTTTGTTTATTGATTTATTCTTTTTAGATTCTGAAATCTTTTTAATTTGGATAATAAAAAGGTATTTTATATAAAATTCAACAGGCATTATTGACAGGTGTATTCTAGTATATATATAATTATGATGAAAAATCTAATTCTAAAAGCACTTTTAATCATTACAATTTTTATAATACTCTATGCACAAAATGCAGAGAAATATCCCTATTATTTCAATACACAGGATAAAAAATCACAATTCAGAGTTTTGTGCTTTCGATCCTCAGGCGAGGCAGCATTCAATACATCAGTTTTTTTCTACTCTAATGTTTGATTTTTAAACATGCACAAAGCATATAGTTTGTAAGAGCAAGTATTTAAACAATACAGTCTTTAAAACAAAATAATAACAAAACAAAATAGAAAATGCTGTTCTTTTTTAGAGTAAAATTAAATTTTGAATAAGATCAATGATACCTTTTTCTGTTTAAATTCTAGAAATGAGAGATCACTCAGCTCCCCTGCCTCCAAAAACAATTTTCATTTATCTTTTTTGTACAGTGTGGAATGATAAAATTGTCGCCCTAGAAAAGACATGATTCTATTTCTGTTTAATGAAAACCGGTTTTCTTTTTTTGTTGCAGACCATCTACTAGTTGGCCAGTTGTGTATAAATCCCAAGAGCGATAGGAGCCTTCTATCATGTCTGAAAGTGACACAATGTTCAACAAGCAAGATCGGAGATGCACCGCTATAGAACTCATGCTCTCTACCGATCCAAGTTATGACAACAGGATGATAGCCAGCACCCTCAAAATGAAATCAGGACGGTTCAACGCTTGAGAGCACAACTCAACGCATCGGACGACCCTTTGAAGGTGGTGGAGCGGAGGGCCACATCATTGCCACCTCACATCAATAAAAGTTTTAAAATAAAGCTGTAGTGTTGTTTTCTTTAGGACAACAATTTTATCGTTCCACCCTAGAGATGTCAGCTCTACTACATAATCAAGTTACCTGAATTGATTTTTTTCAATAAAAGTTTAAAAATAAAGCTGTAGTGTTGTTTTCTTTAGGACGACAATTTTATCGTTCCACCCTAGAGATGTCAGCTCTACTACATAATCAAGTTACCTGAATTGATTTTTTTCAATAAAAGTTTTAAAATAAAGCTGTAGTGTTGTTTTCTTTAGGACAACAATTTTATCGTTCCACCCTAGAGATGTCAGCTCTACTACATAATCAAGTTACCTGAATTGATTTTTTTCAATAAAAGTTTAAAAATAAAGCTGTAGTGTTGTTTTCTTTAGGATGACAATTTTATTGTTCCACCCTGTATGTAAACCAAATATGCATGATGAAATAGGATTACAGAATAAATGAAAATGAATTCAATAATGATCATGATATTTAAGCAAAACAACGTTTTATGTATTGAAACACAAAAAGTACACAAGAATGAATAATGTTTATTATGTAGGCCAACCACAAAAAAGTTTCTCACAAATGAGAACTCCCAGTCAATCTAGAGAAAAATGTGTGTGTATTTTAAAGTCAAAAATGAATTAGGCATGTTTGAGTAAGGGTGTGAACATGAGTCAAAATAGGAAAGAAAAAAAATGAATCTTTACCTTACAACAGCAAACAGAAAAATCTTTTCTTTTTTCTTTTAAATATTTCAAATTTGCACATTGAATGCACATATTGTGGAATATTGTGGTGACGTAATGTTTAATTATTTTCTGTTGGTAAACAATTCTGGTTGGTATACTTTTATTAACTTCAGGGTGAGGCTTAAAGCATGTAGAGCTTGTAAGGGCAGGCATTTAGACAATATAATCTTTAAAACAATGTGATGAAAACAACAAAACAAAATGATTGTTTCTTTTAGCAAAATTGAATTTTGAATGGTATCTACAATGTCATTTTATATACGTTCTAAACATGAGAGAGATCATTCTGCTGGACCTCATATTAACTTCTGAGCGAGGCTTTAGGAGCGTAAAGCTTTTGGACAATATAATCTTTAAAACTAAGTAACGATGGTAACAAAACAAAATGGCAAAGATTTTTCTTTCTTATGATAAAATCAAATTTTGAAGAGGATTTATATGACCTTTTTTATCAACATTCTAAACCTGAGACATCATTCTACCAGACCCTGTATAATCACAATACAAAAGAATTGCACTTACCAATCAGTTTTAGAGAATCCATTCCAACTGGGACTGATAATGGTTTATTGTGTTCCATTTGATGCAATTTACTAAAATAAAAAAAAATAAATTACAACTTTGAAATATAATTCAAACAATACAAAAACAATTGGTTTGTTTAGACTAATATCCAGTCATTATTAGTAACTAGTAGTACTCATCATTATAAGTGAATAGCAGGTTGGTTGGTTGGATGCTTTGTTTTACGACATATCAACCCTTTTTGAGTCATTGAATACTGAATTAAGTCATTTTGATAAAAGTTTCAAACAATTTAGTTAAGTATAAGAATAGTTTTTTATTCACATACAGTTGAATGTCAAAAGTTCTAATTCAAGCAATTCAATTTAGCATAAGTACAATTTTTTTGTTTATACACAGTTAAATGTTAAAACAGTTCTATTTCAAGCAATTCAGTTTAGTATAAGTACAGTTTTTTGTTTATACACACTTAAATATCAAAACAGCTCCATTTAAAGCAATTCAGTTTAGCATAAGTAGGCAGTTTAAACTCATAGTTAAATGTAAAAACAGTTTCTTTCAAACAATTCAGTTTAGCATAAATACACAGTTAAGTTCTATTTAACCCATAGAGAGGACTCAATCAGGTGCAACCACTCAGGTAATGAAGAAGTACTAAACATTCCCCAAAGTTCAGCATTACTGGAAGCCTCATCATCAGATTGTTTAGTGTCATATCCAGGACACTTATTGGGGGAATCTTACCTCTCTGCAGAGATACAGTCAGTGTATTTTGCAGCCCCAGCTGACTGGGCCATAGTAACAAACAGTACTTATCAGTAACACATGCCAGATTTTAGGATGGTCACAGAGATTCCTAAAGTACTATGTGTTAAAATCCTTTTTCAGTTTATTTCTATCATGCAACAAGATAGTGCCATCTCCACATTACTTGGCAAAGCTCTGGAATTAGCAGACTAGTTCACATACCTTGGTAGCAATGTCTCATCTACTGAAAGTGATGTCAACATATACGTAGGTATAGCATGGACTGCTATTGATAGGTAAATAATGATATCTGATCTCCCTGATAAAATAAAACAGAAACTCTTCCAAGTTGTAGCCATGTCAGTACTATTGTATGGTTACACCATTTGGACTTTAATGCAATGCCAAGAGAAAAAACTAGATGAGAACTACATAAGATTGCTGCATGCTATTTTGAATAAATTCTAGAAGTAGTAACCTCCAAACCAGCAGCTTACTTCCCATCTCCCAAACTATCCAAGAAAGGGGAGCAAGATATATTGGGCACTGCTATTGAAATAAGGTCAAACTCATAAGTAATGTTTTCCAATGGTTTCCACGAAAACACCAGTCTTGGCATACCAGCAAAAACTTACATTGATCAGCTCTGTTTGGACACTGGATGTCATCTAGAGAATTTGTCAATAGGGATGGATGATGAGATAGTCAAGAAAATTTGTGTAGTTCACCTTGATCTGACTTTTAAAATTTAATATCATTAATATTTTCACGATGAAAGAAACCTCTGAACAGACAAAATGACTTGTAATGTATTTATTTTCCTTGCAAAAAAATTTTTTTTCAATAACTGTATTCCTAGATCTCCTAACATGCCTATTTTCATGCAAAAAAATTTCTTTCCAATGTAGTTTTATCTCCTCTGGATGGAAATGAACATAATTTCTTCTGGAAATTTTTTGTTTTCAAGAACAGTTACATTTTAAAGTGAAAGCAAGTAAAAGGGCTCTAAAGTTGAGGGTTAGATTTACAAATTTGAAAGATCATAGAAATAGCAGATTTCAATAGCATTGTTACTTTTTATTTTTAAAAGAAGCAATATCAACTATCATTATTATCAAGTTTCACTTGTATTTTTTTCTCATCTGGTTAACAATTATGGTTTTCAACTATATATAGTGCAAAAATGTGTCTTTAATCAGTTTAAATAGATAAACACTTCATACTTAGTTGCAATATAAATGTTTTCAGAATCAATGTATTGATATAGTTCCAAATTATTTTAAACAGGTAAACACTTCATACTTAGTTGCAATATCAAAGTTTTAAGAGCCAATATAATTGACAATCATTTTCAAAAGCCCCATCAGTTGAGGCTGTAGAATATGCCAACCAAATCTCGGCAGCAAGGTAAGACCCTCCTCTTAATGAATGTCCTGGATATAATACGAAATCATCTGATGATGTGGTTCCAGTCCTGGAGTTTTGGGAAATGTGAGTTCCTCTTCAATGTCATTACTTCCAAGTCCACTCTGACCCAAAGTGGTAGTAACCTGTAAGGTTCCCATCCATAGGTCATATAGAACTCTTTAATCATCTACTATATTTGAAGCCATTTAACTGTGTGCAAACAAAAGAATTGAATTAGCACTAGATAACACCACTCAAACCTATATCTACTTCTCTCCCTGTTCTTTCATTGTCTGTCTTTTGTCTCTAGGACGTTACTCTTCTTTTATACCTTTTTACATTCTCGATTTTTTTATCTATTTCCTCAATTGCAAAAATGTAGAAAAACTCAAAAAAATATTTAGTCTGAAAAAGTTCTACTGTGAATAAAGAACAAAATATTACTACTAAACCTGTCGTAAGTGTTTGATTTATCCACTTTTCACTTATTTTTATCATCTTGTCAAATTCACCAAAATCTATCATTTCTCCATATATATATATATATATATATATATATATAAACAGGATTTGGCATTAAATAATCTACAAGGGGTTATATGCCATAAAACCCAACCAACCAACCAATCATTTTAAACAAGTAAATACCTCATATTTAATTGCAATATCAATGTTTCAAGAGCTAATGTATTAAAAAAGTTCACACTCATTTTAAATAGGTAAAACACAACATACTTCGTTGCAATGTTTTATGTTTTAAGAGTCAATACAATATAGCTGAAAATGATTTTAAACATAATCTCAAACTGATCTATCTGAAACATAGATGGAACCATAACAGAGTCATCCTGGGAGTAATTAATGAAATGAAGGGATGCTTCTATATTAACCAGAGCTTCAGAACTGGTGCCTTACCACCAGACGCAGTGTAGTGTCAACAGTATTAGCCTTTCTTTGGGCCAATTTTGGTTTTAAAACCATCAATCATTTTAAAAATAAGCAGTTTAATTAAAAGCAACTACAGCCTCAAAGAAGTACAATTCAAAGTTAAAGACTTACGGCAAGGGAATTCTAAATAAATGGTAATTCTTTAAAGCTTCTACTCTTTTGCCAAGAGATTTTTCTTTGGTGCTGAAAAACTGAAAGTAATAGAATTTTAATTTCAAAGCAAAAAACATTTTCTTCATAAAAGAATAAGAATAGATTTAAGTAGTTTGGGACTGGGTCATTGGCCTAATGAATAGAGTGTTCGCTAATGGTCTGGGAGACCGGGGTTCCATCCCAGGTTGAGTCATACCTAAGACTTAAAAAATGGTACTTGATACTGCCTTGTTTAACACTCAGCATTATAAACGATCAAGGGTAAAATAGAGCAATCTAGGGAATGGAGTAGCACCCTCCTCTACACCACGGCATAGTAGCTATTGAAAAGGGAACCTTCGGGTCACCCTCAACTAACATCGTCAACTTTACTAGTTCAAAAACATTTTCTTCACAAAAAATAAGTTGTTCAAAAACATTTTCTTCATAAAAGAATAGGTTTAAGTCATTAAAACTTTTTTTCAGAGTTTAAACAATAGCTATTAATCTTTTATTAGTTTTTATCTAATTTTGTTTCTTTTTAATGTTTAGGTCATATTTACATTCTACAACGATTAAACAAGCAGCATTCATTGAAAAGGCAGACAAAAAATTAACTTCTGATCAAAATTCAGAGGAGTCATGTCAATGATGGTGCTTGCATTTCGACATCTTCGTAAAGGGTAAAGAAAATGGAGAGACCTGCATGAAAGAACAGATTAAAGAGGTGGAGGGTTTGCACAGACCATCATCAGTACTGGTGGTGGGTCCCAAAAATATGCTGGGGTAACCAAATATCACTGTTATGATCTTAAACAAAACAAAGCAGAGTTTACATTTCTGAAAAAAAAAAATAATTGTTCCTCTTTCAAAAAAATTCTGTTATTTTTTGAGTTTTTCTACTTTTAGACAAAATAATGGAAAATGTAAAAAGGTATAAAGGGAGGGAAAGGGTCAAGAGACAGACAAGGAAAGAACTGGGAGATATAGGTTTGAATGACCAATAGATTGGACCCAAACAGATTACCATTCCAGGTCAAAATGAACCTAAAGTAATGGAGCCCCAAAACTAGAGCCTCACTACTGGATGCAGTTTGGTGTCATATCCACAACAAATTGATTGATTGATTCTAACAGCATGTCAACCCATCTGGGGTTATTTTATGCCGAGGGATTAAGAAATTGTGTACATTGTACATTTATATTCATAATAACTATTCTACCATAGCCAGATACGGCTAAGTGTGAAATGGACATATAATGTTCATATATATATATATATATATATTTACTAATCAAATACCTACCAGTATTCACGGTACCAGAAAAAAACAAAAAAACCCTGGCCAGGAACAAGAGAAAAAAATATCTCGAATCACGGTCCAGAGGAAAAAGAAAAAAGTTTTTTGGGTAAAAAAGAAAGAAAAGACCAACCTCATCCTACTCCTTGAAAAAAATCAAGGGGTACAAAGTCAGTGGCCAAAAGAAAACCAAAAAACCCCCCGCGAATACTGCAATGCTACAATTACAAAAGTGCTCAACATTAAACAATGGAGCCAAATATAGAATTAACTTAAATCGCTAGTCGAAAATCTTCTACTAAGTTTCACCTTAACGGATCATCAGGAAGTTTCGCCTATGTTCTATGTTATATATATATATATATATATATATATAACATAGGAATCTTGAAACACGAAAAACACTTACGACTTCTTTGTTCAGGTACGAAACATTTTATTATCTTTGAGTTTAAAGGTTCTTTGACATAAGGAGAGAGATACATATTTTTTCTATTCTGGCTTTTTCATCTGCACCCCCCCATTTTGTGCGACACCTGCCCAAGGCCTCCGCAAGCAAGCGAAAGTCAACCGTCTTCTTCCGAGGCAGGACTCAACTCTACTCACTGACTCTTTTCAAAATGCCAAAATCCTCCGCGTGCTTCCGGTGTGTGACGTCATTCTCACTTGCAAGCCCTGTTTCCCATCTGGGCTATTGTGACATCTCTGAGTGATATATCTGCTCCGCGCGTGCGCGTGAATACCTGTGTTAATGTTGCACCTAAGTAACCCATGCACTGAGCCGAAAAGTTCTCAGCCTAACTAAACCCAAAGGCATAAAACGAAATCCCTCGGCCATTATATTACACTATGTCGTTATTTCTTAAGAGTTTTTGCATGTGATATTAAGTATTCCAATGTAACACAAATAATTTAGAACCAAACCTTTGGGATCTTAACAAGTACTACTAATAGTTGTAAAGGTCTGGTATAGTGCAGTATAGTCCAGGCAACTCTTGCCCAGTCAGCTGGGACAGTAGAATACATCGACTGCACCTCTGTGCAGGGGTAAGACTCGCCCAATAAGTGTCCAGGATATGAAATTAAACAATCTGATGATGAGGTTCCAGTGAAATAGAACTGTTTTGATATTTTAGCTCCATACTTATGCAAAACTAAATTGTTTGATATAGAAATGTTTTTGACATAGAAACTGTACTAATGCTAAACTTAATTGTTTGAAGTAGAACTGTTTAACTAAACTGAATAGCTTGAAATAGAAATGTTTTTGGCAATTAAACTCCATACTCATGCTAAATAGAACTGATTATTCAAATACAAATGGATTTGGCATTAAATAACCTACAAAGGTTGATATGCCATAAAAACCAAACAACCAACATCCTGGCAACCCATAGGTAGTAATTTACTAAGCATTTTGCTCAGATGTGGTACAAAGCCATATGAATGGGGCACCCAATGAGACTCAACATCACTTGTGAAGGTTTGCTAGTCTAACTTGTGAACCATTACACCACCCAAGGTGCCTGGGCAGGTCATAGGTAAGTATAGTTATTCCTGCCTTCCACCAGACAGGATTTGACACAAAGTCTTTTTTTATAGTGGGGGTTTTAGGGAAGGGGAAGGTCAGGCACAAGCCAAGACTCATGCTCTACTGGACTATGTTGGTCATAGGCCCACTTAGTTGGGTACATGTGCCAGGTAAGGATATTTGTCAGACAGGACTTGATACAAGGTCTTTTTAAAGTGGGGGTTTAGAGAGGGAAGGGTTAGGCTCAAGCCTTGCTGGTCATCAGCTCACATAGTGTCATGTGAGCCAGATGAGCCAGCTGGACTTGGACTCACCTCAATATATTATATATGCCTGATCATAGCTTAAACTCGACCAAAGTGGTCAAGAGCTACACTGTGTTATCAATGCAGCTCACACACCCAGAGGTTGTCCAGCCAAACCTGGGGACCATACAGCCTTGAATCTGACATTGATCTTGAATACTCCATCCAGCATGATAGCCTAACTAAAAAGCCATGTAAATATAGCAAGTCTTAGGTAAATATGTATTTGTCAATACCTCCCACCAGATAGGACTTGACACAAGATCAGCTTATAGTGGGGGTTAAGGGAGGGGAAAGTTGAGCATGAGTCATTGGCTCACTTAATGCAATGTAAGCCAGATGAGTCTGCTGCTGGACTAGGATTCACTTATATTATGTGAGTCCAGCACGGATGCCCGTATATAGCTTGAAAGACCCGAAGGTCGATTATTGCGAGGATTTAGGGGAGGGGAAGATCAGCATGAGCTGAGGCTCGAACCCTGCTGGTCTATGCTACTTGGTGCAATATGGTCCTGATGAACCTAGCTGGTCATGGACCCAAATCTGGTCCAGGCACGTATGCCTGATTTTAGCTTAAACTGGACAGCAAGGTCCAGTGCAATACAAGGAAGACAAAGGTGTCAGTATTGCAGCTCGCCCAGCCAAAGCTGGGGGCCTTTCGTCCTCAAATCTGCCATTGATTTTGATACCCCATCTAGCATGAATACAAGACACCCCAGCTAAAAAGCCAGGTAACTATGACAAGACAGAGGTAAGTAATCAGGGACAATTAACATCTTTTAAGTAATGTCTATTCAAGTCTTATTATCCTGCTGCTGCTAAGAACAGTCTATTAAATTGGGAAGGGAGAATAACTTTATATCAGTTTCAATAGTTAAGAGAGTAACGTCAATGAAGGAGTACTACCCAGAACTCCAGAACTGGAGCCTTACCATCAGATGCAGGTAAATGGTATACCCAGGACACCCTTTTTTTATTGTGGGAGTGGTCTTACCCCTCGGCAGGAAATGCAATCTGCATATTCAAAGCCCCACTGACAGGGCATACACACGGATTTAAAAATTCAACAATCATCACTCCCAACGTGGCTTTAGGAATTTCACTATAAGCATAAACTGCGATGAGAGGGTGATGAAGGTAAGAGAATAGACTGACTGAATTATGACAAAAAATACAATGAAGTTCACAAAATAAAACTGGCAAAAAAAGGATTAATTTAAAAAAAAAAAAAAGAAAACCTTTTAATTTCTGTACAATTGTCACATACTCTTACCTGCAGAGTGGCTCCATAATAATGGGCTAAAAACCTCAATGTCTTGCAAATTATTTTTCTTTGTTCAGGATCGAAATTCTGTTGATTAAAAGTATAAATCATTAGTTTAGAATAAAAATAAAATTATACCATAATTATTTGTGTGTAACATAAACTTTTTCCTAAAAGTTAGGGGTGTGTATTATACACAAGAAATAATATTAACTTTTATCCAGCTACATGCATTACCATATTCAGAAAGGTATAACCAAATGTAAGTTATATCTATGATCCAAACTAATGAATGTGTAAAAAAACACTTCTGTTTTATGCTGTGACAGAGAAATAGCCACTTGAATGTGTGTTTGTTTATAATTTTCTTTCTTCTAGGACAAGTTTATTTTTGCTACAAGCTTGTTGCATTTTTGTGTGAACATATCTATGTGTTTGCTGTAAATACTGTGGAAATATTTAGTTTCAAAACATAAGTAATCTGTATAAATTTTTAGTCTATACAAACCAGATAGGAGGCACTTGTGGTTTAATGGCTACTGTCATAAGAAATTGATACAGCAACCAAGGCTGTATGTATTTCATATAGCTCTAATACCATTCGGAAAAGTAGGAACCCAACTATTCTCCTTCCAACAAAGGGTAAATAGTAGGGCAAACTGGGCTCTGTAACCTTGGTGTGGCAACCGGTCTAGGAGAAAGAAAAATCTGAATTCAAACTATTAAACTCTGCCAAAAAACTGACCTTGAGTTGCATCTTGGTCATGTGGAGGGGTTGGGTAAATACACCTATCAAGCCCAATATCAAAATTTAACTGACTTCCCACCAAGCCAGAACATGGCACAAGGACATTTTACAGAGGGGAACCATGCATGAATTGAGACTCATGTGCGGTTGGTCGAAAAAAAATTTTGGCCTCAATGGCATTCCCCTATTGAAGCACTTCAAGTATCAAGCAATAAACCTGACTCTGCAAAGCAGGTAAAGCCTGGTGGGGACAGCTCCTGGATGGTTTTTGAGTTGGGAGGTAAGTGGCCATACAGCTGCTGTTTTGTAGGGTGCTGCTTCCAGGATTTGTTCAAAACAGCATGCAGCATTCTTGTGGAGTTCCCATCTAGCTTTTTCTAAAGGAGTTTCATTAAAGTCCAAGTGGTGCAACCACACCTATCAATTGCCATCCATGCTTTATGTATGCTGACATTGCTTTCAGTAGATGAGATATTGCAACCAAGGTATATGAAGTAGTCAACTTATTTAAGAGGCTTGTCATTTAAAGAGAGGATACCACCATCTTGATTAAAACATAAGAATTCTGTTTTATCTGGGTTCACATAGAGACCAATACCCCTCACTGTCGGCAGTAGAGATCCAGCTTGAACAGGTGTATTTACAAGAAGCACTAGATCATCAGCACAGTCTGCATCAGTCTATTATCACTTGCAAATAGATAAATGAGAAGTACTTTTATTATCTCCCTTGAGAAATTATAATAATCAGAGAGAGAGAGAAAGCAAAAAAAGATACAATAACATTCACAAAAATCTTTGAAGTGGATACAGACCTGAAATTTGTCATATTTTCCTCCAATGATGATGAGAGGCACAAGAAATGGTTCCACTGTGTCTCGATCCTGATTAAAATATTAATAACTTAAATAAAACACATTGTCAACCAGCATTTTATTTCGATTCATTTCTATATTTTTCACTTTTAATATTTTTCGTTATTTAGTATATAGCTTCTACTTCTACAATATTCTTTTTAGGCAAACCCAATAATTAATTCATTGGTTTTATGGCATGTCAACCCTTGTTGGGTTATCTAATGATTAAGTCACTTTTGTTTTTTCTTTTGCAAGTAATTATATGGTTTCAAGTAACTAATGATATCCAATTGTGAACAATTATTACTTCAATTAATTAGTCTTAAAACAAATTTATTTATACAGATATTAGGTTTCAAGTATTTTCAAACACATCTATTTAACCAATAGATTGGGATCCTAACAGGTTCTACCATTTAAAGTGGACCTGGGAGTAATGGTAATGGAGGGATATTCTACATTCTTCAGAGATACAAAACTGGAGCCTCACTATCAGATGCTGTTTAGTGGTAATTTACTAAGCTTTTTGCTTAGATGTGGCACAAGGCTATATGAAAGGGGCACCCAGTGAGACTCAAACTCACTCGTGTAGGTTTGCTAGTCGAGCTTGCTAACCATTACACCACCAGATGCAGTTTAGTGTCATACACAGAATGCCCTGTTCAGTACACGGGGGGGGGGGTGAGTTGGGGAGTATCTCTCTTAAAAGTAACTCAGGCATAAGCATGTTGGAAAATCCGAGATCATTCTGAAATTGTATTCATATTATAAATAGGATTGGTTTTATGGCATATCAACCATTGTAGGTTATTTAATGCCAAATCCATTTTTTATACAAATAAACAGTTCTATTACAAACAATTCAGTTTAACATAAGTATGCAGTTTAAATGTCAAAACAGTTCTATTTCAAACAATTCAGTTTAGCATAAGTACAGTTTTTTTGTTTACACACAGTTAAATGTAAAAACGGTCCAATTTTAAACAATTCAGTTTAGTTCTATTTGACCCATACATAGGAGCCTAACAGGTGCTACCAGTTTGTGTAAGGGTAGACCTGGGAGCGATGGCAATAAAAGGGTACTCTGCATTCGCCAAAGCTCCAGCATTACTGGAGCCTCAACATCAGATATTTTAGTGTCATATACATATTTAGTGTCTTACCCCTCTGCAGAGATGCAGTCAGTGTATTCTACAGCCCCAGCCAACTATCTAAAACTACGGCTGCTGCTCTTAACTATATTTTGTATTCATGCTGAAAGCACTCATGGTGTAACAGTTATACATGAAGATGGTGACAAGAGTTCTAATCCTGGACAGGGTGGTTTATATTTCACATAACATTAATACCCTTGGGAAAGGTATGCATCCAACTATTCTCCCTCCAACTATGAATAAATAATAGGACAGATGGGGCTCTTTAACCTAAGTATGGCAACTGGCCTAGAAGAATGAAAACTCTGAATTCCAATCTGTTAAACTCTGCTTAAAAATTGACCTTGTGTCACATACTGCTTGTATGGAGGGGTTGGGTAAATACATATACATCCTGCTAAGTTCACTGGGTGTACAAATACTAATCAACTACTAAACATTACTTTTTCACTTACAAAAAGAAAACTTGTTATGCAAACAAAAGTATATCTTTAATAACTACACAGTTTAGTTATATTTGATCCATGGATAGGACCCTATCAGGTGTTACCACTCCAGCCCAGAGTGATGGTAATGAAGCTCCAGCATTACTGGAAACTCACCATCAAATAGTTTAGTGTCATATCCAGGATATTCTGTTTGCATTTCACATAGCGCTCATCCCCTTAGAAAAGGTGGGAATTCAATTATCCTACCTCCAGCTATGGATATATAGTAGGGTAGACTGATCTTTAACTTTAATGAGGGTCAAATTGAAACAAAAACAGATGTACTTATATGAACTTTTTTCGTTTGTTACTTGAAATATCCATATAGTTGTTTTTCTTCCCATTTTTGTTTTCTAGTTGTTGTTGTTCTGTTGATGTTTGTGTTGTGTCTGGTCACTGTAATTAGACTTTCTTTGCTATTTTTTATGTTGTCTTCAAGATGATGCATCAATGCTTATCTTCAATACTGCTAAGTTCTTTTCCTCATTGTTCGCCAATGGCCCGGGAGACCTGGGTTCAATCCTCGGTCAAGTCATACCAAAGACTCAAAAAATGGTACTTGCATTATAAGACAGGGATCAAAAGTAAAGTGGAACAATCCAGGGAAAGGAGTAGGATGGGTTGAATGAGTGCGATTTGTGACACCCACAAGAAGGTGGGCATTGAACTATTATATAACTCGGTGCACAGAAAGTTCAATCAGCTGGAGATAAGATGCAGTAGAGAAAACCAACACCCAGAGAGGCTGGGCCCCCAGTCCCCCGGTTGAGCAGCCCAGGAGAACGGTAAAGAAACACTGTTATGGCCATAAGAATGAGGGTGAATATGTTGCAGTTCTGTTCGGTCTCCAACTCCCTCTCACACACAACCCTTTCAATAAAGTGAAAGGTATATTTTTCTAAAGAACTGTGTCGCTCGTCGTTATTGTGTCGTCGTTATGATGCATGCATGCATATGTGTTTGTATAGTTGGTCATGGCTATACAACAATCTAAGGTGCAATAAAGGGTTCAATCCCTAATCAAGTCATACCAAAGACTCAAAAAATGGTATTTGATTCCACCTTGCTTAGCACTCAGCATTATAAGGTAAGGATCAAGGGTAAAGTGGAGCAATCCCGGGAATGGAGTAGTGCCCTCCCCTACACTACGGTGTAGCAGCTATTGAAAAGTGAGCCTTTGGGTCACCCTCCACTACAGTAGCAAACTTTACTTTTTACTCTTATATATTTTCTCCAAATTATTCTTTAACGTATGCTTTAATCACATATACTCACTAAAACTTCTTAGTGACACATCATTGCTGAATATCAGCTGATATCTATGTAATTGCTTATCTTAATATTTTAGCTCACAGCTGATTCTAAAACAAACTTGTCGATCTTATTTTGACGTGTATTGACAAGTGTATGCAAAACAAGGTTTTGACCTTTACAAATCAAAAACCAGCAACTACAAACTCAAAGTTTAGCTAGAAAACAATTTATTACTAAAATAATTTACAAAAATCCCTAATTATTTTACAAGAATATTTATCCCAAGTCTTAAATTAACTTTTAAAAAAGAAATATTCTTACTTCATGGTCTTTACCGATTCGTTCCCAAGCAGATTTCTTTAATGATTCCAAGATTTTAGGATTTTGTTGCTTCATTTGGTTAATGACAGAATTGATGCAACTTTTCGCTGAAGCCAATAAAGATTTTATTGTAATCCAGATTTCGCTTGGCACAGACAAGTCAACCATGATGATCACTGTCAAAGAACTGGAGGTAAAAGAGGACAAAAATACAAAAGTTAGTCAAAAGTTTTGCCATATTTTAGTATGTACTACTTTGCAGCACATATATCAAAAAGGTTGGTAGGTTGTTTTCTTTTACAGCATATCAACCCTTTCTGAGTCATTTAACACCAAATTAGATATCAAACAATCCCGTTTAATATAAGTATAGTTTTTATTTATAAACAGTTAAATGTCAAAACAACACAGTTTAGTTCTATTTAAAAACAGTTCTATTTCAAACAGTTCAGTTTAGCATAAGTCTGCAGTTTAAATGTCAAAAACAGTTCTATTTCTAAGAATTCAGTTTAGCATAAGTACACAGTTTAGTTATATTTGATCCATAGATAGGACCCTATCAGGTGTTACCACTCCAGCCCAGAGTGATGGTAATGAAGCTCCAGCATTACTGAAAACTCACCACCAAATAGTTTAGTGTCATATCCAGGATATTCATTGAGGGAGTCTTAACCCTCTGCCGAGAAGCAGTTGGTGTATTCTATAGCCCTAGCTGACTGGACAATATCATAGAGGTGCTTGTGGTTTGATGTTTATCATCATACAAAATGGACATGGTGACCAGAGTTCAAATCCTCAATAAAGCTGTTTGCATTTCACATAGCGCTAATGTCCTTAGAAAAGGTAGGAATTCAATTATCCTACCTCCAGCTATGGATAAATAATAGGGTAGACTGGCTCTTTAACTTTGCTATGGTCTAGGAGAAACAAAAATACTGTTAAACTCCACTTAAAAATTGACCTTGTGTCACATCCAATGCATGTGGAGGGGTTGGGTAAATACACAGATCATGGTTAACATATGAAAATGAAACAAAAATATCCCATAATTCCACTTCTGCAAAAGTTTAACTTTCAAAACAAAAAAAAAAAGGAATCAGCCTCTTTTAGTACCCTGCCAGCCCATGGGACAGATATGCATTTGGAGACCTATCAAAACAAGTAGTCCATACTATGAAACTATTATGATATTATTTCATAGTTTAAATCAAAAACATCCCCAGAGAAACCCATAATGTCAAATGTAAAAATAAAATTGTCTTTAATTTTTATTTAATAAAGTAAAATTTTATTTGATGGATTAAAATTTTCTTGTAATTCAATAGATTACGAGAAGTGATACAATGGTCAAGAGAACAGACGAGATGAAACACAAGGTCAGTTTTTAAATAGAGTACTGCAAGTTTGAATTCAGAGTTTTCCTTCTCCAAGACTGGTTCCCTAACCAAGACTAGAGAACACAGTGGAGACAATGGATTCATATCTTTCCCAAAGGCATTAGAAATGGAGTACAACTAAGTTGAATTGAGAGTTTTTCCTTCTCATAGATGTGTTGCTTTACTAAGCTAAGAAAACTGTGTCCTGCTATTTACCTATATATATATATATATATTGTAAATTATATATAACTATATATATATATATATTTACAATTCATATCTTTCCTAAATGCATTAAGAATAGAATACAAGGTTGAATAAAGCTTGGTTTCTTTGTTTAATGACATATCAACCTTCATGGGTTATTTAATGCAATAGCCATCCTTGGTAAAGAACAGCAGTGATACTATTTAATCCATAGCTGGGGAGATATGGAGTTTCAATACCCTTCCCAAAGATTGGCTTGAATTAAGATTGTTACCTTCACCTAGATTGGTTACCTTACCAGGACAAAATAAATCAGTCTGCCTACCACTAGCTAGGAGAAGAAGAGATTGATTCATACCTTTCCCAAGGGCATTAACACAAAGAAAAACACAGACAGCTTCATCCAAGATTTTAACTCAGACCACTGATTCCATTTCCAACAAAGTTAATCAATAATCAAAATAAGTGAGTGAGCCTACAACTCTCCCGTAACTACTCTACAACCAAGGCAGTGGCACGAAAAATGTTGTTATGAATAGAGTCAACCTTGAAAAGAATCAAAAGAGAAATATTTGTAGGATTTAGGAAGAAAAAATAAACTTTGAACCTACTTGATTGTTTCAGGCTTTATAGCAATTTCCATCAACTGTGACAGCCAAATACCACCTCCAAGTTCCCAGTAATGGCCAATGTCTTTCACCTGAAAAAGAAAATGAAAAGATATTCCTGTATTTTGTTTATGATTTGTAACTTCCTTCCTGTTCATAGAATTTACAGTATTAAACTCTCAAAGATTATTAATTTAGAAGTCCTCACAAAAACACTAATAGCTTAGAATCATATGTGTAAGATGGGTTTTCAGCTAGCGTACATTATTTATCACACGTTACTTTTTCACTGTGGATAGAGTCCTTATGGTGTAATTACAAATGGGCTGGACTGCAACACCCTAGTGAGTACAAAACTCCAGTCACACTATTAGTTTCACTTACGGACAAATACCTTTGAGAAAGGTAGGAACTTTATGATACACATTTCTTTAGTTGTAGATAAATCAACTAAGAACACATAGAGAGGAATATTCTAGAAAAAAAGGATCAAAATCTAACTTACATAGAATTTACACTCTTATATTTTTAAACCAATTAGCAAAGGACACATAGAATATTCTAGAAAAAGTGGATCAAAAACTATCATCATCATGTTACACTGCCAGCAAGAATCTCCCTGATCTTCTCTCGCCCACCCGTCTCTATCGTCCATTGCTCTCGACAGGTCTTCAAAGCTATATCCTGTATCAGCACAGAGCTGTTGTATATAGGTTCTAGCTGGTCATCCTGCCTTTGCTCGTCCAAGTGGAGAGGTCCATAGGACTATATCACTTATAAATTAATCCTTACTTCTCTAGCAGTGACTCACATGTCTGATTTGTCTAACTTTGATAGTTTTCATAATTGGTGGTAGGTGGCTATATAGCTGCTGTTTTGTGGGGTGTTGCCTCAAGGAATTGTTCAATATTGCTCACAGCATTTTTGTGTAATTGCCATCAACCTTTTTCTCCATACATTTAGTTAGCGTTCATGTAGTGCAATTGTATAGCAGTATCGACATGACAGCAACTTGGAAAAAACTGCGTTTATTTTATCAGTCAGGTCTAACTTCCATTTAACCGATAGCCTATCGATAGCTGTCCATGCCTTAGCTAGTCGCATGTTGATGTCTTTCTCAGTTGATGAGACACTGCTTCCAAGGTAGGTGAACATGTCCACTATTATCTGCATTAATATCAAGGCCTTCTGCTTCTTTCCTTTGTCAGCTTGAAATCATTATCTTTCATTAGATCAATAGACATTCTAGGCAGATGATAAATAGGTATGGGGTTACTGTGTCTCCTTGTAGCACACCTGTTAATGAAATAGTCTGTGTCTCCACCTGAAGAGCAGACTTTTACTGTTGTGTTTTTATATCGCATCATTATGGCTGAGATGGTTTATTTGGGTAAATTAACAATGGTTTTGGTATTAAATAAAGGGTGGTTTTGGCATTAAATAAACAATAGTTTTGATATTAAATAAATGTTGATATGCTATTAAAAAAGAATGAACAAACTTTTCAGTAATAACCATCTGGTGGTAGTGGTGGCTTGGAGCCTAAAATGTCATATGTCAGTCTCTTCAAATGACCTAGTGTATACATATTTGTCCAAACTCTCCACACAAGCAGAATATGACACAAGGTCAATTATTTAGCTGAGTTTAACGGGTTGGAATTCTGATTGTCCCTTCTTCTCAACTGGTTGCCATACCAATGTTAAAGAGCTCAGTCTGCCCTACTATTTACCCATAGCTAGAAGGAGAATAATTGGATGCATACCTTTCTCAAGGGTATTAAGTGTTATGTGAAATTTAAACAGCCTAGTCCAGGATGTGAACTCAGATTGTTGTGTCCATTTCCTACAACAATAACAGTTACACTATGAACGCCTCCTAAATGAGTTAGTGCATATGCTGGAGGGTACAACAGCCAAAATATTGTGTCTATAAAAGGGCTTCAAAGTGGTCCTTATAGACCCTTGGGGATGAATGTTTGCAGGGTGAATAAAATCATAGGAGTTTTGGTTTGGTTTAGTTTGGTTTGATTTGCTTTTATGGCATATCAACCATTTAATGCCAAATCCATTTTTAAACATAAAAAGTATAGTTGGCGACCGTAGTCGAGGGTGAACAGAAAGCTCTCTTTTCAATAGCTACTACACCAAGGTGTAGGGGCTACTCCTTTCACTGGATTGCTCCACTTTACCCTTGATACGTACCTTATATTGCTGAGTGTTAAGCAAGGAGGCATCAAGTACCATTTTTAAAGTCTTTGGTATGATGCAACCTGAGATTGAACCCAGGTCTCCCGGACCATTGGCAAACACTCTACCCACTTGGCCAATGAGCCAGAATTATTTTTAAACATAAACAATTCTATTTTTAACAATTCAGTTTAGCATAAGTATGCAGTTTAGTTCTATTTGTCCCATAGACAGGACCCTATCAGGTGCTACCACTCCACCCCAGAGTGGACCAGGAAGGGATGGCAATAAAGGGGTACTCCACATTCCCCAAAGCTCCAGCATTACTGGAACCTCAGCATCAGATTGTTTAGTGTCATATATCCAGGACACTCATTTAGGGAGTCTTACCCCTCTGCAAAGATGCAGTCAGTGTATTATATAGCCCCAGCTAACTGGGGTCAAAATCATCGGAGACCACGGGAAGTAAATTTTCTAGTATGCATTTATAAATCCCTTCATAATAGGAAAACAAAAATTGTTGCATCATGTAGACTAGTTCCCAGATATCGTACACCTACCAAAATGCCTGATTGAGTGTGACAATCACTAGTGGTGAGTCGTTCACATCTGACCTGTTCAAAACATTTGGCTCATTTAAATGAATAAACACTCTGGCTGAAGATATCCAGATCTTTTTGGTGTCGTTAATGATTCATATAATTATATTCTCACAAAAGAAAACATGCAGGAATCTAGATCTAGCTATGTCATTATTTACTAAGCAAACAGAGAAGCACTGTGAATAGAGAACATATTGATTTGCAGATCAAACCAACAAATCAGCAACCTAATATTCATGATCTCAAGAGCCAACAAACCCATCTTTTCAAAAAATGATTCAAGAATTAAAGGTTTGTTTTCATTAATAATTTACTGATTCTTTTCTCATGTACATTGCATTAAACACTGGTAGATTAGTTATATTTTGCAATTTAATATTCAATTGATTTATTCAGGGATGAATGGATATTAGATTTGGTTACAAAGGGTGGATTAAATAAAATGTTTGAGAAGCCCTGGTCTATAAACAAGTGTTGAAGTTCTATCATATAGGGTCTCTCTTAGTGACAGTGAGTCAGCACCCAGTTGTGTTACACACAGAAGTGAACTCTCTAGAACTCTGAGGAAGGGAAAAGTCTTATGGCCACCGAGGCATTCCATTATGCACACGTGATTGAGTCCATTCCTGGGGTAGCAATTGGTGGCTAGCCCAGGAGTGGCTTTATCAGTGTAAATATATACCAGTCTGTTCAGTGTGGTCGCAGTTCTGTTCTGAGTTACAGCCTGTCTTATTTTTTGTCTGACAGCTGGACGCTAGACTGAGACTGCCAAGCCGGTAAGTGTTATTATTGTTGTTTGTTAAAGCTGTGATTTCTACAAGAAGAACCAAGATGATGGTTGGTTTTATAACATGTCAAACCTTGTTGGATTATTTTATGGCAAAGTCAATTTCACAATTATATACACTATGAAAATATATCTTCACTATCATTTTAAACAGTCATTATCTCAAACAAATCTATCTCAGTTGTAGATGGGATCTTTATAGGTACTAGAGGACCAGGGAACAATAGCAATAAAGGCATGACTCCACACTTCCCATAGCTCCAAAATTGTAGCCTCACCTCCAGATGCATATTAGTGTTTTACCCAAGGTGGTAGCTAGAAGGGTTCAGTTTTGTTATCTAATGGCATATCAACCTGTTATGGATTTTTTAATGCAGGAATTTAATTCATTTGTAAATGTTTTAATTATAAATATAACTATATTTTCAATGTTCCATTGCAAGTATTGTTGTAATCTCATTTTGTCATCTATAATAATCATTTGTTTTGAACACAGTTATATCATGACTTGGCTTTATAAATGAAGGTTGGTTGATGGTTCGTTCGTTCGTTTTACGGCATATCAAAATTAAATTTCAAACAATTCAGTTTAGTATAAGTATAGTTTTTGTTTATAAACAGTTAAATGTCAAAACAGTTCTATTTCAAACAATTCAGTTTAGCATAAGTACACAGTTTCAATGCCAAAAACAGTTCTATTTCAAACAATTCAGTTTACCATAAATACACAGTTTAGTTCTATTTAAAAACCGTTCTATTTCAAACAATTCAGTTTAGCATAAGTACACAGTTCCAATGTCAAAACAGTCCTATTTCAAGCAATTCAGTTTAGCAAAAGTTCAGTTTAGTTTCATTTAACTCATAGAGGACCTATGGCAATGAAGGTATACTCCACATTCCTCAAAGCTCCAGCATTACTGGAGCCTCACCATCAGACTGTTTAGTGTCTATCCAGAACACCCGTTGGGAGGGGGGGTATTACCCCACTGCAGAGAAACAGTCAGTGTATTCTACAGCCCCAGCCAAGTGGACAACATAAGTGGAAATCAAGAACGGGGTGGTCATTATTGACTGTAGACATGTTTGCAGTTGCAGCTGAAAGTCTGGTCAAAGTTTGATGGCACAGTGTTGCGGTTCTACCTCCAGTGCCTTTTTTCCTTGAGGATGGCCCTTGGGCTGTTTTCAAAAGAGACAACATGGCTACTGGTGAGGCTCCAAGCATCACAGTTCTTAGCTAGCTAAATGGTTTCATGTATTCCTATCCAATAGTACGAATTTTCAAACAGAATTATTTGACCTATAGATGGGGACCTAACAAGTGCTACTTCTCTCAGTCAGAGTGGACCTGGAAGTAATAGTAATCAAAGAGTAACTCTAAACTTCCCAGAGCTGCAAAACTGAAACCTCACTAACAGATGTGGTTTAGTGTCATAAAGAGGACATCCTTTTTTTTCAGGTGGGCCTGACTATTTGTAGAGGATGTAGTCAGTATATATTAGACCTTGTTGATAGGATTGACAACCAAGATGAGGGTACTACTCTGAGTTTGGGTTTGGTTGGGTTTTATGGCATATCAACCATTGTAGGTTATTTAATGCCAAATCCTCTTTATACATATATATTAAATATATATGATTTGGTTTGGTTTGGTTTTATGGCATATCAACCATTGTAGGTTATTTAATGCCAAATCCTCTTTATACATATATATTAAATATATATGATTTGGTTTGCTTGGGTTTTATGGCATATTGACTATTGTAGGTTATTTAATGCCACATCTTTATACATATATATCAAATATATATGATTTGGTTTGGTTGGAGTTCATGGCATATCAACCATTGTAGCTTATTTAATGCCAAATCCTCTTTATACATATATATATTAAATATATATGTTTTAGTTTAGTTTGGTTTTATGGTATATCAACCATTGTAGGTTATCCAACACCAAATCCTCTTTATAGATATATATTGAATATATATGATTTGGTTTGGTTTAATGTTATATCAACTCTTGTGGTTATTTAATGCTAAATCTGGTTTATTCATATATATTAGATATATATGAATTGTAAACATAAGTCAAGAAAGTTAAATAGTTCCAACTATTGCTTTGTATCACTAAAATCAGTCATTTGTTTACACACAGTTCAATGATCAAAAAGTTCTTTTTCAAACAATTCAATTTAGCATGTCATTTGTCTGCACTCAGTTTAAATGACAAACAATTCTATTAGACCCATAGATAGGACCCTATCTGATGTTACCACAATAAGTTAGAGTGAACCTGGGAGTGATGGCATTGAAGGGGTACTCCACATTCCCCAAAGATCCAGCATTACTGGCTCTTGTTAGGAGTAGGGGGTCTTACTCCCTGCTCAGATGTAATCTGTGTATTCTACAGACCCAGTTGACTTGGTTGGGCTCTAGTCTGAGTATATCAGTGTATATTAATAAAAAATAAGATGGTCAACACTGTCTCTCTTTAATTTCTTGCCCAATAAAGAAATCTTACCATTTTGTTAGCCCAACCTACATGATCATAAGAGTATTCTAAGGCCACCGTTGGTTTTGGAACGTCATCCCTGTGAAAAGAAAAAAAAAATTAATGAAAAAAACATCACTTAGAAAGAGAAATTGTGAAAGTTTTTTCTTCTTGTCTTTTTTTCTTGTAATTGTTCAAATTTCTTAGGTGCAAAATTTTTATTATTAATTTCTGACTAGTTTATCTTTTATCATATTGTTTTAAGCATTTTCTTGTAACATAGACATTTTGTTTTCTTTACCCAAATAAGAAAGAAAGAGTACAGAAAAGTAGGAACAAAAACAAAGAGGAAAGAAAAAGAAAGAAAAAGTTCAGAAAGAAAAAAAAAAAGAATAGAAATAAAGAGATGAAGAAAAAAAAAAGACAAGATGAAATAATAAAAATGCACACAAAAATAAGAAAAAGAAAAGAATGAAAAAAAAATTAATAAATAAGACTTGGTAGAAAGAAAGAAATAAAGAGTAATAGAAAGAAAGAATGAGAGGTAAAAAAAGAAGGAAAGAAAATATTCAGAAAGAATACAGAAATGAAAAAAGAAAAAGAAAAATGAATAAAAATATTCAGAAAGAAAGAAAAAAAATTATTTCAAAATGAAGAACATTAAGGAAAATAACAGAATAAATGAATAAAAGAAGGTAAAATCTGAACTTATATCCCATCGGATACAAATTTAAATCTTATCAGAGGCTATTTCTTGATTTACGATCTATACTGCTTATGTAATAGCAAGAAAATATACAATAAACTCTGGTATACAAATCGACTTAAGCCTAAAAAATATCTCTACAAAACTAGGGGTCAACTTATATCGCAAAGATAAAATCTAAACCGTTTATCACAGAGTGGTCAACCAGTGGAACAGTACTCATAACAATTTATATACATTATTTACAATAACTCCAGCAAACTGTTCAACTTTAACTCATATTTAGTGAACATATTTAAAGAAATTAACACAGATTAATATAAAAAAAGAAAACTCTAATACAAATGAAATATTCATAGCTTTGCTTCATGAAGCAAAGATCAAGAAGGAGCCAGTCCACACTGACTGTAAGTGTGTAAGTGGCAGATAAGACTGATGCAAGATAGTCAGGCATGATTGCAACAGTTGCAGCTGAAAGTCTGGTAAAGCTTGATAGCATAGTATAGTGGTTCCTCCTTCTGTGCCTTTGGTCCTTGAGGGTGACCCTACAGTTGTAACATTATGGGACCAAATAGAATATGTGTAATGTTGCCTCAATGACCCTGCACCATCTAAAACATAAATAGGCGTTACACTTCTCAGAAACGAGTCGAACCCACTGCTTCTTTAGTTTATTTCTAATCGCAACAATTTCATACTGCAATCAGGCACAAAACCTGAGAAAAAGATAAAATAAAAGAATTACTTGTGTCATAGAAATGCTACAAGTCTCATGCATGCAAGAACAAGAAACCCGACTTCAATACTTTCACCCCACTCCTCCCCTCATCCCAGAGGACTCTAAACCGACTGTTTCTGCTTATGAGCTCTGAAGTGACCAAACTACCCTAAAAATTCTGCTTAAATAATATCTCTTAATTATTCCATTCCCTAATGATATAAGGACATGTATCTTTAACTTTCCATACATGATAGCTAAATCAGCTGTCACTGAATTCAAAATGTATTTATTTTAAACATCCAGCCCAAAAAATAATTTCAAAACAGATCTCCAACACATGACTTCCAAAACAATCTGTCAATTTAACAATTTGCCAACATGCATGACAAATGCACCATATGACCATCACACACAACCTACACTTCCGTTCAAAGATTTTAGCCAACTTATAATCTCCCAAATGGGTCATGGGTCTAATGGGTAGAGTGTTCACCAATGGCCCAGGAGGATGGCATCAATGCTGGTAATCATTGCCTTTTTAAGGACTTCAATATTGGTGATGTAACTTCAGTGGATGTTAAGGATGGTAAGAAGTGCCAATAAGTAACCCACATGTCTGACCAAAATAAGAGGTTAGCAAGGACAATGGCTCTATACCCACTGATCTTTGTGCCCTTCTTCAGGTGTCTGCTGTAGTACACGCATTTATATTGTCAGCAAAATGCACTGCTCACCTTTGTCAGCCTGTTGTTAACTTGATCTTGGTATCTGACATGATGGTACACCCCAGGTAGGTGAACTGACAGACAGCCTTCAACTTAGTTGTGTCATTGGTGATGCAAAGAGGATGGTACTCTTCCCAAGATGCAGGCAGATGGAGTACAAATTAAGCATTACATTAATGCTATATCACACGCCATTTTCAACAGGTGATGAACTGAAGGTAAACACTAACCAGAACATCACAGCACCTAGATGGCCAGTCAGACAACTATGGTAAGTTGTTTATCAGTGCAATTTCATGATAACACAATAGACTGATAATTCATACGAAAAGAAGCTCTAATGTGTAAAATTCACAAGTTTCATATATTCTATAAGTAGCCTACTATATGTTTGGGGGTCAACTTATTAAGCTATAGGAGGTCTAACCCAGAAATTTTGTTATATACTCAGCTGTGTCATAATTAACAACAAGGAACACGTATATATAAAAATATAAGATTATATTTTTATTCTTGGCGATGATACTTGTGTGGAGCAGAAAAGCAATCGCAGAGAGTTTGTGCACATGAAGGAGTTGTCGGGAGATGGAAGAGCCAGTGAACAACTGACTTTAGCCAAAATTCGGGAACTTATATAGTCTACAACTCTCATGTGACCTGCAGCAATTCCTCTTTTACATTGACTATGGTTACGCCTACATCTCACTTCTTTGCTTTCCATTAGTTATGTTGTTTGTTCCCCATTGGCTACTTGCCCAAACCCACTTCTGTGGGCAGACACATCTGCCACGATCACCGAATTCAACCACGTCCATAGGTCAAGGTGATATTCTGATAATCACTTTGTTGATATTATCTTCGGCCAAATGCAGCTGTCTCAACATCCACTGATACACAGCACCTATGGGCATGATGACATCCTGGTGATCACTCTGATCTTATCAATGTATCTGTCAACAACATCCGCTGTATTCCTACCTGCAGGTCACATTAATATATTACAATTTGAGCTGAAAATCTTGAGGTCAACTTGCATGCCACAATTCACGGTAAAGGAAAAATGAATGAACAAAATGAGTGTTGAAATAAAAAGCAACAATTATAAGATGACGAAAGTTAGGTTATTTGGTTTAATGGCATATCAACTTTTGTTGGTTATTTAATGCCAAATCCTGTTTATATATATTATATATGATTTGTAAGTAAATAATTTGTAACATTATCTTTAAATGAGCTAGAGCTCATTCGTTAGCATTAGATGATTTGGTTTGGTTTCTTTGTTTAATGGCATATCCCCCTCCATGGGTTATTTAATGCCAAAGCCATCCTTCTAGAAGAACAGCAATGATGCAATTTAACCCATAGCTGGGAAGATAAGGGGATTCATACAGCATTAGATAGTTTCAAGATATACTATTTAATACTGATTCTACTAGTTAAATGGTTTCAAGAATAGTAAATGATAAAACAGTTCTATTTTTAGGATTAATGGCAATGAAGGGGTACTCCACATTCCCCAAAGCTCCAGCATTACTAAAGCCTCACTATCAGAACTGTTAAGTGTCATATCCAGGACACTAGTTGGGGTCCTATCTATGGGTCAAATAGAACTGCTTCATATTGAAACTGTGAACTTATGCTAAACTGAATTGGTTGAAATAGAACTGATTTTGACATTTAAACTGTGTACTTATATTAAACTGAATAGTTTGAAATAGAACAGTTTATTTATATAAAAATGGATTTGGCATTAAATAACCTACAATGGTTGATATGCCATGAAACCAAACCAAACCAAATCATAGTGATATTAAAATAAAAAATTTAAAAGTTTAATTTAATCACTGATAAGAACAAAATAACATTTAATATATAAAAATCTTTCCATCAAGTTTACTTACTGATTCAAATACCGTGGCAATATGGAAGATTTTCCCTGAAAAAATTAAAAAAACATAAATAGACAAAAGAAAAATGTTAAATATTTAAGGTACACAATGAGTGTAACAGCTTTTTATCTTATCACATATATCAGTAATTAACACTGGCTCATTGGCCTAGTGGATAGTGTACACCAATGGCCTGGGAGACTGGGATTTAATCCCAGATTGAGTCTTACCAAAAAATGGTACTTGATGCTGATTTGTTTAACACAAAGCATTATAAAGTACAGATCAAGGGTACAGTGGAGCAACCCAGGTAAAGAAGTAACGCCTTTCCCTACACCTTGGTGTAGTAGCTATTAAAAAGGGAGCCTTAAGGTCACTTTCGACTACAGTCACCCTTGACTATGGTCGCCAACTTTACTTAATCTTCCATGTATCTATATATATTGGTACCATTCTAATTATGCCTCTGTGTGTGTATATATATATATATATATTAGATCCATTATTATTATTATTACTACTACGATGCCTACAACTACTACTATTATTTCACTCCTTGTGAGTTTTTCACTTCAGTTTTAATTGGCGCTATCTCACTAAAGTCTGAGTGAAAGCTAATCTCTTCAGGTTTCTGGCATGCTTCTAAGTCTTCTATCTGATTTTAACATTGCTGTGGTCTGGATTGTCTTGGTTCTTCCAATCTCCAATCCAAAATTTGGGGGACTGTAAACAAAAATAAAGGGCCACAAATATGGTTGTTAAGTTAATATCAGGAAAAACATGAACACATTGGTATTTTAAAAGGATTATATTACTGTTGCAAACAATTGTTTTGTTCACGGCTATATAATATCATGTAAATATAAACATATAATAGTCCACTTCAATGAAGTCTTTGTTTCATATATATGAAAGTTTAACATATTTCATAGAACTCCAGTTTACTGTTGGAATTTTAGCAGAGACAATTTTAATGTGTGCTCATTACCAAGCTTGTTAAAAGAGAATTAGACATAGCTTAGATATTTGGCACCAATGTCTTGGAAGCCAGTGATTGGTTAATTTGAGAAGATATGTCGACTAATCATATGGTATCGTACATGTCCTTTAGAGAGTGTGGTCGACCACGGGAAACAACCTATGTACCTAAGTAACTGTTCCAAAGGCAGCAACTACAATTAGTATTGCCGTCACTTTCATATTCCACAGTTTTTTCCTTTTAATTAACCCTAAGTCTGGCCTGCTAGCCAGGATTAGGTGATCTGTTTGTATCTCAAAATCCCAGAGAAATTAATGGATCTCATTTTCTAGGGCAGATTTGTTAGTATGGTAAAATTTTGATCCCTTGCACAATTCTAAGTGAATCACCTTTCCCACCCAGTCATGACTACTTTTGTATTCCTGTTGTGCCAGTTTATTGTATTTGCTTCTATTATTATCCGTTTCATCTTTGTCACTACATAACCTACATTTGTGTATGTCAATTCTTTCTTTACTTGTCTAAATTTCTCTGATGAAGCTTGATAATTGTTATCACTTAGAATATTTGGACTACTGACCTCATCTTTATTGTTATAATCACAAAGTTTCAGCCAATATGAAATACCTGAAGAAAGCTGAAAGATATATCGGCTGAAACATTGTGAGTATAACAAAGATGAGGAGGTGCCCATTGTGTAATGGTTATCGTCGTAGGAAATGGACACAGCGACTCGAGTACAAATCCTAGACAAGAATGATTGCATTTCACATAGCACTAATACCCTTGGGAAAGGTAGGAATCCAATTATTCTCCCTCTAGCTATGGGTAAATAGTAGGACAGACTGGGTTCTTCAGCCTTGGTGAGGCAACTAGTCTAGGAGAAGGAAAACTCTGAATTCAAACCTGTTAAACTCCGCTTAAAAAATTGACCTTGTGTCATATCCTGCCCGAGTGGAGGGGTTGGGTAAATATGGTAACCCCTGTGGCACCAGAAGTTATTCTCCTTTTTATTAGTTAGGCTATTACACTATGTATCACTAGTAATCTAATTAAACATCAGTCATTTGTTTACACACAGTTAAATGATCAAACAGTTCTATTTATAACAATTCAATTTAACATGTCATTTGTTTGCACAGAGTTTAAATGTCAAATAGTTCTATTTGGCCCATAGGTAGAGCCTCACCATCAGATTGTTAAATGTCATACCAGGACACTCATTAGGAGCGGGGGTCAAACCCATCTGCAATGATGCAGTATATGTATTCTAAAAACAGGCCATCCATGTAGAAAAACAACCATGATACTATTTAACCCAGAACTGAAGGGACAAGGGGGTTCATGCCTTTTCCAAGAGTATTAGTCTGAAAGTGAACATAATAGCACAACAGGAGTTTGAACTCACTTACTTCAAAGCTGCAATCCATTGTGCCATAGGCATTCCTCCCCAATGAAATGATAATAAGAATCTATTACTCCTACCATAACAGAAGCACCAATATCATCAAGGACTGCTGTCATAACAGGAACCTAATGGGTTCATGAACCATCAAATATTTCTATATAATCATTTATAAAATTTGCCTTTAAAACAATAGCTTAGAAACTTACACAATTTTTAGCGCCAGTGATTAAAACTGTTGATTCCTTAGCAACATGAGTCGAATCTGAAATTAAGAATAAACACATTTAAAGAGGGACAATAACAGTTGAAGATTTATGGTTGGTTGGGTTTTATGGCATATCAACCTTTGTAGGTTATTTAACACCAAATCCATTTTTATGTAAATAATCAGTTCTATTTCAAACAATTCAGTTTAGCATGAGTACACAGTTTAATTGTCAAAAACATTTCTATTTCAAACTATTCAGTTTATTCAAACAGTTCTAATTCAGTTTAGCGTAAGTACAGATTCTGTTTATACAGTAAAAATGTCAAAACAGTTCTATATATAACAATTCAGTTTAGTGTAAGTACAGTTTCAATGTCAAAAACGGTTCAATTTCAAGCTATTCAGGTTAGTCAACCAGTTCTAATTCAGCTATTTCAGTTGAGTATAAGTACAGATTTTGTTTATACACAGTTAAATGTCAAAACAGTTTTATGTTAAACAATTCAGTTTAGTGAAAATACAGTTTCAATGTAAAAAAACAGTTCTATTTCAAATAATTCAGTTTAGCATAAGCATGCAGTTTAAATGTAAGTAAGGTTTAATTGTCAAAAATTTCTATTCAGTTTAGTCAAACAGTTCAGTTTAGCATAAGTATACCGTTAGTTCTATTTAACCCATAGATAGGGCCCTATCAGGTTCTACCACTCCGGGTGAGAGTGGACCTGGGAGCAATGGCAATGAAGGGGTGCTCCGTATTCCCCAAAGCCCCAGCATTACTGGCGCCTCACCATCAGATTGTTTAGTGTCATATCCAAGATACTTGTTCAAGAAGTCTTATCTCCTCGACAGAAATGCAGTCAGTGTATTCTACAGCCCTAACTGACTGGGCCAATAGTCTTTTGTGGCATTTACAACCTGGCAGTTGACTGTGACTCTGCTACATCAAAAATTTAATGGATATATGCTTAGTGTAACAATTATTCTTGTAGGAAACAAAATCAGCAACTCAAGTTCACATCCTGGAGGAGGCTGTTTGCATTTTATGTGTGCTAATGTCCTTAAAAAGGGCATGAAGCCATTTGTTCTCCCCCAAGCCATGGATAAATAGTAGGGTAGACTGGATTTTTTAGCTTTTGGTTAGACAATCAGTCTCAAAGAAAAACTCTGAATTCAAATCAGATGTACTCCACTTGTCAAATTGATTGTCAGGTTGACATATCTCAATTGACAATTAGTCTCATGTAACTCAGAGTTTTATCATTTTTTAATGATATTATATTTTCTCTATGCTTTATGAAGGCGCACTTAGCATAGCAGTTATCCTAGTAGGAAATGGAATCAGTGACCTGAGTTCAAATCCTGGATGAGGCAGTTCATGTTTAACTTCACACTAATACTCAAGAGAAGGGATTGACTCTATTTGTTCTCCAATAGTTATGTGTAAATAGTAGGACAGACTAAACTCTTTAACCAGTCTAAAAGAAGGATGGGTACCTTGGGTGGTGTAATGGTTACAAAGCTAGACGAGCAAACCTTCATGAGTAAGTTTGAGTCTCATTGAGTTCCCCATTAATATGGTCTAGTGCCACATCTAAGCAAAAAACTAAGTAAATTACAACCAGTCTAGGAGAAGGATGGGTCCCTCAGGTGGTGTAATGGTTAGCAAGTTAGACTTGCAAACCTTCACAAGTGAGTTTGAGTCTCCTTTGGTGTGCCTTTTATATGGCCTTGTACCACATTTAAGTAAATTACAACCAGTTTAGGAGAAGGAAAACTTTGAATTCAAACGGGTTGTAAGTAAGTAAAGTTGGCAACCGTAGCCGAGGGCAACCAGAAGGCTCCCTTTTCAATAGCTACTACACCAAGGTGTAAGAAAAGGCGCTACTCCTTTCCCTGGATTGCTCCACTTTACCCTTGATACATACCTTATATCACTGTGTTAACCAAGGAGGTATCAAGTACCATTTTTAAAGTCTTTGGTATGACGCGACCTGGGATTGAACCCATTGGCAAACACTCTGCCCACTAGGCCAATGAACCAGTTCTACTCAGCTTAAAAACTGACCTTGTGTCACATCCTGCCCATATAAGAAGAGTTGTGTAAATACATACATTAAAAAGTTAATACTGATGTTGATCAAACTGGACAACACTGGCTAACCTTGCTGTTAAAAGAAAAACAAATAAATGATACCTGTTCTGCTTGTGACTTCTTCGATTGCAACATCCCAGATGATTTGTCCAGGACTAAAAAAAAAATATTTCAAACAGAAAAAAATAGTATTAATTGATTTGAAAAATTATCCTCATTTTGGTAATTAAAATCACAACATTGCAGCCCCTCCTCCAATAACCAGCCTTTTTTTCCTGATGTTGATTGTATTCAGTAATCTTCAGGAAATTTCAAACAAAAGTCCTTATTAAATATATAGGGGTAAATTGTTTCATTCCACTGTCCATTCACCCCATTGACAGGGCTTAGAATATGCTTAGAATATGTATCCCTAAAGAGTGGTACTACTCTCCCCGAAAAGGAATGTCCTATGCATGACATTAAACTACATCTGATTGTGACATTCAACTTCTGCAGACCTAGAGAGTGTAAAGTACCCTTCATTGCCATTCCTTCTATTAATCCAATGATGGGACCCTAACCTGTACTACCATTCCAAGTACCTGGGGGTAATGACAACAGGTTACTGATTATGATAGACATCTGAAGAATACCATAGAATTCAACAGCCAAAATGTTGTGACTCTGACAACCGAGATGAGGATATAAATCCAAAACAGATAACCCAGAAATTAAAACTGAAAATAAAGAATAACTGAAATTCAGGTTTTAGGTTTCTTGGTTTTATTGGCATATCAACCTGCATGGGTTATTTTATGTCAAATCTATCCTTCTCAAAGAACAGTAGTGGTAATATTTAAGGTTTCTTTGTTTAATGGCATATCAACTTTTGTGGGTTATTTAATGCCAAATCCATCATTCTCAAAGAATAGTAGAGGTACTATTTAGGGTTTCTTTGTTTAATGGCATATCAACTTTTGTAGGTTATTTAATGCCAAATCAATCCTTCTCAAAGAACAGTAGTGGTACTATTTAAGGTTTCTTTGTTTAATGGCATTTGTAAGTTATTTAAACATAAAATCTTAGATATGAGTCCACAATACAAAAAAAATCGCTTTTCTGCTGAGATTTTAGAGTGGTTGTTAGGGGGAATATGGAATGGACAGTGTTTATTTGTTGAATGTGTATAAGTTTATAAATAATAATAAAAGAAAGACAATGACCTAAACATTCTTATCTGAACTAGGGTACTTTACATGGTGTGATGGTTAACAAGCTAGATTAGCAGACCATCGTTCATGAGTTTCATTCATGAGGGCTATTATGATTGGATATGATTTATTTTTTTGAGGGTACAAAAAGTTCATATATAAAAAAGAAAACTCATTCATCTTTGGATTGTGAATATAAAGTATTGTATGTCTCTGTAATTTTTATTTTAACATTACTTCAAATGGAAGGCAATTTCCTTGCGACCTCACTTCAACTTACATACCTTAACCTCAGCACTTTACTTATTTTGATTCTTTTTATTCTCTTTAATTTATTCATTTTTCCATTTTTATTTGAAATGTCTCATACATAGGTAATTCCCATGGTGTACTGGTTATTAGGGAGACCATTGCTCATAAGTTTGATTCTTACTTAGCGCTCCATAATTCTGGCCTTGTGGTTTGGTTGGGTAGGGTTTTATGGCATACCAACCATTGTAAGTCATTTAAATCCGTTTTATACATATAGTTGGCAACCAAAGACTCCCTTTTTAATAGCTACAACACCAAGGTGTAGGGGAGGGGGCTACTCCTTTTCCCTGGATTGTACCTTATATTGCTGAGTGTTAAGCAAGGAGATATCAAGTACCATTTTTAAAGTCTTTGGTATGACGCGACTTGGGATTGAACCAATGTCTCCAGGATTGTCGGCGAATACTCTACCCACTGGGCCAATCAGCCGGGTTTTATATTAGATATATGATTTCAAAATACATTTTGTAGATAACATTTTTAAACGAGCTTGAGCTCATTTTTTTCATACAGTTAAATGATTTTACACATAATCAATTGATCAAACAGTTCTATTTCAAACAATTCAGTTTAGGATAAGTATGATTTTTTTGTTTACACACAGTTAATCAATTAAACATCAGTCATTTGTTTACAAACAGTTAAATGATCAAGCAGTTCTATTTCAAACAATCCAGTTTAGCATGTCAAAATTAAATGGTTCAAAGTCTGGCCTTGTGCCAAACTTAGATAATTAATAAATGACAACTGTCTCAGATACACAACAGGTACTTCCTAGTATTTGGCACCCCAGTGATTGCTCATATTGAAGGTACCTTAAGCTAGTCTTTTATACTGTAAATAGTCTTTGTGATTTGCAGGTTAAACATCACTTCTCACACTTCATTTAATATTTATTAACCACTTTTCCAGAGGGTTGGATTGCAACATTGTAGTGAGTTCAATTTTCAGTTATGCTGCTATATTCACTTTCGTTTAATTATCTTTGGGAAAGGTCTGAACCTCTTTATCTTCCAGCTATAGGTTAAATACTGCCAATACTGTTCTACAAGGATAGGTTTGGTATTAAATAATCCACGAAAATTGATATCCCATTAAAAAAGAAACAGAAACAAGCATATTCTCATATTTAGATCATAATTCTTAATTTACATCAATTATAAATTTGTGAATTTCAATAAAACTATTTTATAAACTTATAGAATATGTGGTCTTGATATTGGTCTGTAGCGTTCAAAAGTATTTGAGACATTTACTCTTGTACTGGTTCCGGGTTGTAGAACCGAGAAAGAATCCCACATCATATTTGGGTTAATGTACCCGGGTTATCTAGTTTTTATCACATAAGTACCTAGGTAGAAAGTTTCCTCAGCCTTCGTGTCAGCTATCAAAACAAGATTTGGTGGGAAAATTTTGTTTTTTTAGTGGTCAAAGAAAAAATCCAAACAAATCTTCTTTGTAACTAGAACAAAAAAAATATTTTTATTATCTTTGAGTAAATGGAAAATTAAAATATCTCCAGTTTTGTTTTAAAACTTCCATATTTTTTTAATAACACCAGGACCCTTTGTCGAAAAGGTTTTAGGTTTGGGTTTGGTTTAATGGCATATAAACCTTCATGGGTTATCTAATGCCAAAGCCATCCTTCTAGGAGAACAGCAGTCATGCTATTTAACCTATAGCTGGGAGGATAAGGGGGTTCATACCTTTCCCAAGGGTTTTTGTCCCAAAGTGAATGTAATATCACGATTGGAGTTCAAACTCGTTTACTACGGTTCTGCAGTCCATCGCTTTAACCATTACACCACAAGGACACCCTCTTGTCTAAAAGGAGTAAGGAAAGTAAGGAAAGGAAATGCCAATAGAAGCCATTTTTTGCACCAACGCACAAGAATCAAGATTCCTGTGGGGTAACCTGCCCCATAATAAACTGACTTGTGTCACATTTTGGCCTTGTAGGGAGATTTATAAATACCTATTCTATTTGTATTGCAAAATTTCAAAAAATTAACTCAAGTTTATTTTTTTGTTTAACTATTCATATTATTTTTTATATTTTAGTCATTTATTTTTTTAATTTATTTGTTTTATTTTGTAAGTCTAGATATCAAAAAGCATATACAAACCTCACACACAAATCAATTTTCACAAGATTAATTTTAGTGTATTCTTTTAAGAATATGTAATTGTTTAAAACTACATGAATTAATTTGAAGTGTATTATATAAGCCCTTGAGCTTTGTTAAGGCAACTGGTTTCAAAGAAAGCCCTGTCAGTGGGGTCTATAAAATATGCCAACTGTATCTCTGCAGAGAGGTAAGATACCACCCCACTGAACAAGTGTCCTGGATATGACACTAAACCATCTGATAGTGAAGCTCCAGTCTTGGAGGTTTGGGAAACATGTAGAATTCCTTCATTGCCACTACTCCCAGGTCCATTTTAACCTGGAGTAGTAGTAGTACCTGTTAGGGCTCCATCTATTAGTCAAATAGGAATATCTAATCATTCACTATACTTGAAACCATTTACTTTGTGCAAACAAATTACTGATGTTAAATTGAATTATTAGTATTAGATAGCAATAATTGAAACCATTTAATTGTGTGCAAACAAATGAGCTCTGGCCTGTTTAAAAATAATGTTACCAATAAAATATTTGCTTACAAATCACATATATATATATAACAGGATGTGGCATTAAATAACCTATAAGAGAGTTGCCAGTGGTGTACTGGTTACTGTCATAGAAAATGAACACGACGACACGAGTTCAAATACTGGATGAGGTTGCTTGCATTTCACATAGCACTAATACCCTTGAGAAAGATATGAATCCAATTATTCTCCCTCCAGCTATGGGTAAATAGTAGGGTAGACTTGGTTTTTTTGCCTTGGTTAGGCAACCAATCTTAGAAAAGGAAAACTCTGAATTCAAACCTGTTAAACCCTGCTAAAAAATTGAGCTTGTGTAACATCCTGCCTGTGCAAAGGTGTTGGTAAATATACAAATATAAATAACCTACAAAGGTTGATATGCCATAAAACACAACCAACCAACAACTTTTAGTCTTGAAGGAAAAACTGAATTCAAAACTAGAAGTGTTTGCAAGAATCTGTGACATATTATTAGTAAAGTTGGCGACCATAATTGAGGGCGACCTAAAGGCTCCCTTTTCAATAGCTACTACACCAAGGTGTAGGGGAGGGCACTACTCCTTTCCCTGGATTGCTCCACTTTACCCTTGATCCATACCTTATAAGACTGAGTGTTAAGCAAGGATGCATCAAGTATCATTTATTTGAGTCTTTGGTATGAAGACCGGGGATTGAACTCAAGTCTCCCAGACCATTAACGAACACTCTAACCATCATCCGGTAAAATCATTATTGACATTTTATTAATAACTTTTAATTATCATGATTTTTTTTTTTTGAACTATCATCATCAAAACAAACTGATGACAGATTCTCTTCTCTCTCTCTCTTCATCCATCTCTACTGGTCATCACTCTTGGTAGAGAAGATGATGGTAAATTTTTTCCTGGTTGACCAACACCAGAATGTCCATATGAAGGAGTTCATCAGAGAATGTTGGGATTTTTTGTAGAAGATATCCCACTAAAAAAAAGAATCTCTGCCACCCAAAAAAACAGACAAAATGAGGGTTTTAGCGAAAAAAAAACCTGTTTTATTAGTTACTGAAGAGGATGAAATTTATTTATGTCATTGAGTATTTGCATAGAAAGATCGCTTTCCTTATATTTCTGTCTCCACATGAACTTACACAGATAGCTATCCACCATTTCGTAATGTGTTCCACCGTGGAATTAATTCTGCTTTTGGTACAGATGCCAAAAAGAGTCAATGGTTTGGTTATTCCAATCTACAACTATGTGATGAGATTGAAAGGTCTTAGTAGCAGAATTGGATGGAAGTTAATAGCTTAGACCAGCAATACATAAATAAAACAACCGTTCTCAATTCCAGTTTAGATTTTTCCTAGTCATGAACACGACTGAAAAGCGTAAGGTGATTCATCCCTAACAAAAACGTTTGAAATAATTCTAATGAAGAGTGAAGATGTGGTTGACCCAATTACCGACCAGTGAGGCTGGGTTTTTTTTAAAGTGAGGCTCTTCTACAAAAGATGTGAGATGGGAGGTAAGTGGTCGTACAGATACTGTTTTGTAGGATGCTGCCTCCAGAATTTGTTCGAACAGTCGGACAGGAATCAGAATCCTTGTGCAGTATGGAGGTACCCAGTAAGTATCAAAACCTCTGCAGTCTGGTACAAAAAATTGCTTAGATTTTATCTAGCTTTTTCTTCAGAGGTTTCTGTAAAATGCAACCATATAGTAATGCTAATCCCCCATCAAAAAATCTATTTGATAATAGTTTTTTATTAAGACTTTAAATAAATATACATTGAAATATTTTCGAATTCGAAGACGTCACTTGTTTCTTTTTTTTTACTTGTTGAAGTTAATTCCCTAGATTAAGAAATTTTTACAAATAATTTCATACAACAAAAAAATTAAAACTTAAGGAAAAATTTCAACTTACCCAGCAGGCATTATTTTATTTATATATCTATTTTTTTTTAATAAACAATGAATTTCAAAATGTTCGATGTCCCCACATGAGAAAACTTTTTTTTATCAATAAAGTAACTAAGGAAAACTTAAACGATAAATTATAAACAACAGAATGTTTAATGACCAATATGTTACAGAACCTTAAACGAATGCACACTAATTTTAAATACATTTACGAATAAAATTGTTCCATCACAAAAATAAATAAGTAAATAAATAGATAAAAATAATAATAACAACAACAAAAAATTTTTACATCAAAATTTAATTCTAATGTTTATTATATTTAAGATATGGAAGCGAAATCTGCACATGCCTGAAAATATGAGCTTCCTGGCGCCAAAAGAAAAAATAGCTGTTATCACTGCCATCGAAAGAACCCTTTTCTCCTAGCTGCTGGCAATGTAACATACGTGCTCACCAAACTCTGGGCAATCGCCCATCTCTGCAAAACATACCTCACCGTGCACACCTAATGGACAAACTCCAAACCTTCAACTCACCAAAATTAACTTTAATATATTTCAACACTTAGGCTGGGAAAAGTGACTGCTTCTACTGTTTCAGGAAAGCGTTCCATCCCACAGAATTGTCGTGAACCCCAAAATAAAGTTTTGAGTATAATAATATCTTTGTCTCTTTCCTTCCGTCTCAATTCTCTTGCAGCTTTCCACAGACAAAAGAAAATTACAAGGTTATAGGGTTAGAAAAAGAAAAGGAGATAGATATATAGGCTGTAAGAAGATTTGTCTATTATTTGTAGTTATAGTGTTGTCGTGTTATGAGTTTTGTATCTGAATCCTTTTTCTTCATCTATCCCATGAACCTGTTGTCTTCTTTATCTGTGAAAGGCTGCAAGAGAATTAAGGAAATAAGGAAAAATACGAGGATACCTTTTAACTCAAAACTTTATTTTGGATTTCACGATTATTCTATGATGGTGGAACGTTTTCCAGAGCCAGCTGAAGCAGTCGCGTCTCCCAGACAAAGCGTTGAAATATATAAAAGCCATTTTTGGTGAGTTTTGGGTTCAAAGTTTATCGTTTGTCCAATGGATGTTTTCAATGATGTATGTTTGACAGAGGCAGCTTGTTAGCAAGAGACTTTGTTAACTAGCAGACCACGGGACTCAATCAGCACGAGCGCTTGTTGCTAGCAGCTTAAAAAAAGGTCTTTTTGATAGCATTGGTAATGGCTGAATGGTAGAATTTCTTTACTGGAAGTCTTTTTCTTTAGGCATGTGCTGTTCTTGCTTTCTATCAGAGAGCTTAAGTACACGGTTTTAATCAAGTACGCAGTTTAAATGTCTAAACAGTTCTATTTAAAAGAAAATAGAATAGGACTTGATACAAGGTCAATGACCCGAAGATCGGAATGAAGTGGGAAATGGGGTGGGGTCGAGTACGAGCCGAGGTTCGAACTATGCTGGACTTTGTTGATCATTGGCTCACTTACTGCAATGTGAGCCTGGTGAGCCGAGTTGGACATGGATCTATAGTTGTTAAGGGAAATAGTTAATTTCCCTAACACTATATTTTTTAGGCACACAAATGAATTACAAAACTTCTTTTAACAACACAACAAAGTAAGGTTTATTTCCGTAGTAGGCGTGAAGGAGTGAGAGTGAGAAAGTGTCTCTTAGCGTCGCTGGTCTGTATGCTGGACCTTGGTTCGTAGGAAGCGTGTTTAAAGCTAGCAGTGAGCGAAGTGTTCCAAATGGAATCAGTGCAGTCATGTGGGAGAGATATGTTTCTTCTGCTAGCTCCAGACTCTCTCTGACGTTGTCCGTTCTACAGAAAAGGGACCAGAAAAATAGTTCCTGAGAGGGAGAAGGAATCAATGCGCTCTGCCAGTTGATTGGTCAGTGAGTGACCGATTCTCTTAACAGGGGCATTGATTTGCGAAAGGAAATAGATCTGTGGCTGCTACAGATCCAAATTTGAGTCCAGGCACGGGTGCCTGATTATAGCTTAAACTGGACAACGGGGTTTAGTGCTATACTTGCTAGTCAATGACCACGCACCCACAATGGGCGCGCAAGATGAAGAGAGGTCGGAAAAAGGCCGAAAATTATACCAAGAAAAGAAAGCTTTCTCGCTGGTTTTGTGAAATGTTTGTAATGTAAATTCCGTTCTATGCGTTAATTTCTGGTTTTAACGACAGCGGCTTTTTGGTGTATTTAAAACTGCTTGCCGTATTTCTTTTCTCTTTTTTATTTTATTTTATTTTTGGAAGTGGAAGAGATAATGGTAATGTTTATAGCATGGGAGCGACACTCGCTGGCTGTCTTATACTTTTAGCTTTGTGCCACAACTAAGCTAAACTTATCAAATAACTAAATACTGTCAGTTGTCTATTTTCTTGAGTAAATTAGATGTCAGCTGGGGGCCCACTCTGCTGGCTGCCTCTACCGTATCTTGTCACCAACGGGTCTGGTCTCCAAAACTGGTCTCCAAACTAACTGACTTCCTGTCTTCACCGAGGTATATAATAGTTCAATCGCCCACTCAATATCTTTGGAATGGCATGTTTGATCGTCATCAAGCGGAAATAACTGTCATGCAGTTCACAGGTCACTCTCTTCCGGTGCGTCAGTCTGTGACTGTACCATGGGATTTTACCTTGTCCTATATTGTCAGCCAAGCCCGCCTACGCGATTTCTTCCCATAACTGCCATCGGAATGTGTCACTTCCGCCGTCTTTGGAATGGCATGTTTGGCCGGGTCGAAGGTCAATATATAACATTCCGACTTGACGCCGACAGTGGCCATAACCAATCAAACAAGCTCTCTTAATATGCAATGGTTAAGGGACTGTAACCGTGGTAAGTCTTATAGTATTTATTTTACCTGCAGGTCTTCTAGATTACATCCTGTGTCCATACAGAGCTGTTGTTGATCAGTTATAGTTGGTCGTCCAACACTAGCATGTCCGTGTGAAAGGGTCCACCGTAGAACGTCGCTTATGAGTTCACCCTAACTTCTCCAGCAGTGTCTTGCATGTCCTGTTCGTCTCATTGGATGGTTTTAGAGATGGGAGGTAAGTGTCCAGATAGCTGCTGTTTGTGGGATATTGCTTCTAGGATTTGTTCATTATAGCTCGTAACATTCTTGTGCAGTTCCCGTCTATATGTTTAGTCAGCGTCCATATGGTGCATCCATATAGTAGAATTTCACAAGCATTGCGTTTTATTTTATCGGATAGGTCTGACTTCCATGTGATCGATAACCAATCGATTGCAGTCAATGCCTTCGCTAGTCGCATATTGATGCCATTTTCAGCAGGTGAAATATTGCTTTCGAGGTACGTGAACTTGTCCACTAATTTCAGAGAACCACTATTTAGAGTGGAGATGTCTCCTTATTCTCACTCAAACCATATGTCCAAACCGCATATTGTATACAATGTAATATTCTTAAAATTGTTTTTCTTAGAATTTCGTAGCCCTAATTTAGGATTGCGTATTACAGACGACAAAGGAAGTCCAGGTGGCGTAAACGGTTTATGCGACATTGTAATAATATTTTATGCGACATCGTAATAATATTTTTGGAAAAGGTATGCGCCCCTTACCCTCCCAGCAATGAGTTAGTAACACTACTGGTTCTTGCTACAAGTATGGAATTAAGTAACCTATGAAGGTTGATATGCCATTAACCAAAGAAACCAAACCATGCACACGAATATTTAACGTTGTTTCTGTTCCGGAACAAATAATCGTAGGTTACTTTATTATGTGTCACTGGTTTCGGTGACGCCTGAAAAGTGTGGTATGAAATTCTTCGTAATAGTGAATTGATAGAAGCGAGAAGTGTTGTTTTCTTTTTTCATTTATGTTTAGAGGTAAGTGTCATATGTCAGTTTATTTTGAGGTTTCCAATCAAATAAGTACAGTAAATCATTGGATATTTATTAACGTAACTATTAAAACATTTTCTTTAGCAAAAAAAATGTTTATCGTTTTTTAAAATCTGGTTCTTTTTATCTGACTTTTAAAAAATTAATCGCGTTAGCAGTAAAAATCGTGTTGGTATACCTGCAGTTGTACAGGTTTTATTTTGAAAAATTTTTGAAAAATCGAATTTAATTGAAATTGTTTTCTTTTTTTAATTATTAAACGAGTGGATATGAGAAATTGTATTTTTAAAAAGGTAACATCTGAGAAAATAGAAAATGAGGGTGTGTGTTTCTGTGTTAAAATTCATCAATGGTAAATTATAGTTAGAGACGACGATAAACATAATCCTTTGATCCATATTTCTGAACTTATATCAAATTTTTTTAGGGAAGAAAATCAAAAGCAGGGTTATATATATATATATATATATATATATATATATATATATATATATATATATATATATATATATATATATATATATGAGAGAGAGAGATTTCCTGTCATGTTCTAAGATTGAAAGTAAAGGATTTTTTTTTTATAGTTCAGTAAAAAAAGACTTTTAAATGATTCTGTAAAATTAGAGACTTTTTCGTCATTATCCAGAATAACCTGCTGTAGAAATTGGTGTATTATGTTGTCATTTCCCCAACGCGTTATAAATAATAATAAATTGAATATTAATGTCTTTCCTGTTTAGCTTAATACTCTATTTATTATTATCTATTAAAGAAACATGGATTGACTAAGATAGCGTTTATTGAGCGAAAAACAATGTATTCAAAATCTCATTTTGTAGAATTATTCGGTGGAAATGATATTGGCACGCGTAGCATCTTAGTCTCAATGAGTTGAGTAATTTCTTTCTTCTAGTTAACTCAAATTTTCACTCTCCTTTTTTTTTTTTAAGTGAAAACCAGAAATTATTTTTAAAAGAAAAAAAATCCATTTCCTCAGCGTGCTATTTTGGATAAGTACCTTAATTTTGAATCGTATTTTAGTTGCTTTTTATTGAAAGTCAATGAGGTCATTATTTCTATGACAGCTTGAAATCAAATACAATAAAGGATAAGGTTTTGCTTTGGTGAGACTTGACCTCACGTTTCCTTTTTGGCTCGGGCAAAACCAGTTGCATTACCAACTCTGTTACCAGAGCGTTTGGGAGGTGCACTCATCGTAACGGTTATCATCGTCAGACATGGAATCAGCATCCCCCACTTCAAATCTTGTTTCCATTCCTCTTCATGCTCTTGAGAAAGGCATCAATCCATCTGTTCTTCCTCCTATCCTGAATTATGGTAAAATTGTATAATCATCATCATTATGTCTAGCTGCCAGCACGGATCTCCTTGTCCCTCTCTTGCCACCCGTCTCAATAGTCCATTGCTCCCGGGAGGTCTTCAAGGCTATATTCTGTATCTGCACGGAGCTATTGTATATAGGTTCTAGTTGGTCATCCTGCCTTTGCTTGTCCATGTGAAGGGGCCCACAAGAGTATGTTGCTTATGTGTTCGTCCTTACTTCTCCAGCAGTGTCCCACATGTCTGGTTTGTCTAACTTGGGTAGTTTTCGTGATATATATATATATATATATATATATATATATATATATATATATATATATATATATATATATATATACAATCAAGGAAATCTGGAGTAGGGAACAATTCCGTCAGGACAATGACAAATTAAAATTGATAATTTTGTAAGAAATGTTTGGTATTTGGATATGTATTACTGTAATTGCTAAATTGTTAGTTATTGGGTTTGAAGTTGTCTGAATCTGAAACGAGAAGGGACTGGAACTAGCCTTACATGGGTAAAGGCTATACATAGCTGAAATGGATTTCTTTTCTCCTCCTCCTTTCCTTTGACTATCCATCCTGTCTGGTTGTATTTTATTTTCTTGTTGGATCTGAGGAAGTCCTGTTAAAGATTATTTTGTAGTCTTTGAGTCATATCAATGCTCTTAACAGGATGGAAATAAATTTATTATCCTAATGTGATCGAATATTGTTTTTTTCTTCAAATAATGATATATATATATATATATATATATATATATATATATATATATATATATATATCCAGGGAAGGAGTAGCGCCCTCCCCTACACCTTGGTGTAGTAGCTATCGAAAAGGGAGCCTTTGGGTTACCCTCGACTATGGTCGCCAACTTTACTTTACTTATATATATATATATATATATATATATATATACAGGATTTGGCATTAAATAACCTACAAGGGTTGATATGCCATAAAACCCAACCAAATCTTATTGTTATATCTAACTTTGGGTAGATTAATGGAAATGATTAGCTTTATCCAAAATTCAAGATTACTACTACTACCTCTACTAATTATAATAAGCTGTTTGCCCAGTCAGCTGGGGCTGTAGAATACATTGATGGCACCTCTGCAGTGGGGTAAGACCCTCCCCCCAACAAGTGTCCTGGATATGACACTAAACAATCTGATACTATGGTTCCAATGACCCTGGGGCTTTGGGGAATGCAGAGTACCCCTTTATTGCCATCGCTCCCAGGTCCACTGTGGTGAGGAGTGGTAGCACCTAATAGGGCCCTCTCTATGGGTTGAATAGAACTAAACTACGTACTTATGCTAAACTGAATTGTTTGAAATGGAACTGTTTTTGACATAGAAACTGTACTTATGCTAAACTGAATTGTTTAATATAAAACTGTTTTGATATTCAACAAAATCTATAATTATACAAAACTGAATCGTCTGAATTAGAACCGTTTGACTAAACCGAATTGCTTAAAATAGAAATATTTTTGACAATTAAGCTGTGTACTCCTGCTAAACTGAATTGTTTGAAATAGAACTGATTATTTGTATAAAAATGGATTTGGCATAAAATCCAACCAGCCAACCAACCTATAATAAGCTATTGAAATTAGCATGAAAGAAGTATTTGAAAAAAAATAATGTTAGTTGACAATGTTTCAAGAAATCGTGAAAATTCAAGATAATATTTCTACTGATGCAATAAAAAGCAATTGAAATTAAGATGAAAGAAATACCAGTCACAAATTGATACTGGTTGACAATGCTTCATTTAATAATAAAAATTCAAGATAATATTTCTACTGATGCAATAAAAAGCAATTGAAATTAAGATGAAAAATAATTTTGATCACTCAATTTTTTGTTTTAAATGTGCTGATGTTTTGTTTGATCCTTATTATTTACAGACTTTTATTGTAGTTCTAAGAATCATGTCCTACCACGGTCGAGGAAAGAGATTTTATGGACACAATTATGGTGGCCGTGGAGGTGGCGGCCGTGGGGGAAGTGGCCGTGGAGGTGGTAGAAGATATTTTGATGATGACAAGTCTACATCTGATGGTGGTAAGTGCAATTTTTCTCTCTCTCTCTCTCAGTTTTATAATTTATTTTGCAATGAAAAAATTTGAGAGTTGATATAAGAAGTTTTAGTCCCTGTCAGCTAAAGACATCCCAATTGAATGTACCTATTTCTTTGTACATGAGGAACATCATGAAAATGGTTTTTCAGGAAACTCATTAAGGATGATGAATTTATTAATTCAATGAATGACTTAGAATTACCTGCTTGGATATTATTTGTTGACATGCTGAAAAACTTAGGTAATTGCTGGGCTGAAAACTACACAGAGTTAGTGAAAAAGGTGTTGAAAAGTCCACAGGACATAGGTGCTAATATGAGTATTAAGGTTTATTTTTTACATAGCCATCTTGATAAATTTCCTGATAATTACAGTGATGTGAGCAAAGAGAATGATTCCATCAGGATATTAAAGCAATGGAAGAACACTACCAGAGACAGCGAGAAAAATGAATGATGGCTGACTACTGTAGAAGTATCAAAAGGGATTTAAATAACATTGAATATGATAGACAATCAAGAAAGAGAATATTTCTAGCTTCGTTCTTGTGTTTTCAAAGATTTTATTTCTGCTGTTCATTAAATGATTAGATGAAAATACTTGTTGGTCTTGGTATTTTCAATCATGTTATTTTTAAAAAAATAGGGTCGGATTGTTATCGCAAAAATAGTATTCCTCAATGAGCAGACCGATATTTGTTGGTTTAAATATGAATAGAGAGGTTTCTACGAATTTACTTCAAGAAATATTGCCATCAATCAATATCATATATACAGAAAACAAATGAAGAAAATGCTTTTTTCCAAAAATAAGGCATTTCTGTACTGTAAAAATGGTCGCAGACCAAGAAAAAGTAAGATCATTTTCAGATGTAGCACCCTCAAATTAGCTTAAAAAGATGTTTGGTGCCTCAACACCATTTCAAAAAAATTTTTTTTGTTGACCAGTGTTATATTACACATGAAAATTTAGAGGGATGCTTAGCATCGCAGTTATTTGTCGTAAGAAATGAAATCATGGATCTGAGTTCAAATCCTGAATGAGGTTGTTGGCATTTCACTTGTGGCTGATGCCCTAGGGAAAGGCATGAATCAGCTGGGGCTGTAAAATATGCCAACTGCATATCTGCAGAAAGGTAAGACCACCCCAAACCCATGCACACACATACACACGCGCCAACAAGTGTTCTGGATATGATATTAAACAATCAGATGGTAAGGCTCCAGTAATTTGGGGAATGTCGAATATATCTTCATTGCCATTGCTCTCAGTTTCACTGTGGCCCAGAGTGATAACACCTGATAGGGTCCTATCTATGGGTCAAATAGAACTGTTTGGCATTTAAACTAAGTGCAAATGAATGACTTATGCTAAATTGAAAAAAGAACTGTTTGATCATTTAACTATCTGTATCTACAAAATGTGTTTACAAATCATATATTTAATATATATGTGAAAAGAGGATTTGGCATTAAATAACCTACAAGGGTTGATATACCATGAATCCCAACCAAACCAAATCATATATTTTTAATATATATGTATAAAGAAGATATGGCATTAAATAACCTTCAATGGTTGATATGTCATGAATCCTAACCAAACTAAATCATATATATAAAATATATATATATGTAAAGAGGATTTGACAATGTGTAACCTACAATGGTTGATATGCCATAAAACACGACCAAACTAAATGATATATATTTAATATATATATATATATAAAGAGGATTTGACTTTAAATAACCTGCAATGGTTGATATGCTATAAAACACGACCAAACTAAATGATATATATTTGATATATATATATATATATTTAATATATATAAAAAGAGGATTTGACTTTAAATAACCTGCAGTGGTTGATATGCTATAAAACACAACCAAACCAAATCATGTATATTTAATATATATATATATATATAGAGAGAGAGAGAGAGAGAGAGAGAGTGAGAGGATTTGGCTTAATGCCTACACTGGTTGATATGCCATAAAAAAAATCAAACCAAATCATATTAATATATATGTATAAAAAGGATTTGACATTGAATAACCTATCATGGTTGATATGCCATAAAACACAACCAAACCAAATCATATATATTTATATATATGTATACATAAACCTATAATGGTTGATATGCTATAAAACACAACCAAACCAAAGGCATGATTTCTTTTCATCTTCCCCAAGCTTTTGGTAAATAGTTGAGCAGACTGAGTTCTTTCATCTCAATAAGATAACTAGTCTAGTAGGAAAAGTCTGAATTCAAACCACCAGTACTCCACTTAAAAATTGATTGAGTGTTTGTTACATCTTGCCTTTGGCTGAGGGGTTTGTTGAATACATACTACTGAAGACTGCCACTCTTCTAGTACTTCTACTTATACAAAATGTATGTGTATGTGTGATATTGTGTATTTTAAGCTTGGTTTAAGTACAAATTTTTTTATATCTAGGGTGTTCTAAAAAATGATATTAAAAACAAACATAAAAAAATGGAATTTTATGTCATTTCTACACTTGCTGTCAAAATTTAAGATCATTTGAACCAGAATTGGTCAAGTTATTAAATTACAAAATTATATAATTTTTTTCTGAAACACCCAGGACATCTCATATAATATCAAATGTTTTGAAACCCTCTATACATCTCAAATGATATCAGATTTTTTCTGAAACACTCTGTATGTCTCAAATGATATCAGATTTTTCTGAAACACTCTGTATGTCTCAAATGATATCAGATTTTTTCTGAAACACTCTGTATGTCTCAAATGATATCAGATTTTTCTGAAACACCCTGTATTTTGAAAAATATAGATGTTAAGCAAGTTAAAGTCTGTTAATTCTAGTTCATGTTTTTAATGTGTGTATTTATATTTTAGGAGATCGTAACAATCAAAGACCACCACCTGGATTAAAAGGAAAGGAAATTGGTTTATGGTTTGCCCGTCGAAGTCGTGCCAAGAAAGAAATGTTAGATAAACAACAGGTAAGAACAAAATTAATAAAATAAAAAATATTGGATGGGACATAAATGAAAAGACCATCAATAACGAATAATGTACATGGTTGCTGTTTAGTTGGTTTTATGGCATGTCAACCCTTGTTAGGTTATTTAATTCCCCTATCAGCAGGCCTTAAAATATACTGCCGTATCTACTGAAGAGGGGTAACTCTCCCCACTCTCAGAAAAATGATGTTTTGGGTATGACACTAAATTGCATCTGATGGTGAGACCCCAGGTATGGAGGTCTGGGTAATGTGGAATTTCATTGTCATTACTCCCAGCTCCACTCTGACCCCGAGTGGTAGTACCTGTTAGTCTCATCTATGGATCAAATAAAACTATTTAATCATTTACTATTCCTGAAATGATTTAACTGTGTGCAAATGAATAAATAATGTTGAATAAGATTTTCGGTGCATTATTTTGGTAGTGATTTTTTGGACTGTTGTCTTCATCTCTGTTGTTGTTAGTTGAAACACATCATTTCGGCTGTTGTATTCTCCAGCCTTCCTCTAGTGTCCCTTGTTTATATGGGCATAGAAATGATTCAACCTAGGAAATCATTTATGATATTTGACTGTTGATCAAACAAGGCGTTCAAGAAATATGAAGATGTTATTCAAATGATGACGTCATTGTTTTTCATGCCAATCTATCCGAGAAATAGAAAAGTCTGGTATAGCGGACCATATATGGAAAGAAAAGGGAAACCCTCAACATTTGTGTGATAAAGGTTTAATAATCAATAAGGAACATCATTGGAAAAGAAGACATCACAAAGGAGCTGTACATGTTGGGCCATGTTGACCTCTTGAGTAGACCAAATATAAAAATGTACATAATCTGGGAACCAATAATTGAAAAGGCCAAATCAAATTGTTTTTAAAGAAAATTTTAAAATATCAAGAATAATTGATGCCATTGGATTTTACATTTAAAATTCATCTCATGACACTTCTTGTAAAACTTCTCGTGATGCTTCTTGGAATGATAGACGTAAAAAACAATGACGTCATTATTTCAATAACATCTTCATATTTCTTGAACACCTTGTTTGATCAACAGTCAAACTTTGTAAATGATTTCCCTGGTTGAATCATTTCTATGCCCACACAAACAAGGGACACCTGAAGAAAGCCAGAGGATACAGCGTCCGAAACATTGTGTTACAACTAACAACAATAAAGATGAGAACAACAGTTTGAAAAATCCCTACCAAAATAATGCACATCAAGCCTCATCAAAAAATTCAGGCAGAGAATTATTAATATTAGATAGGAATACTTGAAACTATTTAGCAAAAGAAAATGAATAATGTTAAATTGAATTATTAGTGTTAGATAGCAATACTCAAAACATTTTAACTGTGTACAAACTAATAAACAATGTTGAATAGAATTATTAGTATTAGGTAGCAATAAAAGTAAGTAAAGTTGGCAACCTTAGTCAAGGGTGACCCAAAGGCTCCCTTTTTCAATAGCTACTACACCGAGGTGTAGGGGAGAGCGCTACTCCATTCCCTCGATTGCTCCACTTTACCCTTGATCCGTAGCTTATAATGCTGAGTGTTAAGCAAGGTGGCATCAAGTACCATTTTTTGAGTCTTCAGTATGACTCGACCTGGGATTGAACCCAAGTCTCCAGGACCATTGGCAAACACTCTACCTATTAGGCCAAAATACTCGACACTATTTGACTCTGTGCTAACGAATAAGCTGTGGCTCATTTAAAAATAATGTTACCTACAAACTATTCACCTACAAATCATATATATATATATATATATATATATATAAACAAGATTTCGCGTTAAGTAGTCCATTAGAGTTGATATGCCATAAAACAAGTCATTTTTATCAAAAAGAAATAGTTACTTTATTCTCAAACATTTACAAATGAATCTAATTTTGGTATTAAATAACCCATCAGGAGTTGATATGTCATTAAACAAATAAACCAAACCAAACTTACCCTACAAAGACAGGTACTTTAGCTAGTCAATTACCTAAAAACCTATAGTTCAAAGTTAATCTATATATTTCTAATTCTTGATTTTTTTTTTATAAGAACAAATCATATATTCCAGCATAATTATCATCATCATCAAGTCATACTGATAGCATGGATCCTCTTAACTCTCACTTGTCATCTGTCCCTATCAATCACTGCTCTTGGCAGGTCCTCTAGACTGCATCCAGTGTCTGTGTAGAGTTGATGAGCGCAAGTTTTGCTGGTCAGCCAACACTGGTATATCCATGTGTAGAAGTCCCCAGGAAAACATCCTGTGACAAGATACATTGGTACTCTTTCTATTTGTAATCTGCATGGATTACATTCTTCAGACGTCAATAGATCTAATTAAAAAAAATGGTTTTGCACTGAAAAAGACAAAAAGTAGAAGATATCTCACTGACATTATTCTGCATGCAGACGACGCAGATAATCTAGTGCTTCTTGCAAATACACCAACACAAATTGGATCTCAATTGTATATAGTAGCAAATACTTCTGGCTGCTTACTCTAGTCTATTTACTACTACATTAACTCAGAAGAAATTGAGTTTATCTGTTTTAAATAAGATGGTGCCATCTCCACATTAAATGGCAAGCCTCTGAAATTTGTAATAGCCATTTCACATACTTCAGTAGCAATATCTCATCTACTGAAAGCAGTGTCAACATAGACATGGGTAGGCATGCACTGCTATTGACAGATTATCAACTATATGGACATACAATCTTGTAAAATAAGATGGGATTTCTTTCAAATGGTAACAGTTTCAGTACTATTGTATGGCTGCCCTATCAGTCATTACCGAAGCTCTTGGTTAAAAAGCTAGATGGGGACTACATAATAATGCTGAGTGTTTTTTTTTTTTTAACAAATCCTGGAAGCAAGACTGCGACTGTATAGCCACTTTCCTCCACAGCGAACGAGTAAATATAGCCCCACATGTGACATTACCAGGCTGAATTCTATCATAGTGTAAACAAAAAAATCCATTCATGGCCACATATGAAATTAACCTAAAAAGAGAATTAACTTTAAAAATTGAACCGATAAAATAATATAATCATGTTGGTAGAAATTGTCCAACATTATTTTTATTCCTTTCAACACTAAAATGCATATTTATACTTTGTCTTTTACTTATCCACAAATTATAAATGGCTGTGAGTTGCCTTGCTTTTATGATTTTCAAATGTTTGATACAGAGAACTGAATTTTTTGTTGGAAACCAGTCATTACAATTAACAAATTTACCTATTTCTCAAGGAGATTGGATTTTCCAAGAGGAAAAGAAAATGTTGATATTTTTTCTATTGGTATATCTACTAGAACAGCCAAATGCAACACATTTGCTAACCATTTTTGTTAAACTAAATATCACAAAAAACTTAAAAAATTTAATGTTGAAATGTAATTAATTACGCGTTAGCAAATTTACCAAACAGCATCAATGAACAAACTAAGCCATTCAATTTTTAAAGTTAATTTCATATGCAGCCATCAATGGATTATTATTTTGTTTGTTTGTTTGTTTATATTACTTTGACCTGTTAGAATTCAGCCTAGTAATGTAACAGGTGGAGCTGTATTTGCTTGTTGGCCATGTTTCCTCTCATCTTACAAACCAACCAAGTAGAATAGATAAAATTTACTGGGTACTATTGGGGAAGTAGGGATGACTTCAATACCATGACTTAATACAAAGCGTTCTGAATTTTTTTAAATGTCTTTTTTTCTCTTTTTTAGAGACCAGTTGTCAAAATGGATAGTAGGCAAGAAAGAAATATCCGGAACCTACTGGAAAATTTTGGATCTGAAAATTCCTCAGATTCTAATGATCCCAAACCTCACAGGTTATCTGGGGCTGTATCTGACAACTCTCACAGAAACAAACCAGTCGATTGGTTTGATGTCAAGCCAGAAGAAGACAAAGATCATAAAATGGATGATTCACGTTCAGGGAAAATACACAATCGGGGGAAAGCTTTAAAACGAGAAAACACTACTGAAGAGAATCTGGTGCCATCAATGTCAGAAATGAGATGCCTTGTTCGGGAAGAAATTGATTTTGATATAGATATGGAAATGACTGGTTGTGGTAAGCAACACTAGAGTTTGTTTTTTTTTTTGTTTTTTTTGGGTATGAGAGGGTTTTAGATATATTCCCTTCTGAATGTTAATGATGCTTATACAATGCTCTACATATGATATCTTTCCACAACCATAGCTCTTCTGGGAGTTTTCAAATGCTGGTGGTTAGATCCTTCAATTCCTTACATTTTAGAATATTGTACTCAACAGCTGATGGCTGTTCAATTCTAAACTTAATTTCAAGGAACAACTCACCACTTTTGAAATGGTTGAACCATTTTTTAATTGGATGGTCAGAGATTGTTTCATTTTCTTCTACTTGTGAGCAGCTGAAGTGGCTTTAAGACCCAGTTTAGAATAATGTCTCAAAATTGTCAAAACCTCAATTCTTATGTCCATCATTATAACTTGTACTGCTGAAAAGTATTGATAAAACTGACAGTTGCTAAGCAACACTGACTCAATGTCTACATTATTGTAACTTATATATATATATATATGTGTGTGTGTGTGTGTGTGTGTGTTTTAAATGAATAGGTCTACAAATGATTTCAAATTTATTTGTTATTATTCCGTATACTTATGTGACATGCATTTTGGATATTCTAGACTTCCTCAGGCATTTGGAATGTCTAAAAACATGTCACACAAGTATACAGAATAATAATGAATAAACTTTTTAAAAATACCAAATTTTGATTAATTTGCAGCCCTATTCATTTTAAAATATTTACTTTCCTCTCATTGAAGCAAGAATATATATATTTAGAAATGAGTTGGTCCATGAAGAGATTTATATTTTTTTAGAATTTATTTATTTATTTTGTTCTTACATACATGTATGTTTCCTGCTTGTTGCTTTTATCAGAGAGCATATATGGTACAAGGCCTTGTTAATGGGGTACTCAATGAGACTTGAACTCACTCGTGTTTGCAGTTTGAATGATTTTCAGTTGGTTATGGGTTTGTATAGAGGTCATCCTCTCTTTTTCTTAGAGTATGTTTACCTTAGTCTGCTTTACCCCTCATTGATATTTGATATGTTTTTGTCATTGTGTGTGTGAGTATTATGCAATATTAATATTTCATGTTGGAATATATTTTGTGTTAGGTTGCAATAATAATTAGTATTAGTTATGATGTGTTAATGATATATTGCATATACATCATTGTAATCCATGATTGTATGTACGTAAGGAATATAGTGAATATATTGTATTAAGACGTTGCAATAATTGTTTGTATTAGCAATGTCTTTTTTTTTTTTTTTTCGTTTTTTTTCTTGTGTATAAGTGTGGTGTGTATGGTGATGATTTTAACTAACAAGCAAAATATCATCATTGCATAATTAAGGAAATGAATATATGATTTAACATGTAAGCATAATAGGTCTGGGACGTAAGGATAATAGGTGGGGAGTTGTGTTGGATTATAATAATAATTTTTTATTAGCTATTTATGTTGTGTTAATGTTAATATATATATAAAATAATGGATTTGTACTCTTTAGATGTGTACACAAAATAAGCTTTGAAATAAAGATCTGTAAAAATATAAAGTATTTTTGATACACCTTGATATATAGAATGATAATGATGTATTGGAATCATAGATAATAGTAGTTAGCGACCATAGTCGAGGGTGACCCAAAGGCTCCCTTTTCGATAGCTACTACACCAAGGTGTAGGGGAGGGCGCTACTCCATTCCCAGGATTGCTCCACTTTACCCTTGAACCGTACCTTATAATGCTGAGTGTTAAGCAAGGTGGTATCAAGTTCCATTTTTAAAGTCTTTGGTATGACTCGACCTGGGATTGAACCCAGGTCTCCCGGGCCATTGGCGAACACTCTAACCGCTGGGCCAATGTCCCGGTTATAATCACTTACTTAACTTACTATCATAGATAATAAAGAGACATAAAAATGAAAATTCTTTTGATACACCCTAATATAAAATAAGTAATTATATTGGTGATAAAGTGGAACCATAGATACTCTTTAAATTTGTGTAAAATAAACTTTGGAGAAATATTTAGTAAAAAAATTTAAAAAATACTTTTTATATATCTTAATATCTTTAAAATATTTTTTTACACTTCATTTTGGCACAATTTCCTTTTAATTCTTATGGAGGCTCTGAAAATATAGATTATTTGTATCAATCTGGTGCTTTAATTCTATCAAGATGCATTCAGCCCAGTCAGCTTAGGCTATAGAATATACTGACTGCATCTCTGTGGAGGGGTAACACTCCTCCGAGTGGCCCAGTCAGCTGGGGCTGTAGAATACACCAACTGCATCTCAGCAGAGGGGTAAAACTCTCCCAACGAGTGTCCTGAATATGACACTAAACAATCTGATGGTGATTCTCCAGTAATGCTGGAGCTTTTGGAAATGTGGAGTACCACTTCATTGCCATTGGTCCCTGCTCCACTCTGACAGGGTCCAATCCATGGGTCAAAAAGAACTGTTTGATATTTAAACTGTGGGCAAACAAATTACTTATTTTGAATTGACTTGTTTGAAATAGAACTGTTTGATCATTTAACTGTGTTTAAACAAATGACTGATGTTTAATTGAATTTTTAGTGTTGAATAACAATATTTGAAAACATTTAAGTATGCACAAATGAATAATAGAATTATTCATATTAGATAGAAATAAATGAAACTGTTTAACTGTGTGCAAAAAAAGTGAGCTTAGACTTGTTTAAAAATGTTATCTACAAAATGGGTTTAGGAATCATATATCTAATATATATATATATATAGGATTTGGTATTAAATAACTTACAATGGTTGATATGCTATAAAGCTAAACAAAGATGCATTGAAACTACTGCATATCTCTTCTGTTATATATGAAAAAAAAAAACTCTTTAAATATTTTAATTACTGGAATTTTGCTCAAAGTTCTTTTGTTAGTGCTTAAATTTTAAGGAAAATTGTAACGAAAAATTAAAAGAAGACATAATTATTTTTATAAGAATATTTGTAAATCAGTCAAGTTTTAAAATTATAAAAAAGTGAATCTGATGAATGTCTTCTTTGATTTAAAACTAGATTCCAATTTCCATGATGAAAAAAACTCAGAAATGGATGCAAAATTCACCAAAGAATATGAAGAAAAAATGAAGAATCAGAAATATCAAAAAATGCTTCAAGCAAGGAAGAAACTCCCAGCTTACAATATGAAAAACGTAAGACACAGATTTTCATATTTTCCTTTTTTTATAAAAGTTGGATTTTTTCTATCTCCATTAATGAATGGGAAAAGTCTGTTTATCTTCTGTAAACAGTCAAAAAGTTTGAAATAGAGCTATCAAATTTGCAATGCATTTTTATAGTAAAATCGTTTGCAATGCATCAGAGTTTATGTTCTCTATAAACAAATCAAACAGTTTGATATAGAGCTAAAATATTTGCATTGTATTTTTATTGTAGAATAATTTCCAATGCATTTTTATACTTAAATCATTTGCAATACATTTTTATAATAAAATATTTTGCATTGTATATCTAAAAGTAAAACCATTTCCAATACATTTTAATAGTAAACTCATTTGCTTTGCATCAATGTTAATATTTTGGAAGATGTTTTGTCCTCTATAGTCAAACAGTTTGATATAGAGTTAAATCATTTGCAGTGTATTTTTACAGTACAATTGTAAAATACAGCTTGGCTGACAATATGGGACAAGGTAAAAATCCAACGGTGCCGTCACAAAATGATGCACCAGAAGAGAGTGACCTGTGAACTGCATGATAGTTATTTCCACTCGACAATGAGCAAACATGCCATTCCAAAGACAGCGGAAGTTGCATATTCCGTTGGCCAGTTATGGGAAGAGATTGCGTGGGTGTGGAGGCGTGTCCATATCTCTGCGTGGGAGTATGATAGTAATATAAGGCCGACGAATTGAACAGAAGACAGTGAAAAATTCCGCTGTTCACGCGAGCTTGTCCCATCGTTGCCCCATGTGTGTTTTCTCGGCCATCGTCTACTTACACCAAAGAGTCCAGGCTTCATAGACGAACGATTCTAATACCTCTCCTGATTGCTCCTACTTCACACAAGCGTCTGTCGAGAAAATAAATATATATTGTTATATATATATATATATATATTATGTGTTGTCGTTTGTTTGGCCAGAGTGAAACGTAACACAATCTTTTATAATGCATTTTTATGGTAAAATCTTTTGTAATACAGTTTCATAGTAAAAATTTAATAATTTGCCAATTTTCTGTGAACTTTTTAAAATCAGCACTTTTTGGGTTTTACACAAGTGTGCATTTTTTTTTTCATACCTATGTTTGAGAATTCTTTTCTTTTTTTTTTTTCTTTTTTTTTCTTTTTTTTAATATGATTTTTTCATTTCTTTCTTAAGGAAATTGTAGATTTGATCCAGAACCATCAAGTTGTTGTGATCAGTGGTGAAACTGGGTGTGGCAAAACAACACAAGTAAGATTTTTTTATAATTGAAATTCTAATTTCTGTCTATTTATATTGCTATCATTGTTATTATTATTCTAAACATATTGCAGACTGCTATGCTCATCTTAGCTGCTATACACACAATGTTTCCCTGGCTTTCTTTTATTGTCCATTTGGCTGGGTCTGTAGAATACACCGACTGCACCTCTGCAGAGGCGTAAGACCTCCCCCCAACGAGTGTCCTAGATATGACATTAAACAATCTGATAGTGAGGCTCTAGTAATACTAGAGCTTTGGGGAATGTGGAGTATGCCTTCATTGCCATTGCTCCTAGGTCCACTCTGGCTCAGAATGGCAGTACCTGATAGGGCCCTATCTATGGGTTGAATAGAACTAAACTGCATTGTTTGAATTAGAACTGTTTGACTAAACTGAATAGCTTGAAATAGAAAAATTTTTGACAATTAAAATGTGTACTTATGCTAAACTGAATTGTTTGATATAGAACTGTTTTGAAATTAAACTGTGTGTAAACAAAATCTATACTTATACTAAACTGAATTAGCTCTGTTTGAATAAACTGAATAGCTTGAAATAGAAATGTTTTTGATAATTAAACTGAGTACTCATGCTAAACTGAATTGTTTGAAATAGAACTGGACTAGCGCTGGACTGTGGAATTGTAGTAAGCGAGTTCAAACTCCAGTCGTGCTATTACGTTCACTTTCAGACAAATACCCTTGGAAAAGGTATGAACCCCCTTATCCTCCTAGCTATGAGTTAAATAGAACCACTACTGTTCTTCTAGAAGAATGGCTCTGGCATTAAATAACCTACAAAAGTTGATATGCCATTAAACAAAGAAACCAAACCCATCCTCTAACTACCATTTTTTTCAAGCATCTGGATACATTTTTTTGTACCAAAAAAGATTCTGTTCCAAAAGAGGAGTAAAAACTGTATTCAAAGATTGTACAGGCATAAATAACTTTGTTAATCAATGGCAGAAATGCATTGACGTTCAAGGATTAAATTTTGACTGATAAAAACACTGTTTAAATTCATTCATCTGTAAATAAAAGTCTATTCTAAAATCGGACATTATTTTCCAAACAACCTAACATCATTCCCTCAGGGGTATAAAGACCGATGAATTAATAAAGTTTAATAGAAAATTAAACTAATAATAAAATATGGAAACAGAATAACATATCCCACAATTCCACTTAATTAATTTTAATTTTTGGTGGCAAGAAAAAACATTCTCTTTAAGCCTTGATAACCAACTGAATAAGCATTTATTTTGTAGTCTCTCAAAATGTGTTGTTATAGAATCGACAACTTTTATGATAATAATTAATGGCTTAATAAAAAAGAAAACCCATTCCACAAGAGAAGCCTATTGTGGAAAATCCCAAATAGTAGAAAACTATTAAGATCCAAGTTTCAATAGTATAACCACTATTTCAAATTTGACATTTGTAGATATGTAGTTTGAAAGACTTGAGTAAGTTACTGACACACGCAACACGCCTACTATTCAAACTGTCTCCGTTTCCTCGAGTGCTCTTTTTATAATAATTTGCATGAGATACCCGAGTCTCCCCGTTACTTTATGCGAGACTAAGCAAGTACAAAAAGCGACTGCGCATCGCCATTTTGGCTTTTTTGTTTTTCCTTTTGAGCGACTGAAACGTACAAAACGCAACCACACGCAAGTCCGGTAAGTCATGATTTTTCCCTACAAGATAAAAACAATGTCCCTGGTATGACACTAAATTTCATCTAATGGTGAGGTTCCAGTTCTTGAGCTCTGGGGACAGTAGAATTACCCACTTCATTGCTATTTCTCCCTGGTTCATTCTGAGCAGGAAGGATTATACCAAATATGAGTCAAATAGATGTTTGAAAATGATTTGTATTAGATAAAAAATACTTGATATCCTATAATTGCGTATAAATTATTTGTATTTGACAGGAATACTTGATATCATATTACTGTGTAACAACAAATGATTATGATGAAAAAGTGTGATTTAAAAAAAAAATCATAGCAATGGAATGTTGAAAATATACTTATGACTATAATAAAGCCAGGCCAGTCAGCTGGGAGCACTGTAGAATACACCGACTGCATTTCTGTTGAGGTATAAGACGACCCCACCACCCCCAATGAGTGCACTGGATATGACACTGAACAATCTGATGGTGAGGTTCCAGTAATAGTTGGGCTTTGGGGAATGTGGAGTACCCCATCATTGCCATTATTCCCAGGTCCACTGTGGCCAGGAGTGATAGCACCTGACAGGGTCCTATCTATGGGCCAAATAGAACTGTTTGACATTTAAACTGAGTGTAAAAAAATGACTTCTGTTGAATTGTTAGAAATAGAACTGTTAGATCATTTAACTGTGTAAACAAATGACTGACATTCATTTGAATTGTTAGTTAAATAGCAATACTTGGTACCATTCAACTGTGTGCAAACAAATGTTTAGTTGTAAATAAAATTGTGTTTGATAGAAATACAAGAGACTATTTAACTATGTGCAAATAAATGTTTAATCTTTAATAAAATTATTTGTGTTAGATAGAAATATAAGACACCATTTAACTGCAAAAAAAAATGAGCCCAGGCTCATTTAGGAATGTTATCGAAAAAATGTATTTACAAATCCTATATTCAATATATATGTATAAGCAGGATTTGGCATTAAATAACCTACAATGGTTGATGTGCCATGAAACCAAACCAAACCTATAATAAAGTATAAATCCAATTATTCTTCCTCCAGCTATGAATAAATAGTAGAGCAGACTGAGCTCTTTAACATAAGTATGACAACCAGTCTAGAAGAAGGAAAACTCTGAATTCAGACCTATTGAACTCAAAAAATTGACCTTGTGTCACATCCTGCTCGTGTGAAGGGATTGGTAAATACATACCTGTCAGAAAATCAGAGATTACTTTAACATCATATTTATATATTGAATACATTTTTGCCTGCCTAAAATGATAGAAAATGATATTTTTCAAATTTGACGATTTACTGGAGTAGAGGAAGGTTTTCTGAATGTTAAGCAAAAAGAAATTAGTCATAAAAAGATATATTTTATCTATTTCTTTAACTTTTTATTCTTTAGACAAAACCCATCTGATAGAGATGTTTAACAAAATCTACTTAAATGCTAAAATCACTTTTATCATTTTATTACTCATTATTGTCATTGATTTTTATCACAGCACTGTATAACATAGTTATTACTGCCAAGTTGGCTGGGGTTGTTGAATACACAGACTGCATCTCTGCAGAGGGGTAAGACTCCACCCCACCCAACAAGTGTCCTGGATATGATATTAAACAATCTGATAATGAAGCTCTAGTAATACTGGAGCTTTGGGAAATGCGGAGTACCCCATCATTGCCATCACTCTCGGGTCCACTCTGGCCCAGACTGATAGCAACTGAGTATAAACAAGTGAATTATGCTAAATTAAATTGTTTGAAATAGAACTCAGTATTTTTTGGTATAATTTTGATATATTATACAGTATGTGTTGGCCTACTTTATTTTATTTCCATTGCAAATTTGTTCTTGGTCAGCTGCATATTCTTCATAAATTGCCAAAAAAATAATTCATACCATTCCAGCTTAAAAAAGGTCAAAAGAAATTCATATGGCTGAATAAAAAAAACAATAGTTTTATAGTCTGAATAACTATTGAAGTTCAGGAGGCTATTTGTTCCTTTTCCACTCACTATTTTTTGGCAAAATTTTGGTGTTATGCAGTACATGCTGGCCTACCAAAAACACTTTGTTGCATTTCTGCTAATAATTTGTCCTGTGTCCATTGCATATTCTTTATATATTGGCCAGACTATGGGGTTTTGATTCATCCATAAGGTCATGCAACACACCCAGAAGAAGGAAAATCATTTGCTGGCCAGATAAGCATTATATTTCAATATTTGCTTACAGGCAGACCAAAATAGCTATGAAAAGCTCAACAGACTATTTGAATATGTTCCACTCTATATATCTTTTTGGTAAAATTTTGATAGGTTATACAGTCTGTGTTGGTGTACCAATACCTCTTAGTTTCTGTTTTATTGTAAATTTGTCCTGAGTCATCTGCATATTCTTTTTCACTTATAAAAGGTTTTATAAGAATGTTCCACTTTTCTGATAGCATAAGGAACATGTATACAGACCAAAATTATTCCTTTCTTCTCTTTTATTTCAGATTCCTCAATTTATTTTGGATGATTTTATGAAACGGGGAATCCCTTCCCAATGTCGAGTTGTGTGCACACAACCACGAAGAATCAGTGCAATTTCTGTAAGTTTTGTCTGAAATGATTTCTTTATTGTTTAATTTTGTTTTATTGGTGCCAGAATTAAATGTTGATATTTTGCATCATTTGCTGTTTTATATGAAATAGGAATATTCAAATCAATATGAAATAGAAATATTCAATTCAATATGATATAGGAATATTCGATTCAATATGAAATAGGAATATTCAATTAAAGATTCAAATATGATTCTACTTTTTTACAAATGGGATTAGGACAGCATGCATTTAGTAATGGCCATTATCATAAAAAATGGATTTGGCAGCCTGAGTTCAAACCCTCAATTAATGTGTTTGTGTTTCTCTTCAGGTAAGGCATGAGTCCATCTCTTCTTTCTCTCCCCAGCTATAGGTAAATAGTATAGCAGTCTGATCTCATGAGCTTTGGTACAGCAACTGTCTAGAAGAAGGAATACTCTGAGTTCAAACTAGTTGTACTTCACTTATAAAATGTGCTTGTACAGCATTCTGCCCTAATACTAAATTAATTGTATTATATAGGAATAATTGAAATGATATAATTTTGTGCAAATTGTATTAAGAATAGTTACTTGTAGCTGTAATTGTTTACAAAGGATTATTATTATTATCATTAATTACTTGAAATCCCATAATTACTTGAAATATCTAAAAGCTATATGGTTAAGTTCAAATCATTTGTATTAAAACTAGTTACTTAAACCTCTTTTTGTTTACTAAGGATTATTATTATTATTAGTTACTTGAAAGCATATAACTGTGTGCCAATTATTTGTATTAAGAATAGTTACTTGAAGCTATAATTGTTTACTAAGGATTATTATTATTAGTTACTTGAAAGCATATAACTGTGTGCCAATTATTTGTATTAAGAATAGTTACTTGAAGCTATAATTGTTTACTAAGGATTATTATTATTATTAGTTACTTAAAAGCATATAACTGTATGCCAATTATTTGTATTAAGAATAGTTACTTGAAACTATAATTGTTTACTAAGGATTATTATTATCATTAGTTACTTGAAACTTTTTCTTGCGAACACAAAGACTGACTTTAGCATTAGATAACCCAACAAGGTTTGGCATGCAATAAAAGTAACTAATTTAATTTGATAAATCATCAGAGGAGCAATATGATGTAATGTTACTTCTGCTCAACAAAAGAAAAACTTGTAAAACTTGATTTTTAGTCAATTGTATGCTTTAAAAAAATGGCAAAATTCTAGAAAAAAGTTACTTGATATTGCAGGCAATGAACATGAAAATACTTGGGTTAGTCAGAAGTTTTGTAACATTTGTTTATATACTAGTTTGCAGTGTGTATATCAAATGAAAAAGTTTAAACTGTGGAAGGTTTTCACTGTGATTGGTGATATTTTGGTAGTTTGTTCATTGACATACTCTGTGTATGCTTTGAAAGCTGCACAGATCAATGTGCAATGCAGTCTAATTTTGGAACTTATGTTTTACAAGTTCGAACTGGGCCATAATGCTACAGAAGCAACCAAAAACATTTGTCATGTGAAAGGGGAAGGCACAGTTGATCAAAGTACAATAACCAGATCTTTCGAGAAATTTTCAAGTAGAAAGAATTTTGATGATCAGGATAGGCCAGGTAGATGTGAAACCATAAATTCTGAGGCTATGCTCAAAGCCATAGAGTAGCACACTGAGAGTATCAGGTGAATTCAACATATCACACTCCTATGTTGTTTATCACCTTCATGACTTTGGTAAAAGCATTCAAAGGCGCTGAATCATGTCTCATGTTAACAAAATATTGCAAAACTTTTGACTCATCCTCATATATTATAGAACTCATTTCTTACTAAGCTTTTATTTACAATATTTTTCACTCTTTCTCAGCCCAGTCAGCTAGGGCTGTAGAATACACCAACTGCATCTCTGCAGTGTGGTAAACCCCCCTCCTCAACGAGTGTCCTGGATATGACGCTAAACAATCAGATGGTGAGGCTCCAGTAATGCTTGAGCTTTGGGGAATGCAAGGTACTCTTTCATTGCCATTGATCCCAGTCCACTCTGGGCTGGAGTGGTAGCACCTGATAGTCTTGGATATGTATTAAATAGAACTTTTTGACATTTAAACTGAGTGTAAACAAATGGCTTATGCTAAATTGAATTGCTAGAAATAGAACTGTTTGATCTATACTAATAATCATTTTCAGATGCTTTTCTATGATGAAAATCATTTTTGTTGCATTCCTCTATTAAAATAATTCCCAGTATATTCCTTATTAAAATCAATTTTAAAGCTGTCTTATAATGAAATCCTTTTCTAGTGCATTCTTACAGTAAAAATCATTTGCAATGCATTTTTATTGTTAAAATCATTTCCCAATGCATTCCTATCGTAAAAAATCATTTTCCGATGGATTCCTATAGTAAAAATCATTTTCCCATGCATTCATATAGTAAAAATCCTTTTCCAATGCATTCTTATAGTAAAAATCATTTTCCAATGCATTCTTATAGTAAAAATCATTTTCCAATGCATTCTTATAGTAAAAATCATTTTCCAATGCATTCTTATAGTAAAAATCATTTTCCAATGCATTCTTATAGTAAAATCATTTCCAATGCATTCTTATAGTAAAAATCATTTTCCAATGCATTCTTATAGTAAAATCATTTCCAATGCATTCTTATAGTAAAAATCATTTTCCAATGCATTCTTATAGTAAAAATCATTTTCCAATGCATTCTTATTGTAAAAATCATTTTCCAATGCATTCTTATAGTAAAAATCATTTTCCAATGCATTCTTATAGTAAAAATCATTTTCCAATGCATTCTTATAGTAAAAATCATTTTCCAATGCATTCCTATAGTAAAAATCATTTTCCAATGCATTCTTATAGTAAAATCATTTCCAATGCATTCCTATAGTAAAAATCATTTTCCAATGCATTCCTATAGTAAAAATCATTTTCCAATGCATTCCTATAGTAAAAATCATTTAACTATGTAATTCTACAAAAAGTGTTTACGAGTCATATACATTTAATATACAAGTAAAAACAGGATTTGGCATTAAATAACCAACTATGATTTTTATACCCTTAAACCAAACTTAATATTCATCCCTTGTCCTTGTTAGTATCAAGTAACCCTATTAACAGTGAATGTCTTTCTATATATTTCCCTAACCCCTCCACACAAACAGAATGTGATACATAGTCAATTTTTAAGCTGATTACAGCTGGCTTAAATTCAGAGTTTTCCTTCTCCTAGACTGGTTGCCATTCCAAATTTAGAGAGCCTAATCTGCCCTACTATTTACCTGTAGCTTGAGGGAGAACAGTTGGTTGCATACCTTTTCCAAAGGTTTTAGCACTATGTGAAATGTAAACAGCCTCATCCAGGGTTTAAACTCTAGTCACCGTGTTCATTTCCTGTGATGATAACCATTGCATTATGAGTGCCTCCAATGAATGTCCTTATTAATTTAAAAATGTTTTGAATTTCCTCTCTTTTTTTTTATAACCTTTTAAAAATTTTAAGTATCTTATTTTTGCAGGTTGCTCAAAGGGTTGCAGATGAGCGAAATGTACGATGTGGTCAAGGAGGTGAAATTGGTTTCCAAATTCGATTAGAACGGTAAATTTACTCATTTTTTTTATCTGAATGTTTAAGATACACTGTTATTAATATTAGTCTTTATCCTATTATTTCTCACTGTGTACATTGGCCTTCCTTCATTACTCCCAGGTCCACTCTGACCCAGAGTGACAGTACCTGTTAGGTCCCATCTATAGGTCAAATAGATCTGTTCAAAAATTATTTGAATTTAATAGGGCCGAAGGAAAAAAAAAACCTCTGAAGAAACAACAACACAAAATGTATTAATATGAACATACACTGAATGCAATTCTTCAACCTCAAAGCATAAGATAACCCTAAACAAGTTGACACTCCATTAAAATCAATCAAAAAATCTAATACAATGGTCAATCAATTCTGGGCTTTATTTAAAAGGACAAGATACTACTTTTGAAATGTTTAAACCAGTTTTTGGTTATACAATCAGATACTATTTCATATTCTTCCAATCTTCAAATTTTGCAAGCAGCTTTAGTGGTTATGAAGTCCAGTTTAAGATGATGCCTAAAAATTGATAGAATGTCAATACTTAAAAAACAACTACATAAAAAAAATGTGAATATAAATGTGATTACCCAACTTCTTGGCATAAAATAACCCTAGTTTCCTGTCTTCACGACTGACTGCTCTTTGCAAACACAATTAATTACTCTCAGCTATCGCAACTAATTGCCCTACACAACCTGACAAATCCTACAAAAACATTTCAATTAATGCCTCTTTGGCCTTCTTCAGGTGTTTTTTGTCAAACTTAAGAGCTTAAACAGAACTTCGAACCAAAACCTTTATTTAATCCATGGGTTTAGATTATTCTTAAATTATTTATTTATTATTAGTTTCATTATTTTCTCTTTTTTTTTTTTTGTATCACATAAATCCAGAGTTGAATCACTGAAATTTCTGGATTTTCCTCTAGCTAAAATTACCGCTAAAAGGCAGTGGGCAAAAATAAGGAAAATGTGACTTTTCTGAATTAATAAAAGTAAAGAAAAAAATTGCCAAAATGGTCAAACAATAAAAACCTGTGAAATGGTGGAAGGCAGCTTACATATCACTGAATGGGGCAAATTCATCTTTTCTGACCTAAAGAATATTCTATATTCATGTTTGGTTTGAATGAGCAGATGCAACTTGTGGTGTACAAGATTATTACAAAGGAGGTGCTCATGGTGTACAAAATTGTACCAATGGAGGTGCTCAAGCTGTACAAGATTATATCAAGGGAGGTGCTCATGGTGTACAAAATTGTACCATTGGAGGTACTTATGGTGTAGAAAATTGTACCAATGGAGGTGCTCATGGTGTACAAAATTGTACCAATGGACATGCTCATGGTATACAAGATTATATCAATGGACGTGCTCATGGTGTACAAAATTATACCATTGGAGATGCTCATGGTGTAATGATTATCTTTGTAAGAAATGGTCTCAGTGACCAGAGTTTAAATCTTGGATGAAGCTGTTTGCATTTCGCAAAGCACTAATACTCTTGGGAAAGAAATGAATCCAACTCTGGCTATGGGTAAATTGTAGAGTAGACTAGGCTCCCTAACTTTTGCTGTCAGTCGAGGAAAAGTCAAACTGAATGTTTAAACTCCACTAAAAAATTGACCTTGTTTTACATCCTGCTTGTACAGAAAGGTTGGGTATATATATATATATATATATAGTTTTTATTTTTGAGTGTAAGTAGACAACCTGTGAACTCATTTTTTTATGTTTTAACAGTAATCCATGATCATATTGATGCTTCTATTTCGAAAGACATGAAAGATTCTAATTCGCATTTCACAGTTATCAGTGGTTCATAATGATGCTGATGCTTCTATTTAGGAAGGAGTGAAAACATTTCACATTTAACAGTGGTTCATGATGATAGTGATTTCGGATGAAATGAAATATTCTTGTTCCCATTTCTCAATTAACAGTTCCATGATGATATTGGTATTTCTATTTAGGAAGGAATGAATGATTCTAAATAGGATTTCACAGGTATTTTAACTGTTACTATTTTTTTCTTTTTTAGAGAACTCTGCAGAGAACAAGGTTCCATCTTGTTCTGTACCACAGGAATTGTACTTAAGTGGTTGGAGTCTGACCCGTAAGTTCATTGATTTGATTCTGTCAAGTTTTTGTGTTTATATATATATATATATATATATATATTCTTTCAACAATAAAATATCATTTTTATGAGTAATATTATATAGGATTTATCAGTATGAACCATAATTATTTATGTGTAACATGTACTTGGAAATTTTACCTACAAAATTCTGAGAAAAAAAAAAGAAAAAAAAAGTATTGTGTATATAATACACACAGAATTTTTAGAATTTGTAGCAACTAAATTTTACATTTTTTTCAACTTTTCATCCAGTTTGTATTGATTAAAAACAAAAATTTATAGAGTTTACTTATGTTTTGAAACAAAATATTTATTCACTATTTAGAGCAAAACACACAGACATGTTCTCACAAAAATACAACAAGCTCATGGCAAAAATAAGATCACACAAGGAGAAACAAAATCATAAACACACATTCCAGTGGTTATTTTTTTGTAGCGGCATAAAACAGAACTGTTTGTTTATACATTAAACATTTGGATCTTCGATATAACTTGGTCATACCATCCTAAATATCATGATGTGTGTAGCCCAATAAAATGTTACTATTTAGTTATTGTGTATAATACGTACCCTTAACTTTTTGGCTTAAAGATGTTGGAAAAAAACATGCATATCATAGATAAGTAATTACTAAAGGTTAGTCAAGTTTAAATGGTAAAATAACTATTTGTTAATTAATATTTTGTTGGTTGACCTGAAGAATTTATTTAAAAAATGCATTGAGATAAGGTGATGAATTTCATAATACTATTTCTAAAATACTTAATTTCCAAAGTTCTTTGTTTCTTTCTTGAGTTTCATTATTTCCATATAAAATTGATTTCCAATGTATTACTATAGTAAAATCATGTTCAAATTATTCCTTATGCATTGCTATAATGAAATAATTTCCAATACAATTTTATAATTCCTATAGTAAAATAATTCTCTACATAAAATCATTTTTAAAGCAGCCTTATACTAATAATCATTTTAGTGCATTCCTACAGTAAAAATCATTTGCAATGCATTTTTATAGTAAAAATCATTTGCAATGCATTTTTATAGTAAAAATCATTTGCAATGCATTTTTATAGTAAAAATCATTTTCCACTGCATTCATATAGTAAAAATCATTTTCCACTGCATTCCTATAGTAAAAATTATTTTCCAATGCATTTCTATAGTAAAAATCATTTTCCACTGCATTCCTATAGTAAAAATTATTTTCCAATGCATTCTTCTAATAGAAATCATTTTCCAATGCATTCATATAGTAAAAATCTGTTTCCAATGAATTCCTATAGTAAAGATCATTTTCCAATCTATTTTCTGGCTATTGTAAGTAGTCAGGAATTTATGCAAGTGTTACTAACCAAAAAGGAACTACTTACATATATTTACTATGAGATTATTGAGATTATTATTCATATCTTTGTTAGGTGCAATTATACCTTTTGTGTGTCTCTTTCTTTTAGTTTACTGATGCGTGCATCTCATATTGTTCTTGATGAGATCCATGAACGGGATCTACTCTCAGACTTCCTAATGATCATCATCAAAACTATTTTGATTGAACGACCTGACCTGAAAGTCATTTTGATGAGCGCCACCTTAAATGCTAATATGTTTTCAGATTATTTTGGTACGTCTATAAAGTCTTATGTTATTTTTTCTTTCAAATATTTGTTTTCATATCCTTGTATGATTTTGTATCTTAGAAAAGAAATCTATTTTTCAATGACAATTGTATTTGTATACTTTTACAGGTACATGTCCCATAATAAATATACCTGGTTTTACCTATCCTGTAAAAGAATTCTTCCTGGAAGATGTGCTTGAATTTACTAGGTAAGTATCATAATAAATATACCTGGTTTTACCTATCCTGTAAAAGAATTCTTCCTGGAAGATGTACTTGAATTTACTTGGTAAGTATCATAATAAATATACCTGGTTTTACCTATCCTGTAAAAGAATTCTTCCTGGAAGATGTACTTGAATTTACTAGGTAAGTATCATAATAAATATTCCTGATTTTATTTATCTTATAAAAGCATTCTACCTGGAAGACATTAGTTTGCATTCTACCTGGAAGACATTAGTTTGCAGTGAATGTGTTGAGTGTGTGTCTTCATTCCACGTGTTGGTGAAATGAAAACAATTCACAGAATAAAGAAGCTAACATGTTTCTTTTCACATACCAGTTTTATTTTATGTTTTTTTCCAGAAAGTCATTGCGTTATTTACTGTTCCCTTCCTTTGTGTAAAGGGTTAGGGAAATATATGTACAAGCACTTGGCCCAGTCAATGTGTCTCTGAATTTAGGGTGGTTGTGTGCTGCTTCAGTATTCCTGGGTTCCAGGAGCTGCTGAGAAAAGTGCCAATCCTTGAATGAAGCTGCCAGTAAAAATAAAAGAACAAAAAAACACAAAACAGAAGTAAAGCATGGCCCTTGATCAGAAATTTGGAACCCAGGAGTCAGGTGACCAAAATTCCCTGCATGATAAGAAAAATGTAAATTTATATTCAGTTTTGTTGTTTTAATTTTGTCTTATTTTTAAAGATTTCATTCTATTTCATTATTTATGATACCACCACACAGCCCAGCCGACTGGAGCTGTTGAATACACCAACTGCATCTCTGCAGAGGGGTAAACCTCCCCAAACGAGTGTCCTGAATATGACACTAAACAATCTGATGGTGAGGCTCCAGTAATGCTGGAGCTTTAGGCAATGTAAAGTCCCTTCATTGCCATCACTCCCAGGCCCACTCTGGCCTGGAATGGTAGCACTTGAAAGGGTCCTATTTCTGGGTCAAATAGAAGTGTTTGACATTTAAACTGAGTGCAAACACTAATGACTAATACTAAAGTGAATTGTTTAGGTGTGTGTAAACAAATGACTGATATTCAAATGAATTGTTAGTGATACATAGCAATACTTGGTATCTGTGTGCAAAAGAAAGAGCTTAAGTTTGTTTAAAAATGTTATCAACAAATCATACTTCTTTAATAGATATGCATAAAGAGGATTTGGCATTAAATAACCTAAAATGATTGATATGCCATAAAAGCCAACCAAACCAAATCATATATTTTTAATATATATGTATAAAGAGGATTTGGCATTAAATAACCTGCAATGGTTGATATGCCATAAAACCCAACCAAACCAAATCATATGTATTTAATATATACATATAAAGAGGATTTGGCATTAAATAACTTAGAATGGTTGATATGCCATAAAACCCAACAAAACTAAATCATATATATTTAGTATATATGTATAAAGAGGATTTGGAATTAAACAACCTTCAAAGTTTGAAACCACTACTAAATGCTTAAATTTATTTGGTAAATGTCATAACAAATATTTGTGGTTTTACTTCTCATGTAAAAGACGTGCTTGAAGTATCATGCAGTGTTACAAAGTTGTCAATCATAATTAACAACCAATGGTCATCTACAGTCCTGGGTATGACACTAACATGCATCTGATAATGAGGCACTTGTTCTGGAGCTCTCAGGATTGTTGAGTACTCTTTCATTGCCATTATTCCCAGGTCCACTCTGATATGGAGCAGTAGCACTTGTTAGGATCTCAACTATGAGTCAAATTGATCAGTTCAATCTTTTACTAGGGAATATTATTAATATAGTAATAATTGAATCCATTTAACTGCGTGCCACCAAATGAGCTCTGGCTTGTTTAAAAATCATTACCTTCAAATTATTCACTTACAAATCATATATATAAATATGATTTAGCATTAAATATCCCCATAAGAGTTGATATGCCATAAACACAGCCAAACTAAACCATCATCTGAGACATGCCACAAACTAGCACATACCAAAATATTGCAAAACATTTGACTCACCCTAGCAAATTTTTGATTGACTATTCATGGACATTGTTGTCCTTTGAGACTAGAAAAACCAAAGCCACCAAATTATTTGTTGAACATTTTAGTGTCCAATTAAATGTTTAAATATGAAAATCATTAGTATTAGATAGGAATATTCAATGCCGTATAACTTAGAATCATTTGTATTAAGAATGGTTACTTGAAGCTATAATTGTTTACTAAGGATTATTATTATTATTTACTTGAAAGCATATAACTGTGTGGCAATTATTTGTATTAAGTATTGTTACTTGAAGCTCTAATTGTTTACTAAGGATTATTATTATTATTTACTTGAAAGCATATAACTGTGTGCAAATTATTTGTATTAAGAATAGTTACTTGAAGCTATAATTGTTTATCAAGGATTATTATTATCATTAGTTACTTGAAAGCATATAACTGTGTGGCAATTATTTTTATAAAGAATAGTTACTTGAAGCTCTAATTGTTTACTAAGGATTATTATTATTATTTACTTGAAAGCATATAAATGTGTGCAAATTATTTGTATTAAGAATAGATACTTGAAGCTATAATTGTTTATCAATGATTATTATTATTATTATTAGTTACTTAAAAGCATATAACTGTGTGGCAATTATTTGTATTAAGATTAATTACTTGAAGCTCTAATTGTTTACTAAGGTTTATTATTATTATTATTAGTTACTTTAAACCATATCATTGTTTGCAAACAAATGATTTTTATTAGATAGAATTATTAATGTTAAATAGGTCTACTTGAAACCATATAATTGTATACAAAAAATGATTATTACTATATAAGAATAATTACTTTAAAACCATATAATTAAAAGTTGGCAACCATAGTCAAGGGCAACCCGAGGTGTAGGAGAGGGTGCTACTCCTTTCCCTGGATTGCTCCACTTAACCCTTGAAATGTACCTTATAATGCTGAGTGTTAAGCAAGGAGGAATCAAGTACCATTTTTTAAATCTTTGGTATGACTCGACCTGAGATTGAACCCCGGTCTCCCGGGCCATTAACAAACACTCTACCACTAAGCTAATGGGTACATATATTAGGAATACTTAGTACCATATAACTGCAAACAAATTATTTTGGCCAAATAAGTGATTAAAAAACATTTGCGATAGAATGTTAAAAATATAAAATCATTATAATCAAACATCAGCTTTAAATAACCCATAATGGTGTTGATGTACTGTTAAATAAACCAAATCAAACCTAACTTTTTTCTCTCTTTTTCTCATCTATTAGAATCAAACTTCAGTTTTAAATAACCCCAAAAGGTGATGTGCCATCAAACAAATAAAACAAAACTAAACCAAACCAACATATCAGCACTTATTGGAATTTCTGGAATTTTTTTTTGTACAGATTTGTTCCAGCTGAAGCAAAACGTCAAAATCGATTTGTTCGTGGAAGGGAACAAGCAAGGAAAGATGAAATGGAGAAACGGCTAATGTTAAATTGGATAGAGGAATCCATCAGAGGAAAGTAAGAATAAACCTTTTTACTTTTTCTTTTTTTTAAAACTTGGCTTGAAGGATCGATCGTAATACACCCCCCCTGTGACGTTACCGCCTCGGCCCCCACACGTTACATCAACTCTTCTAACCATTTCCCTTCACGGCTGGTGATCAACTAGTGGTCCCGATAGGGGTAACGCACATTTCTTGCCACTACAAGAATACAATCGAGGGAACAGGAGAAAAAAGAACAAACACGAACAATATGCTTGGGGTTAACTCAACTGCAGAAAGGGAGTTCTGTAACACCTTGTGCATGTGCAGACTAACGCTAGTGTGGATTCTAGCAAACTTCTACAAAGCTACTGGAATGCTGACTCATCTTCCCTCACTGTGGCTGGACCCTCGTGTCATGCTGACTCGCCTCTCTGCTACGGTGTCCGGAGTCGACTGCCTCTGTCCGTGTCCTGTCGCCAACTCTAACTTTGAGCTCCTTTTTCCAACTCTCTTCTCGTGTCCCGTTACCACTTCTGGACCCGGCAAGAATTTGAGTCCAAAACCCTTTGTCTGGTTTCACGCCAAAACAGACAAAGGAGTCGTCTGCTTGGCGGGCCACCTACATAGTGTTACACCCCTTTTTTTTGCAGTCTTTGGAAAATACTTCTTTCTGATGTACTATCAGATTTAAAGGAACTCTCTTAAAGGCTACTCTTTTGAACACATATAATTTACATTATAATTAATTATGAATAAAGAGGTAGAGGAAAGTATACTGCAGTTGATATCTAATAGTTATCTCCCTTAGATATATTGAAACTGTATTTACCCAACCTCTCTGCCATGGTCAGGATGTAACACAAGGTCAGTTTTTATGCTTACTTTCTCTTAGAAGATTGTCATACCAAGGCTAAAGAGCCCAGTCTGACCTACTATTTACCCATTGGTAGAGAAAGAAGAGATTGATACATACTTTTTCCCCAACGGCATTAGTACAAAAAAAAAATACAAACTTACCTCCTCCAGGATTTGAACTCTGGTTGTAAAGACTATTTCTAATGATAGCCATTAGATTGAAACTCTGTAACTAAAGAAATAGAACTGTATAAATTGATAAAAAAATGGTGAACTTATTTTTTCACTGCTACATATTCATATTTTTGTTCTTAGAGCTTCAGTGCTATAAAGTTTGGTAATTAAGTAGTAAAAATATAAGTAAAGTTGGCAACCATAGTTGAGGGTGACCCGAAGGCTCCCTTTTCGATAGCTTAGCAGGTGTCGGGGAAGGCGCTACTCCTTTCCCTGGATTGCTCCACTTTACCTTGATCCGTAACTTATAATGCTGAGTGTTAAGCAAGATAGCATCAAGCACCATTTTTTGAGTCTTTGGTATAACTTGACCTGGGATTGAACCCAGGTCTCCCGGTCCATTGGCGAACACCAATACCTAATAATATCTATTTTAATTATATAATGTTCCACTAGAAAAAAATAAAATCCTGCTATCTTTGGTTTCAAAGAAAATTTACTTTTTATTTCAAGAATTGTTTGGGGTGTACTTATTTATGGGAGACAATGTAATACTTAATAATATCCATTTTGATTGTATAATGTTCACTGGAAATTATAAAATCCTGCTATCTTTGCTTTGGAAGAAAATTAATTTTTTACAAAAAAATTCGGTAAAAGTCTACTTATCTATGAGCGATACTGCATTTACAAAGCACATGATCACTTATTCCTAGGCGATATTTTATGTGTACTAATAATAATATTTTTATATACATTTTGATTATATCCTATGAATATAAAAAAATATATTGCACATAAATATGTATTTATCAAGACAGTCATGCACACATTCTTGATACATGCTTGCAACTACTGCATCATTTCATTGTGTAGACTTTCTGAGAAGAATCGGGCCATAGACACACCGTATCTGTAATGGTACTGCAGTTCTCATAGCAAATAGGTTTTTTATGGGATGGAGTTGCTAACTAGCCCCATATGTCCTTGTTCTGAATTAAGTGGTTTTCTTTCTTCGAGACTGGTGTCCTGGGTATGATATTAAACTGCATCTGATGGTGAGGCTCCAGTTCTGAAACTCTGGGGAATGTGGAATAATCCTTCATTATTATTACTCCCAGGTCCACTCTGACTTAAAGTGATAGTACCTGTTAGGGTTCCATCCATGGGTCAAATAGAACTGTTCAGTCTTTTACTAGGGATTATTATTAATATTGAATTGAATTATTAATGTTAAATAGCAATACCATTTAACTGGGTGCAAACAGATGATTAATATTAAATTAGATAGGAATACTTGATAAATAGAATTAATAATATTCAATTACAATACTTAGAACCATTTAACTATGAGCAAACTAAGTTCTTTAGCCTTGGTTAGGCACACAATCTCAGAGAAGGAAAACTCTGAATTGAAACCTGTTAAACTCCTCTTAAAAATTGACCTGCCTATGTGGAGGAATTGGTAAATACATCCATACAAATAACTCACTTACAAATCAAATGATATAAAAAGTAAAAGTGAAGTTGGCAGCTGTAGTCAAGGGCAACCCAATGGCTCCCTTTTTAATAGCTACTACACTGAAGTGTTGGAGAGGGCGCTACTCCTTTCCCTGGATTGCTCCACTTTACCCTTGATATGTACCTGAGTATGAGGCAAGGAGGTATCAAGCACCATTTTCTGAGTCTTTAGTATGACTTAACCTGAGATTAAACCCCAGTCTCACAGTCCTTTGGCCGAACACTCTACCCTCTAGACCAATGATATATATATATATAAACAGGATATGGCATTAAATTACCTATAGAAGTTGATATGCCATAAAACACAAACAATCCTTCTAGACTTGTTGTCTTACCAGGGCTTGAGAGGGCCCAGTTTGTTGCATTATTTATTCATAGCTGAGGGAAGGTTTCATGCCTTTTTAAGAGCATTAGCACTTAATGAAATGCAACTCAGCTCCTTTTTCTATAACTATTGTACTGCATGCATTTTCACTGCACTACAATGATTTTCTTTGAAACAAAGTGTTAGGACGATCTAACAGTCAAAGGGAGCTAAACCATTTTCTGTTTCAGACGGAATACCTTCTCCCTTTTGACCCCTACTGTTTTGAGTTCTCGTGTATTTACACGAGAACGGCACAAGATCATGTGTGGCAGCACAAACCAAGGATGACTTTAAAAACCCTCGAATCAAATGTGGAATTAATTTACCTTTTCCCAAGAGAGCTGTGACACACAGCTCAACCCATATTGATAAATGTATTGCCTACTACCAAAATGTGTTTGTCCTTGTAAATAAATGTTCTAGTCAAGTCAACTGTGAGTACTATTCATTTTTCCACTACTATGTCTGTCACTGATGTGTTACACACACACGATATTCATCTGAGGGAAAGATCTTCTGTAAGACATATTAGTCAAGGTGTTTCGACACCCGCAGATGTAACACAAAGTAAAAATTATTTCTTTTTCACAGATGCTTCTAATATTGTGACACTAGGAAATTTTTTTTTAATCATCTTTATTTGTTGCTGTATCATCTTCTGCTAAATTACTCCACCCCACATTGTGTTAGTAAGCAAAATGAATTACCTCGTAATCCTAAGTGAATCCCGTATGTCTTGCCTGCTGCAGTTGTCTGATAAAGAAAAATCTGCCCTCTTTTGGAACCCGAATTTAGGGCAAAAACATGTCTTGTGTTGGCAAAAGTCGAGTCACGTATGTAAATTTCAGCTTCCCCTCAACACATGCATAAATAGCGGGTTTCCGAGGGGGAATGCATCAGTTTTTTTTTCTCTCATGGCTTGATGCTTTAGAGACATACTGACAACTAGGCAAGACTGAAAGGAAAAGGAGAAGAGAAGAAAAATTCATCTGCTAGTAAATGTTAGACTCGATTTTTAATCCCCCTCAAACAAAGAAATTTTTTCTTTAATTTTATTTTTAATTCAGTTTTGGTCAAAACTGTATAAGCCACGAGTCTCCTCCACAAAAAAGAACCACAAATGACTTCTGGAATACACACGTATTGTTGTTTTATTCACCCTTTTGGTTTATTGGTGGTGGGCATGATACTTTGAAATATGGACTTGAATTTTGGTCCCTCACTTGCGATATGGATGGCAGATGAAGACTTAGTTTTCTATTCTATTGTATCTAACAGCCAGCTCCAACCTCTGCTGTCTATTACCTGAGGCTCAAACTTCTGCTCTGTCCAACTCCTGATTGCTTCCTTAAATATATGGTGTTCTGACTTCCGGAAAAGAAAACCACTTCCCTAGCTTGGACTTCCCAAAACTAAAGTATCTTGAAAAAAAATATTCTTGTCTTTTGACCTTTGACCTTACTAACACTAAAAACTTATTATGGACATTAAAAAAGTAATCCTTTTATTCCTATTGAGAAATCATTCTCTTTTCTATTTTATTATCTATTAAAATCTGCCAACCTCTCTAACTTGTTTCGCTATTCTTATGATACAATTATATACACACACACATCCATGAACATATGCATTACCTATACAGATACATTCCCTCCCACATACATATGCATTACTGAAAGAAGAGAGGGGGGATAATATGCCTCGTCAGTAACATAGTCTCTTGTAACTGAACACGTGGAATCAATTTCAAGTGCTGTTGCTCTGTCATCTTCTTCTTCTTAATAAAAGGTGGACAGCCGAATTTCTACGCTGAAAATAACAGTTCTCTTAGCTTCTTCCTATAAATTCCTTTTTGCCTGCGACAATCTTCTTTAGCAGTGCTACATCCAATCTTGTCTCTTGTTGTGCATCACCAGGACTCAAAATGCCTACTGTCCAGTGCATTCAGGCAGGACTTAAATAATCATGCCAAAATTCCACATCTGGGTCTATTGCACAATGTGGTAATTTACATGCGTGCCAGCGCGTAGGTAGTCCTGATATCAAACATGATTCACGATCAGGAGGTTATGAATTCAATCTCCCCAGTCACCCATTTCTCTCCCCCTGATCTCATTTTACATGCCAGACATATTCATGCATGGTTTGAGTTGCTGCATGTGTGATTTCTCTTGCTAAAATTAACTATACCAATACACTAACTCCCACATACATATGCATATAGACACATTCACACTTACACACATAAGCATTATTACACGCCTAGCAATCATCCACTTTGATCACTGAATTTTTGTTATTAACTTTTATGTTTTCCAGTTACTCAGCTTCAATGGCATGAATCCATCATTTAGAGTAAATTGGGTTTCTTTAACCTTTGCTAGGCAACCAGTCTAGAAAAAAAAACATCTGAATTCAACCCAGCTTTCCTCTGCTTAAAAATTGACCTAGTGTCACATCCCACCCATGGTGGAGGGGTTGGGTAGATATATACCTCAGAGCAATCAAGAATTATTACTGAATTTTTGTTGTTAATTATCTTTAAAACTTTTGTATTTTTCAGTTACTCCGCTTCAACGTGTCAGTCCCTTACTACAATGGATCATAAAGTTATTGATATTGACCTTGTTGCAGAATTGATTAAATATATATGTTTGCATAAAAAGGTATGTTAAACTTGCACAAATAATTTATTGTTTTTACATATATGATATATTGATTTCTTGACCCTCCAGTTGCCAACTTACTTTTTTTTTTTTTCTTTCTTCACTTTACTTATAAGTCATATTAGACAACTTTTTGGAGCCAAACCTGATATTTGTCTCTGCCTCCCACCAGACAGGACTTAACACAAGGTCAATGACCTGAAGGTCAATTATAGTGGGGGTTTAGGGGAGGGGAAAGTTGGGCACAAGCCGAGGCTTGAGCCCTGCTGGACTTGGCTGGTCATCGACCCACTTTGTGCAATGTGGGCCTGATGAGCCTAGCTGGACTTGGAGCCAAATCTGGGTCCAGGCATGTATGCCTGATTATAGCTTAAACTGGACAGCAAGGTCCAGTGCTATACAAAGGTGTCAATGATGCAGTTTTCCCACCCAAAGGTGCCCCTAGCCAAAGCCGGGGTCCTTTCAGGTTCAAGTCTGTCACGGAGCATTAACCGTCCAGCACGGATGCCCGACAGTCCACTGAACAGCCAAACCCTTTTCTATTTCAGGGTTTATCTTGTGTACCTCCATATAAATAAAAATGAAATATATCAAAAATATTTGATGAAAATAAAATCCAGTATTTATACTGAGTAATGACATTTAGTGATAGGGATGTACTTGCCTTGCTTGGCACAGATTGTCAGTTCTTGGTGATATCTTTGAAAAAGATACATGCGATTTATTTTGTACAAGTATTTGGTCATCATATTTATAAGCACTAAAAATATTCTTTTACACATGTAGCAAAATGTAGCTGAATTTTGACTGCCTTTTGTGACAATAATAAATACTTAGGGAAAAAAAGTTAATTATATAGTTCTTGTGGATAAAACACCCCTAACTACTGGGCTAAAAAATCTGAAGAAATACTGCATCTAATGTTACATATAGACCTTTGACAGGCTGTGTTAGTAGATTTCAAAACAGGATATGCCCTGTGTCTTAAAGTAAACAAAAGACAACAGAAATGCCACATGAATTGCATGGGTGTGATGCCAAAAGGAAGAGTACACTGGTGTCCGAAAATATATAATGATGGAAGTTTTCAATCCTGAGAGTGAGAGTAAGCAGTGACACGAGATGTCATGTCATTTTGGGCGCTAGCCCAGCCTGCCCTGGGTGGAAAGGTGCCCCTGTATCAGTCTGGCATGAAAGAAGTAAAGATGATTAAATGTTTTAAGTTGGACCTGTGCCAGCCTCGTGGAGGCAGAATGAACTGTAAAGCTCTGAAGATATTATATCCAAGTGGTTCCTTGTCTATCCAACTCTCTCTCTCTCATGCAACTATTTTGTCACCTTCCATAATAAACAAGAGTGATTATATTGTGAATTGAATCGCCATAACCAGAAAATCCAGCGAACACTTACACATGACACACTGAACAGCTGTTTCGACCTTATTATGTCTCATCAGCACTGATTTTCTGGTCATGGTGATTCAATATAATTTTATATATATATATTAAAACAATATAATTCCTCTACTTAAAAAAGAAAAATGTACATCTATGTCCTTGCCCTTGAGGTCATAATAATTACATGGATGCGTATTTCTAATCCTCTTGGGAAGACGTGGCTCTGGAGGTGGCCTTGTCCTTTGTAAAGAGTACGGATGTAACTTGCAAGACACATTCAGGTTAATTGGCCGCGCAATTACTATGACTAGTTAATATGGCGTCACTTGTGTGTAATATGGACTCGTTGTGCAGTTGTAAAGTTTTAGCTCTGCAATCTGTGATCGCTGGTTCGATCTCCAGTGGTGGAGATCACGGTATACACTGCTGATGAGACCTAATAAGGTTGAAACAGCTGTCCAGTGTTTCCATATGTCATGCGTAAGTGTTTGCCCGATTTTCTGGTCATGGTGATTCAATTCACAATATAATTCTTCTACTTAAAAAAGAGAAATATACAAGAGTCATTATATTTTTATTTATAACTATTATTGTCTTGTTTCTTCCAGGTATATTACAGTTAAATACAAATAATTATGGTAACCATTTCAAAAATAAAAGGAAAACTGAATTCAACATTAAATAAACAAACAAGGTTTTTATATAATGTAAAACCAATCAACCTTACAATTTTTTTTCAAATTATTAAATTCCTAATCTTAACTTTTATTGTCAGCTCTTTGTTCACCGATTTGTTTTGATATAATTTAAATTGTTTTTTTTGTTTTTTGTTGTTTTTTTTTAAATTATTACAGGCTGGAGCTATTCTTGTGTTTTTGACTGGATGGGAAGACATTCGAAAAGTGAATGATCTCTTATTAAAAAATGGACACTTTGATAGCAGTATGTTGATTCTGTTTTCTTTCTAATTGATTTCTTCCTTGAAGAGAACAAGAAAAATGTATATTGTATAAGTTATATACTGGCTTTTTCAAAACGAATACAACTATCTTTTTAATAACTTTTGAATAGTTTGATTAATTTGTTTGAAGATTTATCCACATTCTTTAAATATATATATATATATATATATTGCTTTGCTCTGTTCTTTCTGAATAGTAAGTTAAGTAAGCTGACTGGAGTCAAGGGCTATCCGAAGGCTGCCTTTTCAATAGCTACTACACCGAAGTATAGAGGAGGGTACTACTCCTTTCCCTGGATTACTCCACTTACCCTTGATCTGTGCCTTATAATGTTGAGTGTTAAGCAAGGTGGTATTAAGCACCATATTTTGAGCCTTTGGTATGATTCAACCTGGGATTGAACCCCGGTCTCCCAGACCATTGGTGAACATTCTAACCGTTATGCCAATGTTTTTATATATATATAAACTCACACACACACACACACACAAGAGTCATTCCATAAATAAGCAGAATTTTAAAAAAGAAAAGAAAAATAATCTATTTTTTCAAAACTTTTATCCATAAATATAAACTTTGAATTGTTTGGAATTTGTTTTTAGCAAAACTTTTATCTCACAAAAAAATGTTTGTGAGACTATTCAAAATAATGACAAATCAGAGTGCTCCAGGCTTGAACAGAGGTCTGTCATCAAAGTTTTCATGGCTGAGAAGTGCAAACCATGTGAAATTTACAGAAGAATATATGATATGTATGGACAAGCATGTTTTAGTCAAATAATTTTTCAAATAAACTAAACATGGATTTAGAACTACGAGCCTGAGTCAAAAAGGCAGTCCATGGAATGGAAATGCACTGACTCTTCGGAAAAAAAAGTTTCTGGTGCAGTAGTCAGTAAAGAAGAATATGCTGGTAGTCTTCTGGGACATAAAAAGACTTATCACAAGTGCAACAGTAACTAGTGCTTACTATTGCCAACTCCTTGGGAAAATTCACCTTATTTATTGAATAACCCTCATATATAAATAGAAGGTGTCACATAAATTAATATTTAAGCAACATTTTCAATGTGATCTCCATTTATAATGCATATGTTAAATGCAAGATTCACATGAACCTGATGCATTAATTCTACATTAAACTTTCTACGTACTTTCCTCATTTTGCCCAATTGGTTGAAGCTGTAGAATAAACCTACTGCATCTCTGCAAAAGGGTAAGACCCTCTCCCCAATAAGTGGCCTAGATATGACACTAAATAATCTGATGGTGAGGTTCCAGTTATGCGGGAGCTTTGGGGAATGCAGAGTACCTCTTCATTACCATTGCTCTCAAGTTCACTCTGGGCCGGAGTGGTAGCACCTGATAGGGTCTTATCTATGGATCAAATGGAAATAAATTGTGTGCTAAACTGGATTGATTGAAATAAAACTGTTCATTTGTATAAAAATGGATTTGGCATTAAATAATCTACAAAGATTAATATGCCATAAAACACAAAATAAGAAATACCTTCCCCACTGTTGAAAAAAAAATTGGGGCTCTCCTGGGATGACATCCGTCTAAAACATCTGTTATCATTTGATATGATCATCTTTCACATCCACTGAGAAGTACTAGTTAAATTCTTTCTTCTTTCAACAAACTCATATTTTATCATATGGTAGTTTATAGTCAGTGATATTTCCTGTGTCCAGACTTTACAGAGACCCTATATATGTGAAATTAAGATCACTTATCTCATTACTCAATGTTTCACAAAATTGATCATCAGAGAAACCCTTAGCAATATTGATAAAGCTCACCTGGCTATTGATTTCATGAAATATATAAATTATTTTCATTATTTTAATTTCGCAGTATAAATTATTATCATTATTCTGATGTAAGTAAGTAGAGTTGGCGATTGTAGTTGAGGGCAACCTGAAAGCTACTTTTCATTAGCTTCAACATTGAGGTATAGGGGAGGGCGCTACTCCATTTCCTGAATTGCTCCACTTTACCCTTGATACATACCTTATAATACTGAGTGTTAAGCAAGGAGGTATTAGGTACTATTTTTTTGAGTCTTTGGTACGACTCAACCTGGGATTGAACACTGATCTCCTGGGCCATTGGTGAACACTCTACCCACTAGGTCAGCCTTTGAAGTGCCCTCAACTACAGTTGCCGGCTTTACTTTATTTCAATGTAGTGATGTAAATGATTTTTATTATTTTAAAATTAGTTTTCTATTATATTTAGTCTACACCCATTATGTAAGTGATACTAATAGTTTTACGTTTTTAGTATTAGTACTAGTACCCCTGTCAAAAATTATGGAATCAATACAGTTTGAGGATGTTCATTTTGAATAGATAACTCAGTGCTGAACTGTGGCTTCAAAGTGAGTGAGTTTAAACTTTAGTTGCATTCTGTTCACTTTCGGACTTAAACTTTTGGCAAGGGTATGACCCTCTTTTCTCCCCCGCCCCAGTTATGGTTTAAATAGTATCAGTGCTGTTCTTCTACAACAAAGATGACTTTGGCATTGAATGACCCACAAAGATCGCTAAAACAAAGAAACCAAACCAATCCTGATTTTTTTAGACATGCTACTTTTCCCGACGAAGACAATGAAATTAAAACTCTGAGATGTTCCCTTTTTTTTTTTTTTTTTTTTTTTTTTTTTTTTTTTGCAGTAAATAAACTAACAACAGATAGGACACAAAACATTTCTTATCTAATAGCTGAATATTCTGGTTTCCTAGAATATTCCTTATACCAAATTAAATTATTTAAATCAATGGTATAATCTTTTTTCAAGCCATGCAAAGGAAAATATGAGGGAATTAACCCTTTATTGGGGAAAAATATTGAATGATTTTGTAATTTGTATAATTAAAACAAATGCCAACAGAAGCCTACATTTGAAAATTGGTCTACAGTTAAATAATAGTTCTTGTAGACATCAACAAGTGGTTGGGTATATCTAATTGAAAGATGTTTTTTTTTTTTTGTTTTGTTTTACGGCATATCAACCACAAGGGGTCATTTAATGCCGGTCTAATTGAAAGAATAACCCCAACTAAAGTACTGTCAATTAAAACAATGGAAAGGTTCATGAAGCTCATTTAAGAATGCAATCCACTGTGGTGTGTGTTGAATAATTTAAATAATTCAATCTACTTTTTTTTTTTTTAAGGTATATTTTATGAAGCCAGAAGTTTCAGTTATTAAAGAAAAAATGTTTTGTCTTATTTGTTATTAGTTGATTTACTGCAAAATAAAAAACCTAATTGAACATCGTCTAAATGTGCCAATTCCATGATTTTTACCAGTATAGTAGATACCACTATGTTACATAGATGTTTTAAAAGAATTTTTGTTCAGGGTGTAGGGTATTATATGCCATAAAATCCGGTATATACATGTCTTATAACTCTTTTCTTTTTTTTTTTTTTTCACTCCAGGCCAATTTCGGATTATTCCCTTACATTCCTTAATGCCAACTGTAAATCAACGTGAAGTTTTTGATCGGCCTCCAGCTGGTGTACGCAAAATTATTTTAGCAACAAACATAGCAGAAACAAGGTATCTTAAGCAGATTTTTTTCTTGAAGTATACTGTTTTGTATTTTGCAAAATGTTAGGGTCACTAGTTCTTGGGTGTGGTTGGTACTTGGGTAGATATTTAGTCATGTCCCCATTTAACAAGGTCAGATATTAGTGTTAGTATATCCAATGATACACTAACACTGAATAAACTGAAGGAAAGACAAAATAATCTCATTTACACATATAAGCACATTTAATACATATATAATAAACATAAAAGAAGTAACATGAATACACTAATATGTGCCAACAGCTAAAATGTTCACTTATTGTTCCATGAGCAAGCAGTATATGAAAGAACTGGAAAAACAGTAAAAAGTCTTACTTTCTTTAGTTGTTCTAAGGCATGTGGGCTTTGTATTTCAATGCTGTGGTAAAACAAAATTTATTGCCATGGTTGAAGACAAAGTCTCTCTTCTGTTCAATGAACAGAGATAAAAAGGCACATACTAATTATTCAAAGAATGTGCACAGAATAAAGCATAAAAAGATTCTAGGATTCTCACATGACCACATGGCATAGAATATACATATCTCCAAAATCCATGGGAGACAATTATTGTCTCTATGACAACGCTATAAAAAGTAGCCTTTAAGCTTGATATTGTCATATCCTATCAATAGAATTAAAGTTGATATAAGTAGATTATTACTTATATCTACTGACAATAAACTACATCTGATGGTTAAGCTCCAGCTCCAGAGCTTTATTGAAAAATACATTCATTTTTTTTTTTTTACAGCAGAATGACAAAGTGTTTGTACAGACACCTTACTTTTTGGTAAATAAAAAATGGAACAATAATGCTATTCTCTGAAATTAGTAGACTAGTTTCTATACTTTGGTTGCAGTATCTCATCTACTGAAAGTAATGTCAGCATATGCATGGGTAAATCATGGACTGCTATTAACAGGTTAATGACCATATGGAAATCTGATCTCTCTAATAAAATATAATTGGAATTAATGAAATGCCATGAGAAAAAACTAGATGGGAACGACACAAAATGCTGCCTATTTTCAACAAATCCCTGAAGCAGTTGCTATACATTGAATTACCTCCAATCTCACTAAGCATCCAAGTGTTGTGTTGCCATAAGAAATGAAGAAACTACACGACTTGGTTATAAAAGATATAACTCTCACACTTTATTCTCGAAAGGGGTTTGTAGTGAAATTAAAAGACACAAACCGCAGGCTGCTGCCTCTTATAATCTAACCCAGGTTAGTTGTTCAAAGAGACAATTAGTGGTGTGCTGTATATGTAGGCAGAAGAGCCGACGTTTATGTGAATCCAGCAACCGTCCCTGGCTGGATAAAAAACAGTCAAGGGTCACTATACAATATAAGTAAATTAGAAATTAAGTCTTGAACCTTAACAACAAATTAAACTCCCAACACCACCACCACAATTTTTTTGGGGGTGGGAGTGGTAATGAACATTCTACTGAACGTTCTTATTGTTAATTTCGTCGCTGTTATTATTTTACTAAAGATATTAAACTTTAAATTCAAAAACATCTAAAAGTTTTGTCCCATGAGATAATCAAAAATTTATTTCTAATTTCTCACGATTTTGTACTAATTTGAAAAATACCTATTCATTTTTGGCCAACATGTTTGAATGTTTTTCAAGAGAAAAACCACCATATATATTTAAAACAAAACATTGTTTATTATTCAATTGGACAAATTCTGATAGCTTAAATGCTTTAAAAACTTTTCTCTAATTTTACCTTGCAATCCAACATCTAATTTTACCTTGCAATCCAACATCTAATTTTACCTTGTAATCCAACATCTAATTTTACCTTGCAATCCAACATCTAATTTTACCTTGCAATCCAACATCTAATTTTACCTTGTAATCCAACATCTAATTTTACCTTGCAATCCAACATCTAATTTTACCTTGTAATCCAACATCTAATTTTACCTTGCAATCCAACATCTAATTTTACCTTGCAATCCAACATCTAATTTTACCTTGTAATCCAACATCTAATTTTACCTTGCAATCCAACATCTAATTTTACCTTGCAATCCAACATCTAATTTTACCTTGTAATCCAACATCTAATTTTACCTTGCAATCCAACATCTAATTTTACCTTGCAATCCAACATCTAATTTTACCTTGCAATCCAACATCTAATTTTACCTTGCAATCCAACATCTAATTTTACCTTGTAATCCAACATCTAATTTTACCTTGCAATCCAACATCTAATTTTACCTTGCAATCCAACATCTAATTTTACCTTGCAATCCAACATCTAATTTTACCTTGCAATCCAACATCTAATTTTACCTTGCAATCCAACATCTAATTTTACCTTGCAATCCAACATCTAATTTTACCTTGCAATCCAACATCTAATTTTACCTTGCAATCCAACAAGTAGAATCACTTGATAGGTAAAAAAAAGTACAAAAATACAAAATGAGGATACATTTTAAACTTGCAGAGTTACGTCCCCTTAATATCGTTTTATTTTCCTCCATACATTGTTATAAGTAAAGTTAGCGACCATAGTCAAGGGTGACCCGAAAGCTCCCTTTTCCATAGCTATTACACCGAGATGTAGGGGAGAGCGCTACTCCTTTCCCTGGATTGCTCCACTTTACCCTTGATCCTTACCTTATAATGCTGAGTGTTAAGCAAGGAGGCATCAAGTACCATTTTTTGAGTCTTTGGTATGAGTCGACCTGGGATTGAACCCAGGTCTCTCAGGCCATTGGCGAACACTCTAACCATCATGCCAAGAACTACAAATAAGAAAAGTATTTTGCATTAAAAAAGTCAGGCCAGTTAGCTGGGACTTAAGAATATGCTGATTGCATCTCTGCTGAGGGGTAAGACACCACATCCTCAATGGGTTTCCTGGATATGACATGAAACTATCTGATGATAATGAGGCTTCAGTCCTGAAGCTTTGGAGAATGTGGAGTACCCCTTCAAACTCTGACCCGGAGTGGTAGTACCTGTTAGGGTCCCATCTATGGGTTAAATAGAACTGTTTAATGATTTACTATACCTGAAACTATATATGCATAAAGAAGATTTAGCATTAAATAACCTACAATGGTTAATATGTGACACCTTTTAACTGCTTGTGACTGGTCCTGTCTTTCTCACTTGCCGCGTCAATACACTAGTTCACTCAGTCTTACTGTGAAGCAACAAATGCAACAACAACAATGCTGAGATTACTCCTTTTATACCAGTTCTGGCTGGCTGAAATTTGCATATCTCACAAACTCCGTCACACCAGAAACGAGACGTGTGACCTACAAATTACATTCCTAAGGATGTTCATGCTTCCAGTTTTTTTTTTTCTATACTTCCATCACTCCACATGCAAGACACATTCATGCTCGTTTTGAACTTTGAGTTAGGCCATTTCGCTTGTCACTTCTTGCTTCTTTCTTTCTTCCTTTTGATGTTGCTATGAAAGGAATTCATTCCACACAGCTTTGTTGTCACATTTCATTTCTCTCGTTCCGGCTCACCACCTGTTTTTTATCCAGCCGGGGATGGTTGCTGGATTCACGTAAAAATCGGCTGTTCTGCCTGCATATACAGCATACCACTTGTTGTCTCTTTGAATGATGAACCCCGGTTAGCTCATCGGAGGCAGCAGTCTGTGGGTTCTGCCTTTCAATTTCACTACAATATGCCATAAATGAAAACAAACATGTTTTGCAATAAAAATAAGATGAAAGAAAAACTTTTCAAAAATGAACAGTTTATATTTACTTATCACCAGCTCTCCTTACCTAGGGTGAGTGCTATCTCTCACATATTATGATTGTTTGGTTGATGGATTTTCATGAGAAGACAGGTTCACATGCCTTTAAAATCCATCAACTAATCAACATCATAATCTTTGTGACAGCACTCGTCTCAAGTTGGTTGGTTATGCTGGCTCCATCCAACTAATTCACCATGTCTCAATTGTAGGCTGATGTTGTATACTGGAATCTAGACTGTATCAGTGTACTAATATATCCAAAATTAGTTGTTACAGCAGAGTACTAAGAATTGGTATAACTTCGACAGTTCACCTAAAGGTCTCCAAAGGTACAATGTCTTTGTTGTATTGAGATCCCTTGTCTCCAAAGTGTTGAGATTCTTCTACTGCTTTAACCAGCTGTAAATAAGTAGCCATGGACCAGTTTACCTACTAAGGAAGAAAAGTATGATAGGCTAGTCCAGAACAGCTGACCGAGCATGACAGTCTAAGGCCATCAAAGAGATGAGTATCAGTCATTCATATGGGACCCAAGATCAATTCAACATCTTGCTTCATTGTCCTCAGCTAGATTTTCCAAACCTTTAGAGAAATGGAATTGATAGATTCTCTAGTCTTTCCTGCAGTCTTAACTCATACCTACAGCAATTATCGCTACTTTTAACTGTTTTTCTCTTTTCAGTATCACCATTGATGATGTAGTCTATGTGATTGACTGCGGGAAAATCAAAATGAAAAATTTTGAACCTGACAAAAACCTCACATCTCTTGAGCCAATGATTGTCTCTAAAGCTAATGCTCGACAGCGTCGCGGTCGTGCTGGCAGGTAAGACTGTTTTCTTCTTATTTAATGTAATAGTAAAATCTTCTGCAATTAATTTTCATACTAAAATCATTTCCAATGAATTTTTATTATAAGGTCTTCTTTTATGCATTTTTATAAGTAAATCATTTCAAATGCATTTTTAAAATAAGGTCTTCTGCAGTTTATCCTCTTTAGACAGCCAAATGTTTTCATGTAGGTCCACCAAATTTGCAATGCATTTTTATAGTAAAATCTTCAATGCATTTTTATCATAAGACTCATTTGCAATTCATTTTTATAGTAAAATCATTTCCAATAAATTTTTTTAAAACAATCATTTGCAATGCATTTTTATAATAATCATTTGCAATGCATTTTTATAGTAAAAATTATTTGCAATGCATTTTTATGGTAAAATCATTTGCAATGCATTTTTATAACCATTGCAGCACCCAATTTTAAACATAGTGATTAGATAATTTCTTTTTCACTTATACTCCTCAAAAATACAGAGTCGCATGACATTATAGATATCATCTTACAAAATGGAGTCGACGGGCCACATTCAAATTCTGCATGCAGATGTGACTCAGTTGGCTGGGGCTGCAGAATACACCAATTGCATCTCTGCAGAGGGGTAAGACATCTCCAACAAGTGTCCTGGATATGACACTAAACAATCTGATGGTGAGGCTCCTGAAATGCTAGATCTTTGTGGAATGTGGAGTAACCCTTTATTGCCTTCACTCCCAGGTCCACTGTGGCTTGGAGTGGTAGCACCTGATAGGGTCCTATCTATGGATTAAATAGAACTAAAGAGAATATTTATGCTAAACTGAATTGTTTGAAATAGGACTGTTTATATGTATAAAAATGGATTCGGGATTAAATAACCTACAATAGTTGATATGCCATAAAACCAAACCAAGCCATATAATGTATATTTAATATATATGCATAAAGAAGATTTGGCAATAAATAACCTGCAATGGTTGATATGCCATAAAACCCAACCAAACCAAATCATATTTAATATATATGCATAAAGAAGATTTGGCAATAAATAACCTGCAATGGTTGATATGCCATAAAACCCAACCAAACCAAATCATATATATTTAATATATATGCATAAAGAAGATTTGGCAATAAATAACCTGCAATGGTTGATATGCCATTAAACCAACCAAACCAAACATGCAAATGTTTACATTTCACTTTACTCTAAAGAAAAAAGTATGATGAATTTTTAAGTGGTTTGAAATTTGAGTTTTCTTTCTCCTATACTGGTTGCCTTGCCAAGGCTAAAGAACCCAGTCTGCCCAACTATTTACCCTTAGGTAATGGATTCATGCCTTTCCCAAGAGCATTTATGCAATGTAAATCATTATTGACTTTTAATAACCAATATTAACTTTTAACAGCTTTGTCCTGGATTTGAACTCTGCTTGCTAATTCCATTTCTTATGATGATAACCATTATACTAAGCACTCCTCCAATGTATATTGTGTATGACAATGTCACTAATATTGTTGTTTATTCATTTCATAATATTGCACCAATGTTACTTGTTTCCTGAACAGGCTTTTTTTCCTTTATTTTTTTATGTCTATTGTCTATTATTGTTTTCTTATTTTTATTTTGCTTATGTTTTAACCAGAGTCCAACCTGGAGAGTGCTATCATCTTTACACATCATACACCGACTCACAATTAGTTGATTATTTGCCACCAGAGATGTTAAGAACTCGGCTGGAAGAACTCTGTTTACAAATCAAAGTAAGTTTTACATTTCCCAAAATGTTATACTGTTGACAGCATGATAATGCTTCCAAATACTTGAATTCTTCACTTGCACTTTGATTCCAAAAATGCGTATACTGAAATCCGTGTCAACATATGCCTCAGTAATGTAAGGCCTACTATTGATTGGTTGAAATCTGATCTCTGATAAAATAAAACAGCAATTCTTCCAAGCTGTTGCGATGTTGTTAATACACCTGTACAACTGCACCACTTGGACTTTAACAAAATGCTTGGAAAAAAAACAGCTACATGGAAACTACACAAAGATGTTATATGCTGTTGAAGTTGCATCCTTTAAAACAGCAGTTGTATGGCCACTTACCTCCTGTTACATATTGACCTTTGACAGGCTGTGTTAGTGGAGTTTAAAAACAGGATGCACCAGTGTCTTTATGTAAACAAAAGACAGCAGAAATGCAACGTGAATTGCAGGGGTGGGATTCTGGAAGGAATAGCCACAAAGTATGCGCTATGTGTGGCAGAGGAGCTTTGATCTGATTGACTGGAGTCTCTGGAGGCAGGGTGCTGTTGCCCCTGGTGTTACTCGCCAAAATCAACCATTGTCAGTTGGAAACAGGAGGCCTTAGAATTAGGCTGCGTTTTTTACTCCTCAACTCAAATGGAGCTGAGTAACAAGAATTAAATCCACTTGAAGGATTTAGTGTTTCATTCAAAATTCCAGAAGGGAATTCAAAGAAGGTTTGAAAGTAAAAAAGAAAAGAAATGAGGGATTTTGTATTATATTCAGAATTGCAAAAGGAAATTCAAATTTAACATAAGCTGAAAAAGAAGTGAAAAGAAAGAAAGAAACTGAAGGAAATAGGTTTCTACAGCTCAAGCTAAAAAGAAAAGAGAGAAAGAAGCTGAAAAAAGTAGGTTTCTACTACATAAATTTATATTTTAGAGGAAATGTTTCTCTAAGAAAAAGAATTAATGACTTCAGTCAACTCCAATAACTACACAAGTTTCAGACGCCATTACTTGCTCTATCAAGAAAGAAGACAACTGACAAAGAAAGAGAAAAAAAAGAACATTAGAAGAGACATTGTCTTGCAGAAGAAAGAAAGACAGAGAGTGGCTTTTTATCAAAAGAAAACAGAAAAAAGAAAAGATGCACATGTGAACCCTTGTTTAGCTGGAGAGAAGAAGTAATTACTTCTTTCCCCATTTTATGAGTGTATCAGTAGGTGAAAGACTTTTTACAATTTTTTTTTTTCTTCTTTTTTGTATTTATGAGTTACTTGTCATATTTGCATTGGGACACATATGCAACTAACTGAAGTGACCTTCCTTTTGTCATAATAAACTACTTTGAAATTTAAACAAAGATCTCTTTCCCCCTTATTTCATTTCATTTTATTTTTGCCTTTACATTTTTTTGTAATATTATTATTGGTACTAGTGTCCAGTTTTGTTGACTAAATAAAATTACAATATTCTCTCTAACTGCCTTCCTCCGAGTGACTGTTGATTGGTCAATGCAAATTATCAACTAGCACTAAAGTTGATCTTCTCCACACAGGCAATTCATTAAGGGTATATAACACAGTTATCCTAGCAATGGGGACAGAAGAAAAAAGACAAAGAAGTTCATTAGTATACCCAATGAGACTATCACAGACAATAACTTCAATTGGACAACCACAGACAGTTGATCTGGAATTAAGCAAAATACCTCATGACTCCTCTTCCAACTTCTATTCTTGAAAGAACTACATAATATTCCTATAAAACTATCTGATATATAACCAACTGTTTCATTGCTTGAAAAAGGTCTTGAGATATCCAAAATTCATGTAACAAATATATGCAGATACAAAATAAATAGAAAAAAAAACAAATGCCAAAATCAAAATCGTTTGAAAACTTTTTCTTTATTAAATATATATATATCAATTACTTGATGAAATTTTTTTTTATTTCATAGCTGCTGAAACTAGGAAAGATTGTTCCTTTTGTGTCTAAGGCCATTCAACCTCCTTCATTGGAAGCTTTACATCTGGCAATAGAAATTCTACAGAACCTTGTAAGTTTTTCTTATTTATTCCTTAAAAGTTATTAATTTTTTTTTATATGAAAATTGGTGTTAGTAGCAGATTCATCCTGAAAAGAATTCTTTTTTCATCTTTGTTTCTTCTGAGGACGACCATAGGAAGAAAAACTATCTTCTAGCTCGACCAATCAGAATGCAGACTCCACCATTGCTCAAGATCGATTGAATAGCCTGGATTGGGCCATGTTCTAAAAGAACCATAATTTTACAGGGCTCACCTATGCATTCCCCAACTTTCAATTTTGTGTATTGGAAGGATTTTATATAACTTCATAGAAATCTAAAATCTAGTCTTTGCAGACAAAAGGAGTTTACAATCAACCTCCAGCTTCAGAGTGGCTCCAGTCTACTATTATTGGATCCAGAATAAATCAAGAACCCATTGTTAACTTAGTGCATCTTTTCATTATTTTTCTTGTGGTCATCCTCTGAAAAAACACTGGTGAAAAAAAATCTTTTTAGGATGAATCCATTGCTAATAGCAATTTTTAAAAATTATATTTTACTTAATGTTAATGTATTGGATTGTGGAAATGCCATTTTGATGCATTGAATCCAGAGTGTGTCACTTTGGGATGTCAAGAATATTACTTATATTGGATCCTGGAAATGTTATGCTACTTTGATGTATGGGATCCTGGAAATAATGCTGTTTTAATTTCTGGGATCTTTGGAATAATGCTACTTTAATGTATGGGATCCTGGAAATAATGCTGTTTTAATCCCGGGGATCTTTGGAATAATGCTACATTAATGTATAGGATCCTGGGAATAATGCTGTTTTAATTCCGGGGATCTTTGGAATAGTGCTACTTTGATGTATGGGATCCTGGGAATAATGCTGTTTTAATTCCGGGGATCTTTGGAATAATGCTACATTAATGTATGGGATCCTAGGAATAATGCTGTTTTAATTCCGGGGATCTTTGGAATAATGCTACTTTGATGTATGGGATCCTGGGAATAATGCTGTTTTAATTCCGGGGATCTTTGGAATAATGCTACATTAATGTATGGGATCCTAGGAATAATGCTGTTTTAATTCCGGGGATCTTTGGAATAATGCTACTTTGATGTATGGGATCCTGGGAATAATGCTGTTTTAATTCCGGGGATCTTTGGAATAATGCTACATTAATGTATGGGATCCTGGGAATAATGCTGTTTTAATTTCTGGGATCTCTGGAATAATGCTACTTTGATGTATGAGATGTTTTTAATGCCGCTTTAATATATGGGATCCCAAGAATGCTACTTTGATATATTAAGTTTAGAAAATGCTTTTTTCATGTATGCAATCCTGGGAATGTTACTTCACTATATGGAATCCAGGGAATGCTACTTTGATGTATTGGATCCAGTTTACGCTGATTTGATTCATGGGATCCTGGAAATGTTATGCTACATGGATGTGTTAGATCCTGAAACTGCTATGGAATCTTGCAAAATTGACTGATGTATTTTTATTTATGGAAAGCAACTGTTTTAGAAGTTGGTCTAATAAAAAAAATCATATCAATTTCTATCAAAAAGAGATTCTAATCACCATAATCATGTTTTGTCTGATAGAATTAAGCATGATTTCTTCCAAGCAGTGATTGTGTCAATTCTACTGTATGGATGCACCACATGGATGCTGATGAAACATATAAAAAGCTAGACAGGAACTGCATAGAATGCTATGAGCTATACTGAACAAATTCTGGGACAACATCCCACGAAACAACAGTTGTACAGCCATCTCTCTCTAAAACCATCTGAATAAGATGAACAAGGCATGCAGAACACTGCTAGAGAAGCAAGGACAAACTTTTAAATGACATTCTCCTATGAACCCCTTCATATGGACATGACAGTGTAGGCTGACCAACAAGAACTTAGTTACAACAGCTCTGTACAGACACGGTATGTAGTCTAGACCTGCCATGAATGATAGATGATAGGGATGAATGGCATAAGAGAGTCAGGGAAATCTGTGTTAGCAGCGTGGCATGATGATGATGAAGAATCACCATAGATAATCAAAATAATCACTGTGGTATTTGTCTTCCAGCCCACCAACTGGATGAGTATGGCACAAGGTCTATTTAAGGTGGGTCCGGCCACATGCACCCGGCATTTTCAAAAATACCTCGGGTCCCGTCGGCATTCCCCTAAAGAGGAGTGTCTCAGGCACCAGGCAATTAACCCTTCTGAAGAGGGTTAAAGCCTGGGTGGACGGCCCCCTGAGGCCAGAGGGATCTCCAGTACTGAGGCACACCCAGTCAGATCCGTGCCGCAGACAACACGGCTGGCCGAAGTGTGACCCAACAACTGGAAAAGCACACCAAACACTAACCATTCTTATTTTACTCTAATTATCTTTTTTTCAGAATGCCTTGGATCAAGCTGAGAATCTTTTGCCTCTGGGAAAACACTTAGCTCGAATGCCAGTTGATCCTCACTCTGGGAAGATGATCCTGTTGGGTGCCATGTTCTCATGCCTTGATCCAATCCTCACTGTAGCGGCAAGTCTCAGTTTTAAGGATGCATTTGTTATACCATTGGTAAGTTCTCACTGAATTTTTAAAAATATATTCTTACTGTATTCATCCACTTCTACAAGAACAGATGCATCATGTCATTTTATTTTTTTATTTTTATGTCGCTGTAAAAGTAAAAATTACACATTGTAGCAGGACTGCTGTTAGAGCAGTAATATTAAAATACTCTTCGAGAATAGAGCTATTTCCAATCCAATAATAATACTGCAGTAATTGAGTTTGCGATGATTCAGATTATGATTTTTCAAAGGGGATAACTATTGAACCTTTCATTATCAAGTTTTTATTTTAATATGCAAAATTATGCTTTGCGTATTTTGATTTTAATCCTTAAAACTTCATAATAAAATTCAAGTAAGGCAGAAGTGTCTTTGTGGGAGGGAAAGGGTTAAATGTTAATTATAGATTAATTCACTTATATATTAGATTTACTTATTTGCTATTATATATATATATAGATAGGCAGCATTTTCTCTTTTAAAATGCTGCCTATCCATCTATCTATCTCATATAAAAGAACTTTTAAAAATTACTCATATTTTTTGTAATAATATTTATTTCAGCAGACCTTATATTTTTAAAATGTTAGATCTGCATCTTCAGACAAAGAATAATGAGAAATTTCTAATGAAGATTTAGAAAAACCCACCTATGCTTCCTATCTATCTATCTATATATATATATATATATATATTGGTGGCATTTTCTCTTTTAAACATGTCTGATTGAAAAAGACAGATGCTTTGTTTCTGCTTATTCTATTAGTGATCCATTTAAGTCTTCGTATGAGTCGCTTGACATCTGGATGGAATGGTCATGGCACCTTTTTGAATTCATTCCATCAAGATGTCAGGCAACTCATACAAGTCTGTATGAATTGCTTGGCATTTTGATGGAATTCAAAATTTGAGTGGATCAATCATAGAATAAGGAGAAGTGACATCTGACATGTGTATATATATATCTATATTAAGTAAGTTGGCTGACCATTGTCAAGGGCAACACAAAGGCTTCTTTTTCAATAGTTATGAGACTGAGGTGTAGAGGAGGGCATTACTCATTTCTCTGGATTGCTCCACCTCAGTCTCATAACTATTGTTGTTGAATTCTGTTTGCATTTCACATAGCGCTAATGCCCTTGGCAAAGGTATGCATCCAACTATTTTTCCTCCCAGCTATGGGTAAATAGTTGGGCAGACTTAGCTCTTTAACCTTGCTATGGCAGCCAGTCTAGGAGAATAAAAACCCTGAATTCAAACCTATTAAGCTCCACTTAAAATTGACCTTGTGTCACATCCTGCTCATAGTTGTTAAATACATGTAAACTTTCATTTACATATCTATGTAAACTAAAGTTCATGAAGATGTTCTTTGGTTGGTACAAGTATATTGAGGATTAATAAGGCCTATGCACAATAGACAGGGAAAGGTCTAAGAAGTTGTTGGTTCCATTTTGATATATTTCTTTAAAGGGTTTTTTTTAAATTTACCTTTGCTACTGATTATAACACATTTAACAAAACCAAATTTTTGACTTTGTTCAATTCTGCTGACTTTTTAACGAAATATTATTTGATTTCATATTTTTTTCAGGGAAAAGAAAAAGAAGCAGATTGTCAAAGGAAACTTTTGGCCCAAGGCAGCAAAAGTGACCATATTATGTTGATTAATGCCTTTAAGGTATTCTTTGATTTTTCTATTAAAACAAGACATTTACCCTTCATTTGAAATTATTTTAGAGATTTATTTAGACTAATGTCGTCATCTTGATTGTTATAGTCAAATTTTCACTGCAATACCCTCTATCATTTTTCAGGTGACTATTGTAATTAGTAACTTTTAGGGGAATTCCAAATTGAACCCTTTATTCAATTGTGAGGAGTTGACTGTGTTATATAATTATGGAATGATTTTTTAATATTAATCATTTTTCATTAATTATATTTTATTATTCGGTTTGGTTGGGTTTTGAACTATTCGACTCTTAGTGCAGGGGAACACACATTGAGTACAGTTCACGCTTGTGCGCAGAGGATATGACAATCACAAATGTTATGATAAAAACCCCAGATAGAAAATGAGACTGGGGTGTGAATGACGTCATGCCCGGAAGCAATGGGCTGAGAATTTGGTGATTTTGAAAAAGAGTTAGTTGAGTTCCGACTCTGGGCCGGGCCCATCCAGCTGCAGGCTACGGGATGCGCAGCACGTTTGTTGGGTCAGATAGTACAGTCAGCATAGTAAAAATTGTGTGTCTCTCTCTCCTTGTGTCGAAAAACTAAAGTCAAGAAGTTGTTAAACGTTTTGTACCTGAACAACAGAGAGTCGTCAGTGTTTCGTATTTCCCTGCACCAGTATATACTACAACTGTTCTCTAATCTACTGCTTATACTTAGAGGATAATTTCCTTTTTAACCAAAAGATACCAAGATTATTTCTAATGCAACATTGTATTAGGGGTTTAGAAAATAATTATGTTTTAGCAGAAAGAGTATAAAAACAAGTGTAAGATATATTTAAATATTTTCATAAAAACATAATCACCTTCATTTTCGGCAAACCCAAGAAAAGAATATCATTAAGATAAGAAGTTCTTCCACATCCTCTATACTCAAGCCCAGTCAGCTGGGGCTATAGAATACACAGACTGCATCTCTGCAGAGGGGACACATCCTCTCAACATGTGTCCTAGATATGACACTAAGTAATCTGATGGTGAGGCTCCAGTAATATTGGAGCTTTGGGGAACACTGAGTACCCCTTCATTGCCATCACTCCCAGCTCCACTCTGACTCAGGGTGGTAACACCTAATAGGGTTCTATCTATGGCTCAAATAGAACTGTTTCACATTTAAATTGTGTGCAAACAAATGACGTGTTAAATTGAATTGTTAGAAATAGAACTGTTTGATCATTTAACTGTGTGTAAACAAACGACTGATGATTAATTGAATTGTTAGTGATGTAGAGGCAGAACAGAGTGACTTGCCCCTGGATAGAGCTATATGTAAAGAATGGAAGGAGGCAGCCATTTGCATTCTATTCCAGACGTTTATACAAGTCAGTCGTCACATCTCTCTTTTTCTACATCGCGCTGTAGGCAGGATTTTAAAATTAGAACCATAAAAATTACCAGCATCCCATCGGATTATTTTATGAAAAAGACATGGCTACGCCATCAGTCACCATGGATCAACAATATTTGGAACTGATGAAGCAGCTTGTTGAGTTGCAACAAGAAAATATCACCCTTGGGAAGCAAGGACTAAGTGGTCAGTCGAACATGTCTTAGGTTGGTAGACCGGAGTGACCTTCGATAGGACTGGACGCAACAGATGGGAACTGAGAGTTGTTCATCGATACATTGACCCAGTATAAGGACATGTGCAGGCTTAGAGACCTGGTAGTTATTCGAAATGTGCTGAGGACAGCATGTAACTCCAACATGAACAGGCTGTTGTTTGATCTGATAGGACCTGAGACACTCAACTCTGCCACAGAGGAATACCTATTACACCAGATACAACTCATTGCAGTTCAGGGTTTACATAAAGAAGTGCACAGACAAAAATTTCCACTCGATAAGGCAGAAAGAGGATGAGTCAGTGACACATTTTCTAGCTTGATTGTATGCTCTGGCCCAAATTTTGTGAGTTCAGAGTTGCTTGCCCAAATGAAATGAATTGTGGTTGGCAAGTAGACTATTCCAATGACATGGTGGCCATGCAAATGATAGCAGGACTTGCTAACATGGAGCATCAGAGTAGAATATTGGTGGAGGCCATCAGCCTCACCACTCTAGAGCAGAAGTTCAACAGGTTAGTCAGCTTGGAGACAACAGACAAGTCGACCCCTCATCTCCACAATATTATGCACCCCCTTGCATTGTCCAGTGTGCAAAGGTCAGACCACAAACGATGGTTCCAGGAAACCAAGACCTTTTCATCTTTACAATATGCCAAGCCTTGCAGAGAATGTGGAAGGAATTTGCATCCCAGTGGATCAATGAGTCAAAAAGACTGCCCGGTGGTTAGGTTGGTATGCCATAATTGTGGATTGACAGTGCACTTAAAGAAGGTATGTTGGAAGCTCATGACATCCAGAGAGGAAGCTACAAACTGAGCATCAAGGAGTGAGGAGTCAGTTATGTTTGCTAACAAAATTCCAGATAGTCACCCCACTTACACAGACCGCAAACGTGACTTGATGCAGTTGATTGCTGTACCTCACCTCATATGGAATGGGAAACAATTTCAGAGAAGGTCCCCGGAACCACCCCCATCAGTGACAATGGAAATAACTATGATGCCCAGAACCCACGCCACATTTAACTGTATGCCGACAAATACAGTAAGCTATATCCTCACCTTCGTGGACACGCGAGCTCAGATTTGCTTGAATAGACCTGAGATCCAAAGAGTACTTGGATATCCTGATGGGTACCTCATGCAAACTACTCATCAGATACATGGCATAATAATCAGCTACTCATAAAGGGTGTTTTATTCCTGAGTGTGAGAATCGGTTCAAGGGAGACACGACAAGCTGTGTATGTAGCAGACAACACATCTGGCTTATATCTGTTGCAAACCTCTTTGAAATATCTATATATGTTACCCCTTGATTTTCCAATCCCCGGCATCATATAAAAACTCGTCAATAGACACAAATAGAATGGCCCCATTTGGATCTCTGCATAGAACGTCATTTCCCTCTGGATCCCATCCCATTTTCACCAACGGAAACCAACTGGTACAATGGATAAAGGAACATTTCAAATCAAGTGCATTTAATATATGCCCACACCAACCATTACAAGCAATGGCTGGTAAACCATTAGACACAACCTTTGTCTCTAGTGCAACACTAACAACAGTCCACACACCATATGAGGTGAGGCACAGCAATCGATTGCATCAAGTCTCGTTTGCGGTCTGTGTAAGTGGGGTGACTATCTGGAGTTTTGTTAGCAAACATAAGAAGAGGGTGAAACAAGACATAGACAAAGATGTTGCACTAGGCATAATAGAAGCAGTACCTGTTGGGACCCCAACTACCTGGTACTCAAGGATGGTTGTCGGACCAAAAAAGGACGGCTCTCTCAGACAGTACAGTGAACCTGCAAAAATGGAATGCCACCACCATGAGGGAAATCTGTCACACTCCATCTCCATTTAATCAGGTCTCTATTGTACCTGCTCACACTGTGAAAACAGTTCTGGATGCGGGAAATGGATATCATGGCCTACACGGGACACTACCACATTTATCACTGAGTGGAGCTGATATAGATATCATTGGGCCCCTCAAGTATTCCACACATCGGGGGATGGGTATACCTGTCAGTTTGACAATGAATATGGCTTGGAAAACCAGGTGCATAGATGATAGCCTACTATGGGACAATTCAATAGAGTCCTCATTCTGGTACACAGTTAACTACATCAGCCACTGCTAATAAGAGTCTTGTGTTTAACCTGGATGTTCCATTTCGCTGAAATGAAGGTAGAAGTTCCTTGGTTTCTTATCACCACCAACAGTGTTAAGTCTACAGAAAAGATGATGGAAGCTGTCTTTCACTTCCCTACACCCACAAGTATCACAGGCGTCAGGTCCTAGTTTGGACTCATGAATCAGGTATCATATGCTTTTTCACTAGCTGAAGTGATGGCTCTGTTCCGGGAGCTACTACATACAAAGAACTGAAAGATCTATCGGGTTAAGATGCTGGAATTTCTGTTTAGAAAGTAAAAATGAGTCCTAGTGCAGAGGATTGAGAAAGGTGGCAAGACGTTCAAAATCAATGGAACAACATGCCTGGCAACAAACTACAGCAAGACAGGAATCAGCTATTTTTTATTCCAGAAGCATTGCAATTGCCCTGGTGAAGCAAGACCGAATTGCAGGGATGACCACTGGAAGCCCGTGGTGTAATGGTTATCGTCATAGGAAATGGACACGGTGACACAAGTTCAAATCCTGGACGAGACTGATTGCATTTCACATAGCACTAATACCCTTGGGAAAGGTATGAATCCAATTATTCTCCCTCCAGCTATGGGTAAAATAGTAGGGCAGACTAGGTTCTTTAGCCTTGATGAGGCAACTAGTCTAGGAGAAGGAAAACTCTGAATTCAAACCTGTTAAACTCTGCTTAAAAATTGACCTTGTGTCATATCCTGCCCAAGCGGAGGGGTTGGGTAAATAGGATGACCACTGGAAAGCTCATTCTGGCCAGATCCTGCTTTACCAATGATGCGGAATCACACTACACACACAGTTGAGGATGAAGCCTTAGCCTTCGTCTTTGGAGTGGAATCTTATCAAATGTTTGCTATAGGGTGCCCTGATTTGCTGGTGACAGTGGACCACCAACCTTGAACAAGAATATTCTCTGATCAGGCCCTAGAAAATATAAAGAACCCTCGTCTGTTTAATTTCAAAGAACATACACTAATGTACAAATTCCGGGTTAAATACCACTCCAGAAAACTCAATACGGCACCTGATTGCGCTTCCCGATACCCAGCAGGTACCCCATCTGAGAACATGAGGGAAGAAGATCACACGTCAGCAGTAAGGCTTCATACATGTCTCTTGAGACAGTTATGGTTTACCTAGCCCAAATGATCAACAGTGCTGTTAAAGAAGCCTTTACGTTGATGTATGATAAACAACCCCAGGTTGAAGGCTATAATATGAGAAAGGATCATCGCCGCAGCGACCACAGATGAAGAATGCCAGACCTTAGAGAAGCCATTTTGTACAAAATCTGCTAAGTCACATATTGACCTCTCACCCATAGCTTGTGTTTTCTGGCCCATGCGCAAGGAAATATACTGCCTTGAAGGAGCAGCAATCAAAGGCAACAAAATTCTCATACTCCAACAACTTTGTGCAGAGGTACTAGTCATTCCATTCTGTACATCAAGATGTAAATGGCATGCAAGAAAATGCAAGACAATGATTATTTCGGCCCGGGTTGGATGCTGGCATCAAGCAGACCAGAGCCCAGTGCTGTATTTGCAATACGATTGCACCATCTCAGCCGAGGGAGCATTTGATGTCACCTTCAGACCCTGAATTTCCATTCCAACTACCTGTAGTGGACTTTATCAACATACATGGCAGAAATTATATCATACACACAGATCAGTATACTGACTAGGTGGAGGTAGCCCTAATGCCATCAGCAAAGACCAAGACTGTATGTGACACCATGAGAATTTGGTTTTGCACATAGGGTGCATATGAAGAACTCTCATCAGACAGAGAACCACCATTTGAATCCCAGTAATAAAACTCGTTCCTCAAGAACTGGGGTATATGTAAGCATATGTTATCAACCTACTACTCCCAAAGCAATGGTCAAGCAAAATTAACTGTTAAAACAGCTCCCCCGACAATACGGACAACTGTGATTGTCTATGCCATGATCATGCCGCTGAGGCATTGCTGACCCATCGCAACATTCCTGTTCAGGACCTCCATATGTCCCCAGCTATAATGCTGTATGGTCGGATTATCAAGGACCATCTCTCAGTCCTATGGAACAAGTACTAAACACGGAAACATTGGAAGAAAATAAGGGAACTAAAGGAGGTTGCAATGACTAAGAGGCATATGTGGAACAAACAGTTCTACAACAAGCACTTCCATCCACTTCAGGAGTTACAAATCAGAGACTTCATCCAGATCCAGAACCGGGATGGTCACTACCATCGTCGATGAACAAAAATGGGGAGGGTCGTGGAGGTGTGTGCTAACCGACAATACTAGGTGCAGGTGGATGGGAGCAATTAGATAACGCTATGCAAGTCACTTCTGCCATAAAATATACTCAGTTGTTGATGGCCCAGTGTTATACACTGAAAACTTCGAACCCTCTCCCAAATTCCGAGTCCCTCCTGCAACAAACTCCTGAGGAGGCAATGGATACCAAAAGGGACGTCAATGTTGCGTCGCTCTGCGTACAACGTAAACCTGAGGTAGAAAAAAATGGAGGCTGACGATGCTTCATGTACGATGGAAGGCAGCATAACATACCTACACCCCTACCGTCAAGACAAACCTCGCGTCACAGTGTATGAGTGCCAGGAACTTTGCCCCCACAAATGCGAGGACAATCGCATGAGTACTCAGGCTCATATGGACAAAGATGACCACTTCAATTCATCCCATGGTCACAGCTAGGAGGGGCATGTAGAGGCAGAACAGAGTGCTCTGCCCCTGGACAGATCTATATATAAAGAATAGAAGGAGGCAGCCATTTGCATTCTATTTCAGACATTTATATGAGACTGTTGTCATGTCTCTCTTATTCTACAAGTAATATATAGCAAGACTTGGAACCATTTAACTGTGTGCAAACAAATGTGTAATGTTGAATTATTAGTGTTAAATAGCAATACTTGAAACTCTTTAACTGTGGGCCCAAATCGAAATATTAGTATTGCATAGTAATACTTGGAAACAATTGACTGTGCAAATGAATGAATAGTGTTGAATTGAAATATTAGTGTTAAATGGCAATACTTGTAACCAGTTCACTGTGTGCAAACAAATGATTAATATTGAATTGAATTTTAAGTGTTAAATAGCAATAATTGAAACCATTTCACTGTGTAGAAATAATAGCAATACTCATGTGTAAACAAATTAGTTCTAGCTCATTTAAAATTGAAATTACCAACACACTATGTGTGCAAACAAATGACTGATGTTAAATTATGATTTATATAACAATATTTGAAATCATTTAACTGTGCCAAAACAAATGAGCTCAGATTTGTTTAAAAATGTTATCAACAAGATGTGTTTATGAATCATATATATTTAATGTATATGTATAAAGAGGATTTGCCATTAAATAACCTAGAATGGCTGATATGCCATAAAACCCAACCAAACCAAATCTTATATATTTAATGTATATGTATAAAGAAGATTTGCCATTAAATAACCTCCAATGTTTGATATGCCATCAAACCCAACCAAACAAAACCGAATCTCTGTATTCACCAAATTTAGCACATACAGATTTTCTTCTGTTTGAATTGGGGGGTGTCCTCGTGATGTAATGGTTAAAGCGATGGACTGTGGAATCGTAGTACGCGAGTTCGTACTCCAGTCGCGCTATTATGTTCACTTTTGGGCAAATACCCTTGGGAAAGGTATGAACCCCCCTTATCATCCCAGCTATGGGTTGAATAGTACCACTACTGTTCTTCTAGGAGAATAGCATTGGCATTAAATAACCTACAAAGGTTGATATGCCATTAAACAAAAAAACCAAACCAATCTGTTTGAATTATTAGAACATTTCATAAGTGGTCAATCATTCAGAAACAAAGGATTTGAAAATAGTCCTTCAAATTTTGGAGGAAATAAAAACAAATTTTCTTTAAACATAGAATCAAAAATTTGCCTTCCATTGAACAATTTGTTTATTGTTTTTTGTAAAATGCAGAAACTGTTCACAAACCTTAATATTTTAATTGCCTTTTAATAGATACTTTTTTTAACTGAGCTGTAATCTGTAATAAATCTTTACTTTGTATTAAGTTTTAATTCCTTAAATAAATTTTGAAAAATACTGCAATAGAAACTATGTGGTTGACCTCATAATACAATTGAATAGCACTCATTATTGCTGGGTAAAGTCCTTGTGGCTGGACTTCAGCCTTGAGTTCACTTTCAGAAAATGCCCTTGGGAAAAGTATCAATCCCCTTATGCCTCATCAATGGGTTAAACACTATACTGTTTTTCTACAAGAATGAATTTGGCATTAAATAATCCACAAAGGTTGATATGGCATTAAACAAAGATACCAAACCAAACCATTTTTGCATTGTATATAATTGGAGACAATAATTGTTAAATTAATTTTAATATAACCCAAGGAAATGTTTACATGCTGTAAAACCAATCAAAAATTTCATGTGACAGGATGTATTAATTTTATAATGAAAATTAATATTTTCCTTTCTCTGTGTGTGTGTGTGTGTGTGTATATATATATATATATATATATATATATATACTTACCAACCCCTCCACTCGGGTAGGATATGACTCGAGGTCAATTTTTAAGCGGAGTTTAACAGGTTTGAATTCAGAGTTTTCCTTCTCCTAGACTAGTTGCCTCACCAAGGCTGAAAAATCTAGTTTGTCCAACTATTTACCCATAGCTGGAGGGAGAATAATTGGATTCATACCTTTTCCCGAGGGTATTAGTGCTATGTAAAATGCAATCAGTCACATCCACATATATATATATAAATATATATATGATAAAAGAAATAGGAATATTTCTTTGTAGTTCTTTATTTTTCAATTGTTCTCAACTAGTTTCAACTTTAGGTCCTCATCATCATGCTTGATTACAGTTATATATATATATATATATGTATGTATGTGTGGTTGGTTGTGTTTTATGGCATATCAACCTCTTATGGGTTATTTCATGCCAAATCCTGTTTATGTATATATATCAAATATATATAAATTGTAAGCACATATTTTGTAGTTTAACATTTTTAGACAAACCAAAGCTCACTCATTTGGATACAGTAATACTTGGAGCTATTTTAGCTAACACCAGTACTCCTATCAAATGTTAGTAATTTGTTTTCTCACAGTTAAGTGATTGCGAGTATGGAAAATACATCAGTCTACATTTTCATTGGAGGACGATTCTTTTCAGAAATTTCAATGTCTACTTAGGCTCTATTTTTCTTAATTGTTCCTTCATGTTGTCAACATTATAAAACCTTTGTCAAATGTGTGTGTGGTGTGAGAGAAAGGATAGATACGTGGATCATTAAATAAGTTTCCAGACTTTTTTCGTATGGGCACTTTTATTGATAGTAAACACCTGAAACTCTACTCCCCTTTGAAGTAATCTCCTCCAGCTGCAATGCACTTGTATCGTTCCAACAACTTCTTGAAGGCCCCATGGAAGTCCTCTTGTGTGAGCGTGTCAATGACTTTCATCACAGCCTCTTTCATCTCCTCATTTGTCTCATAACAATAGCTTCTGAGCTTAGGGAATAACCAAAAGTCACAGGGAGCAAGGTCTGGACTATAGGAAGGCTGAGCAACTGTCTTGATGCCCATCTTGGTCAAATAGTCTGTGACAAGGATGGGGTTGAGGACTGGTGCATTGTCCTGGTGGAAATGCCACTGACCCGATTTGAAGAGTGCTGGCCTCTTCCGACGGAATCTCTTCCGGAACTCCCTTAAATCCTCAGCATAGTAGCCCTGACCCTAATCCTTTGGCCAATCAACTGTGGTGTATTGACTTCCTTACTCCTCCCACACCTCTCATCATCCCTCACAGACTCCCTGCCTTCATTGAATCTCTTATGTCTCTCAAAAACTGTTGCCCGATTCATGCAAGATGGTCCAAAGGCAGTCTGAAGCATTCCATACGTTTCTGTGGCATTTTTTCCAAGTTTAGAAGAACGATATGCAATAAAATTCTGTTTTAAAGTGTCCTCACGTCCAGATTACATTTTTGAAATTCACCAGCTGTGACAATCAGGCTTTAGTAGGTTGTATTCCAATTCCTGCTGTATCTGTTCATTTGAAGCTGAAATCATAAAAATTGGTCAGTCATCTCATAAGATGTATAGCAATAACATACTGAAGTTTCAAGAGTCTACGACAATTTTAAATGCCTGTACAAAAACAGTCTAGAAACTTATTGAAGGCACCACATATGTGAATAGACTAAGATAGATAGGTATGAAGTGCTAAGTCAAATAGGAATATATATCTTTGGAATTCTTTATTTTTTAATTGTTCTCAACTAGTTTCAACCTTGGGACATATGTCAGGAGAAAATATTTTTTGAATAAAAGTTTTTTTTTAGAAACTTTTTGAAGTAATTGATATGTCACAAAAGAAGCAATGAAAAATGATTTTTTTATGGGGTCCAGTAAAAGGGAGGGGTTAATGTAAATTATCCCATAGTTATTTGCTGGTAGTCATTGGAGGAATCCTTTGTTCCCAATTTTTTTTTGGGTGGAAGAAAAGAACAAACAAACAAACACGAACTTGGGTCAGCCCCAAGTGCAAGAGGAGGGAGTTTGTGACACTTTTGTACAGCTCTCCATGCATTTGCAGGCTATCGTGGGCATGTATTAACGCAAAACTTCCACAAAGCCACTGGGAATGCTGACTCATCTATTGACTACCCTGTTCTGTCAACCAGTCTCTTCTGCCCCCTTCTAATGACTGTTCTCTTCAGCCCTCCTTTGTCAACTCACTCTCTCTGTCTTCTCTGGGACCTTCCTTCCCTCGTCCACTTCCGGTCTCGTGTGAGATCTCGTGCCCAAGCTCTTTGTGTGGGTCTCAAACCAAAACAGACAAAGGGATTCTCTGGCTGGTACTCACACACAGAGAAACAAATGCCACCCATAGTGTCACATCTGTCAGGAGGAAAGGGAATTTGTTCCCTACTGTTCTTGACTGATTTTTGGAATCAGCTGAAAAGCTATTTTAATATGATGAAATATTGTAATTTTTTTTAATCTCATGATTAAAAAAAATTACGATATTTCAAGTTATTGGTCATCTTTAGTGCTGTACTTTCACATATGCATTTCTAAAAGAACATTAATTTCTTTATCTAAGAAATGAAACTATACCATAAATGCCATTCTGTTATGAAAGAAAAAAGAAAGCATTCTCCAAAAGTCCAATTTCAAGCAGCTTTTAGGTACCCACTAAAAGGATGTCAAACCTTGACTATATTGGCTCAAAAATGCTAAAAAGATATTGAGGCTCACAAAAAGGATTTTGAATGTCTGCCTACATAAGTTTTTTTTTTGCTTTTTTTATGCAGGGCTGGGAAAAAGCCATGGCTTGTGGATATGATCGAGACTACTGTTGGGACAATTTCCTCTCACCAAACACATTAAAGGTACGTATTTTTTGTTTTCATTTTAAATGATCGTGTATTTGTTCTGACTATATAACTAGTGTTATTCTGTTGATTTTATGAGACTTAGTCCAGCAGATAACTAAAATAATCTTTAACTTGGTGGTACAAGCACCAAATTTGCTATATATGTGCTCCTGGATCTATTATTTCAGAAAAGTGCATTACCCACATTGAAAAACTAAATGGCCACCATTTGAAGTGAATCTGTGTTTGAGCCTCAGTTTTGATGGAATAATGCTATTTTAATGTTCTATGCATTGAAAAAAAATTTTTTTTAGTCAGAAAAATCCATTTCTGTACTTAAAAAATCATAATTATTGAAAACTAAGATGATGTTGCCAGAAATAAATGATGACAAGCTCTTTTAGCACTACATTTTGCAAAAAAAAAAGGAAGAATTATATTGCATATACAGCAGAAATTATAGCCAATTTTACAGCCAGGTGGAATCGCTAAAGGTTCTTTCTCACTAAATATACATATCAGAGATGATATGACTCTCAGAATATTGATATACTAAGTGCAAAAAAAAGAAGCCACTAAAAACACAAACCAAGAGATTTTGTTACATCTCAAGAAGGCTTGTTGGCACTTGGTCCCCATCAGGAGTCACAAGGAGTTTAGTCCTGTCAGCGGGACTTAGAATACACTGACTGTACCCACTGGTGAGAAGCCCACCACCACTATCATCAAGGGATGTTCAAGATATGATACCAAACTGCATCTGATAGTGAGGCTTCTGTTCTTGAGATCTAGGGAGTGCAGTGTACCTCTACTTTATTGCTATAATTCCTTGGTTCATTCTGACTCGGAGTAGTAATACCTGTTAGGGTCCCTTCTATGGGTAAAGAGATCTGTATAAAAATTATTTGTATTCAATGACACTGTGTGCAAAAAAAAACCCTCTTATAAATTACACAAAAAATGTAAATATGAATGTACAATGAATACAAATCCCCATATACAGGTTGACATGCCATAAAAGTCAACCAAGCAATCAATGAATGTTGATTGTGTTTATTAGAAAATATATAATTATCTGCCCTTGGTGGCAAAGGAACTAATTAGCACACTAGCGTGGATTGGGGCTCATTTTTGACTCCTTTTGATTTACATCACTTATAGTGCTGACAAGATGTTAATTCAGATCACTCCAGTTACAAGATGGACCCATAGCCATTAAATTTGCAAAATACGGTCTTTTTTGCTGGACCCCAAATATTTTCCCATGTTAACAGATAGGCTTTCAATTCAGATGAAGAACTCAATATAATTGCTCAAATGTATATTCAAAAAATACAAAGGGTGGGTTGCAATCTGGCTTTGTGGACAGACTTATAGTCCTGACAGCAAGACCATCATGACATTAATTCAAATCATTCCAGTTCCAAGATGGACCTCAGCAGAAAAGTCTGGCCACAAATCCATTAAGTTTACAACCCAGCCTTTGTATTTTTTAAATATACATTGATGTAATTATGTCAGTTCTTTGAGAGCATAAATCATAGCATTAACATTTGTGCTTACTTAACGTTTTATTGGCAGAAAAATTAATTTTATTTTAGGGGGTAATTAAACCAATAAAATTTTAAAATGAATCAATAAAATGACTGAATACCTTTGAGGATACTCTTAAAAATGGTTGAAAATTTGGTTGTAATCAGGCCAAAAATGGCAACACCTCAGTGCTACAAACTGATTGACTTTTTGTAAATTATAAAATGTTGTTCAGCTATGAATATTTGATTTTATTAAAGTGATAATTTCTTTTCTTAATAATTTTCTTCTTGTCTGAATTTATCTATGAAAACTGTTGCCTTTATCTTCTGCTTCTTTGATTTATACACTTATCAATCTGTAGATTTTTTTGATAGACAATCTTTTTTTGTGATAGTTTTTATGGGGAGAGACAATCTTTTCTTGTGATATTCTTTATGGGGAGAGACAACCTTTTCTTGTGATAGTTTTTATAGGGAGAGACAAACTTTTCTTGTGATAGTTTTTACGAGGGGAGACAATTTTTTCTTGTGATAGTTTTTACGAGGAGAGACAATGTTTTCTTGTGATCGTTTTTTATGGGGAGAGACAATGTTTTCTTGTGATATTTTTTATGGGGAGAGACAACCTTTTCTTGTGATAGTTTTTATGAGGAGAGACAATGTTTTCTTGTGATAGTTTTTACGAAGAGAGACAATGTTTTCTTGTGATATTTTTATGGGGAGAGACAACCTTTTCTTGTGATCGTTTTTATGGGGAGAGACAACCTTTTTTTGTGATAGTTTTTTTATGGGGAGAGACAATGTTTTCTTGTGATCGTTTTTTATGGGGAGAGACAATGTTTTCTTATGATATTTTTTATGGGGAGAGACAACCTTTTTTTGTGATAGTTTTTATGGGGAGAGAGATTATTTTCTTGTGATAGTTTTTATGGGGAGAGACAATGTTTTCTTGTGATAGTTTTATGGGGAGAGACAATCTTGTGATAGATTTTATTTACTTGTAGTTTTGACATCTTCATGTGGCAGGTTATCATTTGTATACTGACTTGATGTAAAGTTAAGACCTTTCTTTAGTATTTTGTTTTCAACCCAAGTACACTCTGGAAATGTTGGACAGTCTCTTTTTTTCTATACTCATGCCTAGTATATATTCTAGAGATTTTTAGAACTCCTCAATTTTAGGAAGGCTGAATGTGTGGTAGCTCATTGTTAGATAAGTCAAATTTTTTTTCCTGGGTATTTATGAGACAAGAAAAAGAATTTACTTTAAACAAGTATTACAAAAATCTTGCTATAAAAATTCATTGCAAATGATTTTACTATAAAAATGCATTAAATGATTTTACTATAAAAATGCATTACAAAGAATTTCACAATAAAGATACACTAGAAATGATGTTACTATGAAATTGCATTGGAAAGCTTTTACTATGAAAAAGCATTGCAAATGATTTTACTATGAAAATACATTGAATGATTTACTATAAAAATGCATTACAAAAGGCTATAGAATATACCAACTGCACATCTGCTGAAGAGTAAGACATTCCCAACCCTCTAATGAAGGTACCTGCTGGGTGGGGTTGTTGACCTATAATGCTTCAGGATGGGATTCTGATGGCTGAGCAGTTGGTGATCCGGCAACCAAAATGGTCACATAACCTGCAATATTTCATTTTGGCCTTTATTGGACAGGTAGTCAGGCTCAATCCAATCAGTTGGCTGATCATATCAAGCCCTTGCACCTATATGATTGTCCGAACCATATTCTTCAAATTGCTCTAATGGCAAACAAGTATCTTAAAGGTATCTTTGTCTTAAAGTTGCTAGAAGGTGGTGATGCCTGAGGGTTAATTGCACTTAGATAGCAATGCTTGAAACCATTTAACTGTGTGTAAACAAATGTATGATACCAATTTTTATTACGTAGCATAATTGGCCTTTTTTTTCATCTTCATTGTTATGTTCACAATACTTTAACTGATGCATCCTTCAGCCTTCTTCGGGTGTTTCATGTTAAACTTAGGAGCCCACATAGAACTCCAAACTGAATCCTTTATTTAATCCACAGGGATAGATAATGCTTATCCTGTTAACCCTGACTGGGTACAAGTGTTGAGCTATAGTAAGTACTCCTTGTTATTTAACTATAGTGGGGATTGAACCTGCTTCTAAGGGAAATTATCTGGAGGCTGCTCTCTAATTTGACCTGAAATACCTAAAGAAAGCTGAAGGATGCATTGGCCGAAACATTGGAATTATATCAATGAAATGAAGACAATAGTCCAATTGCTCTATGTGATAAAAATTATCAGGTTACATCTCAGAAATTTAGATAAAGAATAATTCTAAATAGAATTATTAGTGTTAGATAGCAATCCTTGAAACCATTTAATTGTGTGCAAACAAACAAGCTCTAACTTGTTTAAAAATAAAGTTACCTGCAAACTATTTGCATACAAATCATGTGTGTGTATATATATATATATATATATATATATATATATATATATATATGTAATATAATGGCCAAGGGATTTCGGTTCATGCCTTTGGGTTTAGTTAGGCTGAGACCCTTTCAGCTCAACACATGGGTTAGTTAGGTGCAACATTGATGCAGGTGTTAACACGGGCGCGCTGAGCAGACGTGACACTCAGGGATGTCACAATAGCCCGAGAAGAGAAATGGGTGACGGGGTGCGCATGACGTCACACACCGGAAGCGTGCGGAGGATTTTGGGAATTTGAAGAAAGTTAAGAGAGTTGAAACTAGACACTGGACAAAGACGGTCAACTTTTGGGCTCGCAGCGGCGAAACAAATTTGCGCGCCATGGGTGCTACATGAGATAGGGGCCAGATGATAAAGACAGAATAGTAAGATTGTGTCTCTCTCCTTATGTCGAAACCTTTAACTCAAAAGTAATAAAAAGGTTTCGTACCTGAACAAAGAAGTCGTTACGTGTTTTCGAATTTCAAGATTCCTATGTTCTCTATGTATATATGTTACCAACATTCGATGTTCATTTCGCACATGGTCGTATCTGGCTATGGTACATATATATATATATATATATATATAAACAGGATTTATATGCTATTAAACCAAATAACTTCTTATTTATCAATATAGATGTAACTTTTCTATACTCATTTGTTTCATTTGATCTATTTCTGGAAATGTATAAATATATACTGACTCATTAGCATAATGGTTAGAGTGTTGCCAATGGCCCAGAAGGCTGGGGTTCAATCCCAAAGAGTCAAAAAACAGTATTTGATGCATCCTTGCTTGGCACTCAGCATTCTAAGATATGTATCAAGGGTAAATGGAGCATCCAAGGAAAGGAGTAGTGCCCTCCCTTACACCTCGATGTAGTTGTGTTATATAATGACAGTTGACATAGATTTTGAGTTTGTTCCTGGTGACTCCATGTGCTTTGACAAGCTGTCACGTTGTGATTAGTAAACAGGGGGATGGCAGTGTTGTGGGGTAGGCCAGTCGAGCAGGTGTGTAACCAGAAGGAGACCACGTGATATGAGAACCACAGGGTCAGATTTAGACAGTCCAGTCAGAATCGAGAGTCATGCCAGGGATATGCAGCTGATCAGAGGCGCTAGTGTCATCTCTGACAATACAGTTCGCAAGGGGGTGCAAGTGTTGGCATCCCCTGGCTCCAGGAAGAAGATATGGGGCAAGAAGTCCCCTCTCTGAGTATATGTCTCTCCATCTGTCTCTCAAACTTACAACAAATTGTGTGCCCCTTTCAAGAATAAAATGAGAGGTATATTTTTATAAAGAAGTGTGTTTCATTTCGTTAATTGAATTTCGTAAATCATGTTTGATTATCTCGTTGATGAATCCATGAATTTCTATACAACAGTTGCTATTGAAAAGGGAGCCTTTGGGTCGCCTTCGACTACAGTCAGCCAACAACTTTCTTTTTATATATATATTGTTATTATTTTCTTATCTGTTTCAGTTGCTAAAAGACATGAAAAAACAGTTTGCCTCATTAATCTATGACCTCGGGTTTATCAAGGAAGCAAATCCTTTAAATCGAGAAGCAAACATAAACTCTGGTAGGTGTGTTTTTTATTTTTCCTTTCATGTATCCAATTGAAAAAAAGATAAATCAGAGTTTTCAACCACAAAATTAAAAATGTCATAAGTCAGTTCAAATACGTCTAACCCTTGATACGTACCTTATATTGCTGAGCGTTAAGCAAGGAGGTATCAAGTACCATTTTTAAAGTCTTTGGTATGACGTGACCTAGGATTGAACCCAGGTCTCCCAGATCATTGGCAAACACTCTACTCACAAGGCCAATGAGCCAGTTCTCAAACCATATATTTCTGTATAAATTATTAAATAGGAATACTGGAAACCATTTAACTATATGCAAACAGATAGTTATTATCATTATTAAATTGGAATAGTTACTTGAAATTGGTAGAGTCCCCATGGCAGTGCAGCTAATGTGCTGGACTGCAATATCATGTTAAGGTCAAACTCCAGTCACGTTATTATGTTCACTTTTGGACAAATATACTTAGTGTTGGATATTGACTTGAAGACCCCCGCCCTCTTTGACATGCCGCGTAAGTTGCATGTGTGACATTGTAGACACTAGGAACAAAAAAATTACAGGATATGCACCTGGTTCCTAAAATCAACAAGATGCAGAAATTTGGTTTGGTTTGGGTTTGTGGGGTTTAAAGGTTTTTAGCGTCGAGGTTACCAATGTGGGGTTTAAAATTTTTATGAAGGTCAGTGGCTAAGGGCAAGACTGTGTTGCCGTAAGATATCTGACTCCATATTTTGGTTATTTTGCTTTACCCCACGTTGACTTGGCCGGTGCAATGCCTTGCCCAAAGAAGGTCCATAAGAAATATAAAAAAAGAGAAGATAGGAACAGACAGGAGACGAAAAACTTTTCTTTCAGACTTTCCTTTATTTAACTGGTGAATGGACTAACCAACGCTACGTCTAAAGACATAGCGTGGTGCCCAAAACACCAGATAGTAAAAACGGTGTTGTCGGTTCGACGTCACTACCCGAAAAAAGGTCGGTTCACAGAAAACCTGAGTATTTATGTCTTTTCACCGGCTCCAAATTCGTTACTCGAAAATCCTTCTAATTTTGGCGCGACCGCTTCTCATTGGCTACTTTACATTTTATTATTTTTCTTTTTTCTGATTTTAACCGGATGGATGCGTGGAGCCTTATGCGTGGCGACGCATTTATACATTTTGTATCAGGCAGCCGACGAGTCAACATCCGGTTGGGAGTTCTTTGGTAATTCCTAAATCGCCACAGGTTTTATGCCATATTAACCATTGTTAATTTTTAATTAGAGGAAATGCTGCAGAAATTGCGTGGGTGGCATGCTAGAAGAAGACACGTCTTCGTGCAGTGTGTAAGCAGCAGGTTGGACAAGATGTGACCACAACCTGAAGAGTAGAAAGGCATAGAGGTTTCACAGAAGATCCGTACTGTCTGCCCGTGTGTGTGCATCTCGGCCGTCTCTGACTCTCTCTCACTCTTACCTGACCGTACATTTTGTGTAATAAAAGAAAAAGAAAAGATGCAGATTATATTTGTATACATCAGTGTTATTGTCTTTCTCTACTATACAACATTAGGAAAGGCATGACCCCCCCCCCATCCCTCCCAGCTATGTGTCACTACTAAGTATCACTACTGTCCTTCTACAAGGATGGCTTTAACATTGAATAACACACAAAGGTTGATATTCTATTAAACAAAGAAACCAAACCACTATTACTTGAGTCCTTATAATTGTGTATAAATTATTAGTATTGGATAAGAATACTTGAAACCAGATAACTGTGTAAATAGATTATCATGATTATTAAATAGCAACAGTTACTTGAAACCACATAAGGATGTATTAAAAATTGTTATAATTGTTTACAAGTAATTATTATCATTAGTAACTTGAAACTGTACATAGCCCAGTCAGCTGGGGCTGTAGAATACACCAACTGCATCTCTGCAGAGGGGTAAGACAAGCCCAATGAGTGTCCTGCATACAACACTAAAGAATTTGATGTTGAGGTTCCTGTAATGCTGGGATTTCGGGGATTGCAGAGTACCCCTTCATTGTAATTGCTCCCAGGTCCACTCAGGCCCAGTGTGGTAGCACCTGATAGAGTCTTATCTATGGTTCAAATAGAACTGTTTGACATTTAAACTGAGTGCAAACAAATGGCTTATGCTAAACTGAATTGTTAGAAATAGAACTGTTAGATCATTTAACTGTGTGTAAACAAATGACTGATTTTTAATTGAAATGTTAGTGATACATAACAATACTTAGAACCATTTAACTGTGTGCAAAGAAAAGAGTAATAAATCATTTATGTATATCCTTTTAAATGTGTGCAAACAAATGACCGATGTTACATTATTATAGTTGCATAACAATACTTGAAACCATTTAACTGTGTACAAAAGAATGAGCTTAGGCTCATTCAAAAATGTATCTCCAAAATGACTTTACAAATCATATATATTTGATATATATGTAAAGATAGGATTTGACATTGATTAACCTACAATAGTTGATATGCCATGAAACCCAAACCAAACCAAACTCTATATATTTAATATATATGTATAAAAAGAATTTGGCATTAAATAACCTACAATGCTTGATATGCCAGAAAACACAACCAAATCAAATCATATATATTTAATATATATATATATATATATATGAAGAGGATTTGGCATTAATTAACCTATAATGGTTAATATGATATAAAACCCAAACCAAACCAAATCAAACATATTTAATATATATATATAAAGACAGGATTTGGCATTAAATAACCTACAACGGTTGATATGCCATAAAACCCAACCAAACCCAAGAAACCCTATAATTGCTTAAAAGAAGACTAATTTTTGCATTAAATAACTCACTTAGGATTTCATGATATAAAACCAACCAACACCTTTTGTTTTTTTGTGTAATAAAAGTCAGTTTTGATTATTTTTTTTATTGACCTTTTAAAAGAAAAAAAAATTATTTTATGGCTTTTCAATAATTTTCTGGACTCAAGACCAAGCTCTCTTTATTTTGCTATTCCATTTATAGTCTTTTTCTTTTTTTACTTTTCTAAGAATAACAGTCTTTTGACATTTCTGTTTGATCAAAATATTCAATTATTGTTTCTATTTCTTTAAAAGAAACATACTTAGATTATAGATTACTTCATTTATTTATTTGTTTATTATATCTCCTTGGGCATCTCCCCTTTTTACTATCTTCTCACATCAACCTCCCAAAGAAATTATCATTTTTTAATTATACCTCCTTGGGCATCTCCCCTTTTTACTATCTTCTCACATCAACCTCTGAAAGAAATTATTATAATTTTTTTATTATACCTCCTTGGGCATCTCCCCTTTTTACTATCTTCCTACATCAACCTTTAGAGGTTGATGTCGGAAGAGAGTAAAAAGATTAATAAAGTTATTATTATTTGTTTTTTATGCTTCCTTGGGCATCTCCTCTTTTTACTGTCTTCCTATGTGAACCTCTAAAGGTTGATGTCGGAAGAGAGTAAAAAGATTAATAAAGTTATTATTTGTTTTTTTATGCTTCCTTGGGCATCTTCATTTTTTACTGTCTTCCTGTGTGAACCTCTAAAGGTTGATGTCGGAAGAGAGTAAAAAGATTAATAAAGTTATTATTATTTGTTTTTTATGCTTCCTTGGGCATCTTCATTTTTTACTGTCTTCTCACATCAACCTTTTAAAAAAATGAAATCTCTTTGTACAGTATATATACACTGTTAATCCAATATCTATATACAGATCAAATTCTGTTAAGTAATTCATCCAGTTATTCCCAAAAATGTCCTCTTAAAATATTTTTCTTACCATTTTTTTTAAAACCATCCAATTTAATCTTAAATTTCTTTATACTATTGCTGTTTTTCATTTGATTCAGCAATTTGTTTCAAAGTTTTATTACTTTATTAACAAAAAATTTAATTGGTTAATAGACTTAGTTTTTGAAATCTAACTGGACAGTAAATTTCCAGTTTGAGGAGAAATATTAAAAAACAATCTCTCCCATAATTAGAAATTCCATTAATTATTTTGAAGGTTTCAGTTAGATCACCTCTTATTCTTTTTTCTAGTAAAATTGTTAATTCTAATTTCTCTAATCTCTCCCTGTTATCTTTTTCTCTTTTTGTTATTTTTGTCACTCTTCTTTGTATGTTAATTGGTTCATCTTTGATTACACATACTAGGATCTTGAACATATCATCCATGATGTTTTCTGAGTTTATTTGGGACTAACCCAGTAGGGCTTGATCAAACCCTGACTTGTATCCAGATAACCCTATTCCTTTTATCGTTCTTCTGTCTTGATCAACAAAGCACTGAAACAAATTCAGCTCACTGGGTGGCCTACCAATTGAAAGGAAGATCAATGACAAGTATTGCACTAAACCTCCAAGTCCAGTTGAAGCTATGATCAACAAGGTCACTAGGCTTCATGTTGGGAGACTACCATAAACTCAAAATATGCCTAGTGAGTCTATGACCAGCAAGATCACCTAGCTTTGTACTTGGAAATTTAGCAAAGGCTAGCTCAATGGGTGGCCTACTGGTTGAAAGGAAGATCAATGACAAGTATTGCACTAAACATCCGGGTCTAGTTAAAGCTATGACCAGCAAGGTCACCAGGTTTTGTGTTGGGAGACTATCATAAAATCCCATTGCACCTAGTGAGTCTATGACCGCTGATCACCTAGCTTCGTGCCTGGAGACTTAGCAAAGACTAGTATCATTCACATTGCACCTAGTGAATCTATGACCAGTATAGTCCAGCAGGGCATGGGTTTTGGCTCATGCCCAATCTACCCTTTCCTAAATTCACTCATTAAAAAAGATCTTCTGTCAAATCCTGCCTGGTGGGAGTTAGGGATAAATATCCAGCTGCCTGGCATACTTGCTGGGGAGGCCAAACAATAACAAGCATAGATTCATATTTCACTAGACCTTCAGGTTTAGTCAATCTATGACTAGCAAAGTCAGCTGGCATATGAGCTGGAAGACTTAGCAAAGGCTAATATGGTTCATATTGCACCAAGTGATCCGATGACCAGCATCGTCCAGCAGGTCATGAGCCAAAACCTCCCCAGGGCGGGGGGGGGACCACTTTCCTGCTTGCTACCTCCTCTAGCTATGCTAGTGAATTTGTGCCTTTCTGATTGTTTTTGTTTGGTTATTTTTCTTTGGGTGGGGGGTTCCATCTTTTTTTTTCTTTTTTTTTTTTTCTTTTTTTTACCCTACCCTGTGGAAAATTTTTTTCTTTTTGTTGATGAACACAAGTTTCGAGTTATGTTCTAGATTTAATAGTGGATAGATTTTTGGCATCAGTGTTTCTTCTTGTTTTGTGTTGTTTTTTTCTTACTTCCACTTGTTTATCTTGACTTCCTTTTTTTGGTGGAAATGGTCTTACCCTTCTGCAGGGAATCAAGTTACTGAATTCTAAGGCCTTCTGACCAGGTGTGGAACTGAAGAGTTAAAAGATTTTTAAAAAAGTTCCCCTTTTGAAGTACTGGCTCAAGGGGAATCACCACTCCCCTGTCTGCAACCTCCTCGAGCTATACCACTGATTTGTACTTTTCAGATTATCTTTATTTTTTTTGTAGACCATAACTATTTCTTTTGTTCATAAACACTACTTCCAATGGTCAAGTTGGATGGGGCTGTAGAATATACTGACTGCATCTCTGCAGAGAGGTAAGACTTCCCCAACGAATGCCTTAAAAAATCTCATGATGAGGCTACATGAATGCTGTGTATGCCTTTATTGCCATTGCTCCCAGGTCCACTCTGGCTTGGAATGGTAGCATCTGATAGGGTCTTATATAACTAAATTGTATTCTTATGCTAAACTGAATTGTTTGAAATAGAACTATTTTTGTCATTTAAGCTTTTTACTTATGCTCAACTGAATTGTTTGAAATAGAACTGTTTATATGTATAAAAATGGATTTGGCATTAAATAACCTATAATGTTTGATATGCCATAAAACCAAACCAATTTTTCTAGACTAGTTGCCATACCAAGGTTAACCTACAATGGTTGATATGCCATTAAACTAAACCAAACTAGTTCCAAGTTTTAATCTTGGTTTAATAGTGAATGGATTTTTGTATTGTTATTATGCATCAATGTCTGGTGTTGTTTTTTGTTTTTTTTAAGTTGTTTTAGAGAATTTTTTTGTTATTTTTTTGTTTTTACTTTCACTTGTTTATCTTATATAATATTTGTATGCACTTCTTATTTACAAAAAAAGAACTCTTTTCTTCATTGTAGGAAGTGTTTCTAATAATAAGTAAAAACAATTTAGTATCCATGTACTTGAGTCATGAGGCAGTTTCTCTTTTCCCCTCTATCTCTCACTCACCTACACTCTCTCTCATTCTCTCCATATATATATATATATATATATATATACACACAAGTATTATTCAATAAATAAAGTGAATTTTGCCTAAGCAGTTGGCAATAAGAAGCACTGTTTGCAGTTGAACATTTTTCAAGGAAATCAATAGTGACTTTTTTCATGTCCCAGAACACTGTCAGCATGACCTTCTTTACTGACCACTGCACCCGTAATGTTTTATTTACTGGAGAGTTATTGTGTTTCCACTTCATGGACTCTCTTATCAATCTGGGTTTAGTTTCAAACTCATAATTAGCCCATTTGTAAAATTTTTTTTTTTTTTCTTTTACTAAAACATTTTTTTCCATACATATCACACATCTTTCTGTAAATTACACACAGTTTGCCACCACCAAATGTTTTATGACTGACCTCTGTTCAAGCATTCCGTTTGATTTGCTACCATTTTGATTAGCCTCAAAACAAATAGTTTTATAAGATTAAAATAATTTTTGCTGTAAACCAATTTCAAACAATACAGAATTTGCATTAATGGGGGGAAAAAATTCTAAAAAAAAATTCATTTTGCATTTTTTAAAACAAAATTCTGCTTATTTATTGAATGACCTTTGTATATATGATTCTAGATTTTCTTTAAAAAAAGCCTTGTTGCCTAACAGAGGCTAATAGATATTTATGAAATATAACAAGTCCTTTTATCATGATATATTGCTAATTTGTGAGTGTGTATAATTTCACTCATTATAATTCTATAGATATTCACTAACCTTCATTTGACTTTCTTTCTTTTTTTAGATCTGATACAGGATTTTTTTTTAGTAGCACTTTTTCTAGCATAATTAGTTGATTCATTTTATGACATATCAACCTTTGTCGCGTTATTTCATGCTCAAGGCTAATTAAAAATTATGATCTCAAATTATATACAAAAATCTATTTTCACAATGATTTTAAACAGGGAAACCCTACATACATAGTTATAATATCAGTATTTTAAGAGCCAATTGTTACATAGAATGTGTATTGCTAAGGGCAGTCTGGCACTTGACACTCCACAAAATAAATCCTGGTCAAGACTCCTATTTCGGGCATATGATAAATAGACAAATAGTGTGGAGGTTAATTTGGGGCTAAACTGACCTCAGACGTTGGTAAGGGGGTGCCAATTCACTTTCACATACACCACCAAGTCCTTTGTCTTCATACCCCCTTAGATCAAGGAAGAACAAACTTCAAGGTTAGATAATATTAACTGTAGACAGATTTCCAAAATTCTCTTCTAATGTTTTAAGGAGGCAATAAGACATTTAGCAAGAATTAATGAAAGCAGTACGAGGCTGTGACAGGATACATGCAAAAGAAGTCAAATCGACAGAGGAAATAATACAACCAAAAGGGTGCATTTAAAATATAACAAAATTGTTTTTATAGGTGAGTGACCTTCCCAGACCTAGTTGACCTCAGCGATCTACTTCTGACTTTATCCAAACTAAAATTCTTCTTCAAATTTCTCAAACTGTGATTGTCTTTTTGGCTTGAAGAGCTTGACCAATCACCCGACCTTTCCTCTTCCACTACCTCGTCAGGTCACACCACTTGATTGACCTAGACTACTTTCCTTCAACAGACTACAGGGCACAGAGTGCAGATAGCTTGACCTTTCTTTCTCCTTAATGCCTGTTGATTCAAATAAAGAAGGGTAAGGGAATTGACCTCCTCTTCCCTCTCTCTGTAGCATACCACATCAGACAATGTACTTCTAACTCTTTTTAAACATTATCTCACACAGTTTTATTAGACCCATAGATTGGACCCTAACAATTACGATCACTTCAGGTTAGAGTTGACCTGGGAGTAATGGCAATGAAGGGATGATTCTGCACTCTCCAGAGTTACATAACTTGAACCTCACCACTAAATTCACCTGATGTGGGTTAAGCGAGCTTTGCATATGTATTCATATATGAAATTTCTTGGTGATTGGTGTTCAAAGGTGGGCCCCATGTAAGAGAGTTTTCTTTCTCCTTCACAGTGGCCAAGTTGGCTGGGGCTGCAGAATATGCTAAGACCCCCGCTCCAAACAAGTATCCTGGATATAACACTAAACAATCTGATGGTCAAGCTCTACTAATGTTGGAACTTTGGGGATTGCGGAGTACCCCATCATTACCATCACTCCCAGTCTCACTCTCGTCCAGAGTGGTAGCACCTGATAGTGTTCTATCTATGGGTCAAATAGAAGTAAACTGCATATTTATGCTAAACTGAATTGTTTGAAATAGAACTGTTTTAACATCTAAACAGTATATTTATTATAAACTGAATCGTTTGAAATAGAACTGTTTTGACATTTAAACTGTGTACATATGTTAAACTGAATTGTTTGAAATAGAACTGTTTATATGTATAAAAATGGATTTGGCATTAAATAACCTACAACGGTTATATGCCATAAAACCAAACCAATTCTTCTAGACCAATTGCTATACCAAGGTTAAAGAGCTTAATCCGCCCTATTATTTACCCATCGCTGGAGGGAGAATAGTTGGATTCATGCCTTTCCCAAGGATATTAGTGCTATGTAAAAGGCAAACAACCTCGTCTAGGATTTGAACTCTGGTTGCCGATTCCATTTCCTACAACAATGAATATTTTGCTACGAGCTCCCCCTCCCCTACAGTTGAGAGTCATTCCTCTTTGAACACTTCTTTTTTTTTCTTTTTTTTTTTGTGCATACTTATTTTAAAAAAATTTAAAAATACCTTATTTGAATCTCAGGTGTAGACTTGATTTATTTCAACTTTATAACAAGTTACTTGAGAATACCTGTCAAACCTGTTTAGTGGAATTTCTACCACAAAAACAACAAACAAGTGTCCGGTCATTAGTTTTACTGAACTGAAACTTAGCATTTATTTCCTACCCAACAGATTGTTATGCTCTCATTGTCTCTCCACCCTGCCACTAAAAATAAAGAAAGAAAAAAATGTCTGAATCAGCAGGTTTTAAAAGTGCAACATTTAACGTTCCTATGATTGAGTTGGTTACATATCTAGCACTGATACTTGAGTTACTTAGGGGGTAATGTATACCAGCAAAGGAAATGGATACGGTGACCCAAGTTCAAACCCTGGATAAGGCTGTTTGCATTTCACATAACACTAACACCCTTGGGAAAGGCATGAATCCAATTATTCTCCTTCCAGCTATGATTAAATTGTTGGGTAGACTCAGCTCTTTATGTTACATGTTGACCTTTGACAGGACATGTTAGTTCATGGATTTCAAAACAGGATAGGCGTCTTATGGTAAACAAAAGATAGCAGAAATACCAAATGAATTTCGTGGGTTTGATGCTGGAAGGAAGAGTGTGTAAGCATCTGAAAAATATATAACAATAAAAGTTTTCAACCTCGAGCAGTAAGAGCAAAGAGCAGAGACACTAGATGTCATGTCATTTTAGGCGTTGGCCCAGATGGCCCCAGGTTGAGAAGTAGAGAAAAGTCTTTGATGTTCAAGACTTGCTAATGTCGAAAGGAAGTATGATCTTTGAATAAAGAAGAAACTAAGATGATTAAATGTTTTAAGTCAGTCTTGTGCCGGCCTCATGGAGGCAGAGCAAAGAGGTAAGGCTCTCTAAATATATCATATCGCAACCTGGTATAAATCTTAGCAGTTCCTGACTCTCTCTCTCGTCAGCCATTTCGACTATTTCGTAATAAACAAAAAACAATTTATATTTGTATATATGTGTTATTGTCTCTTTCTCTCAGTATACAACATTAACCTTGGTATGACAACTGGCCTAGGAGAAGGAAAACTAATTTCAAACTTCTTAAATTCCACTTTAAAATTGACCTTGTGTGGAGGGATCAGGTAAATACATAGCACAGATACTTGAAATCCAGACCAAAGCTAATTTTTTCTAAGTAGACAGGTGCTCATTACTTGGCATTATACAGAGGGACGAGTGCTTAACACCACAATTATCATCATCAAAAAAAGAATTGGTGACCCGAGTTCAAAATCTGGATATGGCTGTTTGCGCTTCACTTTGTGCTTGGGAAAAAGAATGAATCCTTTTCTTTTCCCGAGTTATGGGTTAATAGTAGGGCAGACTAGGCTCTTTATCCATTGGTCTTGAAGGAAATGATTTCAATCTTCACAGGTGACTCAATATTATGGCTTTGTACCAAACTAAACTAAAAGTATTCCTGTGATCAGTATGTGAAACCACTGTGTACAAATAAGGATTAATATTAAATAGAATTATTAGTGTTAGATAGCAATACATGAAACCAATTAACTGTGTGCAAACAAATGAGCTCTTGTTTGTTTAAAAATAAAGTTACCTACTAACTATTCACTTACAAATAACCTACAATGGTTGATATGCCATAAAACCCAACCAAACCAAATCATATATATTTAATGTGTATGTATAAAGAGGATTTGGCATCAAATAACTTACAAGAGTTGATATGCCATAAAACCTAACCCAACCAAAGATATCAAAAAAGATGGTGCTTAAAAGAACAAAGATAGCAGGGTTACACTTAGTGTCTATTTGTTTCATCTTTCCCAACCACAGACTGAATGAAGAAAGTATAAAGCAATTATGAGCATAACAGTACGAGTTGTATTTTTCTCTCCCCAGTTGACGAATAGCTATCACCAGTATAACAATTGCCAGTAACTATATTACAGTTTGTAACTGAATTATTGTGAAAAAAAGGGCATTTCGGCATAAACATTCCAATCATAAGATTAAAATTAGTTTCAGGCCAATTCAAACACAAGTAGATGATTGGTTTGGTTTGGTTATATAGCACATCAATCATTGCTGGTTATTTAATGCCAAATCTTGATTTTAAATATATATTAAATATAGGATTTGTAAACACATTTTATAGATACACTCAATTAAGTGATCAAACAGTTCTATTTCTAACAATTCAGTTTTGCTTAAGTCAACAAAGTTAAATGGTTCCAAGTATTGTAAGGTCTCATTAACAGTTCAATTAAACAGTCATTTGTTTACACACAGTTAAATGATCAAACAGTTCTATTTCAAATATTTCAATTTAGCATATGTCATTTGTTTGCACTCAGTTTAAATGTCAAACAGTTCTATTTGACCAATAGATAGGACCTTATCAGGTGCTACCACTCCAGGCCAGATTGGACCTGGGAGTGATGGTAATGAAGAGGTATTCCGCCTTCCCCAAAGTTCCAAGGCTGGAGCCTCACCATCTGATTATTTAATATCATATCCAGGACACTTGTTGGGCAGAGATGTAGTTGATGTAACAAGATGTGTAATGCATACTTTTTAGGTATCTCAACTTGAAAACGTTTCAAATCTTTCACCAACCATTACAATTATCTCTCTTGACTTTCACTATTTCAAAATCAAATTGTCAGAAAATACTTCTGCATGAAAATGTAATTATATTTCTTGGAAAAATAAATTCTTAGATAATTTAAATCATTAAAAGATATTTCAACTAAGTATAAAGTGTTTACCTATTTATAATGATTGTGAATTTTATTAATACTATGACTTTTAAAATATTGACATTGCAACTAAGTATGAAGTGTTTACCAGTTTAAAATGATTTCGAACTTTATTAATACATTGACTCTTAAAGAATTGATATTGCAACTAAGTATGAAGTGTTTACCAGTTTAAAATGATTTCGAACTTTATTAATACATTGACTCTTAAAGAATTGATATTGCAACTAAGTATGAAGTGTTTACCAGTTTAAAATGATTTCGAACTTTATTAATACATTGACTCTTAAAGAATTGATATTGCAACTAAGTATGAAGTGTTTACCAGTTTAAAATGATTTCAAACTTTATTAATACATTGACTCTTAAAGAATTGATATTGCAACTAAGTATGAAGTGTTTACTTGTTTGAAATGATTGTGAAGATATATTTCTGTACAATATTGTAGTAGTAATGCCACAAACAATCTTATTTCGAAGAAACAGAAGGTGTGCTCTCTCTGCTACCAACACACAGAAACTAGAAGAAAAGGACGCAAGAGGTGTTACTTGTTTTATGGAGGAGAACGTGATAAGCCCATGTGAAGTGGTGAGATTTAATGAGCTTATAAGAAACTAAGTTTGAGGTGGGGAAAAAAAGCAGTATTTTGCTTATGTCTGATTGATGAACATCCATCAGTTTATTTTGCATGTTAAATAATTTGACTACCCCAATAGGTTGATTCCACTTCAACTAGACTTCTAAAACCAAGAAGAAATATGTAATTGGGGACTTTAATTATGGAATTGACTTCAGTATTAAATAACCCTGCAAGGGTTGACATGCTATAAAACCAACCAACCAAACCAACCGATATGTCTCACCAAACCAGTCTGTCTAACATTGTGTACATATCACACCACACTCTTTAATTAAAAACACTTTCATTTCTGCTCACTGTTTATTTTACACAATGTTGCAACCAAAAAAAGGCAAGATGACATTAATTATTTGCTAACATCAAATATCAAACGTTTCTTGCCGTTTTTTTCTCAGAGGCACATCACTTCAAGGAAACTACCAGGCCTTTTCTAAAAATATAAACTTTATACCCTTTCCATAAAACGTCTGCTAATTAATTCTTTACATATATATATATATACACACACACACATGAGGGTCATTTAATAAGTGTAGTACTGTTTACAGTGGCAGCTTTTTGAGGAAATCAATAGTGATGGGTCCTTTCATGTTCCAGAAGACTGTGTCAACTTAACCTTCTTTACTGACCAACTATGCCCAGAACTTTTTCTTTACCAGAGAATCAGAATGTTTCTTCTCTATGGTCAGTTTTTTTCCACTTGGTCTTGTAAAGATAATTTTGACTAAAACATGCATCTCCATACACATCACAAATTCTTCTGTAAATTTTACATTGTTTGCATTTCTCAGCCACCAAAAATTTCATGAAAGACCTCTGTTCAAGTCTGCAACCTTGTTTGATTTGCCACCATTTTGAATAGTTTCAAAACAAATACTTATTTGAGATTCAAATAATTTTTGCTATAAACCAATTCCAAACAATGTAGAGTTAACATTTATGGGAAAAAAATTTCTGGAAATTCAATTTATTTTGCTTTTTAAAAAAATTCCCATTATTTATTGAATGATCTTATATATATATATATATATATATATAACAGAAGGCATTTGTGATGTAACGGATGCTATCATAGAAAATGGATACAGCAACGCACGTTCAAATCCTGATCTAGGCTGTTTGCATTTTACATAGCATTAATACCCTTGGGAAAGGCATGAATCCAATTATTCTCCCTCCAACTATGGGTAAATAGTGGAGCAGACTGTCAAATAGCTGTAAATTATTTATATCAAATAGTTACTTAAAGCTCTAATTGTTTATGAAGGATTATTTTTATTAGTTACTTGAAAGCATATAACTGTGTTCAAATTATTTGTATTAAGAATAGTTACTTGAAGCTATAATTGTTTACTAAGGATTATTATTATTAGTTACTTGAAAGCATATAACTGTGTGCCAATTATTTGTATTAAGAATAGTTGCTTGAAGCTCTAATAGTTTACTAAGGATTATTATTATTAGTTACTTGAAAGCATATAACTGTGTGCCAATTATTTGTATTAAGAATAGTTACTTGAAGCTATAATTGTTTACTAAGGATTATTATTATTAGTTACTTGAAAGCATATAACTGTGTACAAATTATTTGTATTAAGAATAGTTACTTGAAGCGAGAATTGTTTGCTAAGGATTATTATTTGTTACTTGAAATCATATAACAGTGTGCAAATAAATGACTATTATCAAGTAGAAATTATTTGAAACCATAGTATTAGATAGGAATACTTGAAACTATACAACTGTATGCATATTATTTGCATTAGATAGAAATACTTGGTATTGTATAACTGAGGGCAGTCTAAAGGAGTTACTACATGCAATATCAAATAGGGACAGATGCCAAGAGAGAGTCAAGGGAATCTATGCTACCAGCAGCATGATGATGATGATTACTTTTATCTCCTATTAAAAAATAATATAGTGTAATGTAAAAATGTGATAAGGAAGATTGTTCATGTATGACTAAATTGGAATGATATATACTTGTTGGCTTCTGTTATGGCCCTTGCCAAACTGACTCATAATGATGGAATGTGAGTTCAAGTCTTGATGGAAGCTATTTCTTTCTACTGTCTTAACAGTAGTAATCTAGCACACAAGGCTGTAGGTTGCTTATACTGCCTGCTGTTACTAAGTGGTTTCTCATTTAAGTTGTGATCATGGTCATCATTGCTTAACTTCATTACTTTTTCTTGTTATTTACTGAATCTTGTTGAGTCTGGTTCACAGGCATGTAGGTTACTTGCAGTTCCCGCTTTTACTCAATGGTTACCCATCTAAGTTATGATTAGGATCATCACTGCTTAACTTTCTATTATTTGTTGATCTTTACTTAGTCTGGCACAAAGGCCATAGGATGCTAACTGTACCTGCTTTTACTAAGTGGTCACCCATCTAAGTTATGATCAGGATTATCATTGCTTAACTTCCTTTTTACTTGCTTAGTCTGGCACAAAAAACATAGGTTAGTTACTGTACACTCATTTAAGTCATGAATACTGACCATTGCTGCTTAACTTTGGTGTCTGAACGTAACTCAATCTCCAACAATAGATTCTTCTTGGATTAAAAGCATGCAACTGTTATCTAAATTTCCAGTGGTTGAAAAATATTGATGACAGAATCCCAAGTTTGTCAACAGTTTAATCTGCTTTTATTTTTTTATAAAAGACTCTTTTTTTTTTTTGTTGTTCAGACTAAAAAAATTTTGTGTCTACTGCAACAATTCTTGTTGGTTAGAAAATGTAAATAACGTAAAGTCAGAGTTTAAACTTTTGAGAAAGGTCATTTAGCAATGAAAGAATGGTTCAAACAATTGAGATCCTTTTTTTTTTCTATTATTTACATACTGACCTTTACTTAGTCTTACATAAAGGCCATAGGTTTCTTACAATATCTGCTCTTACTAAGTGATCAAGTGGTCACCCATCTAAGTTATGATCAGGGTTATCACTGCTTAACTTTTTCTTTTGTTTTTTTTTTCTTTTCATTTTTTTTATTTACTAAGCATTGCTTACTCTGGCACACAGGCATGTCGGTTGCTTTCAGGACCTGATCTTACTAAGTGGTCACCCATCTATGTTAGGAACAGTATTATCACTGCTTAACTTTTTTTTAATTCACTAACCATTGCTTACTCTGGCTCACAAGCATGTAGCTTGCTTTTCATATCTGTGATTAATAAGTGGTCACCAATCTAAGTTAGGATCAGGGTTATCGCTGCTTAACTTCTTCCTTTTTTTTTTTTTTTGTTTTGTTTGTTATTTGGTCCTGCATTCTCAACTCTGAATTTGGTGTCTATCGTTTTAAGAAAGTTTATTAATGTTCATATAATCTTTCAGACAATTGAGAATCTCCTTGTTTGCCCAGTCGGCTGGGGCTGTAAAATACATTGACTGAATCTCTGCAGAGGAGTAAGACTCCCTTAATTAGTGTCCTAGATGACACTAAACAGTCTGATGGTGAGGCATCAATAATGCTAGAGCTTTGGAGAATGCAGGGTACCCCTTCATTGCCATCACTCCCATGTCCACTCTGGCCTAGAATGGTAGTACCAGATAGGGTCATATCTATGGGTCAAATTGAACTAAACAGTGTACTTATGCTAAACTGAATTGCTTGAAATAGAACTGTTTTTGATATTGAAACTGTGTACTTATGCTAAAATGAATTGTATGAAATAGACCTGTATATATGTATAAAATAAGATTTGGCATTAATCACCTATGATGGTTGATGTGTCATAAAACCCAACCAAATCATATATATTTGATATATATATGTATAAAGAGGATTTGACATTAAATAACTTACAATGGTTGATGTGCCATAAAACCAAACTAAACCAAATGATATATATTTGATATATGTATAAAGAGGATTTGCCATTAAATAACCTACAATGGTTGATGTACCATAAAACCTAATCAAACCAAATCATATATATTCAATATGTATGTATAAAGAGGATTTGGCATTAAATAACCTACAATGGTTGATATGCGATAAAACCCAACCAAATCATATATATTTAATATATATGTATAAAGAGGATTTGGCATTAAATAACCTACGGTGGTTGATGTGCCATAAAGCCTAACCAAACCAAACCTTGATTTTGATGTCTCTGTAAAGTTTCAACTGATATATTCTTTGATCTTCTTCAGTTATAACATGCACCTTTATAAGGAATGAAACTCTTTTTCAAGTCTTGGTCTTTGGTAGTACAAATCAGAAACAATATTTTTTTTTCCAATTTCATCTTTAAAGAAAAAGAAAGAAAAAAGAAAATAATAAGAGATGAATAATGCCGAAATCTCTAAACTACTTTTTGAGTTGATATTTCATTTAAGAAAGCACTTGAAATCATTCTGTCTGCTATATGACCTCCTTGTTAATGTTCAACCACTGGCTATATGCATAATGGCCAGCCATTTTACTGAGATAAATGTTGTGATAGAATGCTATAAGAGGTTTGATGTCTGAAAAACTGCCTCACAATAATTATGGTTCCATTGAAAATTATCGTTGTAGACAGTTTGGAGACAAATCCCAGATTGCTATGTGTGTGAGTGTACATATATATATATATATATATATATATATATATATATATATATTCAACGAAGTAGATGTCTACAGTGAAAAAAGTTAAAACCTGGATTTCAACTGTTTATTTTAGAATCTTCGTTACAAATTAAACCTTTATATCAATTGCCTAGTCGGTTGGAGCTGTTGAATATACCAGCTGCATCTCTGCAGAGGTGTAAGACCCCTTCCCTACAAGTATCCTGGAGCTCAGTTGACTGGGGCTGTAGAATATGCTATCTGCATCTCTGCATAAGGGTAAAACCCCGACTCCTGACAAGCGTCCTGGAGCCCAATTGACTGGGGCTGTAAAATATACTAGCTGCATCTTTGCATAAGAGTAAAACCCAGACTCCTGACAAGCGTCTTGGATCTTTGGAGAATGTGGACTTCTCTTTCATTGCCATTACTCTCAGGTTCACTCTGATCCAAAGTATTAGTAGCTGTTTACTAGGGATTATTATTATCACCTATTTGAAATTATACAGCTGTGTGCAAATTGTTTGTCTGACCTGTTAAACTCCACTTAAAAATTGACCTTGTGTCATATACAAAAAAAAAGGAAAAAGGAGGTGCCCATGGCGTAATGGTTATCGTCGTAGGAAATGGACACAAGTTCCAATCCTGGGTGAGACTGATTGCATTTCACATAGCACTAATACCCTTGGGAAAGGTATGAATCCAATTATTCTCCCTCCAGCTATGGGTAAATAGTAGGACAGACTAGGTTCTTCAGCCTTGGTGAGGCAACTAGTCTACGAGAAGGAAAACTCTAAATTCAAACCTGTTAAACTCCGCCTAAAAAATTGACCTTGTGTCATATCCTACCTGAGCGGAGGGGGTGGTAAATACGATAATATAGTAATACTTGATGAATAGAATTACTAATATTGAATATCGATACTTGAAAAACATTTAGACATGTGCAAACAAATGATTAATATTAAATTGAATTATTAGTGCTAAATAGTAATAATTGAAATGATTTAACTGTACGCAAACAAATGAGTTCTTGCTCATCTCAAAACAATGTTACCTACACTGTTTATTGACAAATCACATGAATAAACAATATTTGACATAAAATAATCCACAAATATTGATATGCTGTAGAACACAACCGAACCAATCACTTACTAAAAATAATAACTCCAACCTGAATATCTAATTGCATTTTCTTAATTAAAAGTTTAAATTATATTGTATGTTTGAATTCTGCAGATAATCAAAATTTAATACGCGCTATCGTCTGTGCTGGACTTTACCCAAATGTAGCGAAAATTTACAAGCCCCCCAAAGGAAATAGGTAAGTACAAGTCATTACTTTTCATGTTTGTAAAATTTACTAAGCTCGACTAATAGTCTACATCCAAGTCAGCTGGAGCAGTAGAATACACAGATTGCGTCTCTGCACAAGGGTAAGACCCCTCCTCCCAATAAGTGTCCAGAATATGACACTAAACAATCTAATGGTGAGGCGCCAATAATGCTAGAGATTTGGGGAATGCAAAATACTCCTTCATTGCCATCACTCCCAGGTCCACTCTGGCCCAGAGTAGTAGCACCTGATAAGGTCCTATCTATGGGTCAAATAGAACAAATGACTCATGCTAAATTGAATTGTTTGAAATAGAACTGTTTGATCATTTAACTGTGTGTAGACAAATGACAGATGTTTAATTGAATTGTTAGTGATACAGAGCAATATTTGGAACCATTAAACTTTGTTGACTCATGCTAAATTGTATTGTTAGAAATAGAACTGTTTGATCATTTAACTGTGTGTATCTACAAAATGTGTTTACAAATCATTTATTGATATATAGAAACAGGATTTGGCATTGAATAACCTACAATAGTTGATATACCATAAAACCAAACCAATTCATCTAATGTATATGTAAAACAGGATTTGGCATTAAATAACCCACAATAGTTGTTATGCCATAAAACTAATAACAAATCTTAAAACTTGCATCATCTGTTTATTTAAATAAGAAAAAAATATGTCCTGTTTGGTTTATATGAGGTGTCCCCAAAAAATATATACACATTTTGACCAGTGACTTAGTTTTCAAAAAAGAATTGTCCAATTACACCCAACACTGATAATCTACACTTCTCCAAAGACCCTATTAAGTTTACAAGGTGTTCAAATGTAACATGCGGGTTTTGAATTGCCCAGTAAATGCAATTGTGGCATTTAATTGAACCATTTGACTTTATAGCACAAAACCTGCAATAATCATTTAGAGCGGCAATTGAAACAGAATGCACCACTTCAAAAGTTTTCTCAAGTTGGCAATTTCATCTGTTAGCAATGCCTTCAACTGAATCATCATCAGTTTGTGAACACCTGCAATAACTCAGTGATGTTTGCAAATCTGTTTGTTCACATTATCGGCAGTGTCTGTACCAAAAGACCGTCATTTTGAACACCTGCAATATCTCAAAACAATCTGTACTTCTTTAATTTTGAATATATCTTAAAGATTGTATTTATAATGAATCAGTATATATTTTAGAGGAAACCCTGTACTAAGAAAAGATAAATTATTCTGGGAAAATACTGGCAAAAACAGAATTTTGTTGATTTTTTTTTTTAAATTAATTGAAGAACCTGTCTCTTTTCTGTAAGAAGATTTGGCTTGCCAACACAAGTATAAAAATCCATTCTACTTTTATTTTTCTAAACGATATCTTTTTTATTTTATCTATTACTTATAAAATCAATATTATATTATTTCTTTTTTATAAAATATATTTTAAATTATTTCTTCATTATTAAATCTACTTTACATTATTTCTTAATTATGAGATCTATTTTATATTATTTCTTTATCATAAAATGTAATTTTCATTATTTCTTAATTATAAAATCTATTTTGCATTATTTCTTTATTATAAAATCAATATTATATTATTTCTTTATTATAAAATCTATTTTATATCATTTCTTAATTATAAAATCTATTTTACATTATTTCTTTATTATAAAATCAATATTATATCATTTCTTAATTATAAAATCTATTTTACATTATTTCTTTATTATAAAATCAATATTATATCATTTCTTTATTATAAAATCTATTTTATATCATTTCTTAATTATAAAATCAATTCAGAGAGAATTATTTAAATGGAAAGAGAAATTGGAAAAGAAAGAAAGAAAACAAAGTGATACAGAGAAGAAAGAAAACTGATGGATAGAAAGTTAATAGAAAGAGTTGAAATAAGAAGAAAAGTTGAAGACTGAGAGATTGAATAGTGTAGTTTACTTATCAACCAAGTTATTATCCCTCACCCCACAAAAAATGGATATATCTAAATTTCTAAAATGCCACAAATAACAACTTAACCATTTGAATTTCACATAGCACTAATGTCCTGGGAAAGGTATGACTCCAGCTATTCTCCTTTCAGGTAGGGGTAAATAGTAGAGCTAACTGGGTTCTTTAACTTTCGTTTAGCAACTAATCTAAGTAAAGTTGGCAACGTAATCGAGGATGACCCGAAGGCTTCCTTTTTAATAGCCACTATACCAAGGTGTAGTTGAGGGTGCTACTCCTTTCCCTGGATTGCTCCACTTTACCCTTGATCCATACCTTATAAGGCTGACTGTTAAGCAAGGAAGTATCAAGTACCATTTTTTGAGTCTTTGGTATGACTCAACCTAGAACTGAACCCTGGTCTTCCAGGCCATTGGCAAACCCTCTTCCCATTTGGCTAATGTCCTACCTATCTAGGAGAAGGAAAATCTCTAAATTTAAACCAGTTGTGCTCCGCTTAAAAATTAACCTTTGGCACACCCTGCTTGAATGGAGGGCTTGGTAAATATACACAAATAACAGCTGAACTTCTCATTATTCTGAAATGAGATCAGGTTCTGTGAATATTTTATATACAGAGTCCAGCAAAAATGATCTTGAGGGTTTCAAGCATTAATAAAAAAAAAACAGTCAGTATAGATCCTTTTCAAAATTTAATTCTATCTCAAGAAAGAACAATGTTTGTCATTTAGTTTTGTCATTGTCATCACTCTGTTTTAAAGGTTATATCATTGATATGCTTGCCCTCACCTGCTGTACACTCCTGAAGCTTCACCCTGAACTTAATATAGAATCCAACAGAATGAACTTTCAAGTTTGGAATGTCAATAAAAAAGCAACATGGATCTTATTCAAAATCTAATTTTGCTATAAGAAAGACACTATTTGCTATTTTGTTTTGTTATTTTCATCACTTTATTTTTAAAGATTATATCATCCAAATAATTGTCCTTACTATAGACTCCTGAAGCCTCACCCTGAAGTTCTTCAGCACTTGTCGAGTTGTTGCCTCTAGTATTGCTGCACTTTCATGATGAATAAAATCTTACAGTTTTCTTGTGGCCTATTTTTAAAGACCTTCAGGTATCTGCTTGGGCAAGACGGGCAATCAGAGAAACTCAATCCAATCAATTGGCCTGTCATGTCAAGCCCTAGCACCTATATAATTAAGTCCTAACTATATTCTACAAATTGCTCTCATGGCAAACACCCAACCCTTTTTATCTTAAAGGTGCCAGAAAGTAGTGACTGAGGGTTACAACTATGTCAAGAGAAACAGTTAATGAAAATTATTTCTACCAATAGATTAATATACATAAAGTTAATGAAAATTATTTCTACCAATAGATTAATATACATAAAGTTAATGAAAATTATTTCTACCAATAAATTAATATACATAAAGTTAATGAAAATTATTTCTACCAATAAATTAATATACATAAAGTTAATGAAAATTATTTCTACCAATAAATTAATATACATAAAGTTAATGAAAATTATTTCTACTAATATACTAACATGCATAAGATTAATGAAAATTTCTACCCTTACATTAATACACATGAAGTTTACTGGCTTGAGTTCAGAGTTTTCCTTCTCCTAGACTGTGGCCATAGCTAGGTTAAAGAGCACAGTCTGTCCTACTAATTAATTATAACTAGAGGGGAGATTATTTGGTTTCATATCTTTCCCAAAGATATTTGAAAACAGCCTCGTCCAGGATTCAAAATCAGGTTGGCCTGACCATTTCCTTAAAATGTAACTATTACACCAGGAGCACCTCTATTTTGTATTCATATAACTTTGTGCAAACAAATAATTACTATTAAATGGACATAGTTATTTGAAGCTATGTAATAGTGTGTCAATTGTTAGGATTATAGTTTTCTTATGATGTCAAGTGTCCTGATTAAGAAATAACTTCATAGAAAAATGAAGTATTAACATGAAATGAACCTTTAGGCATTAAATTACCCCAGACAGTTTGATATGCTGTTAAAATCATTCAGTCAGTATGGTTGCTTTGAGTGCAATAACAATGCTCTAATATGCAATAAGAAAATTTTTTAAAATATTTCCAGATATGTCGACTGATTGATTTTAATGTCATGTCAACCTGTCTTGGTTTATTCTATGCCTACAGGTTAGAGAATCACTTTCATTATATGTTCATATTTATATTTTTTGTGTAGTTGTTTCTTAAGAGTTATTTGTGCACCATTATATCAAGTATTTCTATCTAATACTAATAATTTGCACAGTCATATGGTTTCAAGTAATTCTATTTAATAATAGCCATTTGTTTGCATACAGTTATATGCTTTCAAGTAATTAATAATATATCTTAGTTAAGAATTATAGCTTCAAGTAACTATTCTTAATACAAATAATTGGCACACAGTTATATGCTTTCAAGTGACTAATAATAATAATCCTTAGTAAACAATTATAGCTTCAAGTAACTATTCTTAATACAAATAATTGGCACACAGTTATATGCTTTCACGTAACTAATAATAATAATAATCATTAGTAAACAATCATAGCTTCAAGTAACTATTCTTAATAGAAATAATTTATTGTTAATTGGAACCAAGTATTCCTATCAAATATAAATAAATTTCAAACAGATTTGACACTTGGATAGAACCCTATCAGGTTTTACCACTACTGTCGTTAATGGCAATCAAAAGGTACTCCACACTCTCCACATCTGCAGAACTGGAGTTTTACTATCAGATCCAGTATCATGTCATACACAGAATATGATGGTGATCTTACCACTCTGCAGGAGAGACAGTGTATTCTAAGCCTCACCAACAGTTTGGCAGTTTGGAATGAAATGAGGAGAAACATTAGAAATAACAATGGAAACATTAGGCTGAATTGAATAAAGACAATGTAATGAAAAGAGTTTGGTTGATATTTAATTCGGGTTATTTTACACTTTCAATCGGTTCCTAATAACGTAAGTAAAGTTAGTGACCTTAATTGAGGGCAGCCTGGAAGCTCCCTTTTTTAAATAGCTAGGTGTAGGGGAGGGCACTACTCCTTTCCCTGGATTGCTCCGCTTTACTCTTGAAATGTACCTTATAATATTGAGTGTTAAACGAGGAGTAACCTATTCTTAAATATTGAAGGATGAAATCTTATATAAATTTTCACTAGTGTACAGGATGCGGAAACAAAATATGGAATAACTTTTGAAACTTTTTTTTAGTTTGACTAAATTTTGTCTAATTTTTTAAAAGAATGTGATAAATCTAAATTTCCGTGATTATTTCTATTATTCAAGCACTTTTTTCTAAAGATTCAGTTCAATATGATTGAGCGAAAAAGAAACAACAAAGAATCTATGATTTGCTTAATGCTGAAACCAAGCCAAAGTTTCTTTATCTACCATATACAAAGCAAAGAAAAAATTTTCTCCAGGAAAAGAGCTTTTTAAGGAAAAGCGGGAGTGGAGGATTGGACAAGAAACAAAATGAAGACTTTTTAACTGCTCTCGCTAAGGTGATTAAGAAGGATCCTACAGCATCAATAAAAAAGCAAACTAATGAATTGAAAGTCCGCAAGAAAACTATGAGGAAAACAGTTTAAAAAGATTTAAGCCCAGACCTTAACCTCGTTATTACGTTATTTTGGAAAATAAAACAAATGCAACTTCCCATCCAAATATTGGTTTGCTTAAGACTGCTATTGAGGAGGAATCAAATAACATGTCTGAAAAATTTATTTGGATGGTATGCAAATCATTTTGAAGCCGTGTTGATACAATAATTGAAAAAAAAATAGAAATCATATTGAGTAAATTTACTGTTTTATGTCTATCTTGTTGTTTATTATTTAAAATTAAAATTAATCTTGTTTTATTATAGAGTAGTTTATTATTATACTAGAATATTCTTAATTTTGCTTCCACACTCTTTACTGTTTTGTATCTATCTTAACATGTTGTTTATTTTTTAAATTAAAATTAATCTTGTTTTATTATAGAGTAGTTTATTATTATACTAGAATATTCTTAATTTTGCTTCCGCACCCTGTACTGTTTTGTATCTATCTTAACATGTTGTTTATTTTTTAAATTAAAATTAATCTTGTTTTATTATAGAGTAGTTTATTATTATACTAGAATATTCTTAATTTTGCTTCCGCACCCTGTACTGTTTTGTATCTATCTTAACATGTTGTTTATTTTTTAAATTAAAATTAATCTTGTTTTATTATAGAGTAGTTTATTATTATACTAGAATATTCTTAATTTTGCTTCCGCACCCTGTACTGTTTTGTATCTATCTTAACATGTTGTTTATTTTTTAAATTAAAATTAATCTTGTTTTATTATAGAGTAGTTTATTATTATACTAGAATATTCCTAATTTTACTTCAGCATCCACTGTTTTGTATCTATATTCTTATCTTGTTGTTTATTTTTTTTTAATTAAAATTAATCTTGTTTTATTATAGAGTCATTTATTATTTTTCTAGAATATTCCTAATTTTGCTTCCTCACCTTGTACTGTTTTAAGTCTATCTTCTTATTTTGTTATTTATTTTTTTAAACTAAAATTAATCTTGTTTTAGAGTCGTTTATTATCATTATTCTAAAATATTCTTAATTTTGTTTCCGCACCCTATAAAAATACAATCACAATTCTGAATAGAATATTATAGCCTGTGACAATTGTTTATCCACTATTGGTTGTTTTTGTCTTATCATTTTAGAATATGCTAACTGTATTTCAGGCTGAAGGGTAAGACCTCTCCAAGAAAAGGGAGTGTCTTAGGTATTATAAAATTGCATTTTATCTCGAAGCACCTGTTCTGAATATTTGTTGTGTGGGTTGTGCCTCTTTGTCATTACTCCTAGGTCCAATCTGACCTGAAGTGTTAGTATTTGTTTGGGTTCCATCTATGTATGAGTGTATATATGATATATATATATATATGAGTGTATATATATATATATATATATATATATATATATCAACCCCTTTGCTGGAGTAGGCTGCAACACAAGGTCAATTTTTAAACAGAGTTTAAAAGGTTTGAATTCAGCGTTTTCCTTCTCCTAGACCAGTTGTCATAAAAAGGTTAAAGAGTCAGTCTGTCCTACTATTTATCCATAGCTGGAAAGAGAATGGTTGGATTCATACCTATCCGAAGGGTATTAACAGTATGTGAAATGCAAACTGCCTCAACCAGGATTTGAACTCATGTCACCATATCCATTTCCTACCATGATAACCATTACGCCATGAGCATCTCCAGTTGATATATATGTGTAAATATATATATACAATAATATATATTTACACCATGAGCACCTCCAGTTTATATATATGTAAATATTATATATTATAGTGTGTGTATATATATATATATATATATATATATATATATATTTACACCATGAGCACCTCCAGTTTAGATATATGTGTATGTGTAAATATATATTATTGTACAAATAAATATGTGTGTGTGTGTCTATATCTATGTAATAAACCACTCTATAATAAATCAAGATTAATTTTAATTTTAGATAATAAACAACAAAATAAGAAGATAGATACAAAACAGTACAGGGTGCGGAAGCAAGAAATATGTGTGTATATATGTATTATTTATATGTGTGTGTGTTTATTTGTTTTTATATATATATATATATATATATATATATATATAATGCTTGTGTGTGTATATGTATAGTTGTATTATCAGTATGTGTGTGTTTATATATCTGGGTTTATGAATATTCAATATATATATATATATATATATATATATATATATATATATGTGTGTGTGTGTGTGTGTGTATGTAGTGCCAAAAAGTACTTGCCAGATCTAAATTAGATTAAATCCTTTTTATTTATGTCAGCTTTGAATTACACAGCAACAACAAATGCCATTGTCAATATTTGTTAAGTGTGGTTTACACTTGGCACAAGGACACATGTATGAGGCACTCAATGCCGATGCCATTGTCTGTAGAAAATCAAAATCTCACACACTTCCCAAAACATCATATTTTCAAACGTTAATTGTATTTATGCATTTTTACGCTTTTGTACAAAGACATATATTTTTGACCGAAAAGCTGAGGGAGGTAGAATTGTATGCAACTTGATAGTTCGTTTTATTTTCATGATGAATAAGAATATGTAAAGACTGAATCCCACCCCAACTGTAAAAATGGTATCAAGTCTTTTTTGTTAGACTACTACTACTACTAGAGTCTGGTCACCTCAGATGGTGTAATGGTTAGCAAGCTAGACTAGCAAACATTCACAAGCGTCTAGGTAAAGCATAGGACCCCATCTTCACTGTTTTGGGTATGACACTAAAACTACCTCCAGTGGTGAGACTCTCTTACTGGAGCTCTAGGGAATGTGCAATTACTCCCAGGTCCACTCTGATCTAGTTGTAGTATCTGTCAGAGTCCTATCTACTGGTCAAATAGAACTGTTTGAAAATTATTTATATTCAGTAGGAATATGTGAAATCATATAACTGTGCATAAATTATTAATATTTGATAGGAACACTTGATACCATATAACTGCCTACAAACAAATGATGATGCTTAAATGGCAATATTCCTCAATCGGCTGGAGTTGTTGAATACACTGACTGCTTCTCTGCAAATGGATAAGACCCCCCCCCAACGAATGTCCTGATATGACACTAAACAATCTGATGGTGAGATTCCAATAATGCTGAAGCTTTGGGGAATGCAGAGTACCCCTTCATTGCCATCACTCCCAGCTCCACTCTGGCTTAGAGTGGCAGCACTTGATAGGGTCCTATCTATGGGTCAAATAGAACTAAATAGTGTACTTATGCTAAACTGAATTGCTTGAAATAGAACTGTTTTTGACATTGGAACTGCATACTTATGCTAAACTGAACTCTTTGAAATGGAACAGTTTTTTGAATAGAACTAAACTGTACTGTTTGAAATAGAACTGTTTTGACATTAAACTGTTAGTAAACAAAAATTATACTTATGCTAAACAGAATTGTTTGAAATTTAATTTGGCATTGAATGACCCAAAAAAGTTTGATATGCTGTAAAACAAAACAACCAACCAAAAATAGCAATAGTTACTTGAAATTATGTATAAATTAGATAGGAATACTTAAAACCATATAAAAAAAAAAAGTTGGCTACCGTAGTCGAGGGCGACCCGAAGGCTCCCTTTTCAATAGCTACAACACCAAAGTGTCAGGGAAAGTGCTGCTCCATTCCCTGGCTTGCTCCACTTTACCCTTGATCCAGCATTCAAGATTTGAGGAATGTGGAGTACCCCTTCATTGCCTTCACTCCCAAGTCCACTCTGACCTGAAGTGGTAGCACCTGATAGGGTCTTATATATGGGTCAAATAGAACTGTTTGACATTTTAACTAAGTGAAACCAATTGACTTATGCTTGATTGAATTGTTTGAAATAGAACTGTTTGATCATTTAACTGATGTTAAATTGAATTGTCAGTGATACATTACAATACTTGGAAGCATTTAACTTTGTTGACTTATGCTAAATGTATTATGAATTATAAGAAATAGAACTGTTTGATCATTTAAGTGTGTGTATCTACAAAATGTGTTTACAAATCATATATTTAATATATATGTATGTAAAAACAGGGTTTGGTATTAAATAACCAACAATGGTTGATATGCCATAAAACCAAACCAAGCCAATAATTTTTCCACTGTTAGACAGGAATACAGCTTGGGCAGTTGAATACACCGACTGCATTCCTGCAGAGAAGTAAAACCCAGCCCCAATGAGTGTCCTGATTTGACACTAAACAATCTGATAGTGAGGTTCCAGCCTTAGAGATTTAGGAAATGTGAGATATCCCTTCATTGCCATCGCTCCCAGGTCCACTCTGACTAGGATCCTATGTATGTTTCAAATAGAACTGTTTCACATTTAAACTGAGTGCAAACAAATGACTTATACTGAAATGAATTGTTAGAAATAGAACTGTTTAATCATTTAACTATGTGTAAACAAATGATGTTTAATTGAATTGTTAGTGATATATAGCATTGCTTGGAACTACTTGACTGTGTAAATGAATAAATTGTGTTAAATAGCAATACTTGTAACCACTTCCACATCTGCAAACAAATGATAAATATTGAATAGAATTATATGTTAGATAGCAATAATTGAAACCATTTAACTGTACAGAAAGAATAGCAATGCTTGTATACAAACAAATTAATTGTAACTCTTTTAAAAGTGGAATTACCTACAAACTATGTACCATAGGACCAACGTTTTGTGCTGTAAAGAAAGAAGTCCGCAGAAAAAGAAATACTCAAACTCGAAGGTAAGGGAAGAAAATATAGTAGTCATTTATTATTCAGCTATGATCGCTGCAACTCAAAAAGTTCATTTTAGTTGCATCCTTCTTCTCCCTTCCTCTTGGTGGTGACGGGGTGTGGGTGAGAGCTGGCTGTTTGACACACGCCTGACAGATAGGTCGTAGCAGACTAGGGTAGGACAGGTCAGGGCCTCCAGAACCTTTAATGCACCCGTTTTGACAACTGCCTTCAACTTTCCCAAAATCTCGTTACTTGTTTTCTTATATAGAGATTTTGGAGAACAAATCGAAGATCCACGAATGTTCAATGTCACCAGTGAAACACATCTGTGATTATTTCAAAATCACGTCTAACTTTGCAGGTCATTCTACCCGCACGCGCTAGTCTTGTGACACCTTCACTGATTGACGACAGCACCCGTCCATAATATTACAACTATTCACTTACAAATCATATCCATTAAAATGCATACAAACAATTGACTGAATGTTAAACTGTTACTCTTACATAGCAATACTTAAAACCATCTATGTGCAAAAAAAAGGAGCTTATACTCAACTAAAAATGTTATCAACAAAATATGTTTACAAATCATATATTCAATATATGTCTAAAGAGGATTTGGCATTAAATAACCTAAAATGGTTGATATGCCATAAAACCTAACTAAACCAAATCATATATATTTAATAAATATGTATAAAGAGGATTTGGCATTACATAACCTCCAAAGTTTGATGTGCCATAAAACCAAACCAAACCTAACCAATCAGACAGGAATAAAAGTTGGAGATAAAAGAGGATTTTATATGGGTAGAATTATGAAAAATTTGGCCAAAATGAAGAGATTGGAAAGTAAAAGAGGGGAGATATGAAGGAAAAGTAGGAGAGAAAGAAGATAGTAAAAGGGGAATCTATATGTTTTTATATATATATATATATATATATATATATATACAACAATCTAAATAGAAAGCTATCTGGTCATTTTTAAAGTGTCATGTGTCTTCAGACCCTGTTTACATTTGTGGAGATGTTAGGAGTTTAATTTAAGTGCCACTGCAGCACTAGAATTTCACTTGCCAGTAACCCAAAATTGACCCTGGACTTTATATCTGAATCTACTGGGTTGTAGAATTCACCAAGTGCATCTCTGCAGAGGGGTAAGACATGCCACTTCACTGGGTGTCCTGGATATAGCACTAAACTCTCTGATTGTGAAGCTTTGGGGAATGTGGAGTACACCTTCATTGCTTTTATTCTCAAGTCCACTCTGACCCAGAATGATAGTACCTCAAGGGTTGTATCTATAAATCAAATAGAACTATTTAATCATTTACTATACTTAAAACCTTTTAACTATGTGCAAACAAATAAAGTTGACTAGAATTATTAGTGTTAGATAGTAGTACTTAAAGCTATTTAACTCTGCGCAAACAAATGAGCGCTTGCTCGTTTAAAAAGACGGTTACAAACTATTCATTTACAAATCGCATATGTATAGACATAATTTGGCATTAAATAACCTACAAGGGTTGATATGCCATTAAACACAACCAACCTTGATCTTATAAGATGCTGAGAGATTTTTGCAAAAAGTCATAATTTTTTAAAAAGAAAACTCTCTGACCCCCTCGCAAAAGGTAAATTCCCTTCATCTTTAATTTGATGTTCTTATCTAATTGCCAACTTTATCGTTGCCAAATTTCCCTTAGGTTTAGTGAAAAGTCATTAGCAAAGGGCTAACCTTTGTCAAGGGTGACTCGAAGGCTCCCTTTTCAATAGCTACTACACCAAGGTATAGGGGAGGGCGCTACTCCTTTCTCTGGATTGCTATACTTTACCCTTGATCCTTACCTTATAATGCGGCATCAGGTGCCATTTTTAAAGTCTTTGGTATGACTTGATCTGGGATTGAACCGAGGTCTCTTGGACCATTGGCGAACACTCTACTCATTAGGCCAATGGCCCGAATTGCTTCCTATGTGTGTCTAAGCCATTACATTTTGGGGGGCCATAATAAAAAAAATGTTTCAAGTTCTTTTATTTTTTATTTTTTGCCCAATACTGTCCATAGACTTACATGCTAGGTATGATAAGAGATGACTAATTTCACTATCAATGGCTTTCATGAATGACTGTTTGAATTATGAGGGTCCATAAGGGGATTTTTTAAAAGAATAAAACAATTTTTTTTCTATGAATGTAAACTCTGCATTGTTTGGAATTGGTTTATTGCAAAGATTATTTTTATCTGCCAAAATTATTTGTTTTGAGGCTATTCAAAATGGCAGCAAATCAAATAGTGTTCTAAGCTTAACAGAGTTCTGGTATCAAATTTTTCATGGCTGAGAAATGCAAACCATGTGAAATTTACAGAAGAATGGGCTAAACATAAATTTGCCATGACGAGTATGACTCAAAGTGACAGTCCATGGAGTGGAAAAATACTGACTCTCGGGTAAAGGAAAAGTTCCGGGTGCAGCGATCAGTAAAGAAGGTCATGCTGACATTCTTCTGGGACATGAAAGGACCCATCACTATTGATTTTCTTGAAAACAGTGCTTCCTATTACCAATTCCTGTGGCAATATTCACCTTATTTATTGAATGACCTTTATAATAATCATTATTTTGTTTTTTAACTGCTGCTTTCCAAAAAATAGAAAAAAATCTTAGCTTTTATCAACATCATATCTCTTAACTTTTGGTGGATAATCTCTTCCTGCAAATATCAGATACGTCAATGGAAATAGATATTTTGTAATTTGACTTGGCCTTTATCTCTGTTATGGCATCTCGCAGACTTCTTTCCATTTGCCCACATACACACACACCCTTCCATTTACATAAAAGATTTGTTGAGAAAGGCGCCACTGGAATGCTAACTATTTCTTATGCTTAGCACTATTTCAAAATGCATCTTCTTTGTCGTAAAATGCCATCTTTTCATAAACTATATCAGATATTTACTCAGCAAAGGTTTAGTTTGGCAAAAGACCAAATGAAAGAAATGTAAGATAGAAAAAAATTGTGAAGTGCTTATATTTGAAGCAGGGAAAGGTCTTGCTGCTTTCCTTTAAAATCAGCATTCAGAGTATTGGTATTTATCTGAATTTGAACACTGACATTATTTGGGCTAATATAAAACTTTGTTATATACCGTACCTATGAACATTAATGGGTATGTCCCATTTCTCAAAAATACATTGGACACTATTGTGTGGGGGGTTAATATGCTGATTAAGTTGTACACCACTAACAGTGACTCACCTTCTACAAACTGCTGGCCCAGCAGAATTCACTGACTGCATTTCTGCAGAGGGGTAAGACTCCCCCAATGAGTGTCTTCGATATAAACAATCTGATGGTGAAGCTTCAGTAATACTGGAGCTTTGGAGGATGCAGATTACCTCTTCATTGCCATCGCTCCCACGTCCACTCTGGCCCAGAGTGGTAGCACTTGAGAGGGCCTTATCTATGGGTCAAATAGAACTAAACTGTGTATTTATACGAAACTGAATTGTTTGAAATAGAACTGTTTTGACATTTAACTGTTTTTAAAGAAAAACTATACTTATACTAAACTGAATTGTTTGAAATTTAATTTGGCATTAAATGACCCGAAAAGGGTTGATACGTCATAATGCAAAATAACCAACCAATCTATATACTGCTGGGAAGTATTGTATTTTGTTAATATTATAAAGATTTCCATTTCATTTCCAAACTCTGTTTTGTTTATTTCTCCTTCAGTAACCTTTTGTTTGGTTAGAAAAAATTTCTAATTACAAAACATGTCTGCCAGTTATATGTTTATTACTGCAATTATTTATACTTGTCTTTAATTGGAATCATTTTGAGATGAGGCTTCTTAATCTGAGAATTAATTTTTATTTATTGCGGACTTTTTGTCCTCATCTTGGTAGTTTTTGTGTTGTTTCTTCTTTCACTACGTTTCAGCCAAATTTCTCCTCTGGCCTTCTTCAGGTGATTTAACCGCAACCTCGGATAGGAATGCTGAGTCTTGTAACCGTATCCCCAGTAATTACTGCCTTCCATAGTTGTTGTCTATCGCACCACATTTTTGACCAAGTAAACCTCTGGCCGGCTTGGGTAGGATTTGAAACCGCTATCTTCTGACAATGCTCACCTGGAACCGTAGAGACTCAACGCCTCTATCCGCTGTGTCACGGGCCCCGAAGGGCGATCAACTATGAAAGGCAGTAATTACTGGGGATACGGTTACAAAACTCATCATTCCTATCCGAGGTCGTGGTAAATCACCTGAAGAAGGCCAGAGGTGAAATTTGGCCGAAACGTAGTGAAAGAAGAAACAACACAAGATGAGGACAGAAAGTCCGCAATAAATATGCAATTATTTATGTATAATACTCACTTTTTTCAACATTTTTTAAGTGAGGGATGCATATTATACTCAAGAACTAAATATTATATTTTATCCAGCTACATGCATCACTATATTCAGGTCCTATGACTGAATCTAAGATATATCTAGGAACCAAGTGGAGGCACTCATGCTGTTATGGATATCGTTGTTGGAAATGGGCATGGTAACCAGAGGTCAAATCTTGGACAATGCTGTTTACCATTCATATTGCATTAATACCCTTGGGAAAGGTATGAATCAAACTTCTCTCCCTCCAGTTAATAGTAGGGCAGACGGAGTTCTTTATCTTTGGTATGGCAACTGGTCTAGAAGGAAAACTCTGAATTCAAACCTGTTAAACTCTGCTAAAAAAATTGACTTTGGGTTGCATCTTGTTCATGGGGTGAGTGGTTGATAAATACATATATCCAAGATCCAAACTAACGTGTAAGATACATTTTTGTTTTATTCCACAAAGAAATAGCCACTGGAATGTGTGTGTGTAATTTTCTTTCTCCTAGTGTGAGCTAATTTTTGCCACAAGCTTGTTGCATTTTTTGTGTGAACATATCCATATGTTTGCACTAAATACTGTCTAAATGTTTTATTTCAAAACATTAAGCAACTGTATGAATCTTTATTTCTAGGTTTGGTTTGGTTTGGTTGTTTTATGGCATATCAACCCTTGTTGGTTATTTAATTCCAAATCCTGTTTATAAATTTATGTATTATACGTATATTATTTGTAAGATAATAATTTGTAGGTTGTCTAAATTTCTGAGACAAAGCTTGATGATTTTTATCATTAAGGGTTTTCGGACTATTGTCTTCATCTTTATTGTTATTTCCACAACATTTCGGCCAATATGTCCTCCAACCTTCTTCAGGTGTTTGTCGAACTCAGGAACCTTCACGGAACTTCAAACTACGTCCTTTATTGAATTCACAGGGGTTGCCTATTCTGATTCTGTTAGCCATAACCGGGTACAAGTGTTAAATATTCCTGTATTGTTACACACCTGCAGTCAGGTTTGAATCTGCAGCCTCCAGATCCTGCTGGACACATAGCATAATGGTTATAGGCGTTGGTTCTCTAAGCTTCTAAGGAGACAATCATCTGGAGGTTGCAGGTTCAATCCTGACTGCAGGCAAGTAACAATACTTGTACTAAACTGATCTGTTTTTTTTGTATGCTAAACTGAATTGTTTGAAATAGAACTGTTTGACTCAATTGAATTGCTTGAAATAGAAATGTTTTTGACAGTTAAACTGTGTACTTATGCTAAACTGAATTGTTTGACATAGAACTGTTTATTTGTATAAAAATGGGTTTGGCATTAAATATCCTACAAAGGATGATATGCCATAAAACCCAAACAAACAATATCAAGTATTGCTATCTCAAAACAATTCTGCCTTCTAGCACCTTTAAGATAAAAAGGGTTGGATACTTGTTTGCCACAAGAAAAATTTCAAAAATACTTGTAATCCGCCAGTTGAATGGATTAGACCTTTCCAACCATCTTTCTATCCCCGTAAGGGTCAAAGTGGAGTGTTGTAGGTCACTTGACCACTTCAGATGCTTGGTCAAGGACTGCTTAACCCCCAGGATCCTATCCTGAAGGTATTGGGGGGGTCTTGTCCCATTACAGAAGTGTAGTTGGCTTATTCTACAGCCCCAGCTGACAAGGCAGTTTAATTTTTAGTCAATACAAACTTAATATAAAATCTGAAAAATGTTTATTCTAGATACTACAAATTCTTAGGATAGATCAGTGTGTATTATGTACAAGATACGTTCATCACTCAAATTTAGGGGTGCATGTTATGCAGGAATAATTACAGTACAAAAATATCTGTGGTCATGTCAGAAATTTTCAGAAGGCAATAAAGACTTCTGATGTTAGCCTTTATGAGCTAATGTCAGCTAATACTTTGAAACTAAAGTGTGAGGGTCAGAATTCTTTAGTCATATTCACTCACATACACATCTTGCTCTCTCTTTCTATATATATATATATATATATATATAGGGAGCAATTTTCCCTACAAACATGTCTAATTGAATGTAACACACTAGGAACAACTCATATTAGTGTGTTTTTGTTTGGTTTGGTTTAGTTTTATGGCATATCAACCATTGTAGGTTACTTAATGCCAAATCCATTTTTAAACATATAAACAGTTCTCTTTCAAATAATTCAGTTAAGGATAAGTACACAGTTTAAACACAGTTAAATATAAAACCAGTTAATTTCAAACAATTCCGTTTAGCGTGATTACACAGTTTAGTTCTATTTGAACCATAGATAGGTGCCTACCACTCAGGGCCAGAGTGGAACTGGGAGCGATGGCCATGAAGGAGTAATCCACATTCCCTAAAGCTCCAACATTATTGAAGCCTCACCATCAGATTGTTTAGTATCATATGCAGGACACTCCTTGGGGGAGTCTTACCTCTCAGCAGAGATGAAGTTGGTGTATTCTACTGCCCCAGCCGACTGGGCCTGTATGTTTTTGTTGGGTTTTTTTTTTCTTTTTATTATTTCTTTCTTTATCCATGTAGAATTTCTTATAAGGTGAAAATGTAGTATCTGTGCAGTTGGATGCTTTTTAAATACCTTGTACATGTATATAGATAGATAGATGTTTATCTGCCTATTCTATCTTTGATCTGTTCAAGTTTTAATATAAATCCATATGACTTGTCAGTGTATTTGTTATTTCATTATTCACTGCCATGAAGATGGCTCTAGTTATGGCTGAAAGCTCTTGGGAAAACTATGGCACCTTCCTAAATTTATTCCATCCAATAGTTAAATGACTCATGCTAAGACTTGTGCAGATCAGAGGCTGACACACTAAAAACAATCCTACAAAGAAAATAAATTGGTAAAGATTATAAAAATTCATTAGAAACGATATTACTATGAAAAAGCATTTGAAATGATTTTATTATAAAAATGCATTGGAAATGATTTTATAATGAAGATGCATTGGAAATGATTATAGTATAAAAATGCATTGGAAATGATTTTAGTATAAAAATGCATTGGAAATGATTTTAGTATAAAAATGCATTGGAAATGATTTTATTATTAAAATGCATTGGAAATGATTTTACTATGAAAATGCATTGGAAATGATTTTAGTATAAAAATGCATTGAAAATGATTTTAGTATAAAAATGCATTTGAAATGATTTTAGTATAAAAATGTATTGGAAATGATTTTAGTATAAAAATGTATTGGAAATGATTTTAGTAAAAAAATGCATTGAAAATGATTTTAGTATAAAAATGCATTGGAAATAATTTTAGTATAAAAATGCATTGTAAATGATTTTAATATAAAAATGCATTGGAAATAATTCTACTATGAAAATGCATTGGAAATGATTTTATTATGAAGATGCATTGGAAATGATTATAGTATAAAAATGCATTTGAAATGATTTCTATTATAAAAATGCATTTGAAATGATTTTATTATTAAAATGCATTGGAAATGATTTTAGTATAAAAATGCATTTGAAATGATTTTAGTATAAAAATGCATTGGAAATGATTTTAGTATAAAAATGCATTGAAAATGATTTTAGTATAAAAATGCATTTGAAATGATTTTAGTATAAAAATGCATTGGAAATAATTTTCGTATAAAAATGCATTGGAAATGATTTTAGTATAAAAATGCAGTGGAAACAATTCTACTATGAAAATGCATTGGAAATGATTTTATTATGAAGATGCATTGGAAATGATTATAGTATAAAAATGCATTTGAAATGATTTTATTATAAAAATGTATTGGAAATGATTCTACTTTGAAAATGCATTGGAAATGATTTTATTATGAAGATGCATTGGAAATGATTTTATTATGAAGATGCATTGGAAATGATTTTAATATAAAAATGCATTGGAAATGATTTTATTATTAAGATGCATTGGAAATGATTTTATTATTAAAATGCATTGGAAATGATTTTAATATAAAAATGCATTGGAAATAATTTTAGTATTAAAATACATTGGAAATGATTTTATAATGAAAATGCATTGCAAATTTGCTAGCTCTATGTTAACTTTTTTATCTGTCTGTAGAGGATAAACATCTTTAAAAGAGAAAATACTGCCTAGACACACACACACACACACATGCATACATATATACATATGGAATGTAATCTTTTTAGGTAATATAATGGCTTTAATCAATATTTGTTTATCATGTTTTCTAAGCCAGCCATTCTCTATCTAGTATAGCTTGATACAAGAAAATAAATAAAACCTTCCCATTCTTAATTTGAAAAAAATATTCCATCTATTCCATCATCATAGCTGAAAATCTGCTCTGCTGAGAAATTACAAGTTACATGAATTGACTGTAAATGTATTTGTCCCGCCTTCTATTGTAGCAATAAGCACATATATAACACCAAATTATGTTTTTGAGAGGACTTAGGAGTTAATAAATGTCATCAAAAGATTCATCCTTACTATGAATCTTACACTTGTATAGGATTTACCAAACTCTATAAATGACTACTGCTCTAGTGAATTTGATTGTCACTGAGTGCACCACACATACAAGCTTAAATGATTTTACTTAAAATTTCATTAGAAATGATTTTATTATGAAAATGCATTGGAAATGATTTACTATGAAAATGCATTGTAAACAATCTTACTATGAAAATGCATTGGAAATAATTTTACTATAAAAATGCATTGAAAATAATTCTACTATGAAAATGCATTAAAAATGATTATACTATGAAAATGCATGGGAAATGATTTTATTATAAAGATGCATTGAAAATAATTTTACTATCAAAATGCATTGTAAACAATCTTACTATGAAAATGCATTGGAAATGATTTCATTACAAAAATGCATTGGAAATGATTTCATTACAAAAATGCATTGAAAATGATTTTATTATGAAAATGCATTGCAAATGATTTCATTATGAAAATGCATTGCAAATTTGGTAGCTCTATGTTAATCTTTTTGTCTGTTTATGGAAGACAAACAAGCCCTTCTCAATTATTAATAAAGATTTGTTTAAATTATTTTTTCTAACTTTTTTATTTTTTTTAAGGGTTTTCTGAACAAATTTCTGCTTTCACAAATATCAAAAGTACAAATAATTAAAAAGAAAAAGAAATTTCTAATTCAAACTGTTGCTTCCTGGTTTTCGTTATTGTTTTTTGTTTTGTTTTTTTTTCTGTATGCAGGTCAGAATTAAACTAGAAACAGCCACACAGTTTTCCATCATTTGCAGATCAATCCGTTCTTTCTATCTCTCTCTCACCACTGCTTAAAACCAAATGAGATATTGGTCCAGTGATCTGTAACCTGTGGGTGGCCACTTGGTTGCTTGCTTGCCCATCAAATTAATGAGGCTGGCCTTCTCGTTTCCTTTGTCAGACAAAAAATGACTAAAAAAGAAAGAAACAATTTAGCCCATGGTCTGTTCAGTGTGGTGTTATGCACAGTGTACTTCATCCGCCTCACATTACTACAATCTCTTAACACTCCCTTTGTTTTACCTTCACCAAGTATGGACTGTCTGCCGCTGCTGCCACTGCTTATCCCCTCTCCCCCATTGGATCAATACAGCCGGCCATTAAATAAACTGACTACTGTGTAATTTTTAGCCTTTTTGCAATCTTTTTTTTTAATCAAAATGCTTATCCTCCATCTTGTTTTTCACTAGATTCTTATCTTTCACTTTTTTCTTGTTTTTGCTTTTCTTTCTTTAGTTAATTCCAGACCAATTTCTTCCTTTTATCTCACTTCCTTCTTCAATGCTCCAGTCTTAATCAAATGCACAGAATAGTATAGTATGTATAGATAGATATGAACAGGCTGAGATAGATAGGTATAAAGACATTGAGATAAGTCTGAACCAGAGAGAGAGAGAGAGATAGGTATAAAGACATTGAGATAAATCTGAACCAGAGAGAGAGAGAGAGAGAGAGAGAGATAGGTATAAAGACATTGAGATAAATCTGAACCAGAGAGAGAGAGAGAGAGATAGGTATAAAGACATTGAGATAAATCTGAACCAGAGAGAGAGAGATAGGTATAAAGACATTGAGATAAATCTGAACCAGAGAGAGAGAGAGAGAGAGATAGGTATAAAGACATTGAGATAAATCTGAACCAGAGAGAGAGAGAGATAGGTATAAAGACATTGAGATAAATCTGAACCAGAGAGAGAGAGAGGGAGATAGGTATAAAGACATTGAGATAAATCTGAACCAGAGAGAGAGAGAGGGAGATAGGTATAAAGACATTGAGATAAATCTGAACCAGAGAGAGAGAGAGATAGGTATAAAGACATTGAGATAAATCTGAACCAGAGAGAGAGAGAGAGAGAGAGAGATAGGTATAAAGACATTGAGATAAATCTGAACCAGAGAGAGAGAGAGATAGGTATAAAGACATTGAGATAAATCTGAACCAGAGAGAGAGAGAGGGAGATAGGTATAAAGACATTGAGATAAATCTGAACCAGAGAGAGAGAGAGGGAGATAGGTATAAAGACATTGAGATAAATCTGAACCAGAGAGAGAGAGAGAGATAGGTATAAAGACATTGAGATAAATCTGAACCAGAGAGAGAGAGAGAGAGAGAGAGAGAGAGAGAGAGAGAGAGAGATAGGTATAAAGACATTGAGATAAATCTGAACCAGAGAGAGAGAGAGAGAGAGAGATAGGTATAAAGACATTGAGATAAATCTGAACCAGAGAGAGAGAGAGGGAGATAGGTATAAAGACATTGAGATAAATCTGAACCAGAGAGAGAGATAGGTATAAAGACATTGAGATAAATCTGAACCAGAGAGAGAGAGAGAGAGAGATAGGTATAAAGACATTGAGATAAATCTGAACCAGAGAGAGAGAGAGATAGGTATAAAGACATTGAGATAAATCTGAACCAGAGAGAGAGAGAGGGAGATAGGTATAAAGACATTGAGATAAATCTGAACCAGAGAGAGAGAGAGGGAGATAGGTATAAAGACACTGAGATAAATCTGAACCAGAGAGAGAGAGAGAGATAGGTATAAAGACATTGAGATAAATCTGAACCAGAGAGAGAGAGAGAGAGATAGGTATAAAGACATTGAGATAAATCTGAACCAGAGAGAGAGAGAGAGAGAGAGAGAGAGATAGGTATAAAGACATTGAGATAAATCTGAACCAGAGAGAGAGATAGGTATAAAGACATTGAGATAAATCTGAACCAGAGAGAGAGAGAGGGAGATAGGTATAAAGACATTGAGATAAATCTGAACCAGAGAGAGAGATAGGTATAAAGACATTGAGATAAATCTGAACCAGAGAGAGAGAGAGAGAGAGAGATAGGTATAAAGACATTGAGATAAATCTGAACCAGAGAGAGAGAGAGAGAGATAGGTATAAAGACATTGAGATAAATCTGAACCAGAGAGAGAGATAGGTATAAAGACATTGAGATAAATCTGAACCAGAGAGAGAGAGAGAGAGAGAGAGAGAGAGGTATAAAGACATTGAGATAAATCTGAACCAGAGAGAGATAGATAGATTGATAGATATGAACAGGCTGAGATAGATAGCTATAAAGACACTGAGATAAATCTGAACCAGAGAGAGATAGATAGATAGATAGATATGAACAGGCTGAGATAGATAGCTATAAAGACACTGAGATAAATCTGAACCAGAGAGAGAGAGAGAGAGAGAGAGAGAGAGATCTGAATAGAAAAAATGAAGATATAGTAATTTATTAAGCTTTTTGTCTAGATGTGGCACAAAGGCGAATGAATGGGGCACCCAATGAGACTCAAACTCACTCATGAAGGTTTGCTAGTCTTATTTTGCTAACCATTACAGCACATGAGATTGGAAGATATGTATATAGATAGAGTTGAACTAAAGGTATATCTATAGATAGACTTGAATCAAATATATATATATGTATATATATATATTGTTTTTCACAGAGAGACTGTTTCATTTTATCACAAATCTTCAGTGTGGCTCGACACATAGGATATTTCAACCTAGGATCAAAATCTGCCTAACTTTAAGCTAGATTTAGTATCTTACTGCTCAGCCATCTCAGTGACCTATGTCAGCTTGGGAATTATAACGCATTTTTGTATTAACTTTTGTTTGTTTTCATTTTGCACTATCAGATACTGGAGGGTTCAATTCATTAGAAGAGCTTTGCATTACGCAGGTGACAGCACTTAATTCCTTCACCAGAGTGCTCAACCTCTGGGAGGGAAGCATATATATTGTCATCCATAGACAGACTATTTCATGGTATCACAACTGTTCAGTGTGGCTAGACACACAGAACGCTTCAAACTTGGATTGAAATCTGCTTAACTCTGATAGACTTAGTATCTTACTGCTTAGTGATCTCGGTGACCTATGTCAGCTCAGGAATTATAATGCATTTTTGTATTCGATCTATCTATTTGCCCATTCCAGGGTCTTTATAGCTATCCATCTAACACAGTTATTATGAATAAACTGAGATAGATAGATAGATAGATAGATAGATAGATAGATAGATAGATAGATAGATCTGAAGAGAGAATAGGAAGATATATATGGAGTGAGCTGAACTGAAGATATAAGTATAGACAGACTTGAACTGAAGATGCATAGCTCTTCTCATGAATTCAGCACTCTGGTAGCCGATTGCGTATGTGTGAATATATACCTAAAAAAATTCCTTCACTTACACTGAGAGTGATGATACTTCAGGGTTACAGTATCTGACTGACATAAAGTCAACCAGGTTTCAATCACAGCTCGAAGCACATCGCGTGTCTAGCCACACTGAAGAGTCGTCATACAACAAAACAGTCAGTCTGTGGATAACACACACACACATATATATATATATATATATATATATAAATAAATAATGGAGTATAATCTGACAATATAGAGAAAAATTGATCGTAAGGTAATTGAAGCAAAAAGAGAGATTTACTGAGAAACAAAGTCGACACAATAGTGTTTCGGTTCTAATGAACCATCATCAGGACTGAAGGGATGATATTAGTGATGTTAAATTAACAAGGGATGTTTAAAAATACAAAAATCTAGGGAAAAAATATGCATGAAGAAAGTGTTGGTTGTTTAATTAGTAAATCAGCATTTATTATTTAAATTACATCATTTGACTTATTAGGAATATTGTATAGAATTTATATGTTCAATTAGTTCATCTAGAAAGGTTTTGAATCAAAAGGAGGAAAAAAAGAAAAAGTGAAAAATTATATGTGTGGAAAATGTTAACTAAAGATGGAATATATTGTAGCTATTTAAAATAGATTTGCTCAAGTACAGAGAAATATTGTAAAAACCCTGAAAAGTGTTTCAGGGATTACGAAATGAAATAGCACCAACCTCGAAAATTTGTCTTTGTCAAGAATGTAAATGAATATTTTTGCAGAATTGAAATTGAAGTAATGATTAGATTGAGAAATGTGTTGAAGAAGTGCATTTTTAAGGTTACCAACTCTTTTGTGTTTCTTTTGTGTTCTTTCAAGCAAGCTTGAAAGTTCCTAGACGTTTTACCAATATATTTTAATTTACAATTGCTACAAGAAATTCAATAAACACTGGCGTCTGAAACTATGTTGCATTGAGGACTAGAGTGTACTAAATCACAGATCGTTTTAAAGGGTAAAGAGGCAGTTTTAATATCAAGTTTATTTAAGTTGTTTATTATGATGTTGGTAGAATTGTTAGGCAAAGTAATGAATGTACAAATGCGTAGGGCTCTGAGATAAAAATCTATGACGACACCTCTTTTGGTATTGTTATTATGGTGTGAATAGAAATGTATGTGGTCATTGTTACTGGTGGGTTTATGGTAAACCTTGAATTCTAGTTTGTTAATATTCCTAATAAGTAAGATGTCCAGAAAAGGTAGAGTGTTATTAGATTCAAGTTCATATGTGAACTTCATAGGAGGTTCTACATTATTTAGTCTGTCAGTGATGTTATGTAAATTAAGATCTTGTCAATAGATAAGTAGGATGTTGTCTATGTATTTGAAGTAATTGACAGTATTGGAGATAATATATTCTCTCTAATACTGTCAATTACTTCAATCTGGTCCTTTTAAATATGTTATCTCCAATACTGTCAATTATTTCAATCTGGTCCTTTTAAATATATTATCTCCAATACTGTCAATTACTTCAATCTGGTCCTTTTAAATATATTATCTCCAATATTGCCAATTATTTCAATCTGGTCCTTTTAAATATATTATCTCCAATACTGTCAATTATTTCAATCTGGTCCTTTTAAATATATTTAAAAGGACCAGATTGAAATAATTGGCAATATTGGAGATAATATATTTAAAATGACCAGATTGAAATAATTGACAGTATTGGAGATAATATATTTAAAAGCACCAGATTCTTGGTATTCAATACATGCAAGAAAATCTGCAAAGTGGAGATCACATTGGTAAACCAAATTTTTGTTTATAAAACATATTGTATTGGAATTAACCGTGTGAAGTACATAAGGTACACGTTTTAATTAGTTTAGAGATAGGTAGAGTTAATGTAGTATTAGATTTTCGAAGGTGATTTTGTAGACGTTCAATGCATCTATTAACAGGTATATTGATATATAGGGATTTGATATCAAAACTAGCTAAATAATTGTTATTCATATTAATGTCAGTTAATTTGTTAAGAAGTGATCCAGAATTCTTGATGTGTGTACCACTGATGGTACCTAATAGAGGGGATAATAATTTGGGTAGAAGTTTAACAATTTTATGGAGGGCAGTTTCTATGCCAGAGATAATAGGTCTTATGGGAATGTCAGGTTTGTGGGTTTTAGGAAGACCACAAATTTTGGGGATTATGGGGTGGTGATTGATTAATGAGGACCAAGATTTATCCTCATTAGAGATTAATTTTTTGTAAGATTTGTTAAAGTTGTTAATATTATTTAAAACAGTTTGTAGTGATATCTTTTCATAAGTGTTGTTATTATCCATAAGTTTTTGGTTATAGACTGTAGATTCCATAATAACAACGCCTCCGCTTTTGTCAGGAGGTGAAATAACAATGTTCTGATTAGAAGAGAGAGATATCAAGGCAGCTATGTAACCGTTAGGTAGGGTCAGTTTATCAGAATGACAGTTTGTGGAAACAGCAATGATGCCTTGTATGAATCCTTAGTGGAAACCAGATTCATGGTGTCTGTAATTTGTGTTAATTAATTTTCCCATATCATGTTTTCTGATTCCAGTTCCAAATTTTAACAAAGCTGAGACTGACACTGGAAATGTTGTTAACAATATCAGCTCTGCCCAGATCTTTCCAGCAACTTTGGTTACATAAAGATATGAATTTAGATCTGAGTTTGGAGATGTGGTTGTTATTGATCCTAACCTAAGTTGTTCAGCCATGTTATGGGACATTCCCTGTTTCCAACAAAGTTCTAGTCCAGTGAGTCTGGCTTTTTCAAATGTATGTGCTCAGAAACATTTTTCCCATGTCAGTCTCTTACATAAATATATTTCCTATTGTTTTCTAAGAGCAATAAACTGCTTTTGCATGATTACTCTTTGAGTTTAAAGATTTTTTGGTCCTTATTCTCCTCAACAGGACAAATGTGGATTTTTGGGAGGTTTAGCTGGTTTTACAGTATGTCAAGTCTTTTTTTAAATATATGGTTTGGTGTCTTTATTTAATGACATATCAAACTTCATGGGTTATTTAATGCCCAAGCCATCCTTGTAGACAAACAGCAGTAATACTATTTAACCCACAGCTGCGGGGATAATGCTGTTCATACTGTTCCCAAGAGTATGAGTCTGGAAGTGAATGTAATAGTACTACTGGAGTTTGAACTTGTTTACTTCAAGACTACAGTCCAGCACTTTAGCCATTACATCACGGGAACTGCTCTTAAATATATGTGGCCCAGTTGGCTGGGGCTATAAGATACACATCCCACTTCTCTTCAGAGGAGTTAGACTCCCCACCACCACCAACAAGTGTCCTGGATATGACACTAAACAATCTGATGGTGAGGTTCCAGTAATGCTGGAGCTTTGGGGAATGTGGAGTACCTCTTCATTGCCATCACACCTAGGTCCACTCTGGCTTGGAGTGGTAGTACCTGATAAGGTTCTATCTATGGATCAAATAGAACTAAACTGTGTACTCTTGCTAAACCGAATTGTTTAAAATAGAACTGTTTTGATATTTGACTGTGTAAACAAAAAATTATTCTTAACCAAGTTGTTCGAAACTTTTATCAAAATGACTTAATTCGGCATTAAATGACCTGAAAAGGGTTGATACGCCATAAAACAAAACAACCAACCAACTTAGATATATGGTTCCAATTATCAATTCCTATTCAATGATAATAATTTGTTTGTATGCAATTACAGTGTAACCTGGATATAAGAGAGTTGTCGGGACCAGTGAAGAAGTCTCTTATATTGGGGGTTTCTCTTATATCTGGTTTCGGTTTCTTTGTTTTAATGGCATATCAACTCTTTTTTGGTTATTTAATGCCAAAGCCTTTCTCCTAAAAGAACAGTAGTGGTATTATTTTACCCATAGCTGGGAGGATAAGGGGGTTCATACCTTTCCCAAGGGTATTTGCCCGAAAGTGAACGTAATAGCGCGACTGGAGTATGAACTCGCGTATTACGATTCCGCAGTCCATCGTTTTTAACCATTACACCCCGAGGACACCCCCTCTTATATCTGGGTTTGGTCTATGATGTTTTGGTAAGTATGGGCTCTAATTTGGGACCAGAGAAAATCTATCTTATATCCGAGTTTCTCTTATATCAGGGTCACACTGTATAGGGTTTCAAGTATTCCTGTCTATTATTAATTTTTTTCAAATAGATCTATTTGACCACTGGATGCAATTTAATGTCATACCTAGTACCATCCCTCCTTTTAGTATTGTTTTTGGTTTTATTTTGCTTTTGTGGTCGAAGGAGTTTACCCTCTGCAGAAAATACATTACACAAATATCTCTGGGAAAAGTTGTGCTAACAACTACTCTCCCTCCAGCTATCTGTAAATAGTAGGGCAGACTGTTCTGTTTAACCTCGGTATGGCAACCAGTCTCTGATATGGAAAACTCTGAAGTCATAAAAAGTGGCTTTCTTCTCATCAATTAAACTACTTGAAGAGCTTCTCCCTCACCCACTGGGGAGAGTCCCTATGGCAGAGTGGCTAAAGTACTGGACTATGACGTTGTAGTAATCAAATTTGAAATACAGTCATGCAATTATATTCACTTTTAGACTGATACCCTTGGAAAAGTTATGATTTCCCTTATCCCTTCAACAAGATAACAAGTACTACTACTACTACTGTCCTTTTACTTTTGAGGGGTTTTTTTTCTTTTACACTCAGTCCTATTGAATATGAATAATTGTTAAAAAGATGGGACACTATAGATGAGACCATAAAAGATTCTATGCCTCCAAGTCAGAGTGGACCTGGGAGTAATGACAATGAAAAGGTACTCCACACTCCCCAGATTTCCAGAACTGGAACCCCACCTTCAACTGCTGTTTATTATCATACTCCTTACATACCATTTTTTTGTGCGTAAGGTGGGGACTTGCCTCTCTCCAGAGAATACAGGCAGCATATTCTAAGTTTAGTTGTCAGATGTAGACTGAGATGGAAATATACGAACAGATTCAGATAGCAGCCCAATTAGCTAGAGGTTGGTGGGGTTGAATATACCAACTGCATCTCTGCAGAGAGGTAAGACTTCCCGCACCCAAACGAGTGTCCTGGATACAACACTAAGCCATCTAATGATGAGGCTCCAATCATGGAGCTTTGAGGAACGTGAAGTATATCTTCATTGCCATTACTCCCAGGTCCACACTGATCTGGAGTGGTAGTATCTATTACAGACCCATCTTTGGGTCAAAAAAATTGTTTGCCCAAAGAGAATTATTTGTGTTGAATAGCAATACTTGAAACATTTTAACTGCATGCAAAACCTGAATTATTGGATTACATAGTAATACTTGGAACCATTTGACTGTGTGCAAATAAATGAATAGTGTTGAATAGAATTATTTGTGTAAGATTGCAATACTGGAAACTATTTAACTGTGTGCAAATAAATTAACTCTTTTAAGAAAAAATAAGATTACCAACAAACTATTCACTTACAAATCATATATGTATATTCATTTAACTGTGTGCAAACAAAAATGATTAATATCAAATACAATTATTTGTTATAGATAGAAATATCTGAAACCATTTAACCGTGTGTAAACATGAATTTTGGCTTATTTTAAAATGTTATATACAACGTATGTGTTTACAAATCATATATACTTAATATATGTATAAACAGGATTTGATATCAAATAACCTACAATGGTTGATATGCCATAAAACCCAACCAAACTAAATCATATATATTTAATATATATGTATAAAGAGGATTTGGCATTAAATAACCAACAATGGTTGATATGCCATAAAACCCAACCAAACTAAATCATATATATGTGTATAAATATGATTTGGCATTAAATAACCTACAATGGTTGATATGCCATAAAACCCAACCAAGCCAAATCATATATATTTAATATATACGTATAAATATGATTTGGTATTAAATAACCTATAAGAGTTGATATTCCATTAAACCAATCAATCAGATAATAGATAGGTAATTAGAGCATTATGCCGACTATTTTTTTATTTTTTTCATTTGCTTTTTTCTTTCTTTTTTTTTTTTTGTTCAATAATTTTCCTTGAGTTTTACATCAGTTATTTTTATTGCATGTTCCTTCCTCTTTTTTATTGTGAATGAAAAAAAAACAAGAAAAAAAAACTGCATCATCCTTCAAAACCAAGGAAAGAGTCAGGATGAATAAAAACATTTTCTTTCCTATAGTTTCCAATGTTCTTTTCTTCCTCCCCCTTTGCCAACGAGCTTTTTTTCTCTCTCTCTCCTCCTCTCTATTTAAAGCTTTCTTCTCCTAACCATCAATCCAATCACTCGACTTCCCAATACCTCACATCTTCTATTGTTATCACCTCCCCCTCCCACCTGTTGTTAGCACAGCGCCTTTTTTGCCACTTGCATTCCTATTTCATGCCATTCTCATAAGAATTTATTTGTATCTTCATATTTTGTTTTTTTATTTTTTCTCCTGTATCTTTCGATCCAAGAATTCTTACTGAAACATTAGCAGCTTTTTTTTTTTTTTTTTTTTTTTTCATTGAAATATTTTCCATTTGGGAACTGGAAAATATTCTATGAGGTCATTTTTTAGCACATTTTAGCTGAGCCCATAAATTCTGTTCAGTATTACACATGAATGATTTGTCTTCCTTGTCAATGTCACTTAGAATACACTGACTATATCCCCTGCTATGAGTTAAAATCCCTCCCACCAAGAAAAGGGTGTTCTGAGTATGACAAACTGCATCTAATGGTGAGGTCCCAATTCTGGAGATCTGAAGAGTATGGAGTCACACCTTCGTTGCTATTACACCTAGGTTCACTCTTACCCAGAGTGGTAGTACCTATTAGGGTCCCATCTAGGTAGCCCAGTTGACTGGAGCTGTAGAATACACTGACTGCATCTCTGCAGAGGAGTAAGACCCTCCCCATGAGTGTTTTGGTTATGAAATTAAACCATTTGATGGCAAGGCTCCAGCCATGCTTGACTTTTGGGGAATGTGGAGTACTCCTTCATTGCCATCACTCACGAGTCCACTCTGATCTGGAGTTGTAGCACCTGATAGGGTCCTATCTATGGATTAAATAGAACAAATTGTGTGCAAACAAATGATTAATGTTAAATTTGACTGTCATGTAGCAATACTTGAAACCATTTAACTGTGTGCAAAAAAAGAGCTCAGCCTTGTTGAAGAATGTTATCTACAAAATGTTTACAAATCATATGTTTAATATATATGTATGTATAAGATATATGCATAGGATTTGGCATTAAATAACCTACAATGGTTGATATGCCATAAAACCCAACCAAACCAAATCATATATATTTAATATATATGTATAAAGAGGATTTGGCATTAAATAACCTACAATGGTTGATATGCCATAAAACCAAACCAAACCAAATCATATATATTTAATATATATGTATAAAGAGGATTTGGCATTAAATAACCTACAATGGTTGATATGCCATAAAACCAAACCAAACCAAATCATATATATTTAATATATATGTATAAAGAGGATTTGGCATTAAATAACCTACAATGGTTGATATGCCATAAAACCCAACCAAACCAAATCATATATATTTAATATATATGTATAAAGAGGATTTGGCATTAAATAACCTACAATGGTTGATATGCCATAAAACCCAACCAAACCAAATCATATATATTTAATATATATGTATAAAGAGGATTTGGCATTAGATAACCTACAATGGTTGATATGCCATAAAACCCAACTAAACCAAATCATATATATTTAATATATATGTATAAAGAGGATTTGGCATTAGATAACCTACAATGGTTGATATGCCATAAAACCCAACTAAACCAAATCATATATATTTAATATATATGTATAAAGAGGATTTGGCATTAGATAACCTACAATGGTTGATATGCCATAAAACCCAACTAAACCAAATCATATATATTTAATATATATGTATAAAGAGGATTTGGCATTAGATAACCTACAATGGTTGATATGCCATAAAACCCAACCAAACCAAATCATATATATTTAATATATATGTATAAAGAGGATTTGGCATTAGATAACCTACAATGGTTGATATACCGTAAAACCCAACCAAATGATTTGTATTAAACCATGTGCAAATAAAACCCCTTAGACTACATAAACTATATAAACATGAATATACAATGAATTCCCTATTCTCTCAGCATAAGATAACCCTGAGTTTGCATACCATTAAAGTCAATCAAATTCTTATCCAAAGTAGCACTCTTAAAATCCTTGTCCAAAAGGTCACTCCTAAAATTTTCATCCAAAGGGACACCTCTAAAATACTTAATGAAAGCAGTATCTGTAAGATCCTTCTTGAAAAGATCACCCTTAAAATTCTTCATTTAGACTAACAATATTTGACCATTTTCTTTCTTTTTTATACATTAATGTGTAATCCTTGTCCAAAGCATAACCCTTTATATCCTTATTCAAAGCAGAACTCCTAAAATCCTTCTGAAAATTCCAGTCATAAAAATTCACCCTCCGCAAGGTGCTAACAGTGAAAATTAGTAGTGACCTCGATTCACCTGGCAAGTAATTCAGAAAAAATAGCCAACAAAATCCTGGTCTATGTAAGACTGAAATCTTTGAAATAGTCCATTTCTAACAGGTAGTCTATACCATTCTCTAAATAGAACTGTTAACATTGATTATTTAACACTGGTTCATTGGCCTAGTGGGTAAAGTGTTTGCCAAGAGTCCGGGAGATTTGGGTTCAATCCCAGGTCGCGTCATACCAAAGACTAAAAATGGTACTTGATACCTCTTTGCTTAACACTCAGCAATATATGGTACGTATCAAGGGTAAAGTGGAGTAATCCAGAGAAAGGAGTAGTGCTCTCCCCTACACCTTGGTGTATTGAAAAGGGAAACTTCTGGTCGCCCTCAATTACAGTCGCCAACTTTACTTTATTTAACACAAGGGATTGGTGTTAGAATATTTATCGAAAGTAGAACCCTTAAAATCCTCCCTTAAAACTAACAATATTTCTCCATTTTCTTTCTGTCTTTTTTATATATTAATATGCTGTCTTTTATTTTAACAGGCCAGCAATTCTCCACACGAAAACTGATGGCCGAGTTCAGCTGCATCCTAAATCTGTTAATTCAAGTGAGCAACAGTTTGAAATGAAATGGTTAATTTTCCACCAGAAATTAAAAACAACTGGGGTAAGAACCATATCAGTCTTCTTATTAGATGGGGCATTGTCACCTGCAAGACACAGTTGATGCTAAACAGAATTGTTTGAAATAGAAATGTTTTGACATTTAACTGCATGTAAAGAAAAACTATACTTAACTGAATTGTTTGAATTAGAACTGTTTGACTAAACTGAATAGCTAAGAATAGAAATGTTTTTGACAATTAAACTATGTACTTAACTGAATTGATTGAAATAGAACTGTTCATTTGTATAAAAATGGATTTGGCATTAAATAACCTACAAAGGTTGATATGCCATAAAACCCAAACGAACAAACAAGCATTTGTTTCTATCCAACATGGAAGGGGAATTATTATTTCTAAACTGTTATTTCTTTTTTTTTTAACTAGCTGGAGCATTCATTTCTTTCATCTGTATTTTTAGTTGCTTTGCATATTCACGTGTAAAAACACGCAAAAATAGGAATTACATTACGCACAAGAATATATCCAAACATTTCACTTAGAAGAAATAGGGGTCACGTTACACACAAGAAATATCCAAACATTTCACTTAGAAGGAATAGGGGTCACGTTACACACAAGAATATATCCAAACATTTCACTTAGAAGGAATAGGGGTCACGTTACACACAAGAATATATCCAAACATTTCACTTAGAAGGAATAGGGGTCACGTTACACACAAGAATATATCCAAACATTTCACTTTGAAGGAATAGGGGTCACGTTACACACAAGAATATATCCAAACATTTCACTTAGAAGAAATAGGGGTCACGTTACACACTAAAAATATATCCAAACATTTCACTTAGAAGAAATAGGGGTCACATTTATCATCATGATCAAGTTGCTCAGACAGGTTGGAGTTACTTGACTCTTTTTCAATATCCATTCCCTATCATCCATCGCTCCTGGTAGGTCTTCTCGACTGCATTCACTCTTTTCATGTAGAAAAAGGAGGAATCACATTAGGGATGGAAAAAAGTGTCATATGAGACATGAAAATATATCCAAACTGCAGTTGGTGTATTGTATAGCCCCAGCCGACTGGGCTGAGTAAAATTTGGGTCACATTAGATACAAAAATATATCCAAACTTTTCACATAGAAAAACAGGGGTCACAATAGATACAATATCCAAATTTTTCACAAAAAAAGAAAAAATGGGTCACATTAGACACAAAAATTTATCGAAAGTTTTTAAAAAGAAAAAAATATTGGGTTGCATTATCCACAAAAATAAGGAATTGTATTTTGCCTCTTATTTTTATTGAATATATTTATTGACTGTTGTAATTTGAAACAGTTTGTAATCAGGAAATAAAAAGTGTATGTGCATTTAAAGAAAAAAAAAAAAATAATCATCCGAGTCTGAAATTGCAGAATATGTAAGCTGATGAAACTAATGCGTTTCTCTTGCTTTGATTGGCTCACCCATTTTAATCTCTTGCCAGTTGAGTACAACTTACTGCTGCTGCTTTTTTGATTTGGTTGCCAACCTGTTCCAAAGTGGTCAAGGGTAATTGCTTAACTGATCTGACCCCTACCACACCTCCTCTTTTTTTCCTAGGGTAAGATGGTGGGTCGGGTGAACAGTTCAGTTTGTACCGTTTTTTTTTTTTTCTTTTTAGCTTCTCAAACAAAAACAACAGCCTGCCTCAGTGGATACTGCATTTCATTCCTTTGTATTAATAAGAAAAAAAACAAAAACATAAAAGTTATAACCATGTTAATTGCTTCTTTCTTGTTGGGGCATTGTCACAGGCCATTAACTGCAGTTTATCCTCCAATAACACTTCAAGGATTTTTCTAAGGGTGAAATAATTCTTTTATTTTATTTTTTCCTTTTTAGCTCAAATTTCTTTTCTGTAATTAGTCACTGCCACACACTTGTCAAAAAAAAAAAAAGATTAACACCCCCTGTCAAAAAATTAATTAAATTTCATATAACATTTTAATCACTTTTCCTAAAATGCTTGTCCTTAAAAGAATTGAAGAAAAAAAAAATTAAATCCAATAAAAAAATTCCATCCATTATAGAAGCTTGGAGCTGCAGAATACACTGTCTGCTTCTCTGCAGAGGAGTAAGACACCTCCCCCAATGAGTGTCCTGGATATGACAAACTATCTGATGGCAATGCCTTGGAGATTTAGACAATGTGGAGTACCTTTTCATTGCCATCACTCCCAGGCCAACTGTGATCCAGAATGGTAGTACCTGATAAGGTTCTATCTATGGACCAAATATGACAAACTGTGTGCAAACAAATGACTGATGTCAAATTGTGACTGTTGTATAGCAATATTTGAAACCATTTAACTGTGTGCAAAAAAAGCACAGGTTAGTTGGTTGGTTTTTATGGCATATCAACCTTTGTAGGTTATTTAATGCCAAATCTATTTTTATGAAAATAGTTCTATTTCAAATAATTCAGTTTAGGATAAGTACACAGTTTAGATGTAAGTACAGTTTAATTGGGAAAAACATTTCTATTTCAAACTATTCAGTTTAGTCAAGCAGTTCTAATTCAGCTAAGTATAAGTACAGATTTTGTTTACACACAGTTAAATGTCAAAACAGTTCTATATTAAACAATTCAGTTTAGTGTAAGTACAGTTCCATTTCAAATAATTCAGTTTAGCATAAGCACACAGTTTACTATTGTAAGCAGTTCAGTTTAGTGAAACAATTCAGTTTAGCATAATTATGCAGTTCTATTTAACCCATAGATAAGGCCCTATCAGGTGCTACCACGCCGCGCCAGAGTGGACTTGAGAGAAATAGCAATGAAGGGGTGCTCCGCATTCCCCAAAGCCCCAGCATTACTGGAACCTCACCATCAGATTGTTTACTGTCATATCAAGGACACTCATTGAGGGGTCTTACCTCTCTACAGAGGTGCAGTCAGTGCATTCTACAGCGCCAGCTGAATGTGAAAAAAAAAAGCACAGCTTCTTTTCAGAATGTTATCTTAAAAAATGTGTTCACAAATCATACATATATCTAATATATATGAATAAAGAGGATTTGGCATTGAATAACCTACAATGTGGCATTAAATAACCTACAATAGTTGATATGTCATAAAACCCAACCAAACTAAATAAAATACATTTAATATATATGAATAATGAGGATTTGGCATTAAATAAGCTACAATGGTTGATATGCCATAAAACCCAACCAAACTAAATCATATATATTTAATATATATGTATAAATATGATTTGGCATTAAATAACCTACAATGGTTGATGTGCCATAAAACCAAACCCATCCAAATCATATATATTTAATATATATTTATAAAGAGGATTTGGCATTAAATAAGCTACAATGGTTGATATGCCATAAAACCCAACCAAACCAAATCATATATATTTGATATATATGTATAAAGAGGATTTAGCATTAAAAAACCTACAATGGTTGATATACCATAAAACCCAACCAAACTAAATAAAATACATTTAATATATATGAATAATGAGGATTTGGCATTAAATAAGCTACAATGGTTGATATGCCATAAAACCCAACCAAACTAAATCATATATATTTAATATATATGTATAAATATGATTTGGCATTAAATAACCTACAATGGTTGATGTGCCATAAAACCAAACCCATCCAAATCATATATATTTAATATATATTTATAAAGAGGATTTGGCATTAAATAAGCTACAATGGTTGATATGCCATAAAACCCAACCAAACCAAATCATATATATTTGATATATATGTATAAAGAGGATTTAGCATTAAAAAACCTACAATGGTTGATATACCATAAAACCCAACCAAACTAAATAAAATACATTTAATATATATGAATAATGAGGATTTGGCATTAAATAACCTACAATGGTTGATATGCCATAAAACCCAACCAAACCAAATCATATATATTTGATATATATGTATAAAGAGGATTTGGCATTAAATAACCTACAATGGTTGATGTGCCATAAAACCAAACCCATCTAAATCATATATATTTAATATATATTTATACAGAGGATTTGGCATTAAATAAGCTACAATGGTTGATATTACTTCAAACCAAACCATTATAGAAAAAAACATTTATTTGATTTTGAAATTTTTTTTTTCCAGTTCTTTTTTTATACTCTGTCAGTGAAGCTGTATACCCTAGAGAGGAGTTAGACATCCCAACACCCCAAAACATGGATGTCCTGGGTATGACACTATACTGCATCTGGTAGTGAATTTTCAGTCTTGGAGCTCAGAGCACCCCTTCATTACCATTACTACCTGGAGTGGTTGTACCTGGTTAAAGTCATATTATGGGTCAAATAGATCTGTTTGCAAATTATTTTGATTAGATCGGAATACTTAATATCAAATAACCATATGCAAAAAACTTAGGAAGCTACACTAAAAATATAAATATGGATGTACAATGAATGCAATTCCTTAACCTCTAGGCATGAGATAACAAAAGTCAGGTTGACATGCCATTAAAACTGATTAATCAATCCAATGTTTTTTTTTGGGGGGGGCTGAAAATAGGAATGATGCTGATATACTCAGTCATGTTCTCATCTTGGTTGAACTTTTCAGCAGTCATTTACTAAGCGTTTTTTGCTCAGATGTGGCACAAGGCCATATGAATGGGGCACCGAATGTGACTTGAACTCACTCATAAAGGTTTACTTGTCAAACTTGCTAACCATTACACCATCTTAGGTGCCCTAACTTTTCAGTATGCCAACCAGTCTAGGAATTGCCCAGTCGGCTGGGGCTGTAGAATACACCTACTGTATCACTGCAGAGGGGTAAACCCCCACTCAGCGAGTGTCTTGGATATGACACTAAACAATCTGATGGTTAGGCTCCAGTAATGCTGGAGCTTTGGGGAATGCAGAGTACCCCTTCATTGGCATCACACTCAGGTCCACTCTGGCTTGGAGTGGTAGCACCTGATAGGTTTCTATCTATGGGTCAAATAGAACTAAGCTGCATACTTATGCTAAACTGAATTGCTTGAAATAGAATTGTTTTGACATTTCAACTGCATCCTTGTGCTAAACTGAATTGTTTGATATGGAATTGTTTTTGTATGCTAAACTGAATTGTTTGAATTAGAACTGTTTGACTCTACTGAATAGTTTGAAATAGAAATGCTTTTGACAATTAAACTGTGTACTTATGCTAAACTGAATTGTTTGAAATAGATCTGTTTATATGTATAAAAATGGATTTGGCATTAAATGATCTCCAATAGTTGATATGCCATAAAAACAAACCAAACTGACAAGGATGACTTTGGCATTAGTTGACCCATAAATGTTGATATGCCATTAAACAAAGAAAGCAAACCAAATTAAGTAATGTTCACTTTATTTATTGAATGACCCTCTTATATACTAACAAATGGTGTTTATCATAGTCATTTAATATCTTATTTTGCATAATGATTTTAAAAAGCAGATTTTAATAAAAGCCTAGTCGGCTGGGACTGTAGAATACGCCAAGTGCATCTCTGCAGCAGGGGGTAAGATCCACCCCACCCACCCCATAACAAATGTCCTGGATATGACACTGAATCATCTGATATTGAGGCTTCAGTCATGGAGCTTTGGGGAATGTGGGATACCCCTTTATTGCCTTTGTTACCAGGTCTAGTCTGATCTAGAGTGGTAGTACCTATCTATGGGTAAAATAGAAATATTTTATCATCTATTATACTTAGAACCATTTAACTGTATAAAACAAATGAATGTTTCTTCCCCCTTTTTCTTTTCATTTCTGTAGGTCATAAGTTCTGCAAAAGAAAATAGAGTGTAACAACAGAGGATTCCTTCAGCTCAGACATGACCCCCAGGATCTTAAATGAAGGCACTCATGTTGAATAGAATTATTAGTGTTAATTAGCAAAACTCGAGACAATTTAACTGTGTGCAAATAAAACTATTGGTGTTAGATATCAATATTTGAAACCATTTATCTGTGTGAAAGCAAATGAGCTCTGGCTTATTTAAAAATAATGTTATCTACAAACTAGTCATTTACAAATCTTATATATTCAATATATTCAACCAACCCCTCCACAACATCAATTTTTAAGCAAAGTTTAACAGGTTTGAATTTAAAGTTTTCTTTCTCCTAGCCTGGTTGCCATAGCAAGGTTAAAGAACCTCGATCTGTTCTACTATTTACCTATAGCTAGAGGGAGAATAATTGGATTCATACTTTTCCCAAGGATATTAGTGCTATGTGAAATGCAATCAGTCTTGACCAGAATTTGAACTCGAGTCGCTGTGTCCATTTCCTTTAATGATAACCATTGCACCACGAGCACCTCCAAATATTTAATATGCATAAACAGGATTTGGCATTAAATAGCCAAGAATGGTTGATATGCCATAAAACCCAACAAATCAAGTTATAAGTAGATTATTCTTTTTTTCTTTTCTTTTTGTTTTAATGGCATATCAACCTTTATGGGTTATTTAATATCAAATCCATACTTGGAGACAGCATTGAATCTCTTTAACGCATAGCTGGAGGAAGTAAATTATTGAAGATTGGTTGGTTGTTTTGTTTTACAGCATATCAACCCTTTTCAGGTCATTTAATGTTGAATCAAGTCATTTTGATAAAAATTTTGTTTTAGTTTGGTTTGGTTTTATGGCATATCAACCATTGTAGGTTATTTAATGCCAAATCCATATTTATTCATATGAATAGTTCTATTTCAAACTAGTCAGTTTAACATAAGTACAAGTTTAAAACATTTCTATTTCAAGCTATTCAGTTTATCAACAAAGTTAAATGGTTCACAAAGAATTCAATTAAACATCAGTCATTTATTTACACACAGTTAAATGTAAAAACAGCTCTATTTCAAACTAATCAATTTAGCATAAGTACACAGTTTAAAGATCAAAAACAGTTCTATTTCAAATAATTCTGTTTTGTAAACAAAATTAAATGGTCCCTAGTACTGCTATGTATCACAAAGAATTCAATTAAATATCAGTCATTTATTTATACACAGTTAAATGTAAAAACGAAGTTTAAATGTTAAGAGTTCTATTTCAAACAATTCAGTTTCACATAAGTACACAGTTCTATTTGACCCGTAGATAGGAGCCTATCAGGTGCTACCTCTCCAGGACAGAGGGGACCTGGGAGCAATGGCAATGAAGGAGTACTCTGCATTCTCCAAGGCTCCAGCATTATTAGAACCTCACCATAAGTTTATTTAGTGTCATATCTAGGACACTCATTGGGGGAGTCTTACCTCTTTACAGAGATGCAGTCAGTGTATTCTGCTGCCCCAGCCAACAGGACTCAAATTATTGATGAGGTGCAGTTTACAATGTTTGTTAAGGGATGAGCTGGCTGAATACGATAAACCACATTGTCTTCGTTTGTTTGTTTTTTGTTTTCTAGCTGCTATTAGTATTTTTTTTTATTTTTCTAAAACAAGATCAGACAAAAACGTTTCCTTGTTATAATTGAGTGTAAGTAAATTCTTTTAGACTTTCCCTAGAATTAATTCCCTCTCTCACTTCTCTTATTCCAGGTGTTCATTCATGACTGCAGTATGGTATCACCTTACCCACTCTTGTTTTTTGGTGGACACATAGGTATTCGAAAGGTAAGTTTTCTCCCATAATTGGTCAATGTAGAAAATATAAACAATGCTTTCTAAATCTTTTATCACCACATATTTAAACCTGTGACCTGGTTTTTGGTTTGGTTTTTCAACTTTTTTGGGTTATTTAATGCCAAATCCATCCTTCTAGAAGAGACAGTAGTGGTACTATTTCACCCACAGCTGGTAGGATAAGGGAGTTCTTGCCTCTCCCAAGGGTATTTGTCTAAAAGGGAACGTAATAGTGCAACTGGAGTTTGTACTTGCTTACTACAATGCCGCTGTCCATCGCTTTAACCATTACACCACAAGGACCCCCCCAACCATCGCTCACAATTTGGTTTGTGAAGAATAAGGTTTTTAGAACTTTAAATTCTTTTACTTGTTTCTTTTACTCCTGATTCCTACCTTCTTATTGGCTTAGAATCTGCTACAGATAGGTAAGAATCCCCCTCAAAGGAGGTGTCTTGGATATGACACTAAACTACATCTGATGGTGAGGCTCCGGTTCTGGAGATCTGGAGTATTCCTCAATTACCACTACTCCCAGATTCACTCTAATCCAAAGTAGTAGTATCTTTAAGGCCCCATATGTGGTTCAAATAGATCTCTTTAAAGATGATTCCTATTCAACAGGACTTTGTACATCTACATTTTCTTTTTTAAGTAGAGGAATTATATTGTGAATTGAATTACCATGACCAGAAAATCTGGCAAACACTTATGCATGACATGTGGAAACACTGGACAGCTGTTTCGACCTCATTAGGTCTCATCAGCTATGTATACCATGATCTCCACCACTGGAGATCGAACCAGCGACCACAGGTTGCAGAGCCAAAACTCTACAACTGAGCCACGAGTCCATATCGCACACAAGTGACACCATATTACCTAGTCATTGTAATTGCGCTGCCAATTAACCTGAATATGTCTTGCAAGTTATATCCATACTCTTTACAGAGGACATGGTCACCTCCAGAGCCATGTCTTCCCAAGGACTTTGTACATAAAAAAACTCTTACAAAACGACTACACAAATGTTCTTTTTAACTACTTCAAGTATTTACTTGTTTAAAATGAAAGTGATCAGATATTTTTATACCATATATAATCAGAAACTATAATTGTTGAAATGACTTTGGCATAAAATAACCCATCAAGGAATGACATCGTGAAGCCAACCAGCCACCATCAGAAATTTGATAAGATTCCTCTCAACTCCAAATACTTTTGATATCATATAATTTCCGACAATGCCTTCTCTGTAAATATTTCTATAAACTAAGAAATCTTTATCAGGCATATATCAGAATGTTGTACAAGAGGCAACCAATCTTTTCAGTTATAAAAAAAAGAGACTGCAATGTCTGACCTAAAAACCCCTTTTGTATTCCACAATTATCCTCTCCTTCGTTTCCTTAAACTGATTGCCACTTCTCCTTTAATCAATTTGTATCCAACGCAAATGCAAAAAAGCTCTGAGGGACAACATTCATTGTTTTTTATGTTCTTTTCTGTCTGCCCTCATTTGTATGTGCGTCTTCACTCTCCGTGGTTTTACGTGACTGCCAGCATGAAAATAAGTGACCATTTGCAATATGAGCTCGCTCAGGGCAGCCATGTTTTTTCCAGTCAAAAAAAATATATCTTGCACGCGGAACGTTTGTGCTGAGGTGAGAGTGTGGAGTTCTCCTTCACTGCCATTACTCACAGGCCCACTCTGACCCTGAGTAGTTGTACCTACTAGGGTCCCATCTATGGGTCAAGTAGATTTGTGAGAATTATTAGTATTAGATAGGAATACTTGATACTGTATAACTGTATGCCAATTATTTGTTTTAAAAAATAGTTGCTTAAAGCTGTAATTGTTTACTAAGGATTATTATTTGTTATTTTTTTTTCCAATGGCCCAGGAAACCGGGGTTCAATCCCAGGTCAAGTCATACCAAAGACTCAAGAAATGGTACTTAATACCTCCTTGCTTAACACTCAGCATTATAAGGTATGTATCGAGGGTAAAGTGGAGCAATCCAGGGAAAGGAGTAGCGCCCTTCCCTACACCTCGATATTAGCTACTGAAAAGGGAGCCTTCAGGTCGCCCTTGACTACAGCCACCAACTTTACTTACTTATTAGTTATTTGAAAGCATATGGTAGTAAAGTTGGCGACCTTAGTCGTGGGTGACCCGAAAGCTCCCTTTTTGATAGCTACTACACTGAGGTGTAGGGAAGGGAGCTACTCCTTTCCCTGGATTGCTCTACTTTACCCTTGATTCCTACCTTATATAGCTAAGTGTTAAGCAAGGAGGCATCAAGTACTATTTTTTGAGTCTTTTGTATGACTCAACCTGGGATTGAACCCAGGTCTCCCAGGCCATTGGCAAACACTCTAACCAGTATTGAAAGCATATAGCTATGTGCCAATTATTTGTATTAAGAATAATTACTTAAAAGTTTAATCATCTACTAAGGGTTATTATACTAGTAGTTACTTGAAACCAAATAATTGCTTGCAAATTATTGGTGTTAGATTGGAATACTTGAAACCACATAACAATATTCAAACAAATGATTATTATCAAATAGAAATAGTTACTTTAATTCATATAATGGTGTGTATATTATTTGTATTAGATAATGATACTTGAAACCATACAACTGTGTGCAAATTATTTGTATTAGATAAGAATACTTAAAACTATACAACTGTGTGCAGATTATTTGTATTAGATCAGAATACGTAATATCATATGACTGTACACAAAAAACTTTCAAGAAACTACACCAAAAATGTAAACATAAACAATTCCTAATCTCTTAGGCATAAAATAACCTCAGACCAGTTGATATGCCATTAAAATCAATCGTTTGTCAGAAATCCAGAACCCAGCTTTACCTTATGGAGAGCCTAAAAACAATCAGAGGACATATTAAAAGATAAATAAGGATTAGTTGGTTGTGTTTACCCAACCTCTCTAGAGGAGTTTCTGTGGTGCAGTGGATAAAGTGCTAGATTACTTCATGTCTGCAAGTTGAAACACCAGTAGTGCTATTATGTTCATTTTTGAACTAATGCCCTTAAGAATGATAAGAACCCCCTTATTCCTCTAGCTATGACTTGAATAGTATCACTGCTGTTCTTCTACAAGCATAGCTTTGGAATTAAATAACCCACAATGGTTGATATGCCATTAAATAAAGGAACTGAACAGAACCAACCTCTCTGGTAGTGACAGGATATGACCCAAGGTCAATTTTTAAGCAGAGTTTTTCTTCTCCTAAACTAGTTGTCTAACCATTTACCCATAGCTGGAGGGAGAACAGATGGATTCATGCCTTTCCTAAGGGCATTAGCACCAAGTGAAATACAAACATTCTCATTTAGGATTTTAATTCAGATCACTAACTCTATTTCCTTCAATGATGACCATTACATAAAACACTCCTCCAAGAATTAGTAGTAGTAGTACTAGTAAAAGGAAAGTGTTGATCAGAACAAATTAAAATTATTCTTGTTTTGTGGTTTTTGGGTTTTTCAAATTCTTTTATTAACCAATGTGCACAAACTGATATGATTTCTATCCTTGAATAATAAAAAAAATAAAAAATCAATTCTATTTCTGCCAACAAACCACACAGCTATATTTTCCTCTGTAAAATGCTAGCAATATGCATTAGAAAAAAAAAATCAATTTCATTTAGAATTGTGTTCTAGATATGCAGCCACAATTTTAGTCAATATTTTGGCTCACGAAAATAAAACTGAAAGATTTATTATCTGTGGTTGATTGTTTCACTTTTGAAATACTCAATACTGTCTTTCTCGACTCACTTGTTTTTGTTTTGCTTGTCTTTTTAAAAAAAAAAAAGAATCACTTAATCCCAGCTTAACCACAATCTTATAATTCAACAAATGTCTGTTAGCCCAGTCGGCTGGGGCTGTAGAATACATCGACTGCATCTCTGCAGAGGAGTAAGACTCCGCCAACAAGTGTCTTGGATATGACACAAAGCAATCTGATGGTGAGGCTCTAGTAATGTTGGAGCTATGGGGAATATGAAGTACCTCTTCATTGCCATCGCTCCCAGCTCCTCTCTGGCCCAGAGTGGTAGCACCTAATAGGGACTTATCTATGGGACGAATAGAACTGTTTCACATTTAAACTGAATGCAAACAAATGACTTATGTTAAACTGAATCGTTTAAAAAAGAACTGTTTTTACATTTAACAAATAACTGATGTTTAATTGAATTGTTAATCATACATAACAATACTTGTAACCATTTAAGTCACGCTAAATTGAATTATTAGAAATAGAACTGCTTGATCATTTAACTGTGTATCTACAAAATGTGTCTACACATCATATATCTAATATATATGTAAGAACAGGATTTGGCATTAAATAACCAACGATGGTTGATATGCCATAAAATCGAACCAATGTCTGTCCATCTATAGAGCTCCAAGTCTGCCAGTTTTAACTCAATTTCAACCAAACTTTCATGAATTATTAGGGTCATTTCAGAAATTGATTGACTCTAATGATATGTCAACCTATCTGGGGTTATCTTATGTCTAGAAGTTAGAGAATTGCATACACTGTATTCTTGTAGTTACATTTTTTATGGAGTTTCTTAAGTTTTTTCCGCATGGTTATAGGATATCAAGTATTCTTATCCAATACAAATAATTTCCACACAGGTATATGGTTTCAAGTATTTCTATCTAATACAAATAATTTGCACACTGTTATATGGTTTCAAGTAACATAATCATCCTTCAGACTAACTATACTTAATACAAATAATTTACAGTGAAATGATATCAAGTATTACTATCAAATGCAAATAATTTTCAAACAGACCTCTTTAAACCTTAGATGGTACTCAAGCAGGTACTACCAGTCCATGTCAGAGTGAACCTGGGAGTAATGGCAATGAATGTGTATTCAACAGTTGCCAGATCTCCAGATTTTGAGCCTTACTCTCAGATGCAGTTTCGTGTCATACCCAGGATACCCTCTTTTGGGGGGGGGGCTTACCTTTCTTTCTTTTTTTTTTTTTTTTGGAGGGATACAGTCAGTGTATTCATAGTCCCATCAATAGAGCAACAACTCTGAAAAGATATTTTGATTTTTTTTTTTATTCCCCAAAGTGAAACGTGAAATAAACCCAAAATTCTAAGACCATAATTTGCAATTACAATGATAAAAACAAATAGAATTGTCTTCAAATACAGATAATCATCCTAAACTAGAATAAAAGTCTCTGTTAGTGAGGCTTAGAATAGACCAATTGCATACTCTGCTGAGGGATAAGGTGGGTATGACATTAAACAGGATCTGAAGAAAGTGGTAATTTACTAAGCTTTTTGCTTAGATGTGGCACAAGGCCATATGAAAGGAGCACCCAATGAGACAGGATCTGGAGAAAGTGGACTACTTCATAACCATTACTCCCAAATCCACTCTGATCTAGTGGCCCAATTGTCTGGGGCTGCAGAATACACCAACTGAATCACTGCAGAGGGGTAAGACTCCCCAAACAAATGTCCTGAATATGACACTGATGGTGAGGTTCCAGTAATGCTGTAGTACCTTTTCATTGCCATCACTCCCAGGTCTACTCTGCTTTGGAGTGTTAGCACCTGATAGGATCCTATCTATGAGCCAAAAAGAACTAAACTGTGTGCTTATGCTAAACTAAATTGTTCAAAATAGAACTGTTTTGACATTTAACTGTTTGTCAACAAAAAAACTGTGCTTATACTGAATTGAATTGTTTGAAATAGAACTGTTTATATGTATAAATTGTTTGTATTAAGAATAGTTACTTGAAGCTATAATTGTTTACTAAGGCTTATTATTATTAGTTACTTGAAAGCATATAACTGTGTGCCAATTATTTGTATTAAGAATAGTTACTTGAAGCTATATTTGTTTACTAAGGATTATTATTATTAGTTACTTGAAAGCATATAACTGTGTGCCAATTATTTGTATTAAGAATAGTTACTTGAAGCTATATTTGTTTACTAAGGATTATTATTATTAGTCACTTGAAAGCATATAACTGTGTGTAAATAAGTGATTATTATTAAATAGAAATAATCAATTGAAACCACATAATTAAAGTATTAGATAGGAATACTTGAAACCACACAACTGTGTTCTAATAATTTGTATTTGATAGGAATACTTGATAACATATTGTTGTGTCAATAAAACAAACTTTATAAGATCTGAGCAGCATGGAGTCACTCCTTCATTTCCATTACTCCTAGGTCCACTATTATCCTGAATGGTAGTACCAGTTAGGGTCTCTTCCGTGGGTCAAAAAGATCTGTTGAAAAATTATTACCATTACAAAGGGATACTTGATATCATATACTTGTGTACAAACAAATTATCATTATTGAATAGAAATAAAAGTTAAGCGACTGTAGTTAAGGGCTACCCGAAAACTCCCTTTTCAATAGCTACTACACCATGGTGTAGGGAAGGGCGCTACTCCATTCCCTGGATTATTCTTGAAACGTACTTTATAATGCTGAGTGTTAAGCAAGGAGGTATGACTCGACCTGAGATTGAACCCCGGTCTTCCGTGCCATCAGCAAACACTACCACTAAGCCAATGGGTCGGTATTTTTTCTCAGGCCATTGGCCTAATGAGTAGAGTGTTCGCCAATTGTCCAGGAGACCGGAGTTCAATCCCAGGTCGAGTCATACCAAAGACTCAAAAAATGGTACTTGATGCCGCCTTGCTTAACACTCACCCTTTTAAGGTAAGGATCAAGAGTAAAGTGGAGCAATCCAAGAAATGGAGTTGTGCCCACCCCTACACCTCGGTGTAGTAGCTATTGAAAAGGGAGCTTTTGGGTCACCCTCAACTAAGGTCGCCAACTTTACTTACTTTTGAATAAATATAATTAATTGAAATCATATGATTGTGTATAAATTATTGGCATTAGATAGGAATACTTGATACCATATAACTGTGTGCAAACAAATTACCATTATTGGCTAATCAAAAAATGTTCTATTACAAAAACGATTGCAATGGAAAATTGAAAATATTGTCATGCTTATTGTTGGGTATCAACCACCTTTTTCCACACAATGAACTTGTCCATCTGCCATATATAGCAGTAGCTACTAATACCAGGGCAGACTAGAAGGTGAAGAGCAGCTTCTTATAGGAATAGTATTAGAGCGTTGGAGACTGGAGATCGCACTAGATCACCTTACTTGCTAACGTAATAACGGAAGCCAATACTATCGTTGGACTATATCTTTATTCTGTATTCACTAACCCTATGTTCTTGTCTACTAATTGTCTCTCTATTGTATATACTTTTTCCTGAGAATATATCTCTATTTCCTCTCATATCGTGGTTTGTCCTTTATTTAATATTACAAGGGTTCACTAATCCTATGTTCTTGTCTACTAATAGTCTCTCTATTGTATATACTCTTTCCTGAGAATATATCTCTATTTCCTCTCATATCGTGGTTTGTCCTTTATTTAATATTGCAAGCGTTCACTAATCCTATGTTCTTGTCTACTAATAGTCTCTCTATTGTATATACTTTTTCCTGAGAATATATCTCTATTTCCTCTCATATCAAGGTTTGTCCTTTATTTAATATTACAAGCGTTCACTAATCCTATGTTCTTGTCTACTAATAGTCTCTCTATTGTATATACTTTTTCCTGAGAATATATCTCTATTTCCTCTCATATCGTGGTTTGTCCTTTATTTAATATTACAAGTGTTCACTAATCCTATGTTCTTGTCTACTAATAGTCTCTCTATTGTATATACTCTTTCCTGAGAATATATCTCTATTTCCTCTCATATCGTGGTTTGTCCTTTATTTAATATTGCAAGCGTTCACTAATCCTATGTTCTTGTCTACTAATAGTCTCTCTATTGTATATACTTTTTCCTGAGAATATATCTCTATTTCCTCTCATATCGTGGTTTGTCCTTTATTTAATATTACAAGCGTTCACTAATCCTATGTTCTTGTCTACTAATAGTCTCTCTATTGTATATACTTTTTCCTGAGAATATATCTCTATTTCCTCTCATATCGTGGTTTGTCCTTTATTTAATATTACAAGCGTTCACTAATCCTATGTTCTTGTCTACTAATAGTCTCTCTATTGTATATACTTTTTCCTGAGAATATATCTCTATTTCCTCTCATATCGTGGTTTGTCCTTTATTTAATATTACAAGCGTTCACTAATCCTATGTTCTTGTCTACTAATAGTCTCTCTATTGTATATACTTTTTCCTGAGAATATATCTCTATTTCCTCTCATATCGTGGTTTGTCCTTTATTTAATATTACAAGCGTTCACTAACCAGATCGCAACAATTATAATTAAACATTATTAAACATAAATTTCTCCATTAAGTCACCTGTAAAGGTGTTAATGTGTTGTTAAAAAATAAACTGAACAAAACAAAACCTCTCAATCAAACATTTTGACATGAATCAAATAACAGCTTTACATAACCCATGATAAGTTGATATGCCTTTGAACAAAGAAATCAAACTACAATTTTTTTTTCTCTCTCTCTCAATTAAATATTTAGAAATTAATCAAATTTCTGGTTTAAATAATCCATAAGGAGTTGATATGCTCTAAATAAACTAAAACCAAGTAATATTTTAAAGAAAGTAAGTTTAAAATAATCCTTTTATACTTATATACGTATCATGGTGTTTGTCCAATTAAGAAAATTTCCGACTTATTTGTTTAATAAACAAATAAATAAAAATCTCTCTCTCTCTCTCTCTCTCTTCTCTTTTATTTCTTTCTCTTCTCTTTAATCTCTTTCTCTCTCTCTTCTCTTTTATTTCTTTCTCTTCTCTTTAATCTCTTTCTCTCTCTCTTCTCTTTTATTTCTTTCTCTTCTCTTTAATCTCTCTCTCTCTCTCTTCTCTTTTATTTCTTTCTCTTCTCTTTAATCTCTCTCTCTTTCTCTTCTCTTTAATCTCTTTCTCTCTCTCTTCTCTTTTATTTCTTTCTCTTCTCTTTAATCTCTCTCTCTCTCTCTCTCTTCTCTTTTATTTCTTTCTCTTCTCTTTAATCTCTCTCTCTTTCTCTTCTCTTTAATCTCTTTCTCTCTCTCTTCTCTTTTATTTCTTTCTCTTCTCTTTAATCTCTCTCTTTCTTCTCTTTTATTTCTTTCTCTTCTCTTTAATCTCTCTCTCTTTCTCTTCTCTTTAATCTCTTTCTCTCTCTCTTCTCTTTTATTTCTTTCTCTTCTCTTTAATCTCTCTCTCTTTTCTCTTTTATTTCTTTCTCTTCTCTTTAATCTCTCCCTCTCTCTCTTCTCTTTTATTTCTTTCTCTTCTCTTTAATCTCTTTCTCTCTTATAATTAAATCTTTACAAACGGATCAGATTTTGGCATTGAATAACCCATAATGTGTTGATTGAACAAATAAACCAAACCAAGTCTTGTCCAGTCGGCTGGTGTATAGAATACACTAACTGCACCTCTGCAGAGGGGTAAAACCCCTCTGCCCAATGAGTGTCCTGGTATGACACTAAACAATCTGATGTTGAGGCTCCAGTAATCCTGGAGCTTTGGGGAATGCAGAGTACCCCTTCATTGCCATCACTCCCAGGTCCACTCTGACCTGGAGTGGTAGCAGCTGATAGGGTCCTATTTAGGGGTCAAATAGAACATACTAAACTGAATTATTTGAAATAGAACTATTTTTTGATATTTACCTGTTTGTAAACAAAAACTATATATTAAACTGAATTGTTTGAAATTTAATTTGGCATTAAATGACTCAAAAAGGTTGGATATGCTGCAAAACAAAATAACCAACCAAGTCAAACCTCTCTCGCTCTCTCTGGGATCTCCTAGATTAATTTATAAAGATTTCATTATAATATATAATCAAATTTTTTATAAATGAATCAAATTTTGACATCAAATAACCCATAACAAGTTGATATGCCATTAAACAAATAAAGCAAACCAAGTCAAACCTCTTTCTCATACGTGGTGCATTCAATAAGTTTCCAGACTCTTTTTTTACATGCATTTAAAATTGTCGTAGACTCTTGAAAATTCACTATGTTATTGCTATACATCTTATGAGATGACTGGCCAATTTTTATGATTTCAGCTTCAAATCAACAACTACAGCAGCAATTGGAATACACCCTACTAAAGCCTGATTTTCACAGCAGGTGAATTTCAAAAATGCAATCTGGACGTGAAGAAGGACGATATGCAGTAAAATTCTGTTTCAAACTTGGAAAAAATGCCACAGAAATGAATGGAATGCTTAAGACTGCTTTTGGGGCATCTTGCATGAATCAAGCATCCATTTTTGAGTAGCATAAGAGATTCAAGGAAGGCAGGGAGTCTGTGAGGGATGATGAGAGGTGAGTGAGGAGTAAGGATGTCAATACACCACAGTTGATTGGCCAAAGGGTTAGGGTTACTATGTTGAGTTTTTAAGGGAGTTCAGGAAGAGATTCCGTCGGAAGAGGCCAACCCTCTTCAAATCGGGCCAGTGGCATTTCTACCAGGACAATGCACCAGTCCACAACTCCATCCTTGTCACAGACTATTTGACCAAGATGGGCATCAAGACAGTTCCTTAGCCTCCCTATAGTCCAGACCTTGCTCCCTGTGACTTTTGGTTATTCCCTAAGCTCACAGGCTGTCGTTATGAGACAATTGAGGAGATGAAAGAGGCTGTGATGAAGGTCATTGACATTCTCACACAAGAGGACAAGAGGATTGGGCCTTCCAGAAGTTATTGGAATGGTGCAAAAAGTGCATTGCAGCCAGGGGAGATTACTTTGAAGGGGTGTAGAGTTTCATGTGTGTACTATCAATAAAAGTGACCATACGAAAAAAGTCTGGAAACTTATTTAATGATGCTCGTATTTCTCACTCTCTCTCCTCTATTATAATCAGATCTTTACAGATCAGATTTTGGCATAAAATAACCCATAACAAGTTGATATGCCATTAAACAAATAAAGCAACCCAAGTCAAACCTCTTTCTCTTTTTCATATCTCCCTCTCTCTCTCTTTCCTTCTCTATAATAATCAAATCTTTAGAAATTAATCAAATTTTGACATTAAATGACCCTAACAAGTTGATATGCTATTAAACCAAATTTTATCATTATTATTTTCATGAAAGAATAAAACCTGTGAATCTTTCTTGGAATTTGACTTTTTTTTTTTTTCTTCTTTGTCAGGATGGTGATCAAGATTGTATTACTGTGGATGATTGGATCATCTTTCAAGCCTCACCAAAGACAGCCAAATTGGTCAAGGTCATTAAATTCTCATTTTCTTCAAATTCTTTACCCTCTTCATTAAAAGAAAGTTTTCTTTTTAATTAAAACAAGAAAACGACCTGAAATGAATTAAAGAATATATAAAAGATCAGATCAAATTTGATATGAAGGTGTTAAAGAGATTAATCTTTTTCTAGATCTGATTTCATCCAATTCAAAATCATTGTTGTTAACTCATGAATTATTGAACGATAGTCTTGAGAAATTTGTCAAATTAATAATGCTACTAGCAAGGGTACCAGGCAACGCTCAGAACAATTACAAACAAAAAAACGATAAGAGAAAATGTTTTCATAAAATAATTCTAATATATACCGGGGTCCGGAAAAATATCTCTTTGGCAATACCTATTTTATAAAAAGCAAAAAGTTGGTGACCATAGTCAAGGGCGACCCAAAATTCTCTTTTTAATTAGCTATTACCCAGAAGTGTAGGAGAGGGTGCTACTCCTTTCACTGGATAGCTCCATTTTACCCTTGATCCTTACCTTATAATGCTGAGTATTAAGCAAAGCGGCATCAAGTACCATTTTTTTAATCTTTTGTATGACTCGACCTGGGATTGAACCTCAGTCTCCAAAGCTATTGGCAAACACTCTAGCCACTAGGCCAATGTATGAGGCCTAAGTTATCTTCTATATCAATTTATAATGGTAACTCTAATAAAAATCATATAGATACCATTATGTACAAAGAGTTTCAAACCTTTTGAAAGAAAATGATTGGGCACAAATCAAGGTTCACAAATGATAGAGTAACATAAATTACGACTATTGAAACATAAAAGGATCCTATTTTAGGATTTGCATCATTTGGTCTCAAACATGAACCAAAAATGTTATGTTATAGGTTCAATATCTGTTTAATTGAAGGCAATGTTAAATGTGGCATGCAAAGTTGTTGATGACGTGTGCGCATTAACGATCGCTTGAATCTGCTCAGTGATGGCTGCATTCAATGCAGCGATGGTCAGTTGTCAAGTATTAGCTGTGCAAATCTGCACAAACACAAAGATTTGATGAATTGTACTTAAAATAGAAAAATACAACAGATAAAAAGAAAATATCATTTTGGATTTCGTAGAATGGTCAGTTGTCAAGTATTAGCTGTGCAAATCTGCACAAACACAGATTTGATGCAGTGTACTTAGAAAAAAAAATGTAGTGGAACATGAAAATTCTTCTTATATTCTAAATTATATACAAGGTGTTTCACAACTTTTGAAACAAAATGATCAAGCACAAATCAAGGACCATAAATAATAGAGTAATGAAAATTACATTTATTGAATGATAAAAAGATAAACTTTTACAATCTACAACCATTTAGTCTGAAACCTGAACCCAAAATTTCATGAGGGAACCTTAGATTACATGTTCCAGATGTCCGTTGTCATTGAAAGCACTGTTGAATTGTGGCATACAAAGTTGTCGATGACTAACACTTGAAACCTGGTGACATTCTTGGGTGTTTGAATTGTTAAAAAAGGCTCAGATGATGCAGAAACATTTACCCTAGGATCTTCTCATGTCTTCAAAATTCTTGACCAACTGATTCCTCTTTGGAAATGTGTTGAAATTGAACTTCCTTCTCAATCTTGCTTGAACAATCTTGAAAGACTTAATTTTGTTATATGTCTTGACTCAAAAGATTTTCTGCTCCATCATCCGCTATATTTAGTTGAATATATCAAAATTTTCCTTATTTCCCAGCAATAATCTGAAAAGAGAAAGCAAATAAAGTTAATAGAGAAGCTCTAAGAAACTGCTGTTTTGTTTCAACAATTGTGAAACAAGCTGTAAGCATTCAAATATCCAAAATACTTGTAAAAGCCATGTGTGTGTTTTTATATATATATATATATTTATATATGAAGAAAAATTGACAACAAATAATCCAAATAGAAAGCGGGGATTTATAGAAAAACAAAGTCACTATAGCGTTTCGGTTCTGCTGTACCATCATCAGGGCTATGAGGGGTTTTATTAGTGATGTTAAGTGTAGATGGATGTATAAAAAGTGTAAAAATATATAAAAATTTGGAAAAGTTGTACAACAAGAAAAGTTGGCTGTTTATGACAAGAAAAATTGGCCGTTTGATCAATGAATCAGCGTTCGTTTCTTTAAAATACGTCACCTGATATTAGAAACATTGTACATAATCCACTTTCCGTTAGTTCATCACGAGATTTCGAATCATTCCTCGTTTTCGACGAAATTCAAATCATATAAATCTGTTTTTTTATTTTTAATATTAATGTATATGCCTAGGAAAATCCCAAAACATGAATACAAGCCTCAAGGCACAGACTTATGTTTTGGGATATAGGAATGATTTGAAATCTCGTGATGAACTAACGGAAAGTGGATTATGCACAATGTTTCTAATATCAGGTGACGTATTTTAAAGAAACGAACGCTGATTCATTGATCAAACGGCCAATTTTTCTTGTCATAAACAACCAACTTTTCTTGTACAACTTTTCCAAATTTTTATATATTTTTACACTTTTTATACATCCATCTACACTTAACATCACTAATAAAACCCCTCACAGCCCTGATGATGGTTCAGCAGAACCGAAACGCTATAGTGTCAACTGACTTTGTTTCTTTATAAATCCCCCCTTTCTATTTGGATTATTTGTTGTCAATTTTTCTTCACAAATTGTCGGATTATTATTCATTATTTTCTTCCATATATATATATATATATATTAATCAAATGCTGTTTTGAAATCCTTTTTCTTTTTCAGGATCTACGTAAAGAGTTGGACCGTTTATTGGAAGAGAAAATAAAAAGTCCTGGTTCCATTCAATGGGACCAAACATGTAAAGAGGGAGCCCTGATGAAGGCCATTACAGACCTTATCACTCAGGATTGCCCAACTGAAACAATGTAAATAGTGATTGGCCTGTTCTTCCAATTGTTGGTTTTTGTCCATATTGAATCCAGTTTTGAATTTTGTAAATAAATCTGAATCTACATTTATCTTTACTCTTTTGTTATATCTTCAACTTATTAGTGATTTAGATTGATGGATTTGAATGTTTGATTCTATTTGATATAAATATCATTGTTGTTACAAACTTTAGAATTTCCATTTATTGCCCAGTTGGCTGGGGCTGTAGAATACACCGACTGCACCTCTGCAGAGGGGTAAGACTCCCCCCCCCCCCAACGAGTGTCCTGGATATGACACTAAACAATCTGATGGTGATGTTCCAGCAGTGCTGGAGCTTTAGGGAATGCAGAGTACCCCTTCATTGCCATTGCTCCCAGGTCCACTCTGGCCCGGAGTGGTAGCACCTGATAGGGCCCTATCTATGGGTTAAATAGAACTAACAGCATACTTATGCTAAACTGAATTGTTTGAGTAACCTGAATAGCTCGAAATAGAAATGTTTTTGACAATTAAACCGTACTTACATTTAAACTGCGTGCTTATGCTTAACTGAATTATTTGAAATAGAACTGTTTTTCGACATAAAAACTGTATTTACACTTAACTGAATTGTTACATACAACTGCTTGAATAGTTTGAAATAGAAATGTTTTTGACAATTAAACTGTGTACTTATGCTAAACTGAATTGTTTTAAATAGAACAGATTATTTACATAAAAATGGATTTGGCGTTAAATAATCTACAAAGGTTGATATGCCATAAAACCCACCAAACCAAACCAATTTCCATTTAATATTTGCTTTGATTTCTATATTAACCCTTTGAAATGTGATAAAAAATACAGGTTCAATATCTATTGCCAAACTACTGTTTACACATTGAATATATGATTTGTAAACACATTTTGTTGATAACATTTTAAATGAGCCTGAGCTCATTTTTTTTGCACACAGTTGAACGGTTTTAAGTATTGATCATATCCAGGCCACTGGTTGGGGAAGTCTTACTCCTCTGCAGAGATGCAGTCGGTGTATTCTGCAGCCCCAGCTGACTGGGCCATCATTTATTTGTTTACACACAGTTAAATATAAAAACAGTTCTTTTTCAAACAATTTAGTTTAACATAAGTCATGTGTTTGCACTCATTTTAAATGTGAAACAGTTCTATTCAACCCATAGATAGGACTCCAGAGTGGATCTGGGAGCGATGGCAATGAAGGAGTACTCTGCATTCCCCAAAATTCCAGCATTACTGGACCCTCGCCATAAGATTGTTTAGTGTCATATCCAAGACACTCGTTGGGGGAGTTTTACCCCTCTGCAGAGATGCAGTCTGTGTATTCTACAGTTTCAGCCGACTGGGCTAACATCAGAGGTAGATGTTGGTGGTTCAGCAATAGATATTGAACAAAATGGTAAAATCAAAAACATTTCTTTCTTTACAATGGATACTGGGGAAAGTTTTAAAAAAATGTTACTGCCCTATCTATAGATCTCAGAATACACTTACTCTATTCTGTGCAGTTGGGGGAGTAAGACACACACACACACACACATACTCCCACACGCATACACACTCAAAAGAGAAGTGGAATCCTGGGTATGACATTAAACTATATCTTATGGTGAGGCTCCTGTCTTAGAGTTGGAGTTATGTAAAATATGCCTTTCTTAACATTACTTCCAGATCTACTCTGACCTGGAGTGGTAGTACCAGTTAGTCTCATCTATAAATGTGTTTAAAAATTATTCATATTTGATAGAAATATGTGATACCATATATTTATGAATTAATAGTATTAGTAAGAGTTACTTGAAGCTCTAATTGTTTACTAAGGATTATTATTATTAGTTACTTGAAAGCATATAACTGTGTGCCAATTATTTGTATTAAGAATAGTTACTTGAAGCTCTAATTGTTTACTAAGGATTATTATTATTAGTTACTTGAAAGCATATAAGTGTGTGCCAATTATTTGTATTAAGAATGGTTACTTGAAGCTCTAATTGTTTACAAAGGATTATTATTATTAGTTAAGTGAAAGCATATAACTGTGTGCCAATTATTTGTATTAAGAATGGTTACTTGAAGCTCTAATTGTTTACTAAGGATTATTATTATTAGTTAAGTGAAAGCATATAACTGTGTGCCAATTATTTGTATTAAGAATAGTTACTTGAAGCTCTAATTGTTTACTAAGGATTATTATTATTAGTTAAGTGAAAGCATATAACTGTGTGCCAATTATTTGTATTAAGAATGGTTACTTGAAACTATAATTGTTTACTAAGGATTATTATTATTAGTTAAGTGAAAGCATATTACTGTGTGCCAATTATTTGTATTAAGAATGGTTACTTGAAACTATAATTGTTTACTAAGGATTATTATTATTAGTTACTTGAAAGCATATAACTGTGTGCCAATTATTTGTATTAAGAATAGTTACTTGAAACTGTAATTGTTTACTAAGGATTATTATTATTAGTTAAGTGAAAGTATATAACTGTGCCAATTATTTGTATTAAGAATAGTTACTTGAAACTATAATTGTTTATCTAAGGATTGTTATTAGTTACTTTAAGCCATATAACTATATGACTATAATGAAATAGAAATAATTTTTTAAACCATATAATTATTAGTATTAGATAGGAATACTTAAAAACTTAGAACTGTATGAAAATCATTTGCATTAGATAGAAACACTTGAAATCATACCACCACAAATTATTTGTATTAAGAACACTTATTTTAAGCTATGATTGTTTCCTAACTTTTATTATTAGATACTTGAAACCTTATAACTGAATGCAAACAAATGATTATTATTAAATAGAAATAGCTAGTCATTGTGTGTAAATTATTAGTATTAGATTGGAATACTTGAAAGCATACAACGATGCAAATTATTGGTATTAGATTGGAATACTTGAAAGCATACAACGATGCAAATTATTGGTATTAGATTGGAATACTAGGGCGATGAACGATAGGGAGGAGTGGCGAGAGAGGGTCAGGGATATCCGTGCTGCCAGCACGATATGATGATGAAATATGAATACTTTATATTCAAACAAATGATTAAATACAAAAAATTGCAATTTTAGAAATGCAATGGGATACTGAGAATATATTTATAATTATCAAGTATTTAGAAATGAATCAAACTTTGGCATTAAATAACCCATGAGGAGTTGATATGCCATTAAACAATCCAAACCAACACAAATATATTTATGATTACAATCAAATATTTAGAAATTAATCAAATTTTGGATGCCTGGGCTGTAGAATACACCGACTGCATCTACACATCATGGTAAGACCCCCCCCCATGAGTGTCCTGTATGAGACACTAAACAATCTGATGGTGAGACTCCAGTCTTGGAGCTTTGGGGAATATGAAGTACCCTTCATTACCATTACTTCCAGGTTCAATCTGATTTTGAGTGGTAGCACCTGATACGTTCCTATCTATTGGTCAAATAGAACTGTTTGACATTTAAACTGAGTGCAAACAAATGACTTAAGCTAAATAGAATTGTTTAGAAATAGAACTGTTTGATCCTTTAACTGTGTGTATCTACAAAATGTGATTACAAATTATATTTAATATTCATGTAAAAACAGGATATGGCATTAAATAATGAACAATGGTTGATATGCCATCAAACCAAACCAATCAAATTTCAGCATTAAATAACCCATAAAGAGTTAGTTTGCTATTGAACAATTAATCCAAACTAAATTGGCCTTGTTGGCTGGGTCTGCAGAATACACCGACGGCATCTCTCCAAAGGAGTAAAACTCCACCATCAAGTGCCCTGTATATGACACTAAACAATCCGATGGTTAAACTCCAGTTATGCTGGAGCTTCTGGAATACAGAGTACTCCTTCATTGCCATTTATAGCACCTGATAGGGTCCTATCTATGGGTTAAATAGAACTAAACAATGTACTTATTCTAAACTGTATAATTTGAAATAGAACTATTTTTGACATTAAACTCTGAACTTATGTTTAACTGAATTGTTTGAAATAGAACTGTTCATTTATATAAAAATGGATTTGGCATTAAATAACCTACAATGGTTGATGTGCCATAAAACCAAACCAAATTAAACCTTAATATAGTTATGATTACAATTAAACATTTTAAAAAATGAATCAAATTTCAGTATTTAATACCCGTAAGAAGTTGATATGTCATTAAGATAATAATCTAAACCAGTGCTTCATCTAAAAAAAATAAAAATTTTATGATGAAGCTTCAGTTCTTGAATGCTAGCAAGAGTGGAGTCACCCCTTCATTGCCATCGCTCCCAGGTTCATCTGAGATTTCCCAAGAAATATGAAAAGGTCTTTCATATGTTTTTTTAATGATTTTGGAAAGTATTTTTTATTATTATTTTATCTCTTTGGATCTTTTTTTTATGATATGTCAATTTTTTTTTTTTTTTTTCCCCTGAATTTTATCTGCCTTTTTCAAAATTTTTGTTGTTGTTATTTCTCCTTTCTCCTTTACAAACATCTGTTTGATATCATGATCCAAAAATTTGAATGAATCAATACCTTCCCTCTAACACACACTCTTTCTCTCTTTCCATCTCTTTCCCTGTCTCTCCATTCCGCTTCCTCTCTCCCACCCACTCAATTGCTTATCGATCAACAGATAATTCATGGTAGAACAGGTCTGAATTTTTCCATTTTTCATCTTCCTCCTGTTGAGAGATTTGCAAACACTTCCCAAAGCTTCAGGTTTTTTTTTTATTTATTTTATTTATTTATTTTTTTTTTTTTGTTATGAGTTGAAAGGCGTGAAATGTTGAAATGATTGCAAAGAGAAGAGATTGAGAGAAAGAAAAACAAATACACAGATTCTTCCAGTTCCTTAGAAGCAGGGGGGATCTCCACCACCACCACCTCCACTACACTCATGTTCAAAAAAAGAATCTAAAAAAAATGCGAAAAGTGCTTTGAAGTAAAATAAAACAAAATGAGTGCACTACAGGCACACCCCACCCAACTCGTCATACTCTTCCCCTCCGATCCCCTACTTCAATTAACGTAAAATTAAGTTACTGGGATTTTGAAAACTTCAGCCATTTCCTGTTTGACGAATGTCATTGTTTAATTACAGCAAGGTCTTCCTGGCAATTGTTGGGAAACTGGGGTTCAATTATCACAACGTCTTATAGCACTAAAAATATACTGCTACTGTGTTTGTGGTGTGTATATCTGTGTATTACTGAATATATATATATATATATATATTCAGTTATACACATACATATATACACAGCTACTGTGTTTATCAGGCTTTGTGGGTGTTTTTATATAGGAATCTATTAGTAGATATAAAGTAACTGTCTGTCTGAATACATATATATATATGTGTGTGTGTATGTATATATATATATATATATATGAGGAGCATACGATAAGTTTCCAGACTTTTTTCGTATGGGCACTTTTATTGATAGTACACACATGAAACTCTACTCCTCTTCAAAGTAATCTCCTCCGGCTGCAATGCACTTGTTGTACCATTCCAACACCTTCTGGAAGGCCCCATGTAAGTCCTCTTGTATGAGCATGTCAATGACCTTCATCACAGCCTCTTTCATTTCCTCAATTGTCTCATAACAACAGTCTCTGAGCTTAGGGAATAACCAAAAGTCACAGGGAGCAAGGTCTGGACTAAAGGGATGGTGAGGAACTGAGGAACTGTCTTTATGCCCATCTTGGTCAAATATTCTGTAACAAGGATGGAGTTGTGGACTGGTGCATTGTCCTTGTGGAAATGCCACTGACCCGATTTGAAGAGTGCTGGCCTCTTCCAACGGAATCTCTTCCTGAACTCCCTTAAAACCTCAACATAGTATTCCTTGTTGACTGTCTGTCCAGTGGGAACCCAGTGCATGTAGATCATGCCAGTGCTGTCAAAAGAAGGGATCATCAAAAGTTTGTGGGTGCATTTGCTCTGTCTGGCCTTCTTGGGTCTATCTCTTGGTAATAGCAGTAGATCCAGCTTTCATCGCAGCTCACCAGAGCATCAAGAACTGCGGGATCTGAATTGATCAGCTCGACCATCTCCCTGCTGTCATGACAACATCTTTCTTTCTGGTCTTCTCTGAGCACCCCTGGGACAAACTTTGTGCAAATCTTCCGCATCTTCACTTCTTTGCAAATAATTGTGGGTAGAGTTCACCCACTGACATCAAACTGTGCACTTATTGTCTCTATAGATACACGACAGTCCTTATAAAGGAAATTCTTTATTTGGCCAATTAACTCACGTGTTCTGACTCCCTTACTCCTCCCACACCTCTCATCATCCCTCCTAGACTCCCTGCCTTCCTTGAATCTCTTATGCTACTCAAAAACTGATGCTCAATTCATGCAAGATACTCCAAAAGTAGTCTGAAGCATTCCATATGTTTCTGTGGCATTTTTTCCAAGTTTAAAACAGAATTTTATTGCATATCTTTTTTCTAAAGTGTCCTCACATCCAGATTGTATTTTTGCAATTCACCAGCTGTGACAATCAGGCTTTAGTAGGGTGTATTCCAATTGCTGCTGTAGCTGTTCATTTGAACGTGAAATCATAAAAATTGGTCTGTCATCTCATAAGATGTATAGCAATAACATAGTGAATTTTCAAGAGTTTACGACAATTTTAAATGTCTGTCCAAAAAAAGTCTGGAAACTTATTGAAGGCACTTTGTATATAGTGGAAGATTAATGGTAGCTTAGCAGCTAATGTTCCTGGCTGACAAAGTAAAATACTTTGAAATCAAGTAATGCTATAAATCTTCACTTTTGGACTAATACTTTTGGGAAAGGCATGAACCTCCTTATCCCCACAGCTCTGGGTTAAATAGTACCAGTACTGTTCTTTAACAAAATTAGCTGTAAATAACCTATGAAAGTTGATATGCCATTAAACAAAGATTTTATGCACAAGAGAATCTCTGTCAGCCCAGTCGGCTGGGGCTGTAGAATACCCCAACTACACCTCTGCAGAGGGATAAGACCTTCCCGCCCAACGAATGTCCTGGATCTGACAATCTGATAGTGAGGTTCTAGGGATGCTGGAGCTTTGGGGAATTTTCCATCACTCCCAGGTCCACTCTGGCCTTGAGTAGTAGCACCTGATAGGGTCCTATCGAAGAGTCAAATAGAACTGTTTATGACATTTAAACTATGTACTTATGCTAAACTGAATTGTTTGAAATAGAACTGTTTTTACATTAAACTGTGTGTAAACAAATGACTGAAATTTAATTGAATTGTTAGTGATACACAGCAATACTTAGAACCATTTAACTTTGTTGACTTATGCTAAACTGAATTGTTTGAAGTAGAACTGTTTGATTATTTAACTGTGTGTGAACAAATGACTGATGTTTAATTGAATAGTAAGTGTTTAATAGCAATACATGAAAACATTTAACTGTGTGCAAACAAATAAATTATAGTAAATAGAGTTATTTGTATTTGATAGAAATAAGTGAAACCATTTAACTGTGTGAAAAAAATAAATGATCTTAGGTTTGTTTAAAAAAAATGTTATATATTTAATGTATATGTATAAATCAGACCCAACCAATAAAATGAAACACAGTTTCTTCCAGGCAGCGGTCGCATCGATACTGCTATATGGATGCACTACATGGACTCCAACAAAACGGCTGGAGAAGAAGCTAGACGGCAATTACACAAGAATGCTACGAGCAATCTTGAACAAATCCTGGCGGCAACACCCCACAAGACACCAACTGTACGGCCACCTGCCTCCTATCACGGAAACTATTCAAGTTAGACGAATCAGACATGCAGGACACTGCTGGAAAAGCTGGGACGAACTCATAAGTGATGTACTCTTATGGACCCCCACACATGGCCGCGCAAAAGCAGGACGACCAGCACGAACATACATTCAGCAACTATGTGAGGATACAGGATGTTGTCCTGAAGACCTGCCTGAGGCGATGAACAATAGGGAAAAGTGGCGAGAGAGGGTCAGGGATATCCGTGCTACCAGCACGACATGATGATGATATGTATAAAAAGGACTTGCGATCAAATACCCTACAATCGTTGATATGCCATAAAACCAAAGAATATTTTTCAAGTATAAATGTGTTTCATGTTGACGATCCACATGTGCACTTGTATTTGACACCAGTTCTCAATGGATTTTTTAATATATATATATATATATATATATATATATATATATATATATATATATCAGGGGCGGAGACGGCACGACCAATAACTCGGTCAATGTTATTCAAAATGGATTAAAAATCATCCATTAATTTCAAGCAAACATACTTAGTCTGATCTCAATTAAATTACGTATCTACTCAAGTTTCGATAACTAAGTAGCCAAAAGTTCATAAATATATCTGGGAATAATACAACGATGCTGTTTTGAACAGATGGTCTTTGTCCAGCCACCGTCAGATCCATTGAACATCCCATAAAATCGGCTATAATGTTGAACACCCGTAATCCGTGCCAGGTAGTAGACCCTTATAATAACAGTAATGTTAGAGAAATCCGCTTTTGGCTGTAGCCAATAGCAAGCGCAACTCAAAACACTGTGCTCAAAAATATTAGCACGATGTGACTGCTGACAGCTGTCTTGGGAGAAGGGAGAGGGACCGAGAGATAGGGGGGGGGTGATAGCAGATTATAGCCGTCGCCGACATCATCATCATCGCTATTGTAAATGTTGGTTAAACGGAGTGTTTTAATTCGTTTTTTCACTAACAGATCTCTATTTCTTTAATGAATGTTGCATATATTACATTCTGTAACTAAAATTTGTTTATTTGAATACATTTTCAACAAATAATCTTTATTTTAAGCGAAATTGAAACTACTAGCTGTGTCTGTGTATATTGTCATCAGTTTCTTTATTCTAATAAACATATTTTTTTCGTCATAGTAATGAACATCTTCTCTTTTCTTCTATACTTTTGAAAGGAAAAAAATTATCTGATCTACTGTATTAACAAGACTACAAATTATATAGTATCTTGATTGTTTACAAAAAAAATACCATGCAAGGTACGTTTGTCAATCTGTGCTATACAATGGAGAATCATGCAATAGCAACTATGATGACTTACTTTGGGTCCACGGACCACGGGTTGGGAACTGAAGTTGACAGAGGGCGGGGGGGGCACGAGTAGCAAAAATAGGCTAGAGTCGCCACTGATATATATATATATATATATATAAAGGTATGGCATCTTTTTTGGTATGTACAACTTGACTTACAACTCAGGAAAAGATGTCATTGAGCATTAAAATTGTGCATGTACTTTAATGCGTTTTAATAAGAAGTACAAAATTTGTTTTTGATTTTTACTGTTTAAATGTTATAATTTAATAATTAAAAATCAGTGGATTTTTGGAACTCTTCACAGTTCTTCATAAGTAAGTACAAAAAGCATGTGCAAATCTTCTGTTCTTCTTAAAAACCCGCCAGGTACAAATACCACACAGATTCCGGAATGAAATTTGAATTAAATACTTTTTCTAAAATTATTTTTTAATTTAGTACTAATTGTTGGCTGGTGGAGTAGAATATTCTGACCACATCACTGTAGAAGTGTAAGACCCCCAACCCAACAAGTGTCCTAGATATGATACTAAATTGTATCTGATGGTGAGACTCCTGTCCGCAAGCAAGCTATTAAATGATCTTTGCTTCTTACCTGACCTTTTCAAGAAAGAAAGAAAGAAAACAAAATATCTTTATTAGAAAAAAAGAAAACATTTTCTTGAATGCAAACATAGAAATCTTTTTTGACTTTATTTAACCAAATAAAAAAAATAAAATAAATAAAATGCCAAAACCTAAAACAGCTCAGAGATAAGATGGCCGACACATTTTAAGACCTGATACTCCCACATTCCTTAGCATATATAAGAGAATGAGTCAGAGCTGAGTATTCATCGTAGATTTTTCAAATTATTTTTTTAAAAACTTGGCTCTCTGTGTCACTAGATTTTTGCACTTACAATTCAGCTGAAGAAAAAAAAAATGTACGATGAATGAATATGATGTCCATTGTTCATAAGATCAAAATTTTAGGGTTAGGGTAAAGGGTAGACTACTTGGATGACTCAGCCTGTCACTATATCTGTCTTGAATTTTTTTGTGGGTGGGGGAATAGTGATAATATCAATGAAGATGGTAACAATTTTTTCAGCACAAGCACTTGATAGCATAAAAAATGCTCTTTGAGCAGATAAATTGTCAGTGGCTAAGTGTATCCATTAACATAAATATATATATCTTTTTCAAGATATATATATATATATATATATATATATATATATACCTTTTATGATGTATATACACTACCATTCAAAAGAATTTTGTCACCCTTAAAAATTTTTAGTTCTTATCCTAAAAGTGTTATTTTTAATGAAACAAGTTAAACATCACAATGTTTTTATTTATTGACAGCAATTCTGCCATATAGGCCAGTTTCATAGAGTCTTCTCCTCATAGTGGATGATGACACATTGTTTTTACAAAATGGGTCCAGTCATGGAGCAATGTTTGGAGCCATCAGGCTTCTGTTACATAAGTTAGGGACTCTGATGAAATTTTCCTCTGCATAAGTAAAACAGATAGTATTTAGCAAGGCGGAATTTAATACTATATAGTCTAATGTGAGTTCAAGTGGTGGTATAATGTAACTTCATGTTCAGTACTAAAGAAGAAATATGCTTCAAATTACAGAACTTTGAACTATGTCTCATCTAGCCTTCTTAATTATCGGTTCCCATAAAAAAAAAATTTTTAATCTGAATATAAGTACAGGTAAAAAATCATACATAATAGAAGTAATCCTAGACATGTAAGAACATTAAGTTTATAAGTCCCAAAAATTCACTCTGAACACATAGCATAACGGTTATAGGCGTTGGTTCCCAAAGCTTCTAAGGAGACAATCAACTGGAGGTTGTAGGTTCAATCCTGACCGCGGGCGAGTAATAATACAGGAATACTTAACACTTGTACCCGGTTATGGCTAACAGAATCAGAACAGGCAACCCCTGTGGATTCAATAAAGTTCGAAGTTCCGTGAAGGTTCCCGAGTTCGACAAACATATCTATGGACATATTGGCCGAAATGTTGTGGAAATAACAATAAAGATGAAGACAATAGTCCGAAAACCCTTAATGATAAAAATCATCAAGCTTTGTCTCGGAAATTTTGACAACTATGGTTCAAATCAATTTTACAAAAAACATCTGGTTATACTAAGTTCAAAGTTACTGAGGAAGACTTGTATTTAGTATTGTAGAGAAGAGGAAAATCTCGTATTTTGTTTTGGCGCGCTATTTAATTCAACACTGAATTTCACCCAATCAGGATGACATATCCTATTCAGCCCGGACCTTCATTTCCGGCTAGCAAAACGGGTGAGCGGCCAAACACACTCTCTTCGGCTTGAGACGGCGACCAGAACGGACGTGTCTCTGGTCGCCCCTGCTTAGCGATGCTTTTTAGCTAAACAAGCCACCCAGTGAGGACAACTCACTGTGGCTTTAACCCTAGCAGCAGCAACATGGACACTCAGCGAGGGAACCTTCTAATTTATGGATTCTTTGCGTCTAATATATTTTAGACCAAGGAATCCCAGTTGAATATGAATTAGATACGTTCAGCATGCCTTCCACAAGCACCACAAAAATTTACTATGTCGATCCGAGCGCCACTTCGCTCTCGACAAGCTCCCATTTCACCTCTGGTCACATTAATGGAGATAACGCCTACTCTCCCCAAATACCAGACACACAAAACTACACGGTGGCCTTGAATACTTCCCTCACACGTCCAACGACACGCTGCCATCACAACATCTAGCTAAGCCATTTCGTCTCAAACAACCAACAAGCCTAAACATCATGAGTCTTGCAGCACCAAGAACAAACCGCCTCAAAGCTGCAAATAAAAAACTTTCGTTGTTGTGTTACTAAAGAAAAGTCTCGTAATTCATTTCTGTTGCCATAAAATCTATAGTGATCGGGAAAATAACTAATTCCCTCAAACCGCTAAAGTATTATGAATAAAACCATTGTTGTGTTTCATTAGAAATAACACTTTTAGGATGAAAAATAAAGATATTTTCGGTTTCCCCGAATAATTTTGACTGGTTATGGTTAATTTGTACCAAAACATGATAAAGTTGACTTTCTTTTACATTAAATTTTTCTTTTTGGATTACCTTGTTCTTTAATTTTTTTCTCTTTCTCTCTCTCTCTCTATATATATATATATATATATATTTATATTTGAGCAAATCCATTTTAAATAGCTACAATATATTCCATCTTTAGTTAATATATTCCTTATATATCATAATTTCTATTTTCTTTTTGTTTTTCTTTGTTTTTCTTTCTTTTGACTCAAAATCTTTCTCTATAAACTAACGTAACATAAATTCTATACAATATTCAACAAATGCTGATTCACCAAATAAACGGACAATTTTTTCTTATTATACAAATTTTCCCCTAGGTTTTTGTATTTTGCATTTTTAAACATCCATCGTTGACTTAACATCGCTAATATCACCCCTCATGGTCCTGATGATGGTTCAGTAGAACCGAAACGCAATAGTGTCGACTTATCAATAAATCTCTCCTACCACTTGGATTACCTTGTTAACAATTTTTCTACATATATATATATCTGATATCTCAACTGATTTCCATGCAAAAAAGTGTTAATATTTGTACAAAAAATTGGCTCAAGAAGCTGCAAATTGTATATCTGTATTCTTGCAGTGATTATGCAACTGGAGCATTTGTGCTAGTTTTTCAACTACCAGTCCATAGGCATAATGGTCTGAGTGTTCGCCAATGGTCCAGCAGATTGGGGTTCAATTCCAGGTTGAGTCCAACCTAAGACTCAAAAAATGTTACTCGATGGTTCCTTGCTTAACACTCAGCATTATAAGGGGTGGATCAAGGGTAAGTGGAGCAATCCAGTGAAAGTATCATAGCTATTAAAAAAGGAACCTTAGGTCAACATCAACTACAGTCTGCTAAACTTATGTATATATAACTTACATATATCTTAAGATATATGTATAAGATATATATATATATATAAAATATAAATATATATATATATATGCACCAAGATATGCATATAACATGAGATATATAATTATATATATATCTTAAGATATTCATGTATATCCTCAGAGATATATATCCTTATATATATATATCTTAAGATATGTATATTTATATATAAATGTACATCTTTAGATATATGTATGTATATATACATATATATGTATACAATTATATATATATATATATCATATATATATATATATATCATATGAGGCCTTAAAAATCTTAAAAAGTTTAATTGCTTGAAAAAAATATGAAAACAAAATTGCTTAAAAAACGTCTTAGAACTATATGTTTTAAGATGTATATATTGCTGGTTTGGTATGGTTTGGTTCGGTTTGGTTGGATTTTATAGCATATCAACCATTGTAGGTTATTTAATACCAAATCCTTTTTTTACATATATATTAGATATATATAAATGATTTGCAAAAACATTTTGTTGGTAAGATTCTCAAATGAGACAGTTCTTTTTTGCACACAGTTAAATAGTTTCAACTATTGCAATATAACAGTCACAATTTAACATCAACCATTTATTTGCACACAGTTTGTTCTATTTGACCCAGAGATAGGATCAGGTGCTACTACTCTAAGTCAGAATGGACCAAGGAGTAATAGTAATGAAGAGGTACTCCTTATTCCCCAAAGTTCTCAGGCTAGAGCCTCGCCATCAGAAAGTTTAGTGTCATATCCAGGACACTCGTTGTGGTTGTGTCTTACCTTTCTGCAGAGATGCAGTTGATGTATTCTACATCCCCAGCTGAATGGGCTGTATAGTTGCTTGAAAAAAGTCTTTAAAAAACTATAAACATATGACTGCTAAAATAAACTGTGAATATATAATTGCTTAAAAAAACCTGAAAACATGTAATTGCTTTAAAAAAAGGTCTTTAAGAAACATACAAAAATGTCTTTTAAAAATATATAATTGCTTTAAAAAAGCCTTTAAAAACATTAATTCATACAAAAATGTCTTTTAAAAATATATAATTGCTTTAAAAAAAAACCCTGAAAACATGTAATTGCTTGAAAAAAAAATTAAAACATATGAAAAAGTCTTAAAAAAAACATGTAATTGCTTGAAAAATAGTTTTTTAAAAACAATTGCTTGAAAAAAGTCTTTTAAAAATTTAATTGCTTTAAAAGATATCTTTAAAACATTTAATTGCTTAAAAAAAACCTAAAAGCAAATCGCTTGAAAAAAAAATTTTTGAAAAACATAGTTACTCAAAAATAGTCTTTAAAACACATGATTGCTTAAGAAATAGTCTTTAAAAAACATAATTGTTTAAAAAACATTAACTTGCTTAAAAATAAAATGACTTCCGCATGAATGGAAAGGATTGACAAGTCGTAAAAACCAACCAACCAATCAACCAACTGGTATATTTCTGAATCCACTGTTGACCCTGTGCGTTCTTTCCCTCTGGTCTACAAAACATGGAGAGTGATGTGTCTAACCTCCCCACACTGACCTATGATCTGTTATCGGGGTTTGAATTTAAACCTTTCCTTCTCTGAAACTATATAATCTTCCATCCCTCTTGAAACGTATTTAAGTGTAATAATCCATATATGTGTGAGCATCTCTATATGAGAGTAAGTTTGCATAGTGTGAGGTGGCCTAAAATATTTATCCCAAGACGGGAGTTTATTTTTCGTACGTGTGAAGACGGGGCAGCCTGGCACTTCATCCCTCACAAAATAAGTTCCAGTTAAGATTTCCTTTTTGGGCGTAGGGAAACTGGCAGATAATGTGGGGGTTAATTTGGGGCTAGACTGACCACCGCTGGCAAGGGATTTCCATTTTTTCACGTACACACACACACCAGGCCACTACCTCTTCCTACCCCTAGGATAATGGAAGATATGGGCCTCTAGGTTTAGATATAATATTATTATTTGTCGCAGTTGACAATTCCAATTTCCCGTGTGATATTTTTAAAGGGGCGAATAGGACATTTAGCGAGAATGAATTAAGGTGAATGAAGCTGAAAAGGAATATGCAAAAGACAACTTGATAGGTAGACAACACAATGAATAAATTTCGACACAAGGGGAGATATAAAATATAACAAGGTTTTTAATACATGCGGACACACATATTTAACGTGTTGGCTATATTATCAGCGGATAATATCAAAATACAAATGTCTTTTTTCCTTATTCTTTTCTTTCTTCCTTCTTTAAATTGAGAGAGAGAGTATGTAATTGCAGTACTTAGGAAGGGGTGGAGGGAGAAACAGTCTTAAGGTTTACTTAGCTTTTTGACAGGTTCCTTCTGAGAGTATTTTCTCTTTTATGGGCTAGCGGGATTTTATATAGCTTGGCTTGAAGGCGTCTGTCATCTTCTTGTCCAAGCTTCTCTCCGCTTTTCCCCGGAATTTCGGCGACAGTTTCAATTCATCTTATCACATCAACTGCTGTCCTGAAAACCCCAGTTCTGCTTCTTCGCCTGGAGTTTGGCATGAGATTCGCCCGACCGTTCACGGCGACCTCCGTCCACTAAACTAATTTCTTTATCCCTATTTCTGCTGACAAAAAGGGTGCTACACCCGCTGTAGGGTTCTGGCCAATCATTTAGCCTCGGCTTAATGATTGCAAAAACATTTTGGCAATCCTATCTCTTCCACCCGGGTGAGGTTACGGGGTACAGATAGCTTGACCTACATTATTTTCTTCCTTCAACAGGCCGGCCGAAGTTGACCTACATTCCTTATTCCTCCTTTTAATGGTCAGTCTTTGGTGGCCTGTTAATTCAAACACGGAGGGGTAGGGGAAGTTTTTTATTTCTCTCCTCTCAGTAATAGACCACGTGACAGTAGTAGCATAGCATCTATATGCATAAGGGTGTGAGCATATCTATATAGCTGAGTATTGCCGTAGGTAACATATGTATATACATTATGTATGTATCTATGTATGCACATGGATGGCTGTGTATAGTAATTATCAAAAGATAGCTAAACAAGGTCAGCAGAATTTAATAGATAAAAAATAGAAAAGTATTTCTTGATGAGGATGGAAAGGCTCATTTTTCAATTTCTCTAATAAACACAAGTCTTCAGTACTAGTATAGAGTCTAAGGTTAGTAGACAAATGGATAATTTTTTAAGAGTACTTTTTGTTCTGGGAAAGGGGATCCACACAAGAAAAACGGTTTTCTTTTTTTTATGTCAGAATCCTTTACATTCAAGGAAGCAATCAAGCATTGAAGAGCTCATTTGTAATACAGATGAGTTCTGGGCCTGGGTATCAAATGAGCTCTAATTCTTTTTTTAAATTGTGTTACTTACAAACTATTCAACCAGGCCAGTGGCCTCATGAGTTGAGTGTTCGCCCATGGTCCGGGTGACCGGGATTCAATCCCCGGTCGAGTCATACCAAGGACTAAAAAAATGGTACTTGATGGCACCTTGCTCAGCACTTAGCACTTTAAGATGAGGATCAAGGATAAAGTGGAGCAATCCTGGGAATGGAGTAGAACCCTCCTCTACACCTTTGTACGGTCGCCAACTACTTACAAACTATTCGCTTACAAATCACACACACAGCACATAAGTGTGTAAAAAATTGAATAAAACACTGACCTACAAATTTAATAAGTTCTATTTCTTTTATCGTAGTCAACAGACTACTCATAAACCAAACAAAAACAAAACAAACCCCTTTCCAAGAAGTGATGAGTCACTGATGTCGTCATCCAATAGTATTTAGGAACGAGTCGTAAGGAAACAAATCCCTCCGCACAGAACGTCTTTTTTTAAATATTAAATTCAGCCTGTCTTTCTAAGGACAGTCCTCAACTAATGGACAAAATAGGTAGTAATAAAAAAACACATGGTCGAAGTAGAATGAAGTTTCTCACTATTATAGAGTAATAATAAACAAGGTCATTCTACTTAGACCACATAGCGTAGTAGCGCACAGTAGGTATAAAAGCAGCGGTATCAAACCGGGTCAAATCAGTTTGGCTGGACGTCAGCCAAGGATGCGGGAGAAATCAGATTCTCTCCTGGTCATTCTACAACCGAAGCCTAATCAGCAGCAGCTGCCCACGAGTACTGCTCAAGGCTTCCACTAAAGCCGACGTCCTGATTCCAGCCTCTCAGCTTAAAAGCCCTTTTCTGGGCTATTCAGAAAATCTACCCAAACACCTCCTGAGAGATACCAGCATAATGCAGCAGACACAACTATCAGCCTCTCAATCTAACAGCCCTTTTCAGGACTAATTCAGAAAATCTAAACTAATAACCTTTGAGACGGTACCAGCAGCTACCTTCTTGCACCGGCAACCACTTCCCTGCAGCAGCAACTACCACTCCAGCACCGGCGACCACTTCCCTGCAGAAGCAGCTACCAGTTCTACATCGGTGACCACTTTCCTGCAGCCATGACCACCTTCCGGCACCAGCAGCTACCATTTCTGTACCAGTAGCTACCAATCCTGCACCAGCGACCACTTTCCTGCACCAGCAACTACCAGTAGCTACCAGTCCTGAACCAGCGATCACTTTCCTGCACCAGCAGATACCAGCAACTACCAGTTCTGCACCAGCAACCACTTTCCTGCACCAGCAACTACCAACAGCTACCAGTCCTGAACCAGCGACCATCTTCCTGCATTAGCAGAAACCAGTCCTGCACCAGCGACCACCTATTAAACGACTACCAGTCTTGTACCAGCTATCCAGACCTGCACCAGAGACTAGACCTACTCCAACGATCACCATCCGGCCATGGCGGCTGTTCGCCGTATGCTTTTCCGATCTACGATTCGCCATAATAAAGGTTGGCCTTTCGAAGCAACACCCTTGTTTTGTCATTCTTGCCTAGTTCGTGGTCAATCCAATATATTTTTAAATTTTGCGGAGACCGGTATATTTATCTGGCCTCCGCAACACTTTCATTTGAGGGAAAAATTAATTAAAAAACGAAAATACCAAAGGCTTTTCTTTAAAGAAAAGATGATATTAGAGTGTAAATATTCTCCAATATTTACATTATAGAAAAGAAAAGTTCATGGATTCAATTTAGTTGTTTGCATTGTCTAAATCTAGTTAATACATTTTGAGTTTATAATGCGAGGGATGTATGAGTTTGGTTATTTCAGTAGATGTGCATCCGTACTTTATGGGTATTGCTCTCTAAATTATTCCCACCACAAATACAACACAAAAATTTACAATCGCGTAAAAGAAATGGAATAGAACACAACGAACATTAAACAACAGATTGGGCACCTCCGGTGGTGTAACGGTTAGCAAGCTAGACTAGCAGACCTACACGAGTGAGTTCGAGTCTCATTGGGCGCCCCATTCATTCGGCCTTGTGCCACATCAAAGCAAAGCGCTTTGTAAATTACATTAAACAACAGACAATTTAATATGCAGCGGTTAGAGTGTTCGCCAATGGCCCGGGAGACCTGGGTTCAATCCCAGGTCGAGTCATACCAAAGACTTAAAAAACTGGTACTTGATGCCTCCTTGCTTAACACTCAGCATTATAAGGTACGGATCAAGGGTAAAGTGGAACAATCTAGGGAAAGGAGTAGCGCCCTCCCCTACACCTCGGTGTAGTAGCTATCGAAAAGGGAACCTTCGGGTCACCCTCGACTATGGTCGCCAACTTTACTTTTACTTATAACAGAATATGAAAACAAATAAAATACATGATGTGTAGATGGCCTTTTGAAAAATAAAGTTTGGCAAGAAGAAAATAAATTTGTTAAAAGATGTGTGTATGTTAACGGAGTCCGTAAATAAGTCGTTCTTACTTACATTAAGTTCATTGCGGGTTTTATGATTGTGGCGACAGAGTGTCGCGTTGATGAAAGAAGTTTGTCAGGTTTTTCTTTTGAATGTGATTCGCGACCATCTGAAGCTAGGTCATGAACTTTAGTTGAGGAAGGAAAGGAATTTGCCGGACATAGTATCGGCTGCTGCTTTACTGGCTTAGTGGCTTGTTGTTTAGTCTTCGTCTTAGTCTTCATTAATGGCTCCCTAACTCTGTGTTATTTATATCCTACAGGTGGATCAAAGAATAGTCCTAAAATTTTGGCGCGTAGACATTTATTGACCAATCAGATTTGTATTTTACTATTTTATTTTCGAGCCTAAATATTTTCTGTTAGTTCACTTCCGATCTTATTTTTCTAGAATGTTCTATTCTATGTTTTTAGCTGATTGGTTGAAAAATATAAAAATGTAACTTAAATGCTAATACGGTTTTGATCCTAAATTTCTAGAATGTTCTTAAGTATGTTTTTATTGCTTATTTTAAGACTAGAAAAAATGTGTATCCCATAATAAAAGATTTTTGCGAGAGAATGCCATTATGTTGGAGAGAAAGTATACCTATGTGGTAATATGTAAGTAGATGCTGCCAAAAAGAATCAGCTTGGGAAATATTGTAATGTTATTACGAGATTGTGTTTTCGTTCAATTTAAAATAATCGGGCGATATTGATAATAAATGCAAACTTGGAATAGAATGTTAGGTTCTCACTCAAAAGAAATAAAGTCAAAAGTTTTATGTAGATTTACAGAATGAATCTATAAATCGACTAAAAATTTATTTATTTCATTATTTATAAGATTAAGGTAGGCTCGATATTAGATTTTTAAAAACTGATTTATCTGAGAATTATTTTTTTATTTATTGCGGACTTTTTGTCCTCATCTTAGTAGTTTTTTGTGTGTTGTTTCTTCTTCACTACGTTTCGGCCAAATTTCACCTCTGGCCTTCTTCAGATGATTTAACCGCAACCTCGGATAGGAATGCTGAGTCTTGTAACCGTGTCCCCAGTAATTACTGCCTTCCATAGTTGTTGTCTATCGCACCACGTTTTTGACCATGTAAACCTCTGGCCGGCTTGGGTAGGAATTGAAACCGCTATCTTCTGACAATGCTCACCTGGAACCGTAGAGACTCAACGCCTTCTTCAGGTGATTAACCGCAACCTCGGATAGGAATGCTGAGTCTTGTAACCGTGTCCCCAGTAATTATTTCCTTCCATAGTTGTTGTCTATCGCACCAGGTTTTTGACCAAGTAAACCTCTGGTCGGCTTGGGGAGGAATTGAAACCGCTATCTTCTGACAATGCTCACCTGGAACCATAGAGACTCAACGCCTCTATCCGCTTCGCCACGGGCCCCGAAGAAAAAAAAGTAACTAATTCTCAGATTAAGAAGCCACATCTCAAAATGATTCCAATTAAAAGACAATTACTGATTTATCTATTATTCAAATCGGTTAAAAAATGTATTTTTAACAATTTTGGAGGGAAAAGTGTTCTTGTATAATTTTGGGTTTTCATCCTTCAAATTTTGCGTGGGAAGTCAAATATTGTCGTCGGTGAATCTCAAAGTAGTTTCAAATCGTGTGCTTAAGCGCTGATTGGTCAATAAATACAAAATACAGATACAAAAATTACAGCTACTTGAGACAGTTTTTGCACAAAATTAACACTTTTTTTTAGTATGGAAATCTGTTGATTTTCCATATATATATATATATATATATATATATATATAAGCTTATATATAAGCTTATATATAAGCAGGATTTGGCATTAGATAACCTACACTGGTTGATATACCCAAAAATACAAACCAATCAATTTCTTGTTGGTCACAAGAATAGCAGAGTTAAGAGTTGTGTTCTATATTGACCTCCAACCCTGCCAAACTGTCAAAATAGGAAATGCACCTGTGTAAATAACAGGTGCATCCGGTCGAGGAATATCAGGATATAACTTTGACTGTCGGGGGGTTGAATTGAGTGCGAAATTGTGACGCTCGCAGGAAGAAGAGTGGTTGTTTAATTATTATATAATCCCGGCGACAGGAAGATCGAGTCAGTTGGACAGAAGACACTGGAATGAGGACCATGTCCCAGAGTGGCTGAGCCCTCAGGTCCCCGGTTGAGCAGCCCTGGAGAACGGGAAAGAAACGCTGTTATGGCCATAAGGGTGGGGGTCAATATGTTGCAGTTCTGTTCAGCCTCCAACACCCTAGTGAGAGGTATATTTTTCTAAAGAACTGTGTCGCTCGTCTCTATTATTGCATCGTTATGTTTCTGCATGCATGTATATGTATATGTATTATGTGGCTATACAACAGTTGGCTTTACGTCATAGAATGGGAAAGACAACTGACCATGCCTTTATCTTTTGTCCGCCTGCTATAGTTAGGGTTTGCTTGATTTTAGCTCAAGAGCTAAGTGTCGCCGCCTCAGTGATTGGATCGAAAGAAACTGTTATCAATAAAGAGGGCCATCCAATTTATTTTTGGGCTCGTGTTATGTTTTGACCTGTTGACCCGGCCAAAAATGCCATTCAAGGTGATGCACCGGAAGGAAATGACACATTCTAATGGCAGTTATGAGAGGAAATCGCGTGGGCGGAAATTGGCTGATGAAATGGGACGAGGTAAAAAAAAAATCCCAATATACTCTCATAGACTGACGCACCGGAAGAGAGTGACTTCTGAACTGCATGACAGTTATTTCCGCTCGATGACGATCACACAGGCCATTCCAAAGGTAGCGGAAGTGACACATCCCGGTCACTAGATATCGGAAGAAGTTGTGGAGGCGTGTCCATATCACCGCGTGGGAGTTTGAAGGTAATATAAGGCCGACGAATTGAACAGAAGGCAGACAGGCGAAAAGGAGGGCAAGCAGTTTAGTTGGAGGAGAGATAGACGAGAAGTAGTAGGGAAAGCCAGCACCCAGGACAGTGGATTCCAGGGCTCCGGTTGCGCAGCCATGGAGAACGAGAAAGACACAACGCTGACGGCCATAACTTTGGGGTCAAAATATTTCATTTATGTTCGGTCTCTAGCTCCCTCTCACACGTAAATTTTGAGTAACCTTTTTCGAAACCTTACAAATAAAGTGAGAGGTAAAATATTTTATAAAGACGTCTTCCTGCGTCTTTCTGTGTGCGTCGTTTATTACTGCGTCTTTATCACTGCGTGCGTCTGTTATTCATTGCGTCTTAATTATTGTGTCGTTGTGATGCGGGAGATGAGTATATAACACTCGTTTTTCTTTCTTTCTTTCTTTGTAGAGCTGACTAAAGGCTTATATAGTTTCGACCAAAATCTGCGGCCGACTAAGCTTGTATGGGGTATATAGATATTTTTAGTGTTGTCGTTGGTTATTGATATCTGACTCAGTTAGTTTCTTCTTCCTCCATCTTGATTTGCTCGGCGTCTTCTTGTCGGTGAATGTTGCAAAGGAAGAATCAGGAAAGGAAGGCGAAGAGAGAAAAATATCTTTTCAATTTCAACTCTATTTCATTTGGGATTTTCGCACGGCTACTCGGTAGCGAGGGATGTCTTCCTGAACTATTTGAGAGCCGTCGTTTCTCCCAAATCAGGCGTTAAAATATATTAGTCGTCTCTGGTGGTTAATAAGTCCGAATTCAGGGTGGTCATATCAAGTGGTGTCTTCATGTTGCTTACTTCGGTGAGTTAGCTCGGTAGCAGCAGACACAACATCTAAGCGAAGTCCAGAGGACACGGGAAAACGGGGGTGCTACCCTGCTAACCACCGGGTGGAAGAAAGTCCTTTTAGAAAGAAGGGTTCAGCTGAAGTGAGAGCAGTCTTTTTTTTTCTTTTCTTTTCTTTTCTTTTTGTGTTCTCATTCTTTGTGTGTGTGTGTGTATGTGTGTTATTGTTCTTTTTTTTTTTTTTTTTTTTTTTGCTGGTATCGTTCTTTTTTTTTTTACTGTTATCGTTCTTTTTTTTTTCTTTTTTTTTTGCTGTTATCGTTTTTTTTTTTTTTGTTGTTGTTATCGTTCTTTTCTTTTTTTTGCTGTTATCGTTCTTTTTTTTTTTTTTTTTTTTTTTTACTGTTATCGGTCTTTTTTTGTGTTATCGTTTGGTTTTGTTTTTTGTTTTTTTTTTTTTTTTGCTGTTATCGTTCGTTTTTTTTTTTTTTTTGAGTGCGTTGTCGTTCTTTTTTTGTGTTATCGTTCTTTTTTTTTCTTTCTTTTTTTGCGCATGCGTCACCCCTACTTCTTGTCAGGGGTTTCTAGGAGTTTCTGCATTCTGTTGTATTTATTTTTTTCACCCCCACACATGTCTTAAAAGAGCAAATACAACGATGTGTTGAGGCGTTTTGCAGGTAAGGTTGAACATCCTTCCGACGATACTTTCACAACCCTACAAGACTAGGGAGCCCAATATGGGGCAAATGCTCGTTTTTATATTTCTTTCAATAGAGAAAACCCATTTAATTACGAAACTTTGTTTCTCATATTACTTATTTCACTGTCCTTTGCTGTTTTGAGTCATTCTTGTAGCCTTGTGTCAGACTAAGCAAATATTTGTAAGTATCTTTATATATCTGCTAAGAGGGCAAAGCCATTGATAAACAAAACCTTGTTTATCAGATTAGATTTATGTTATTTGTCGTGAATCAGTGTATCTTTTCAGTAATCGTAGTCGCTTTTCATTGTTAACGTTTACGTGAGTATTTATTTTTTATTTATTCATTTTTGGAAGACTGTAAAAAAAAACATTTTGAAGAAGCAGGCAGGAAAAAAAATCCACTCAGAAAAAAATATCACCTGACTTTGTTCTGAAAAAAAATGGTTGGCAAGAAGTAAAAAAACTGACTGATGTCCTAAAATATGGAGTTTTAATCATTAAATAATTTCCCTCTCTCTCTCTCTCTCTCTCTCACACACACACACACACACTCTCTCTCTCTCTCTCTCTCTCTCTCTCTCTCTCTCTCTCACATACACACACACTCTCTCTCTCTCTCTCTTGAAATACACAAACCTATAAACAGTGTCTTCTCATCAAAGGACAATCTTTCTGTTTTTAATTCAAAAGCTTAAGGAATATATTTTACAAAAATATTGTCTGCTCTCTTTATTCGATTTTGGTTTTAAAGTGGAAAGTTGAGTTGATAGTTACATGTACCGCGCGCTTGGTTAGACGGCCATTGCTAGTGAGTTCCATTCTCACTGTGTGCCCTATTCTGCTGGCCTAAGCTAAGCTTTGGAAATGACTACTAGCCGACTTACACTGTGTAATGGTTATTGACCGAGGCTAGTTAGCCATTGTTAAAGTGTTTCATTCTCACTGTGTGCCCTATTTTGCTGGCCTAAGCTAAGCTTTGGAAATGACTACTGGCCAACTTATACTGTGTAATGATTATTGACCCAGGCTAGCCAGCCATTGTTAAAGTGTTCCATTCTCACTGTGTGTCCCATAGGTTTCAAGTATTTCGATCGAATACTAATAATTTTTAAACCTATTTGACCCAAAGACGGAACCCTAACAGATTCCAGGTTAGTGTAGATCTAAGAATAATGGCAACGAAGGGGTGATTCCACACTCCTCTGAGCTCCAAAATATCAGGCCCTGCGCTGAGCTGGGCTCAATAAATGACTACCTTGGGAGGTGCCCGTGGTGTAATGGTTATCGTCGTAGGAAATGGACACAGCGACACGAGTTCAAATCCTGGACGAGACTAATTGCATTTCACATAGTACTAATACCCTTGGGAAAGGTATGAATCCAATTATTCTCCCTCCAGCTATGGGTAAATAGTAGGGCAGACTGGGTTTTTCAGCCTTGGTAAGGCAATTAGTCTAGGAGAAGGAAAACTCTGAATTCAAACCTGTTAAACTCCGCTTAAAAATTGACCTTGTGTCATATCCTGCCCGAGCGGAGGGGTTGGTAAATATGATATGATAAATGACAACCATTAATTGTTTTATTAGTTGCCTCATATTGTGTGATGATAAGAAAGCTAGACTAGCATATCATTATTGGTGAATACGATTTTCACCGAGTGCCACAGGCAACTGACCTTGTGCTCAACTCAACTCATTGTCTCATCTCAACTTTAAGTAACAAGTTTCTGAAGTTAGAAGACCAATTCACATACCTCGGCAGCAAAATAAGCCAAAGGCATCGATTGCTATTGATAGGTTATCGATCATATGGAAATCTGATCTCTCTGATAAAATAAAACGAAATTTTTCCCAAGCTATGGTTGTATGGGTACTACTGTATGGATGCACCACCTGGACTCTAACGAAACACCAAGGGATAAAAAGCTAGAGGGGAATTTCACAAGATCGCTACGTGTTGTTTTGAACAAATCCTGGAAACAACACCCCACAAAAAAGCTGTTGTACTGTCACCTACCTCCCATCTCTTAAACCATTAAAAAAAATTACATTGAATCAATTCTAATTCACTGAAAATTAATAATATAATGAAGGTGATATTTATAGAATCTATGCCAAATTAATAGCTGTCAAAAGCGCCTTGTAAACAAGTAGATTTTAAGTTTTAAAAGTATTTAAAGCACGTCGCTGTTACTTGTGAGGCTTGAATAATGAATTAAAATAAAAGAGATAAAAATAAAGATAAAAATAAAGATAAAATAAACACAAAATAAAATAGATAAATATAAAAATAAGAATCTCCCCAGAAGCCTCTGACAGGAAGCACAATATACGCAAGCCTGAAAAGACGGGCATCCTGGCACCAAAAAGAAATTCTTCTTCAAATCTCTTTACACACATCGACTGGACGGATGGTTATTTTACTGGCTCAGGAAAAATATTCATTTCTCCACGAAATAGTTGTAAGTCCTGAAATAAAAGTCGAGTTTTAAAATATCCAAGTCTCTTATCCGTCATTCATTCCTTTTCAACTTGAACAACTAAAACAAAGATAAAAAGCAAATGGGGATAAGAAGGAAAAATAACTTTATAATATTTCCTAACACACTCAAACCTTCTTGTGTCCCATTATACTCATTCCCCTAGATGAATAGATACACTTATCCACAAAGAATTGATCTGCTCCTATAATTTCTTTTATTTATTTATTTATCTTTATAAAAGACATCTTGCGATGAAAAAATGTCATAATTTTCATTAATTGTATTGCATTTTTTTCTTTTTAGAAAAAGACTGATATAGTGACAGGCTTAATCATTTAAACAGTGGGTAGAGTGTTCGCCAATGGTCCAGTAGATCTAGGTTCAATCCCAGTTTGCGTCATACCAAAGACTTTAAAAATGGTACTTGATACCTCTTTGCTTTACACTCAGCAATATAAGGTACGTATCAAAGATAAAGTGTAGCAATCCAGAGAAAGGAGTAGCGCCCTCTCCTACACATCGGTGTAGTAGCTATTGAAAAGGGAGCCTTCTGATCGCCCTCGACTACGGTTGCCAACTTTACTTACTTACCCCTGCCCTAATTTTTTTATCTTTCGAATAATGGACAACATATTCATCCATCGTACAGTTTTCCGTTAGTTAAAGTGAGTATGTTAAAATCAAATGACACAAATCCAAGTTTTAAAAAAAATTGAAAAAAATTAAATGAATACTCAGCAATAATGCATTATTTCACTTTTGTCAAGGGATGTTGGAGTACCAGGTCTTGAAATGTGTTGGCCATTTTACTTCAGAGTTATACCGACATAAAAGTAAAGTTGTCTCCCTTTAGTCGTGGGTAACCCAAAGGCTCCCTTTTCCATAGCTACTACATCAAAGTGTAGGAAAGGGCACTACTCCTTTCCCTGGATTGCTCCACTTTACCCTTGATCCTTACCTTATAATGGCTGAGTGTTCAGCAATGCGGTCTCGCAGATCATTGATGAACACACTACTCATTAGGCCAATGGCTCGGTATTCCGACTTATATATATGTATATATATATATATATATATATATATGTACATAAACATGGTCTGTCCAAGCCATGACTGTAACTGATCATCACTGGAAAAAATGATAAGATATCAACTAGATGGAGCTACCATTACCACTTGCCTAAGTTTACTTGTACTACATAGGTGACAGTTTAAAATGTGGGAGGTACATCTGCCGCACACTGTCTATAAATTATTTAATGCGTGTATTTATTGTACTTACCTGTTAAGTTAGTGACCGTAGTCGAGGGTGACCCGAAGGCTCACTTTTCAATAGCTACTACACCAAGGTGCAGAAAAGGGCACTACTCCTTAGCCAGAATTGCTCCACTTTACCCTTGTTACGTACATTATAATGCTGAGGGTTAAGCAAGGAGGTACCACGTACCATTTTTTAAATATGTGGTATGACGCGACATGAGACTGAACCCTGATATCCCAGGCTATTGGCGAACACTCTACCCACTTGGCCAATCAGTCAGTTAAGTGCGTAAATGTTCGCCGGATTTTTCTAGTCATGGTAATTCAATTCACAATATAAAAATTATAAAAAAAACTTATAAAAAAAAAAAATCACCTGTAAACATGTTTAATTTTTACTAGCAGTATATCCATGAAAGTATCATTCTATTCGTCTAGGGTTTTTTTTTTAATTTTTTATTTTTCCCTTCTTTCTCGATCTCTTCCAGAAAAAATTTCCCTCTTAGCGTGTTTATTCAAACATCTTCCTGAATTTGAACTTTGCTCGCCAAGTTCGTTTTTAACGATCATAATCATTAAACTAGTTATTTTTTTGTGTCCAGGAAAAGCACTGTTTAAACCCAAAGTGTATACAAACAAAAAGCTTTGACCAATCTTAAAATACTAATTCTAGACTATTTATTTACAATTGATATTCATATATATATATATATACACTCACACGCACATACATATCAGAATTTGACATTCAGTGACCCTTAAGAGGTTAATATGCCATAAAACCCAACCAACCTAAAAATATGCGTTGACAAATCATATATATAATATATATGTGTAAAAAGGCTCTGGTATTAAATAACCTATAGAGTTTGATATGCCATTAAATCCAATCAACCAACCAAAGTTTTGTAAGAGAATAAACAGTCCTAAGATGCGTTCTTAGGACTGTTTATTCTCTTACAAAACTTTGGCGATGGCGATGAGCGCTGCTTTTGATGAAAGGACACAAATGATTCTTTGCTACTACAAAAGGTTTATTGTATATATACATAATATACAACGGGTAGATACAACATGGAAAACAAGCCTAAGTGTTCAAAGAGTTTAGTTGGGTAAAGTTGCAGATAAATATGTCTGCGGAAACTTAGCAATTAAATTGTTTCTGGGAACTTGTTAGGACACTGTCGCAAGGTTCGTAGTAATAGTTGAGTTTGTCTTCTCTCAGCTGCTAGGTGGTGGACTCGATGCCGAATCGTCGCCGTCTGAAACTTGTACGATGCAGTCTTAGGTGAAACTGCTAGCCCGGGTAGTTGCAAAAAAAAAGAACGATTCCTTTGTGACCCCTTCTTTTATAGCCAGCCTCACGTGACCTCCAGAAGAGCTGTGGTTGACCAATTTGGCCCGTCGCACGTAGGTCCTCTACCGAATTCCAAAAGTAACTCCTCCAACATATGTTTATCCAAACAAGAATGTAGAAGTAAAACGTTTATTGAGGTAAAAAGACTCCCAAGCTTGTCCAAATAAAAACCTTTTACTATTTTTCGGAAGGATATATATATATATATATATATACATATATATATATATATATATCAGTTATTTTCCTTTGAACAAATATAGATAAATTTGTTGTCGTACGGCTAGATCTTGGAAGATTTTCTGTTCTATTTTACGGAGATACTAGATTTCCATATGGTCATTAGAGGAATACTTGAAACCATATAAGTCAATAGTAGCCCATGCTTTACCAAGGCGTATGTTGACATAGCTTTCTGTCGATGAGATATTACTACCACGGTACATGAACTCGTTGACTAATTTCAGAGGCTTGTCATTTAATGTGGAGACGGCATTCTCTTGTTTAAAACTTATGAACTCAGTTTTTTACTGATTTCGCGTAGAGACCAATGCCTCTTGGTGCCTGCTCCGGGCAATGCAACAGAGACTCGGCTTGAGCAGGAGTATTTGCAAGAAGCGCAAGATCGTCTGCGTAGTTTTCCTTTGTGATAGTTTCTACAGGATATTATCTGCTTCTGGCCTTTTTTGTGAGTGTGAATGAAATAGTCATAGCTTCTAGCATGTACATGAAATAAGCCTTTGAGTAAAGGTATGTTAAGTGGGGAGAACTAGAGAACTACAACATCATTGTAAGCGAGTTCGAACTCCAGACACACGATTACGTTCACTTTCAAACTGATACCCTTTGGAAAGGTATGAACTCTCTTATCCCCACCAAATATGGGATAATAGTATCACTACTGTTCTTCTACAAAGGCGGCTTTGACATTAAATAACCCATGAAAATTGATATGCCATTAAAAATAAAGAAAATAAAACAGAAAGGTTTTGTAAGATATTAAGAAAAACGAATTACTTTTGATACAAATTTTCTATAAAAGACAAGTCACATAGCTAAAAAAAAAAAGCCAGGCTAGACAGAAACATCAGATAAAAACAAAACAAAAAGTGTTTTATGAAATTTTTTAGCGGTTACTTTTGCTGATAACAGATACTCCAGATTAAAATTCTGTCAGAAGAAATCCGTCTCGTTTCCTTTTCTTTCTTTTCTGCTTACAAAAGTAGATAAGAGAAAACAAAGATAAATTTGTGAATGTAGAAGATATTAAAAGAAATACGGATGTACAACTTCACGCTAAATAAAAAAAAAAGAAGAGTTTCGGAGATGCTTCCACGAACTAAATACTCGCTGGAATAAGTAGAGTGAATGTCAAGGGGAATTGTTGACGTTTTTCAATGGCTTTCGCACTATATCAAAATAGGAGTTTAGGAGATGCTTCTACTAAGTAAATACTCGCTGGAATAAGTAGAGTGAATGCCATGGGGAATTGTTGACGTTTTTCAATGGCTTTCACACTATATCAAAATATGAGTTTAGGAGATGCTTCTACCAACTGAATTCTCGCTGGAATAAGTAGAGTGAATGTCAAAGAGAATTGTTGACGTTTTTCAATGGCTATCACATTATATCAAAAGAGGGGATTAGGAAATGCTTCTACTAAGTAAATACTCGCTGGAATAAGTAGAGTGAATGTCAAGGGGAGTTGTTGACGTTGTTCAATGGCTATCACATTATATCAAAGGAGGAATTATAAAGGTGCTTCGATTAAGTGAAAACTTGAAGGAATAAGAGTAAAATAATTAAATTAAAAACTCATTTTAACACTTAGATTAAATAAGACTATAGAGCTCTAACCGCGAGAGGTAGTACCTGTAATATCTATGCAAAAAGTATTTGATAGGAATACTTGAAATCATTCAACTATGCAAAAATAAATGACAAATACTTATGGCGGAAGGAATTTTTGCGTTTTGGTTTGGCGCGCAATTTAATTCAACGCATAATTTCACCAAATCAGGATGACTTATCCTATTCATTCCAGAACTCCTTTCCAGGCAGCAGAAATTGGGGAAGCCGCCAAACACAGCCCTTTTTCGCAGAACGATTTGGTTCTGTACAGACGTCTCTCTGGCTGCGCTTAAATAGCAGCAGCAGCAGCATGGACACAATGAGGGAACCTGTCTAATTCATTGGACCCCCTTGTCTATTTTCAATAGACTAAGGGCTCCCAGTTGAATATGGATTAGACACGTTCAATACGCCACACAGGAACAACTTAACGTCACCCCCAAAATTGGCTATGTCGATTGCGATGCCTAATCCCGCTCCGGCACCTAGCTCTTATTTCACCTCTGGACAACATTTTCTGAGACCACACGCTTCTTCCCTAAACACCAGAAACACGAAATCACGGTGACTTCAACGTTTGTTTCCTCAAACAGCAAACATGACTTTTGCTCCATACGGCGAATATAACCCCTCGCTCGTCCAACAATGCCTTAAAATAACTACACTTTTCGCACAGGCATTTAGCTGCAAAATACTTTCTCCACTCTCTCATAACACATTCAGTCTCTTTATTTCTTTCCTTTCCCACGAGGATTGCAGCACAAACACAAACTGCATTTTCCATGCTGCCATTAAAACTTTCATATAAAAGTTAACAGCATCTTCTTCTTACTCCTCCACCTTCTCATTTATTTACCTTACAAACTTAGCGAGGAAACAACTCAACGTAAACACACGCACGTTACAACTTTTCCTCGCTAAAAATAAATACAACATCCTTCACGCTAAATACTCAAGACAAAAGAGTTTATTATGAGAAAGAGTTACTTGTAAATTTATAAATGTGTATATGTCATTTATTTTCGAGAGGAATACTTGAAACCGTATCATCATCATCATGTCGTGCTGGTAACACGGATATCCCTGACCCTCTCTCGCCACTTTTCCCTATCGTTCATTGCCTCCGGCAGGTCTTCTGAACTACATCCCGTATCCTTACATACTTGCTGAATGTATGTTCGTGTTGGTCGTCCTGCCTTTGCTCGGCCATGTGTGGGGGTCCATAAGAGTACATCACTTATGAGTTCGTCCATACTTCTCCAGCAGTGTCCTGCATGTCTGGTTTGTCTAACTTGAATAGTTTTCGTGATAGGAAGCTGATGGCCGTACAGTTGGTGTCTTGTGGGGTGTTGCCGCCAGGACTTGTTCAACCTTGCTCGCAGCATTCTTGTGTAATTGCCATCTAGCTTCTTCTCCAGCCGTTTTGTTAGAGTCCATGTAGTGCATCCATATAGCAGTATCGATGTGACCGCTGCCTGGAAGAAACTGCGTTTCATTTTATCTGTTAGGTCTGATTTCCATATAATCGATAGCCTATTGATAGCTGTCCATGCCTTCGTTAACCTCGTGTCGATGTCCATTTCGGTTGATGCGACGCTGCTTCCTAGGTAAGTGAATTTGTCTATTAGTTTAAGAGGGGTTCCATCAAGAGTGGAGATGTCACCCGTTTGATTATAGCACATATATTCCGTTTTGCGTGCATTGACATAGAGGCCTATGCCTGTGGCTGCTCGTTCCAAACTATGCAGTAGTGTTTCGGCTTGGTTGGGTGTATTTGCCAGTATCGCTATGTCATCGGCGTATGCATCCTCCCCTTCCCTAAAAAGGGGGACCTCGGATTAGCCAAAAACTACCGAGGCATAACACTTACATCCATAGAAGCCAAAATCTACCATGCCCTACTACGAAACCGCATAGAACCCAAAATCGACATCACCCTTAGGAAAAACCAAAATGGCTTCAGAAGAAATAGATCCACGACCTCACAAATATTAACCATCCGTAGAATCCTTGAAGGTGTACGGGCAAAAAACCTACAAGCGACATTACTATTTGTCGACTTTACCAAGGCCTTCGATTCCATTCACAGAGGAAAGATGGAACAAATCCTACTAGCATACGGCATACCTAAAGAAACCGTAGCAGCAATAACGATTCACTATAGAAACACCAAAGTAAAAGTACGATCACCAGATGGAGACACAGAATACTTCGACATTGTAGCAGGAGTACTACAAGGGGACACGCTAGCTCCATACCTCTTTATCATTTGTCTAGACTACGTACTTAGAACATCGATTGGCAAAATCAGAGAGAACGGCTTCGAGCTGACAAAGAAAAAAAATGAAAACATATAAGTAAGCAAATAAATGATTATTATTTAATAGGAATAGTGATTTGAAACAATATCATCATCATCATCATCATCATGTCGCACCGCCAGCACGGAAATCCCTGACCCTCTCGTGCAACCCGTCTCTATCGTCCATCGTTCCCGGTAGGTCTTCAAGGCTACATCCCGTATCGGCACAGAGCTGTTGTATGTAGGTTCTAACTGGTCGTCCTGCCTTTGCTTGTCCATATGAAGGGGTCCACAGGAGTATGTCGCTTATGAGTTTGTCCTTACTTCTCCAGCAGTGTCCCGTATATCTGGTTCGTCTAACTTGGATAGTTTTTGTGATGGGTGGTATATGCTGCTGCTTTGTGGGGTGCTGCCTCCAGGACTTGTTCAGTATTGCTTGCAGCACTCTTGTGTAATTGCCGTCTAGCTTTTTCTCCATATGTTTAGTTAGCATCCATGTAATGCATCCATATAACAGTGTCGACGCGACCGCAGCTTGGAAGAAACTGCGTTTCATTTTATCAGTCAGGTCTGACTTCCATATGACCGATAAACTATCGTTAGCTGTCCATGCCTTTGTTAGACGCGTGTTGATGTCTTTCTCGGTTGATGAGACACTGCTTCCTATGTAGGTGAACTTTGTCCACTAGTTTCAGAGAAGAACTACCATTTAGTGTGGAGATGTCGCCTCTTTGATTAAAGCACATGTATTCCGTTTTGTGTGCATTGACATGGAGACCTATGTCAGCAGCATCTCGTTCCAGACTATGTAGCAGGGATTTCGCCAGAAGTGCTATGTCATCGGCGTAGTCGGCGTCGGTAATTGTTTGTGCAGGGTATCTTCTGCTTCTTTCCTTTGTCAGCTTGAAACCGTTGTCTTTCATTTTATCCGTAGACGTTCTAAGCACGTAGATAATAATACGTTCTAAGCACGTAGATAAATGATAAAGAGGTATGGGGATAATGTGTCTCCTTGCAACACACATGCTACAATGTTGAAGTAGTCTGTGTCTCCATCCGGGAAGCGGACTTTTACTACCGTGTTTTTATATATCATCATTATGGCTGCGATGGTTTCTTTGGGGAGGTCGTAGGCGAGAAGTATTTGCTCTATCTTCCTTCTGTGTATGTAGCCAAATGCCTTGGCGAAGTCGACAAATGATATTTTTGCCCCTGTGTTTTTCGCAGGCACACCTTCTAGAATTCTACTGATTGTCAGAATTTGTGATGTCGTGGATTGATTGCTCCGAAAGCCATTTTGGTTCTTCGTAAGTATCTTCTCAATTTTTGGTTCTATGCAGTTGCGTAGCAGAGCATTGTAGATCTTGGCCGCTATGGATGTAAGGGTTATACCTCGGTAGTTCTTGGCTAATCCGAAGTCGCCCTTCTTTAGGAAGGGGAGGGTGCATCCCTTTGTCCATCTGGCTATTGTTTGATTATATACGGCATTACAGTGTCGGAGCAGTATGTCGTCGAATTGCCTGGTCTTCCATACTTCTGGGGGTATTTCATCAAGCCCTGCTACTTTTCTATCTTTAATTTTTCTTAGTACTGAGTCGATTTCTTCTTGCGTAAACGGTCCTAGTTTGATGTCTAATTGTTTACTTATAATCCTCATGTGTAATTTTCAGAGGCTTTCGAGTAAATTCTCGAAATGTTGTTTCCATAGTCGTATTCGTTCTTCTTGGCTGATAGCTTTCAGTTAAGCTTTCGTAGTGCTCTTCCCTCTGCTCACTTCGTTTACTGTTTGCCATGCTATCCTAGATTGTCTATCTTCAACCGAGTCTCTAACCTTATTGATCTGATTTTGTAGGTATCCTGTTTGTTCTTTTAGGTATATGTTAGCTAATTCATGTTATGCCTTCTTAAGTTTCAGGTTCCTCCTATTGCATTTGGAAGCAGTTTTCTCGTCTGCACGCTTTGTTCTAACCGCTAATGTCACCCATGGGACTCTAGGTTTAGCTGTTTGTTTAGTTGGTATGTATTCTGCAGCAGCTTCTAGGTGGGCATTGACGAAATTCTCATATTCGTCATTCGGAGAATGTGTTTCTGACTTCTCCTGCTATGCATCGAATGTGTTTCTTTGTGTTAACGTATATTTATCTCTAATATCCCGGTTATTAAGCAAGGACCAGTCATAGTGTACGGTGGTTGTTGTTCAGACCGCATTCCTTCGTAGGCTCAGTCGTATCTTTGCCGTGACAATTCGGTGATCGGAGGACACACCCTGGAAAGGGGAATATGCCTCGCAATTCAATGCGCTATTATTCCATTTCTTATCTATAAAGACGTAGTCTATCTGGGCTTTAGTATTATTTGTGTAAGTGAAGGTCCATAGTTTTCCCTTCCTTTTCTGAAATTTTGTATTGAGGCATGTTAATCTATTTCTAGCGTGAAATCTGTTAGATGTTCCCCATTTCTGTTTGACGAGTTGTGTAAGCTGAATTTGTGCTTTATGTTTTTACCATTTTGGGCATTCATATCTCCACCAATGACGAGAACGTTTTGTTTCGGGATGCTATAAACAAGGGAGGATAGCTCATTATAGAGGGCGATTAGGTCAGTTTCTTCACTAACATTGGTAGGGCTATAGCAGGAGATGATTGTTGCGCTTGGGTTGCCATCAAAAGTAGCTACCATCATCCTCGGTTTTATTTTCTCGATGCTATTTGTGATTTTAGGGCCCGTGCTCCTGTAAGTATACCTACACCTCCTATCGTGGCATTAATAGAGTTTTTCCATGCAGATGAAGTGGCTAAAGTCCATCCATTGCCAGTATCATGATATTTAACATCCTCATTATGAGTGTACCTGTGTTCCTGTATGCATATTATGTCTGTTATACTCTGTCGCAGAAGCTGTCAGCTCCGGTAGTTGGCCTATTCTATCTAAAGTTCTAACGTTGAATGTCCCTATTTGTATTGTGCGTTTGCATTTTAGTAATTTTTGTTTTAGTTTGAGCTCTCTTGCTAATTTTTCGAACACTGAGGCCAGAGCTCCAACCTCATCAGGACGCGCCCCTTTTTTACCCGCGCGAAGAGCGATGTGGTTTGGACTGGTGTTTTGACTGTGGGTCATGGTACTCTTTCGGTGGCTGTTTTTATTCTCATCTATTATAGACACTCTTATAAATGAGCAGCAGTAGTTCCCCGATCGAACTATTTGACCCTGGCCGTTGAACCGCAGGATTCATACACCCAGGGCCTGATTAGGCGTGGCATTGAACCGTCAGAGGGTTTGTCCGCTCGCCTTTACGTCCTCCATACTCCTTCCCATGGCTTTCGAAAAAAAAATTTTCTTCCCCCCACTTCTGCCTGTATTAAGTTTTAACTTAGTAAAAGTCCACAATTACTTTTTTTTAAATTTCATCGGAGTTCTTATCTATGGTCCTTTGCATCCTTATAGGCATTCTATTTTACTCTTAGGTTTTTCTAATAAAGGCCAATTGTATTAGCTTCTCTTGACCAGGTTCAACTGTCACTTGGAGTTATAGTATTTATCTTTTTACATTTAAAGCACAGATAATATGTAATATAATTGTCGAAAAACCTTTAAACTCAAAAAGGTGAATAAAAATTTTCGTATCTGAACCAATTTCGTGTTTTCGGATTCCCTATGTCCATTTCACACATCCGTATATCGGGCTATGCAACAAATATGCAGCAGTGATTTTACAAATAAAAAAAATAGAATCATTCATACATTTTAAAATGACGATATAGCTGATCGCTACTTGAACTCTGCCAAAGGTGGAGTGGATTTGCCTAATATTTTGGTAGTTTGTTTAACACTATCCGTGTCGCTTAGGCTCCTAAATATTTCTTCTTTTAAACAGATATACACGTGTTAAACTGTATAATCTTGTGACAGAGAGAACTCCACCCCACCCCCAGACTGATTGATTAATTAACGATTCTTGGTAAATAATTAAGAAAAATTCATATTTTTTTCTTTCTTTCTTCTTCTTATCATTTAATTTCCTGTCCTATTCTATTTATTTATTTCTTAAACTTTCGACCGATGTCCTGAGATTCTTTAAATTGAATCTTGTCATAATATAAAAGAAAATAGTTATGAAGTTTGTCCAGGTTAAAGGGGTGAGCGAAAGTTCATACTGGAAATAAAAAGAAATCACCTTAAGTGGATCTTACGGTGGAGATAGTAATGAAGTATGCGTGGTCAAAGCAAGAATAAGATTAAGCTAAAGATTGAGACCATGTAAGTGGATTTGTCCTTTTTCAAGTACTGACCGTCTGCTTGGGATCAGCAGGGGGAACTGAAGTTAAATCTTAAGTATATCTTTAAACGCAGCGTCGGCCATATGTGAAAAAAGTTGGTCAACTTGGCAATTTACTTATCATTATGCATAAGCGTGCCCAGGGATCATAGAAAATCCACCCCCAATTTATATAAACAAGGCACGACGCCCCGTAGATGAGTACAGATCAAGTCGAGGTAGACGAGAGATCCAGAGAGACAGAGAAGGGTCCAGTGCAGCACCCATCTTAGAACTTCGACTCAAAGCCAAGATTAGTCAAGAACCGAGAGTTCGAAGTAAAAGCCGAGACAACTGATTATTTTTCTGCTAAGAAAATCAAGAGCAATAATTGCCTCCCTTACACCTGTTTGATCTGTCACATTTCCGAACAAAAGAATAAGTTCGTAAGACCTTTTTCTTTTTCTTTCTTCCTTATTGTATTCTACACATTTTGTAAATACCTACATCATAGATAAAAACAATAGCTTGGAGAAATTTGAAAGCGTTGTTTTCCTTCTTCTTATGCATTTTGTGAACCGCAACAGGTACAATCTCTCTCCCAACAACGATTTTATTTCGGCGTGGATTCCAGGCAAAATTGGAAACGATCTGAGTTAGCTAGAACACTGCCATTCGAATCAAAAGACACAACGTGGGGAATGGTAGGAGTTATCTCGGATTGACAAGCAGAGCCGAGGAATTGAATGTCGGCGAAAATTTCCAAGCGCAACTAGACGCATCGGCCAGGGCTGGATTCACAACGTCAGATCTGCATAAATCATTAATAATGGATTAGAATACAGTGTGATAATTATTTCCATCAGCTAGGAATACTTGAAACTTTACACCTGTGCGCAAATTATTTCTATTTGGTAGGAATACTTGAAACCATACAACAGTGTGCCAATTATTTTCAGTTGATAGGAATACTTGAAGCCATACAACTGTACACTAACAAATTATTAAACTGGAATAGTTACTTGAAACTATATAATTGTGTATAATTATTTGTATTAGATAAGAACACCTCCCCAAGCTCCAGAACCGGAGACCCACGCTATAGAAGCAAGTTTTGAGTTGGTAACTCATGATATAAACCAACAATAATAAGATTGATTTGTTTGGTTTGTTTTCTGGTATATCAACCATTGTTGGTCATTAAATTCCAAATCTTGTTTTTACATATATATTAAATATATGATTCCTAAACACATTTTGTTTAAACACACATTAAAGGATTGAACAGTTCTATTTCAAACTATTCAATTTAGGATAAGTCAACAAAGTTAAATAGTTTCAAAAATTGCAATGTATCACAAACAATTCAATTATACATCAGTCATTTGTTTATAAACATTTTCCTTTTAAACAATTCAATTTAGCATAAGTCATTTGTTTGAACTTTGTTTAAATGTCAAACAGTTCTATTTGACCCATAGATAAGACCCAATCAGTTGCTACCACTAATAAGGAAGAGGATATTGACGCAGAGTGGTGTTATAAAAAACAATATAAGATGAAGTAAAAACTAGTGATAATATACGTGGGTCAATTAAAAGTTTTGTAATATTTTGATACATACTAGTTTAGGACACCTATTTCACGGGATCGAAGTAATTTAAGCTACCCGATGTGGCCGATAGTATCATGGTAGTTGGTGTGTTGACACGTTGTGCATAGCTTTACTCTGTGATTTGGAAGCTTCATAGATGAACGTGCAATGTAAGCTAATTCGGGACTTTATTCTTTACGAGTTTGAATTGAGCTAAAACTCCAAGAAAAAAAAATCTTCAAAGCATTTGTTGTGCGAAAGGTGAAGACCCACTTGATCAGTATCAGTACAGTAAACAGTTTCTTCAAGAAATTCTGCTCTGGTTGCAAGAATCTCGACAATAAAACATGGTCCAACAGGCCCAAAACCATTGATTCCGAGGCTACGCTCCAAGCCATAGAGGCAAATCTGGACTTGATTAGCACTCAAAGGATCTCGTATATATAAAAATTTAACCTTATATTTTTATTCTTCGGTGATGACGCTTATGTACAGAAGGAGAACAGTCGGAAAAAGTTTGCACACACGAAAGAGTTATCAGGAGTCGGAACAGCCAGCGGGAACTCACTTCAGCCAAATTTCTAGATCTTACATAGTATTAAAACTGCCACACAACCCATATGCCCACGCCTCTTCATCCACGCAATGTTTGTTTTCCATTGGCCATGGTTTACACCCACGCAATGCTTGTTCTCAATTGGTCACAGCATACACCCACGCATTGCTTGTTTTTCGTTGACCATGGTTAACACCCATGCAATGCTTGTTCTCCATTGGTCACAAGCATTGCTTGTTTTCCAGTAATCACTTTGTTGATTTTATCTACGACCGGATGTATCTGTCAACTACATCCCCTGGGCTCATCTCAGATCAAGGCAATATCTTATATCAGGCGATCTTGGTATCTCCCAGTTCAGTGTCTTTTGTCACCTTCACGACTTCGGCAAAAGTATCTGAAACTGTTAAATTGTTCCTTACGTTACCAAGATATTGCAAAACGTTTGACTCACTCTAATAATACGAAAAATATATTCGACTATATTGTGAATAAATGTTTTAAAAGATGCAAGCCGAGGAAATTGAAAACTACCCCGAACAGATCAATATTGGATGATCTTAATAAATATTTATCCCGTAAAATAAACGTTTGTTATTTTTTGTTTATTTGGTGGGGGGTTCCATCTCTGACTTATCGATGTAGTTACATAAATCTATTTCTGCATTTGAAAATGCATTCAATGTATGTTTTAGTTCTGCTTTTGTTGGAACAAATATTGACAGACGGGAATGTGGCGCCAAGTTTGTAATATTTACTGGCTTTGGGTATTAAGTTCGTAAGATTGAGTATAAAGAGATTTGCGGAAGATGGGAAGTTAGCAACTACAATGAAAAGACGGATTTAACTGCTAAACGAAAGGAAATAGAAACATTAAAATGATTGCATGTGCCAAAGTGACAAATATGGAAGGTTGTCTGCTTGGTTAGATTAAGTAATAATTGATTGGTTGGTTGGTTGGTTGTTTATTATCACTTACGGGTTATTTAATGCCAAGTCCTGTTTATATATATATATATATATATATATAGGGGTCGGACAATGTAATGGAAACACCTGGAAATTTCAAACAAATTTATTTTAATATGGTTTTCTAATTGCAGCCCTCCGTGAAATCTGGCTTTATGCAGCTCCCTCCTTACAGTTTTTAAGAAAACTGGATTCTCGACATGGTCATTAAGCTCTGCTGTAATTTTCAGAGCTATATTCTTGTGATCCTTCCTAACAATCCCCGTAAGAGTCCGACGGTCCCAATCAGATAGCTTTCGCTTTCTTCCTGAGTTTTACTTCAGTGAGGAGGTTTTTCCTTCTTTCTTAAATGCTGTCATTATTTTCGAGACAATACTCCTTGCTACATCGAATAATTCAGCAGTTTTTGTAACACTAGCGCCTGCCATACGAGAACCAACAATTTAACCTCTTTTAAAGTCTGATAGATCAGCCATTTTGATGAATTTTGATTAATTTCTTCAGATGATAAAGAAACAATGATTTTAGTAAAATAAAACGAGAAGAATTATTAATGAATCAAAAAACGTAAACATAACAAATGTTTAATGGTTTTGTAGGAGTTTCAAAATTATGATACAAAGATTCTAGGTGTTTCCATTATTTTGTTTAACGTTTGTATATGATTGTAAATAAATAGTTTGTAGTTAACTTTATTCTTAAACGAGTTCATGAAACTCATTTGCATGCATACAGTTTTAAGCATTCTTATCTTACTCTAATAATGTTATTTATCATGTATTCCAAACTAATACAACTAATTTGTAACGTTAATCTAACAAGGACAAAAAGTATAGACGAGGTTAATCTGAAAAACTAGGACAAAAAGTATAGACGAGGTTAATCTGAAAAACTAGGACAAAAAGTATGGACGAGTTTAATCTGAAAAACTAGGACAAAAAGTATAGACGATGTTAATCTGAAAAACTAGGACAAAAAGTATGGACGAGGTTAATCTGAAAAAACTAGGACAAAAAGTATAGACGAGGTTAATCTGAAAAACAAGGACAAAAAGTATGGACGAGGTTAATCTGAAAAACTAGGACAAAAAGTATAGACGAGGTTAATCTGAAAAACTAGGACAAAAAGTATGGACAAGGTTAATCTGAAAAACTAGGACAAAAAGTATGGACGAGGTTAATCTTAAAAACTAGGACAAAAAGTATGGACGAGGTTAATCTGAAAAACTAGGACAAAAAGGTATGGGCGAAGTAAATCAGACAAACTTCCCCTCTTGGCGAAGGTTACAACTTCTCCCTTGTCAGACAAACTTGGACAAAAAGTATGGACGAGGTTAATTTGACTAACTAGGACAAAAAGTATGGACTAGGTTAACCAAACAAGAAAAAAGTATAGACTACATTACTGTTAATTGCTTGGAAAAAAAGTATAAGTAAGTTGGCGACTGTTGTCGAGGGTAACCGGAAGGCTCTCTTTTCAATAGCTACTACAGCGAGGTGTACGGGAAAGTGTTACTCCTTTCCCTGGATTGCTCCACTACCCTTGACCCGTACCTTATATTGCTGAGTGTTAAGCAAGGCGGCATCAAGTACCATTTTTTGAATCTTTGATATGACTCGACCTAGGATTGAACCCAAGTCTACCGGGCCAAAAAGTATAGACTAGGTTAATCTGACTAACAAGGGCAAAAAGTATGGACAAGGTTAATCTGACAAATAGGGATTTGGTTGGTTGGTTGTTTTGTTTTACAGCATATCAAGTACACAGTTTAGTTCTATTTGACCCATAGATAGGACCCTATCAGGTGCTATCACTCTGCGCAAGAGTAGACCAGGGAGCGATGGCAATAAAGGGGTACTCAGCATTCCTCAAAGCTCTAGCATTACTGGAACCTCACCATCAGGTTGTCTAGTGTCATATTCAGGATAATCGTTGGGGGAGTCTTACCCCTCTGCAGAGAAGCAGTCTGTGCATTCTACAGCCCCAGCCGATTGGGCCAGACTAACAAGGACAAAAAGTTATGGACAAGTTTAATCTGAATAACCAAGACAAAACGTCTCCCAAATCTGAAAAGAAATTCTGAATTTCAAAGGCATCAGTTGAGTTGTAACTTTCTCCAAGAGGGGAATCCTCTTGGCGTGGTGGATAACGTGCTGGACTGCGACATCGTAGTACGCGAGTTCAAACTCCAGTGGTAATAACGTTCACTTGCAGACTAATACCATTGGGAAACGTATGAACTCCTTTACCCTCCCCCCACTAGCTATGAGTTAAATAGCACCACCACTCTCTTTCTATAAGGATGGCTTTGGCATTAAATAACCCATGAAGGTTGATATGCCATTACATAAAGAAACTTTCTCCTAATTCTAAAGAATTCTGTCCACAAATATGGGACAAATTGATTGTTAAAATTATGTTCATCTTCGTTCTGTGTCATTCTGTTGCGACACAAAATTCATATACCGCTTGCAAACGCTTTTATACCGAATACATAAGAGTAATCTCCCTTGTCTTTGTTTATTGTCAAGGTCGAAAACGTGCTGTTAAAGGCTGCAAAAAGGGGAAAATATTTTTATCATTTTTCACTGATGTTTTTCTTTGATTTGGTTTCTTTGAGGCAATAGTCCAACACTTACGCCACGGGGAATGTAGCTTACGTAGAACCAGCAATTGGCTTATGAGTTTAAGTTAAAGAAGGAATCTGTCGACTGGGAACCCTGCAAGATTATTTTACCTGGTGGTACAGGTTGTGGAAGGAGAGCTATGACACTACTCCCAATGAATCTACCCAAGGGAATATAAGGAAGTAAAGTTGGTGACCGTAGTCGAGGGCGACCCAAAGGCTCTCTTTTCATTAGCTACTATACCGTGGTGTAGGAGAAGGCGCTACTCCTTTCCCTTGATTGTCCACTGTACCCTTAATCTATACTTTATAATACTGAGTGTTACGCAAGGTAGCATCCAGTACCATTTTTTGAGTCTTTGGTATGACTCGATTTGGGATTGAACCTCGGTCTCCCGTGACATTGGCGAACATTCTACCCACTAGACAGTGAGCCGGTTACGAAGGGTATATATAAATATATATTGGCAGCAAGTTATTCAACAGGCTTTGTTAAAGACCACGGAATATTTCTTCTTTATGATTTTCTAGAGTATACGTTCAAGTCCTTTTTTTTTTCGTACATCGGGATCAAGACAATAGTGAGTGTCTTATATTTTTACCCATGTCAGTGGTGCTTTCAACCATGTCACTGGTTGTCCTCAGGGGAATTATTGCTCGTGGTGATTGTTTGGTGTGAATTTTCGAAACTTTTTTTAAATAGTGTTTTGGAAAAAAACCTCTACTCTTGAAAATCATGAAGAAGAAATATTCTGTTGTCTTTAACAAAACCTGTTCGGATATATATATATATATATATATATATATATATATATATATATACACTTCGTCAAGCAAAAATTATGGAATTAGCCCATTTAGTGGATGTTCCCCTTGCATTTTTTATTCATCAGTAAATAAACTGACTTCAGCGGAGAAGCAAATTTTTTATCTATGTAAAAGGTAAACATTCTGACATCACGAAATATTCCTTTAACAAACTAGATGAAATTATTTAAATTAATGGTAGAGATTTTCCCCGCGCAATTCTTTTCCTTGTTTCAATTGACAGTTCTTTTGTTAGAGCCATGTTTTCTTCCAATTAAATATGGCCAACCGCTTGTTGATATCTGCAAGAATTGTCTTTTAACTGCAGACTGATTTACATAGCAAGAATTCTGCTGGTATTTATTCTAAGAATACAAATTATAAAATCATTCCATAATTTTCATTTTGATATTAAATTATTCCATAATATTTTTCTATGCATGTTCAGCTATCATAAGTTTATTTACTGCTAAATAATTTAAAAAAAAAAAGACAAGGTAAACAACGATTTTAGTAAAATAAGACGAGAAAAAATAATAATAAATCAAAAAACGTAAAAATTACAAACGTTTGATGGTTTTATAGGAGTTCTAAAATTATGATACTAAGATTCTAGGTGTTTCCATTATTTCTCATGTGATGCTAATAATAATGTTGTGCTCTTTTTGGTTTCAGATTTGAAAATACTGCACTATAACAACTATTAATCCGCGATCACAATGAGAGGAAAAATATTTTGTCTCACTACATATTTGGAGATAAAATCATTCAAAACTGTCTCAAAATAGATGCAACTCATTAATATGATAATGATTTATTACAGAGACAAGAAACTAAAAAAAAAAGATTGCATGTCCTGGAAGCTGATATAATAATAATTATAAAAAACATTGATTTGATGTCTCTAGCTCAAAGGATGTATTTTTTACAGGATATGTTCCAAATAACCGCCATTGCGTTTGTCTCAGTAATAAATCAGTATTATATTTATGGGTTGCATCTATTTTTAAGACATCATATATATATATATATATATATATATATATATATATATATATATATATAAACAGTTTATGGTTGTCACTATCTCCGGTCGTAGCTTAGTAGTCGACTAAATGTGATATAATTTGGACAATGGTCAATATCAATGACAGAGCTATTATATAATAATATATATATATATATATATATGTATATATATATATATATATATATATATATATATATATATATATATATATATATATATATATATATATATATTAGTTTTTACGTATATATAATAACATGGATACTTACCTGTGACCATTGGTTTCATGTCTGTCATTACTCGGCAATCCTCAGGCAGAAAAAGGAAGATTTTGTAGAAATCTAAAAAGTCGCAAGAATATTGTCTAAAGAATTGATATTATATCTTTCGACTTTTTTATTTCTCAAAAAAAATTCCCTTTTTCTGCTTGACGATTGCCGTTTAATGACGTGCAGGAAACTAATAGTCGCAGATATGTTATTAAATATATAAAAAAAACTAATATATATATATATATATATATAGAGAGAGAGAGAGATAGACAGAGAGAATTTGATAGCAAATCCAAGGAGAAAGAGAGATTTAATAAGAAACAAAATCGACTCGAAAGCGTTTCGGTTTTTATGAACCATTATCCAGATTGTGAGGGATGATATTAGTGATGTTAAATAAACGATTGATGTTTTTAAAAATTATAGAAAAACCAATGGAAAACCTACATATCAGGAAAAGTTGGCTGTTTTAACAATACCCAAGCGTTTGTTTTTAAAATTGTCGTGATTTTTGGAGAATATTACGTAGAAATTATATGTTCCATTTTGATATCAAGAACAATTTCGAATCAAAAAGAGAAAGAAAAAAGATATCATGACTGATTTACTGAACTTAATGGTATCCTAACTCATCATATTTACATTTTTTGGCGTGGGACCCTAACAAGTTCCACACCTCCAGGTGAAAGTGGACCTGAGAGTAATGGGAAAGAATTGGTACTCCAAATTCCCCTGATCTTCAGAACTGTATCCTCATCATCGGATGTATTTTATGTTATATTCAGGACACCCTTTTTTTGGCAGAGAATACACACCGCATATTTAAAGCCCTGCTGACAGAGCGATATATATATATATATACATAGTCATCCACAGACAGATCTGTTTCGTTCTATCAGAACTCATCAGTGTGGCTAGACAGTATCTCCCCGTAGCTGGGATCGAAACCCGGTTGACTCAAACGCCAAGCCAAAGCTTGTAACCATTTAGCTACGAGGAGATATTAGCTACGAAGTACATTTTTTAAACGGTTATGAATCACAATTACTATTGTTTACATACATCTGTTCAAAGGCCGCCGAGATCTCAATTCAAATACGAAGAGACTTGCAAAGGCGCTAATGGCAACACGATTACTTCTTCGCAAGAGAACTCAACCCTACGGGGGTAGGGGAGTATATATCTATAGTCATCCACAGACAGATCTGTTTCGTTCTATCAGAACTCATCAGTGTGGCAAATTTTCCCCCATAAATGTAAACTCTACATTGTTTGGAATGATCCTTATATATATATATATATATATAAGGATCATTCCAAACAATGTAGAGTTTATATTCATGGGGAAAAATTTGGATAAAAAGATATTTTGTAGATATATATATACCATATTAAAAAATTACGCATATTTTTTTATATTTATTTCAGCAGACCTTATATTTTTTAAAATGTTAGATCTGCATCTTCAGACAAAGAAATCATGAGAAATTTCTAATGAACATTTCATTAAGTATAAGATTTCCTTTAAATATAAACTTGTAAGTATATATATATATATATATATATATATATATATTTACAAATTTATATTTATATTTATGAAGAGAGGATGGCAATCACTTGTACGGCAAAGCTTTCATATATCTTTATTATGGGTCATCTCTGGGAGATTCTTGCATAACCAGATTAATGGCTGAGTGACATATCTATTTTTAAAAAAATACCAGACAGTTTGGAACATTCAGTAGACAACAACGTTGCTGCTTGAAATACAACTTTATCTGTAACATTAATAGAACGAGACATGAATCGTTCATGTATTTGTATGTTACGCCCTGTCATCACTTCATAATGAGCTATTCCGTTTTGATTGGGGGGGGAGAAAGGGAAGAAAAGGAACTTGTTACGAATCATAGAGAGAAAAAGAAAGCAAATATGATAAGGGGGAAAAAAGAAAGAAAGTTAAGAAGCTTTGATACTATACATCAGATGCTCATCGTTTGCTTTGATTAAATAGAGAATAATAAGAACGAAAAAAGAGAGGAAAAGGGAACAAAGAAAAGAAGGAAAGATTAAGGGAGAATATTAAATGGAGATAGATAGAAATGAGTAAAAGAAAGAAGTAAAAACTTTTAAAAATTAGTTTGGAAGTTTATTTCAAACAGAAATGATGTGATATTTTATGAATAATGATATAACGCGATATGGTAGGTTCAAGTTATAAAGAAAGCAAAAGTCTAATTTGGGGGGAAGGGGAGAGGAAAAAAGACGAAAAAGCAGACTACAAAAACGGCTAGCTGACCTCTGAGTGACTTAGGCCACTACGGTAATTAAAAATGACCCGAAAAAAAACGGAGGTCCGAAACCTTCTGCGCAGGTGTAGAACCAGCGGAAACGGATGTTCATTCCGCTGACACTAAGCGACGACTCGGGTTTGAAAGAGAGTTGGCAGCCGGACGCGACGATGTAAAGACAGTCAGTTGAGCCAAGTTAAATGTAAGGACAGACGAAAATTGCATCCTCCATTTTGGATTGAGCTCCGAAAAGAGGTCTCACACCAGACGCGAACCTGTGAAGACGAAACCAGCGAGTAAGCATGCTCGAACTACAACAGAAAACCAAGAAGAAAATTCAAGGTCTGTGTCTGCTCTCTCCTTCTCCTCATGACATGTTTTTTTTTTCTTTGTCCAGCTAATGCGGTCGACTCAACTTTCATACTCTCTTTCTTTCTCCCGGCGACTACTTAAAAAGTGTAGTAGCGAATGAACCTTTGTGTTAGTGAACTAAGACAGAGTTTCGTATATTCGTTAACTTTTCCCACGGTGAGGTTACAACAGGGTCCGCCCACTACTTAAGACGAAGCGACACAGCCATTAACCCGTTCAAGCACGTGGAGTTGTAACATACCACACCAAATATTCTGTTGTAACCACAACCATACATTTGGTGTGTTATGTTACAACTTTCTATTTGAGATCCGTAGTGTTACCATATTTACCAACCCCTCCGCTCGGGCAGGATATGACACAAGGTCAATTTTTAAGCGGAGTTTAACAGGTTTGAATTCAGAGTTTTCCTTCTCCTAGACTAGTTGCCTGGAACCTAGTCTGTTCTACTATTTACCCATAGCTGGAGGGAGAATAATTGGATTCATACCTTTCCCAAGGGTATGTGAAATGCAATCAGTCTCGTCCAGGTTGTGAACTCGTGTCGCCGTGTCCATTTCCTACGCCGATAACCATTACACCACGGGCAGATCCGTAGTGTTACAATGATAAAAATCTTCCAAAAGTAAACAAAGCATTCAATTTTAATCAAATGTTCGGTATTTATTCATTAACAGAAGAAAATAAACTGAACACCAAATTCGAACTGGTCTAGATACCCTTATTGTTCATTTGATGGTTTCGTTTCCTTTTGTTTCTCTATTCAATGGCATATCAACCTAATTGGATAATCTGATACCAAACCCATCCTTGTAAAAGGACAGTAATGGTAATCTTTAACACATAGCTAGGAAGATAAGGGAGTTCATGCCTTTCTCAAGAGTATTAATCTGAAAGGAGTCGTAAGAGCGTGACTGGAGTTCGAACTCGCTTACTACGATGTTATAATCCAGCCCGTTAACCACTACACCACGGGGTCTCGGCTGTTTATTTGAAGATATTAATGAATAATGATAAATAAGTCAGAATATTCTATAAAACAATTAACGCAATAATGATCTGAGGGTATGTGATTTAATGGTTGCATTTTTGTTACGCACCAGTGTCAGTGGTGTCATAATACTTCAAACAATTCTTTGAAATACTTGAAACTATTGTTACAAACCAGAATGTCAGAATGTGTGAACGAGAGATTCCATGCAAAATCTGCGGAATGGTCACTAAATATGCCTGGATCCGGTTAAATAAAATATCTGTAATCCCGGACCAGGCCCACAATTCGAAAATATATATCATAAGGCTTTCAAAATATGTTAAGCATGAATATATCTTTCACATTAATATTTTTTCAACTCTTCACAGAATCGTCCGTGACACATTAAAAATAAAAGTGAGACAGAAATCCACAAAGAAGACAAGCCGAAGGCAATTTTACCAAATTATATAACAAGATTTTTTATTTGTCAAATGCGAATCAAATAGACAAAGAAGATAAAATATGAATACCATAAACAATTCAAATATTTGTTTTACGCAATGATGCCTGCAGAATAGATATGACAGCTTCAAATTTGTGTGCGATAATAATATCAGAGAACAGTAATTATTGCAATCTTTATCTATCTCAAATATGATGCTCCTAATTTGAGTTCATTATCTCATCAAAGGTTTCATAAATGTCTTTCTTTTCTTTTCTCTTTTCTTTCACTTTCTGTAGTCGACAGAAAGTTTATTAAATTTTCTCTATTCTGAGTTCACGTGTTCTTTGATTATCATCAATATAATAACTGACTCCTTCAGGATGAATCTTAGGATTTTCTCTTCTTTTTTATTTCTTCTATCTTGGAATATGTGACGGTTGTCTGCTTTGAATGAGTTGGCAATGTTGATTCTCTTCACCGGAGTGAAGCTCGATGACCAACTGACAAATCAGCGATTCGTCTTTCTGGTGAGCGAAAATCTGAATTTGCCACGTGACACCTTTCATCTAATCATCGGCTTCCATGTTTAAATAATAATTTCAGTTACTGTTTTCTAAAAAACCGGTCAAAGTTAAGGGGGAGACGAGTTTCATCAAGACCCTATTCAATGAAGGTCGATTCACTGGTTGACCCGTACAAGAAATCAGTGGCGCATATTAATGTCACGTAATACTATATAATTCCTTGAAATACTTCAAACCATATAGTTGCTGGCAAAAAAGAAAAAGAAAATAGACTGATTTCAGCATTTAGAAGGTTCAATCAAAAAGTTCTAAGCATCATCCAGAAAGAAAAGCCGTTACTGAACTTTTTGTTGTAGCAACTTGATATCGCTTTTTATAGAGCTAAAAAATTCTGAATTAGTTTTTCAAGTTTTATAAGAAGTGGTTGTGTGTTGCCATAAGAAAAATGTTCAGCGATGACTCTTCTTTCTTGGTGAGGCTTAGAACCTTTTGAAACTAGGAAAATCTGAATTTCTTTTTCAAGTTTTATAAGAAATGGTAGTGTGTGGCCATAAGAAAAATGTTCAGCTATGGCCCTTCTTTCTTGGTGAGGCTTAGAACCTTTTGAAACTAGGAAAATCTGAAGTAGTTTTTCTAGTTTTATAAGAAGTGGTAGTGTGTTGCCATAAGAAAAATGTTTTAGCTATGACTCTTCTTTCTTGGTGAGGCTTAGAACTTTTTGAAACTTGGAAAATCTGAATTAGTTTTTCTAGTTTTATAAGAAGTGGTAGTGTGTTGCCACAAGAAAAAATGTTCAGTTGTTGCTCTTCTATCTAAACGATCCTTATATATCTTAGTTTTTGGTCTTATGATCTGACGGGCGTGAAACTCACAGTCATCGTCAGCTCTGAGTCTACACAATCTTAACACTAGAGACGGACGAATTAACAGAAAAATGCATCAGCTTTTTTTACGAAACCAAAATCGTTCAGTTTAGTTCTATCACTACTGCGTGACCATATACAAGGAAACATGGTTGAAAAAGACTTTCTGGTTTTTATAAAATTAAATTTTATCAACATTTATATCATTGTAATAGGAAAATATTGAACAAAAATATGATGAAAATATTTAATTGACGAGTTTTAGAAAATAAATGTGAAATCTCTTTGTTGACAAACGAAATGAAGAAGATAAAAAGAAAATGCGGCAGATATGACACTTGGAAATCTTTCATCTCATAGAATGTTTTCAAATAGAAAAAAAGGGGAAATACGGCGATCTCTGAATTCTATTTGTTTCAGTTTTCAAAAATATACTTTTTGTGGTAAAATTAAGTTAACCACTAAATTGCGATTAAAAATTTTTTAAAATAGTTGCCAGTTTCGCCTTAATGTTAGATTTTATTTTTTTTCGAAAGATTATTTTCTTTTCTTTCCAGCCATATAAATATTTTAAAGATTTGGACCAATAATATACGATAAATTATGAGTTGCACACTCTAAATTGCAAATTTGTCTATCTCAAAGGAAATCAGATATCAACAAGAACAAAGGAAATCAGATATCAACTAGAAAATCAGATATCAACTAGAACAAAGGAAATCAGATATCCACAAAGAAATCAGATATCAACTAGAAATGATATCATTACACAAGAAAATGAATGGTTTCCTTAAAAAGCAAAAATTCTAAATTAAAAACCGAAAAACCAAAACGAAAACCGCAGTATCAAAGAAAAAAAGCCGAAACTGGTACCGAAATATAAACTGCCAAACCGCCCAACTCTACCAATCACACACACACACACACACACACACACATATATATATATATATATATATATATATACGACGGTCGCTCAAAAAGTTTTTAGCCTCACCCAGATTTTAGATTTGTCGCACACATTTATATAGGCCTCACCTGCGCATGAATCGGGATAGAAATATGAATTAGCTTTTTTATTTTATTTTTTATTCTATAAGAAGTGTTAGTATGTTGCCACAGCAAGAATATTCAGCTGTGACTTTTCTCTTTGGGTTAGGCTTACAACTTTTCGAACGACTCTCATAAATAACCCAAAAAGTGTTAACACATAACCAACCAACCAACCAACCAACATTTTTATTTCTTTTTTCAAACCCTTGCATAAAATGTAAATAATTTTATAAAATAGAAATGTACGGGTAATTCCCAGACATTTTTCTCATATTAAATAAAGCAATAAGAATTCTGAAAAGTTAAGAAGTCAGTCAGTCGTGAGAAAATACAGTTGGTTGGAATGAAATTTTCCAGCTTATAAAACTGTCCGTGTAAATATTTCACAATACTTCAATCAAGCTTCATTTACTAGATTTGATAGCATATAACTCATTCCCCCAATTATCATTATTTGTTTGTTATGGTTCCTTGGGCATTTCTGCTTTTTACTATCTTCTCCATCAACCTTTAAAAAAAGAGAGAAAAAAAAAAAGAATATTTGCGCTGAACATATACACAACTAATACAATATCTATAAACAGATAAAAATTCAGTTAAATAATTAATCTGATAGTTCCCAAAAACGCCCACTTAAATTCTTTTACTGTTTTATGAATTCAATCAATTTAATCTTGAAATTTTCAACATTACTGGTTTTTGTTTATCTAATTAGGCAATTTGTTCCAAAAATATTTTGATCTATTTGCAAAAAAATTCAATTATTATTTAGATTAATCCTATTATTGTCTTTATCTTTATATTCCCAACGTTTCGGCTGATGTATCCATCAGCCTTCTTCAGGTGTTTCTTGTCGAACTCGGTAGACAACACGGAAATTTGAACCAAACCCTTTATTTAATCGAAGCAGGGTAGATGGTTCTAAATGCATTGATCATAACTGGGTGCAAGTGCAAAGCTATACTAAGTATTCGTTGTTAGTTTTACCTATAGTCAGGATTGAACCAGCAACCTCAAGATGATTTCACTTAGAAGTCAATTAAACAATCGCCTATATTCATTATACTACGTGTCCTGTGAGAGTCGAAACAAAACGGATACGTTGCATATCGAATACGTACATAACGGATTGGTACGTAACAGGACACGTAGCATAACGGATACATACATAACAGGACGCGTAGCATAACGGATACGTAGCATAACGGATATGTAGCATAAAGGATACGTAGCATAACGGATAAGTACATAACGGATACGTAGCATAACGGATACGTACATAACAGGACACGCAGCATAACGGATACGTAGCATAACGGATAGGTCCATAACGGATACGTAGCATAACGGATACGTACATAACAGGACACATAGCATAACGGATATCTAGCATAACGGATAGGTCCATTACGGATGGGTAGCATAACGGATACATTCATAACAGGACACGCAGCATAACGGATACGTAGCATAACGGATACATACATAGCAGGACACGTAGCATAACTGATATCTAGCATAACGGATAGGTCCATAACGGATACGTAGCATAACGGATACGTACATAACAGGACACGTAGCATAAAGGATATGTAGAATAACAAATACGTAGCATAACGGACACGTAGCATAATAGATACGTAAATAACGGATATGTACCATAACGGATAGGTCCATTACGGATAGTGAGCATAACGGATACATTCATAACAGGACACGCAACATAACGGATATCTAGCATAACGGATATCTAGCATAACGGATAGGTCCATTACGGATAGGTAGCATAACGGATACATTCATAACAGGACATGCAACATAACGGATATCTAGCATAACGGATAGGTCCATAACTGATACGTAGCATAACGGATACATACATAACAGGACACGCAGCATAACGGATACGTACATAACAGGACACGTAACATAAGGGATATGTAGAATAACAGATACGTAGCATAACGGACACGTAGCATAATAGATACGTAAATAACGGATATGTACCATAACGGATAGGTACATAACGGATACATTGGATAACGGATACGTACATAACAGGACACATAGCATAACGGATCTATATATAACAGATACATAGCATAATGGATACGTACACAAGACACGTAGCATAATGGATATGTAGAATAACAGATACGTAGCATAACGGATACGTAACAAAATGGATGTATACATAACGGATACGTATCACAACGGATACGTACATAATAGGACACGTAGCATAACAGACGTCGCATAACGGATACTTTGCAAAACGGACACGTAGCATAACGGATACGTACATAACGGATTCGCAGTATAACGGATACGTAGTATAACGGACGGTTGCATAACGGATACGTACATAACAGGACACGTAGCATAACAGACACGTAACACAACGCAGTTATGCATACAATCATTACTTCCCCTCAAAGAGTTCTTAGTCCCACCCAGACTTTAGATTTGTCACCCACCTTATCTATGCATGAATCAAGTCAGAAATATGAATTAGTTTTTCTAATTTTACAGGTGTTGGTAAGTTGTCTCAACAAAAATTTTCATCTATAACTCTTTTTTTTGAATGAGGCTCAGAACATTTTGAATGACTTGGGTTAAGGATTGGAAGAAATAAGAAATGAAACGGAAAATTAGATAATAATAAGAATAAGAATAAGAATAAGAATAAGAATAATAATCCCTAATAAACAATTATAGCTTCAAGTAATTATTCTTAATACATATAATTTGCACACAGTTATATGCTTTCAAGTAACTAATAATAATAATCCTTAGTAAACAATTCTAGCTTAAAGTAACTAATTATAAACAAATAATTGGCACATAGTTATATGCTTTCAAGTAAATAATAATAATAATCCTTAATAAACAATTCTAGCTTAAAGTAACTAATTATAAACAAATAATTGGCACATAGTTATATGCTTTCAAGTAAATAATAATAATAATCCTTAGTAAACAATTCTAGCTTAAAGTAACTAATTATAAACAAATAATTGGCACATAGTTATATGCTTTCAAGTAAATAATAATAATAATCCTTAATAAACAATTCTAGCTTAAAGTAACTAATTATAAACAAATAATTGGCACATAGTTATATGCTTTCAAGTAAATAATAATAATAATCCTTAGTAAATAATCATAGCTTCAAGTAACTATTCTTAATACAAATAATTGGCACACAGTTATATGCTTTCAAGCAACTAATAATAATAATAATAATCCTTAATAAACAATTCTAGCTTAAAGTAACTAATTATAAACAAATAATTGGCACATAGTTATATGCTTTCAAGTAAATAATAATAATAATCCTTAGTAAATAATCATAGCTTCAAGTAACTATTCTTAATACAAATAATTGGCACACAGTTATATGCTTTCAAATTATTAATAATAATACTCTTATTATACAATTATACCTTCAAGTAACCATTCTTAATACAAATAACTGGCACACAGTTATATGCTTTCAAGTAATTAATAATAATAATTCTTAGTAAATAAATATAGCTTCAAGTAACCATTCTTAATACAAATAATTGGCACACAGTTATATGCTTTCAAGTAACTAATAATGATAATCCTTAGTAAACAATTAGAGCTTCAAGTAACCATTCCTAATACAAACAATTGGCACACAGTTATATGCTTTCAAGTAACTAATAATAATAATCCTTATTAAACAACTCTAGCTTCAAGTAACTATTCTTAATACAAATAATTGACACACAGTTATATGCTTTCAAGTAACTAATAATGATAATCCTTAGTAAACAATTAGAGCTTCAAGTAACTATTCTTAATACAAATAATTGGCACACAGTTATATGCTTTCAAGTAACTAACAATAATAATCCTTAATAAACAATTCTAGCTTAAAGTAACTAATTATAAACAAATAATTGGCACATAGTTATATGCTTTCAAGTAAATAATAATAATAATCCTTAGTAAATAATCATAGCTTCAAGTAACTATTCTTAATACAAATAATTGGCACACAGTTATATGTTTTCAAGTAACTAATAATAATAATCCTTATTAAACAATTAAAGCTTCAAGTAACTATTCTTAATACAAATAATTGGCACACAGTTATATGCTTTCAAGTAACTAATAATAATAATCCTTATTAAACAATTAGAGCTTCAAGTAACCATTCTTAATACAAATAATTGGCACACAGTTATATGCTTTCAAGTAACTAATAATGATAATCCTTAGTAAATAATCATAGCTTCAAGTAACTATTCTTAATACAAATAATTGGCACACAGTTATATGCTTTCAAGTAACTAATAATAATAATCCTTAATAAACAATTCTAGCTTAAAGTAACTAATTATAAACAAATAATTGGCACATAGTTATATGCTTTCAAGTAAATAATAATAATAATCCTTAGTAAATAATCATAGCTTCAAGTAACTATTCTTAATACAAATAATTAGGACACAGTTATATGCTTTCAAATTATTAATAATAATACTCTTTAGTATACAATTATACCTTCAAGTAACTATTCTTAATACAAATAACTGGCACACAGTTATATGCTTTCAAGTAATTAATAACAATAATTCTTAGTAAATAAATATAACTTCAAGTAACCATTCTTAATACAAATAATTGGCACACAGTTATATGCTTTCAAGTAACTAATAATGATAATCCTTAGTAAACAATTAGAGCTTCAAGTAACCATTCCTAATACAAACAATTGGCACACAGTTATATGCTTTCAAGTAACTAATAATAATAATCCTTAGTAAACAATTCTAGCTTCAAGTAAGTATTCTTAATACAAATAATTGGCAGACAGTTATATGCTTTCAAGTAACTAATAATGATAATCCTTAATAAACAATTCTAGCTTCAAGTAACCATTCTTAATACAAATAATTGGCACACAGTTATATGCTTTCAAGTAACTAATAATAATAATCCTTAGTAAACAATTAGAGCTTCAAGTAACTATTCTTAATACAAATAATTGGCACACAGTTATATGCTTTCAAGTAACTAATAATAATAATCCTTATTAAACAATTAGAGCTTCAAGTAACTATTCTTAATACAAATAACTGGCACACAGTTATATGCTTTCAAGTAACCAATAAGAATAATTCTTAGTAAATAAATATAACTTCAAGTAACCATTCTTAATACAAATAATTGGCACACAGTTATATGCTTTCAAGTAACTAATAATGATAATCCTTAGTAAACAATTAGAGCTTCAAGTAACCATTCCTAATACAAACAATTGGCACACAGTTATATGCTTTCAAGTAACTAATAATAATAATCCTTAGTAAACAATTCTAGCTTCAAGTAAGTATTCTTAATACAAATAATTGGCAGACAGTTATATGCTTTCAAGTAACTAATAATGATAATCCTTAGTAAACAATTAGAGCTTCAAGTAACCATTCCTAATACAAACAATTGGCACACAGTTATATGCTTTCAAGTAACTAATAATAATAATCCTTAGTAAACAATTCTAGCTTCAAGTAAGTATTCTTAATACAAATAATTGGCAGACAGTTATATGCTTTCAAGTAACTAATAATGATAATCCTTAATAAGCAATTCTAGCTTCAAGTAACCATTCTTAATACAAATAATTGGCACACAGTTATATGCTTTCAAGTAACTAATAATAATAATCCTTAGTAAACAATTAGAGCTTCAAGTAACTATTCTTAATACAAATAATTGGCACACAGTTATATGCTTTCAAGTAACTAATAATAATAATCCTTAGTAAACAATTAGAGCTTCAAGTAACTATTCTTAATACAAATAATTGGCACACAGTTATATGCTTTCAGGTAACTAATAATAATAATCCTTATTAAACAATTAGAGCTTCAAGTAACTATTCTTAATACAAATAATTGGCACAGAGTTATATGCTTTCAAGTAAATAATAATAATAATCCTTAATAAACAATTCTAGCTTAAAGTAACTAATTATAAACAAATAATTGGCACATAGTTATATGCTTTCAAGTAAATAATAATAATAATCCTTAGTAAATAATCATAGCTTCAAGTAACTATTCTTAATACAAATAATTGGCACACAGTTATATGCTTTCAAGTAACTAATAATAATAATCCTTATTAAACAATTAGAGCTTCAAGTAACTATACTTAATACAAATAATTGGCACACAGTTATATGCTTTCAAGTAACTAATAATAATAATCCTTATTAAACAATTAAAGCTTCAAGTAACAATTCTTAATACAAATAATTGGCACAGAGTTATATGCTTTCAGGTAACTAATAATAATAATCCTTATTAAACAATTAGAGCTTCAAGTAACCATTCTTAATACAAATAATTGGCACACAGTTATATGCTTTCAAGTAACTAATAATGATAATCCTTAGTAAATAATCATAGCTTCAAGTAACTATTCTTAATACAAATAATTGGCACACAGTTATATGCTTTCAAGTAACTAATAATAATAATCCTTAATAAACAATTCTAGCTTCAAGTAACTATTCTTAATACAAATAATTGTTACACAATTATATGCTTTTAAATAACTAATAATAATAATCCTTAGTAAACAGTTATAGCTTCAAGTAACTATTCTTAATGCAAATAATTGGCACACAGTTATATGCTTTCAAGTAACTAATAATAATAATCTTTAGTAAGCAATCATAGCTTCAAGTAACTATTCTTAATACAAATAATTGGCACACAGTTATATGCTTTCAAGTAACTAATAATAATAATAATAATAATCTTTAGTAAACAATTAGAGCTTCAAGTAACTATTCTTAATACAAATAATTGGCACACAGTTATATGCTTTCAAGTAACTAATAATAATAATCCTTAGTAAACAATTAGAGCTTCAAGTAACTATTCTTAATACAAATAATTTGCATTCAGTCATGTAGAATCAAATATTATATCTAATACTATTAATTTCCAAACTGAACCATTTGACCCATAGACTGGATCTTAATAGGTTCTACCACCCCAAATCAAAAGGAACCTGGGAGTAATAGCAATGAAGAGAAGAACATGCTCCCGAAAGGTCTAGAACTGGAGCCTCACCACTGAATGTAGTTTAGGGTCATACCCAGGATACCTCTTTTTTTGGGGGTATCTCTGTTGGGACACAAAAAATGATTATCTCCATTAGAGAATTGACATGTTTGTTAGAGGCCGAATGATAATTAGAAACCCATTCTCGATCTCTTTTGCCGCTGTTCTTCAAACTGCGGAGACGTTGTGTCTGAGCCCTGTCAAGGAACAGAAAATCCTCATGGCTATATCACTAATATTAGTGATGTAGCATTTTTCCATTATTGTACTGCTTGTTCTTGGAATAATATATCTATTATTCTACCATGGAACTCGTTTGTGTATTCTCTCCTTACAATATTAAGCGTTTCGGTATAAGTAACTGAATTTATTTTGTATTTCCTTTCTTTTTTTCTTTTTTTTTTTTTTTTCTTTTTCGGTGTTGGTAATATCATGGATAGACTAATTCGAATATTAGTTCTTAGAGAATTGGGACTCGACTCAGTAGCTTCCATACCACCATGCATACGAATAAATGTATAGTAGTAACAATATCTTGTCTCATAAACACATAGAGAGATTCAGAGGGTAGAAGGGGTGTGGTGGCTAATGTGCTGGACAGTGACATCGTAGTCATAGGGTAGAACGGCACAAAGAAAAGAAAACTGGCCCAAATGGACCAATGTATGGATTTATCCGACCTCCCACCAGGCCACAAATTCCTTTTAATGTGGGATGTGGCTTGCAGGAATCAAGACTTTTGCATGTCCGTCACAAAAAAAAAAAAAAAAAAAGATTGATCTCCTCAGCGCTCTACTTTCGGGGCGCCTTTAACAGTAAACTTAGCCCTGATAAGCAGGTATTTCCAGGGGCAAAAAGCTCCCTGGAACCAAGCAATCAACTTAATATCACCCACTCGGTGCGAACGCCAGGTGAGCACTGAAATATATCAGGTAAGTATGAATCGACTATCAACCCTTTTCGGGTTATTTAACGCCCAATTAAGTTATTTTGATAAAAGTGTCAAACAATTCAGTTTTGTATAAGTATAGTTTTTTTTTGTTTGCACACAGTTGGATGTCAAAACTGTTCTATTTCTAACAATTCAGTTTAGAATAAACATTCAATTTAGTTCTATTTGACCCATAGATGGAACCCTATCAGGTGCTACCACTCCGAGCCAGAGTGGACCTGGGAGCGATGCAATGAGGAGTACTCCGCATTCCCCAAAGCTCCAGCATTACTGAAACCTCACCATCAGATTGTTTAGTGTCATATCTAGGACACTCGTTGGGGGTGGGTCTTACCCCTCTGCAGAGATGCATTCAGTGTATTCTACAGCCCCAGCCGACTGGGCAAGATCCTTGGTTGGTTTTCTTCGTTTAATGGCATATCAATCTTGGTGGGTTATTTAATGCCGAAGCCATCTTTATGGGAGAACCGAAGTGGTACTCTTTGACTCATGGCTAGGGTTGGGATTCGACTAAATAGCTTCCATATCACCAAGCATTCCAGTAACCTTCGACGGAGGATACTGTGGGCGTATCCTAAACCCAGCAAACATGAATTTGAAGGGGTTGGGTAACTTCGTACACACATGCACACACACACGAGTAAACATATACACACGCGTAGGCAGACACAAACACACGCCAACACATACACATAAGCACATATATACACACACACATACACGTAAGCACATACATACATACGTAAGTATACACATACGGGTAAGTGTTATATACTCACATAATAAATATGCTTATATACACATATACATGTTCATGCAGCATCATAACGACACAATAAATAATTAAACAGGCGCACAATGATAAAGTCGCTGGAACAAACGACGCACGCAAGGAAGACGCAGGAAGACTTCTTTATAAAATATTTTACCTCACATCTTTATTTGTAAATTTCGAAAGGGTTGTTCCAAGTTTGCGTGTGAGAGAGAGCTGGAGACCGAACATTACTGAAATATTTTGACCCCGAAGTTATGGCCGTCAGCGTTGTGTCTTTCTCGTTCTTCATGGCTGCTCAACCGGACCCTGGAGTAAACTCTTCTGTGTGCTGGCTTTCCCTACTAGATCGCGTCTACCTCCGTCTTCCACTGTACTGCTTGCCCTCTTTCTCGCCTATCTCCCACTGTCCTCAATTCGTCGGCCTTATATTACCTTCAAATTCCCACGCAGTAATATAGACACGCCTCAACGCCTGCGCAACCTCTTCCGATTTCCAGCGACCGGGATGTGTCACTTCCTTCCGGTGCACCACCTTGAATGGCATTTTTGGCCGGGTCAAAAGGTCAAAACATAACATAAGCACATGCGCGTGCGCGCACTCACGTAAGTGCACACGCAAACACACATACGTATGTACACATACATGCATAAGCATACATGCATACACACACACATGTGTAAGCATGCACACACATACATACATATATATATATATATATATACGTAAGCACCTACATACACATGCGTAAGCATAAGCATACACGTAAGTGCATACATACTCATACACACGCATACGTAAGCACACTCACATACATACGTATTCACACGCATACACATACGTAAGCACATACACAGACATGCGCGTAAATGCATACACACACGCGCGCACACACATTCGTGAGCACATACACAGACACACGCGAAAACACAAACACACACTGGGTAAGTGCACACACATACACACACATAATTATAAACATACTCGTGAGCGCGCGCACACACACACACACACACATACACATACACTCAGAAGAACACACACCCATTCACGTAATTACATACACATGCATAAACACACATACACACAAACATATGCATACACACACACACATGTACATATATAAGTGCATACGTACATACACACACACTTAAGCACATACATACATACATACATACGCTCACACGCATCACCATAAAAAATTATCTCAGGTGATTTCTTGGGAAAGTCAATTTAAAAAGCCGTTAAACAAAGAAAGATATTCGTGATGATGTCTTAGAAATTAGTTTTATTTTTATTTGTTTATTCTATTAAATGTTATTTTTCATGGCCGACTGTATTGAATAGCAAGCTATTTAGAAAACAGAATTTATTTTTCAAGAAAATTCACGTGAAATCTGTTTTCCTAACAAGATAATTCTATTTTCTTGACATTTGAAAACTTGCTGTTCTTATAATTAGATACAAGATTCAAGATGTTTGGATATCAATTTGAATGGTTGGCAAGCTCTAATGTGGTGAAGAAGAAGAAGAAGAAGAAGAAGAGTATACACTCACACATATACACACGCACGTAATGACACACATACGTCTGCATATACACAGACAGGCGCATAATAAGAATAATAATCTTTGTAAATATGTAAAGAAAGAGAGAGAGAGAAGAGAGAAAAGAGTGAGTGTAGAGGAGGAGGAATGAGAGAGAGAGAGAGTGGGGAGAGGAATGAGAGAGAGGGAGGAGGAGGAATGAGAGGGAGGAGGAGGAATGAGAGGGAGGAGGAGGAATGAGAGAGAGAGTGGGGAGAGGAATGAGAGAGAGAGGGAGGAGGAGGAGAAATGAGAGAGAGTGGGGAGAGGAATGAGAGAGAGAGGGAGGAGGAGGAATGAGAGAGAGAGAGAGAGAAAGGGATGGAGGAAAAAGAGAGACATATAGATGAAGAAGGTGAACGAGAGAAATGTTAACTCGGCTTAGTAAATATGCCGAGAGAGAGGCGAGACGGAGAGGGATAGAGAAAGAAAAGGCAAAGAGATAACGAGAGAGAGAGAGAGAGAGAGAGAGAGAGTAAGAAGGGGTGATCAAAAGAGAGAGAAGGAGATGTGTTTACTAAGTTTAGTAAAGCTTAGAAAGATGGGAAGCATGGATAGGAGAGAGATGAAGAGTGAAGAGAGAGAGAGGGGGAGTACGGAAAGATACAGAGAGTAAAAGAGAGTCACAAAGACAAAGACAAAGAGACAGAAAGAAAGAAAGAAAGAAAGAAAGAAAGAAAGAAAGAAAGAAAGAAAGAAAGAAAGGTTAGGAAGAGGTAGCTGAGAAAAAGAGAGATGAGAAAGATGAAAAGAAAAGAAAGAGAGGTACAAAGAGAGAGGGGGGAGTACGGAAAGATACAGAGAGTAAAAGAGAGACACAGAGACAAAGACAAAGACAAAGACAAAGAAAGAAAGAAAGAAAGAAAGAAAGAAAGAAAGAAAGAAAGAAAGAAATGTTAGGAAGAGGTAGATGGGAAAAAGAGAGAGGAGAAAGATGAAAGGAAAAGAAAGAGAGGTACAGAGAGAGAGCGGGCGGAGTACGGAAAGATACAGAGAGTAAAAGAGAGACACAGAGATAAAGACAAAGAAAGAAAGAAAGAAAGAAAGAAAGAAAGAAAGAAAGAAAGAAAGAAAAAAAAGAAAGGTTAGGAAGAGGTAGAAGGGAAAAAAGAGAGAGGAGAAATATGAAAGGAAAAGAAAGAGAGGTACAGAGAGAAAGAGAGAGAGAGAGAGAAAGAAAGAGAGAGAGAGAGATGGGTGGATTGTTGGGGGGGGTGGAGAGGGAGGACAAATGAAAGCTGTTTTAAGTCTAACAACTAAGATATTTACCTTTCTTCATTTTCTGTCCGTATCTATTTTCTTCCTTTATTTTCATTTTCATTTAAAAATCTTATAAATAAATATCATTTATTTATTTATTTATTTATTTCTACATTTATTAGCATTTTTGTACCATAAAAGATAAAAATAAGAATAAAAATATAAAATTGAAAAATAAAAAAAAAATAGGGAAAAAAATTGTGTAGAAAATATAAAATTTCTTTGATGTAAAGAAATGTTTTTGGTGCGTGGAATATTGGTGTACTGCATTCGTGTGCGCATGCTCGTTTCTTTGAAATGACGATCGTCCAAAAAGGAGAGTAAAAAATATCTTTTTAAACAGAAAGACTTGTCATTAAGTATTTAAATTTCTTGAAGGAAGAAATAAAAACTTAGGAAGAAAAAAAGGAAAAAAAAAGAAGGAAAACCCTTTTCATAGTTTCTAAATCATAAATGTTTGAAGCCAAAGTTTTCTTCTCTTCCTTCCCATTATATTTGAATTTCTAACTTTAAAAAAATCATTGTTCACGTAGAGGTTGATGCTAATTTTTTGCCCCCAAAATGAGTTCTTCAGAAGACACTACATATGATAATTCAACTGGAGTCATAGTGCATCTATTTTTCAATAAAACGATTTCCATTGGATAGCATTAAAAAGGATGTATTGTTTTCACATCTGTTTGTGTTTTCTTTGAGGATATTATTATCTCAGCCCAGTCGGCTGGGGCTGTTGAATACGCCGACTGCATCTTTGCAGAAGAGTGGGACTCTTTCCTCTAAACTGTATCTGATGGTGATACCCCAGCCCTGGATTATTTGAGAATGTGTAGTACCCCTTCATTGCCATTGCTCCCATGTCCACTCAGAGCCGAAGTGGTAATACTTGTTAAGATTCCATCAATGGGTCGAATGGAACTATTTAATCATTTACAATACTTAAAACCATTTACTATGTGCAAACGGATGATTGGTATTGGATTGAATTGTTGGCGTTAAAAGGAATTTAGAAGACAATAAAATTCAATATGAAGAGATGTTAATATGAAGAGAATAACAGTAACGTCAAATTTAGTATTTAACTGGGTGATGTTTTTAGGGGGCTTTAATGTGTAATTTTAAACTGTAAATTCCGTAGCTTTCTAGTTCGGATACTGATTTAAAAAGATAACACAGACAATAAAGTTTTTTAAAAGAGAGTTTTATACAAAAGAAACAAGAAAGAAAGGGATAGAAAAGATAAAGTGTGGCAAATTTTAGTGTAATTTGCGGGAACTTATCTGAGAGAGTGTCCGGGAAACAAAGTTTTTCTTTTTAGTTTTGTCGAAATGTTTCAGTTTTTATTTAATGTTGAGCCTTCTGTCAAGTTATCTTTTCAGCAGAATTTTCGGGTTGAATTTTCTTTCAATTGGTTTTAATTAAGTCCTTATAATTTTCTTTTAATTTCAATTGAGTCTTCTGTAAAGTTATCTTTTCAGTAGAATACTCAGGTTGAATTTTTTTTTTCACTTGTTTAACTTGGTAGAATTTCAGTGGTCGATTTTCGTTTAATTTTACTTTTATTTCTTGGGAAGCTTCTTGCCTGTTTAAAATACTTATCGGCTGTTCAAGAAGCGCGTGACGAAACCTTTTTGCAGACTTTTTTTCCCTGCCAAACAGTCTGGTCCCCGAATTCGTACTAAGGGGCCCAATAGTAGTTCTCGACAAAAAGTGGAAGGTAGCTTTTTGGTGCAGTGTTGTCTGGGATTACTTCACCCTTTTCCAATCTGGCCTAATCAAGTACCGAACGTGGTCGGTTTGATTCCTCGTTAGAAATAAATTTTTATACCGTTGAATGGTAATACTTGAAACTGTTTAACTATGGCAAATTGAACTGTTGATATTGGTTGGTTGATTTTTATGGCATATCAACCTTTGTAAGTTATTTAAAGCCAAATCAATTTTTATATAAATAGTCAGCTCTATTTCAAACAATTCTGTTTAGCATGAATACACAGTTTAATTGTCAAAACAGTTCTAATTCAGCTAATTCAGTTTAGTATAAGTATAGATTTTGTTTACACACAGTTAAATGTCAAAATAGTTCTATATTAAACAATTCAGTTTAGTGTAAGTACAGTTTCAATGTCAAAAACAGTTCCATTTCAAACAATTCAGTTTGGCATAAGCGTGCAGTTTAAATGAGTTCAGTTTAATTGTCAAAAACATTTCTATTTTAAGCTATTCAGTTTATCAAACAGTTCTATTTCAAATAATTCAATTTAGCGGAAGTATGCAGTTCTATTAAACCCATAGATAGGGCTCTATCAGGTGCGTGCAACCATTCCGGGCCAGAGTGGACCTGGGAGCAATGGCAATGAAGGGGTGTTCTGCATTCCCCAAAGCTCTTGCATCACTGGAACCTCTCCCTCAGATTGTTTAGTGTCATATCTTGGATACTCGTTGGGAGGGTCTTACCCCTTTGCAGAGAAGCAGTCGGTGTATTTACAGCCCCAGCCGACTGGGCAAGCGATATTTGAAGTCCTTTAACTTTGTTCAAGCAATAAATTGCAATACCTGAATCAATTTAGCAGTGCCAAAACAGGTGACTCCAGGTTGGTTTAGAAAATACGACTTACAAACTATTCATTCAAACATCAAATGTTTTTTTATAATGTTCGGAACTAATTCTTCGTCGCCATTTTTGTAATGTTCCGTGAAGGGGGGTAAATTTTGGCTGATTCTTAAAAATCTCTTCATTTTCGTATTGAACCATCATCAGGACGAAGAAGGACGATATGGTGTGACACTTTCTTTTAGATTAAATTTTTCTCTTTGGATTATCTTGTTTTTTCAATTTTTCTCTATATCTTCGGATTAATTTTCTTTATTTACTTCTATATATACAAACACGTTTCCTCAAATCTAAATCTTGCTCTGGGCTTAGAATACGTTGCCTGTATTCCCTGAAGAGGAGTAAGACTGCTCCCCCACTAAAAAAGTAATTGTGTATGTTTTATAATGTTTGGAACTAATTCTTCGTCGCTATTTTTATAATGTTCCGTGAGGTGGGGGGGGGTAAATTTTGGCCGATACTTTATAATCTCTTCACTTTATAATCTCTTCACTTTCGTACAAAGGCGAATGCTGAGTCTGAAATGCTAAACTATACTAACTCGCAATGTTACATTTCACATCTAATTTGCATACACGCACGTGTCTCTCAACTCATCAAACACGTCAGACTACTGACTGACCCATTTATATATCTATCATTTCTAGTCACATGAACTCCAGTAGCACAATCCATTTCAACACTTGTGTCTGTTGGCTAGAGATCCGTGTTCAAATCACACGGGTTGCTATCGGCACATTCTTCTACATAACACGTATATTGTATGCATAAACAGGATTTGGCATTAAATAACTATCAAGGGTTGATATGCCATTAAACCAAATAGCCCAACGTAATCTATTATTATTATTATTATTATTATTTGTTTTGTTTTGTTTTTTTCCATGCCTCCTTGGGCATGTCTGCTTTTTCTTTCTTCTCACATCGACCTTTTAAAAATCTTTGTACATATAATATACACTTGTCGTAACCTATGTAAATGAGATATTGTTATCGCCTCCAGTATATTAACTACAAATTAAGACGAGACAACGTCTATTTCCAAAGACAGCTTTACTTCATAACAACACTATTAATACAATATCTAAATACTAATCAAATTTTGTTTAGTAACTCATCCGATACTTTTAAAAGACGCTCTCTTAATTTTTTTTTCTTTTCATTCTCACCAGAAATCATCCAATTTGATCTTAAAATTTTCTATACTCTTGTTGTTTTTGATTTTGTAAGGCAATTTGTTCCAAAAAATATTGGCAAAAAAATCTACTTAATAGAATAAATATTTGAAATTTGTCGCAACAAATTTCGAGGAGAAATATCGAAAAAATATCAACCATTATTAGAAATTTCATCATTTATTTCGAAAGTTTCAATTAAATCCTTTCTCATTCTTATTTCTGATAAAATTGGAAACTGTTGTCGAGGGCGACCAGAAGACTCCCTTTTAAATAGCTACTACACCGAGGTGTAGGGGAGGGTGCTACTCCCTTCTCTAGATTGCTCCACTTTATCCTTGATACGTACCTTATATTGCTGAGTATTAAGCAAGGAGGTATCCAGTACCATTTTTAAAGTCGTTGGTATGACGCGACCTGGGATTGAACCCAGGTCTCCCGGACCATTGGCGAACATTCTACCCATTTGGCCATACTCTAGTAAAATAATTATTCCTAATTTCTCCCCCTTTTTATTATTTTTGTCACTCTTATTTGTATGCCCCTCAGTATCAATATTACACTCTAATTACCATGTTTCGACAATATTCTATATGGGGTCTTATTAGGGTTTTATGTAGTTTTAAAACAACATTTGCCTCCTTTGAAATATAATTTCTAACCAACCAGCCAATCATGCAATTGACAAAATATGATTGTCAGCTTTAAATTTATCATCAAAGACCACCCCAAGATTGCCTTCCACATTAACTTTTTGATTTGTGGCGGTTAAATTAGGCTGCGTGTAATTATAATTCAACAAAAAGGCCAGATGTGTTGAAATGAATAACTTGACTATATAGATTGAGTTGAAAGATTATTACAAGTATGTATTTATTATTATTATTCATGAATTTATTATTATTATTTATTAGCAAAGAAAGTGCAATGTAAGCAAGAGAACACATGCAAAAGATTTGCTTCTGCAAAAGAGTGTTTAACGAAAAAGTCTATTTCAACATTAGATTGTCCAAATGAAAAGTTATGTTCGATCGAAAGAATTGTTTGAAGAACAGAGTTTGTTAAAGAACCCAGTGTGTTTGTGGGAATCTTTGATAAAATGAGGTGTTGAATGTACACTGCATTCAGTGCGTTTAGGTTATAATGATTTCAGTGATACGCTATGTAATAGTAATTTTAGCAGCTGGGAAAAAGCAGCGGTAATAGTATTATTCATATTAAAGTGTATATAAAAACACAAGGTGTCGGTGAGTTCGCTGAGAGGAGGTGTCTGTGGTGTAATGGTTATCGTCGTAGGAAATGAACACGGCGATACGAGTTCAAATCCTGGACGAGATTGATTGCATTTCACATAGCACTAATACCACTGGGAAAAGGTATGAATCCAATTATTCTCCCCCCAGCTATGGGTAAATAGTAAGGTAGACTAGGTTCTTCAGTCTAGGAGAAGGAAAACTCTGAATTCAAACATGTTAAACTCCGCTTAAAAATTGACCTTGTGTCATATCCTACCCGAATGGAGGGGTTGGTAAATAAGGAATATGCAAGTAATTTCAATAACCAAAAGTAACCGGCCTGATACTTAGCTGTTATGAGATGAAATTTGATTCTCACAATCATTGTTTTTGAGTTCAGCATATTGATTATCATGATTCCTGCAGAAACTACGAATGAACAACCAGGCGAGGATATTTTCGCGTAGTTATCGGATTTTGAGCTTGAAAAGTGGATCAAGTGGGTTTTTATATTTCAGGCAGGAATCAAAGTATATGCCCACTAGTGGTTTTTAGACCAATCGAAAGTTAGGCTAATTGTAATAATTTTCAGCTTTTTTGGATCCTAAAATTGCACAAAATTTGACTGTGTTTCTGTAGACTTGTCCATAGATTCCCCTTTTGCTTGATTTATATTCAACTTTAATATTTTTGATCCGCTATGCTGTACTAAATATTTTCTTTTTCTTCCTATCACGAAAACTATTCAAGTTAGACGAACCAGACATGCAGGACACTGCTGGAGAAGCAGGGACGAACTCATAAGTGATGTACTCTTGAGGACCCCCACACATGGCCGTGCAAAAGCAGGACAACCAGCACGAACATACATTCAGCAAGTATGTGAGGATACGGGATGTTGTCCAGAAGACCTGCCTGAGGCGATGAACGATAGGGAAAAGTGGCGAGAGAGGGTCAGGGATATCCATGCTACCAGCACGACATGATGATGATGATGAAATATTTTCATATATCAAATTTTAATTTCCGAATCTCTTCTCGATATGACCATTCATTTAGATCCATCTGTGTTGTTTCTTTTGATAGAGGTCAAACAAATAGTTTAACATCATCAGCAAATAGTTTTATTCCTGATTTTGTATCATTAGATAAATCATTTATGAATATAAAAATTAACGAAGGTTCTAATACTGAACCCTGATATGGCTCTTCAGAACAGAAAAAATAAATCCCTCTTATCATGGAAATCTTTTTATTTCAAAATAGATTAACAATAACTTCAGCTAAATTATCGTATGTATTTGTGTCTTTTGAAGACCTAATTTTGGGGCAAAAATTGGCATCAACTTATACGGGAGTAATAATTTTGTGAATTTGAAATTCAAACGTAATAGGAAGAACGAGGAGAAAGTTCTGACTTCAGATTTTCTCGTGTCGATCGGCCTTCTATTTTGGAAAAAAAAAATGACGTGACTTCGGTTTTTTTCTAACATTCACAGGAAACGTCTAAATTCGTCTCGCGAATGTCTTCACATCATGAAAACTGGATGATGAAAATATAGCATCTCTTGACAGCACTCTAAATTTACACTAAAAGTTCAGTCACTCATTTTTGGGCCAGACAGACAGACAGACAGACAGAGAAAGACTGAGAGAGACTGAGAGAGAAAGACAAAGAAACAGATAGAGAGACAGAGAAGCAAAGAGAAAGAGAGAGAGAAAGAGATGAACTAGCACAAAAGGAATACGATGGTTGGCATTACTGGGTGAGAAAGGTGATCCACTGGGAACTATGCAAAAGACTAAGATTTAATCATGCTGACAAATGGTATATGCACAAACTAGAATCTGTCCATGAAAATGAGATGCCTTAATGAAAAATTTATTCTTTATAAGAAACTACGATTACCTATTACTATACTTGAAATACATAGAAATTACACGTTGAATCATAAGGCGGAATCACATCGTTTTAGGCCTGCAAATAAATTGAAATTAAACTCGAATCGCAAATTAAAACAGAATAGTATCCTCTATATTTACAATTACATAGTATGAAATGAGTTAATGAGAAAGGAACTAAAAAAAGGAAGAGTGTCCTTAGAAATAAAAGAAGAATAAATTACAGGATATCTCAAATATATCCGTTGAGAGTATTATGCATAGCAGAAAAAGAGTTCTTCGTTGACTTACTGATTTGAAGAAGATTAAAAAATACGTATCTTTTTTGTTGAGGGTTTAAGTTATGTTCCGGTGATCGAGTTGAAAAGATAAGGAATTTTGACTTTTGAGTGTCTTTTTTGTCTTCATGCGGAAAAGATTCTGAGCAGAAGAATTGGCAAAGTTGTAGCGGTAAATTTGAGTAAATATATTTCTTGTGGAGTATGGTAAAAAAAAGAGTTCTTTGTTTTTTAGGTTGTCACTTTTTTCAGTGGTGCAGAAGACTCCCTTTTTGGATAAATGTGAACTTTTTTTCCCGTGGACTGGTTTCAGTTTGTAACTGGTGAAGATGTGTTTCTTATGTTCTTAGTTTCATTCCACTTGGAAACTCCTTCGGCGGACACCTCGCATCTTGTCTGGCTAAGAGCTAGAGAGCTCGTGAGTCTAAAATACAAATATAACCTCACATGTTGCCGCTTGGGCTGCTACTATGATTCTGGATATGACACTAAACAATCTGAGGGGGTGTCCTAGTAGTGTAATGGTTAAAGCGATGGACTACGGAATCGAAGTAAGCGAGTTCGTACTCCAGTCCACTTTCGAGCAAATACCCTTGGGAAAGCTATGAACCCCCTTATCCTCCCAGCTATGGGTTAAATAGTACCGCTACAGTTCATCTAGGAGAATGGGTTTGGCATTAAATAACCTACAAAGGTTGATATGCCATTGAACAAAGAAACCAACCAACTAAACAATCCGATGGTAAGGCTCCAGTCCTAGATCTTCATTGCTCTCACCTGGAATGGTAACACCTGATAGGGTTCTATCTGTAAGTCACTTAAACTGTGTCCAAACAAATGACTTATGCTGAATTGAGTTGTTAAAAATAGAACTGTCAGATGATTTTATTGTGTGTAGACATATGATTGATGTCGAATTGAATTGATAAAGATACATAGCAGTACTTGGTATCATTTACCCGTGTGCAAATAAAGGATTAATAGTAAATTGAATTATTCGTGTTCGATAGCAATACTTGAAATCATTTAACTGTGTGCAAGAAAATGATTTCAGACACGTTTAAAAATGTTATCAACAAGATGTGTTTATGAATAATGTATATTTAATATATATGTATAAAGAGGATTTGGCATTAAATAACCTACAATGGTTGATATGCCATAAAACCCAACCAAACCAAATAAGAAATATTTAATATATATGTATAAAGAGGATTTGGCATGAAGTAACCTACAATGGTTGATATGACATAAAACCCAACCAAACCAAATCATATGTATTTAATATATATGTATAAAGAGGATTTGGCATTAAATAACCAACAATGGTTGATATGCCATAAAAGCAAACCAAATCATATACATGTAATATATGTATAAAGAGGATTTGGCATTAAGTAACCTACAATGGTTGATATGCCATAAAACCCAACCAAACCAAATCATATATATTTGATATATATGTATAAAGAGGATTTGGCATTAAATAACCAACAATGGTTGAAACCATTGCCATAAAACCAAACCAAACCGAACTAGAAAAATCTGCTTTCTCTTTTTTCCTCGTACATATTTAACAAAAAATAGGGAACATGGTTTTTGTTTAGCTTTTGTTTAGATGGTGGACCTTTACAAGAATCTAAGTGACAGCAAGTTATCTTTGGTCTCTAGGAATCCTCTCAGCATTCTGGCCAATTCCAACAATGTTGTAGTCTTGGTTAGTCTCGATTCGTCCTCTGATTTCCAATAATTATAATCTCCTTTCCAAGACTTTGGGGGGCAGTTCCAAGCGCTCCTACTGCAATTGGTATCACCGTCATGTTCCACATCTTTTTTTTTTTTTAATTCTCTGGCAAGGTCGGAGTATTTGTCTAACTTTTCGCTTTCTTTTATTTTCACTGTGGTCTGCTGGAAAAGCAAAATCAAATTGACTGTAAGTTCTCTCCTTAAAAACACTTGGAAAGCTTATTATTATTATTATTATTCCCTCCCTGTTTTTTTTTTCTCCTATTAAGTCGATCCTACCTACTTCAAAGGAACGAATTGCCCCAGTACAGGTTTAGCTAAGAAGTAAATACATCAAAGGAAACATTAATCATTTTACCAACAACTGATCTTCATAGTTCTACCTTTCAACCACTCTTCTTATTATGTATCTCTCGTGCTGTTTTTCGACTGCGCTTTGATAGAAATCAGCTCCAGTCTCTCTCTCTCTCTCTCTCTCTCTCTCTCTCTCTCTCTCTCTCTCTCGTTTTCTATTCCCTGCTCTAAGAACTTAAAAGTCGATTTTTAGCACGTAGGGCCTTCACGGCTGGAAATAACTTTTTCAATCTCTTAAACAATAATTGATACATTTTCAAGGTACGTGTAGAAAAATTTAAGTCTGTCAATTACGTTTTTACTCAATTACGTACTTTTAAAAAGATAAGGTCCTAAGAGTTATGTGGTGACGGATGTATCAACGTCTATATATATAACTGAATAGTTTGAAATAGAAATGTTTTTGACAATTAAACCGTGTACTCATACTAAACCGAATTGTTTTAAACGGAACTGATTATTTACATAAAAATGGATTAGGCGTTAAATAACATAGAAAGGTTGATATGCCATAAAACCAAACCAAACCAAACCAATCAACGTCTATAGACCGTATTGTCACCGGGGCGGAATTGAAAACTAGTATTTATTTTACTACATTCTCTCGGCTAAGATCATTTCGTATGATACGCTGGGGGACAGGACTTTTATGATTGATTTTAACGGCATTTCAAACCATTTAGGGTTAAAAAAAAATTAGGTAATCATGTTCATACTTACTTTAAGTAAATTAGGTAATTATGTTCATACTTTTTTTTTAGATTTTCTTATTTTTCTTTTTTGATTCGAATAGATCTATTCTATACTCACTCTCTCAAGTAGGCACTTTTAAAAAGACACGGTCCCAAGAGAAATGTGACACCTTAGATATCGATGTCTATATACTGTATTTTCATCGGAGTGGTATTTAAAGCTAGTATGTATTTAGTGCAAGATCTGTAGCTGATTTTTCGAACACTGGACGCAGAGCTCCAGCCTCAGCAGAATGCGCTCATTGTTTACCAGCTCGAAGGGCGATGCAGTTTGGACTTACAGTTTGAATCAAAGTCATGGTAATCTTTCCTTGGCTGTTTTCCTCATCAATAGATGAGTTGCAGTAGTATCCAGAGTGAACTATTTGATCCTGTCCGTTGACCTGTAAGTTTCTGCCACCCAACTAGCCATTAACCTAACTTTGGATTCATCTGCATTACTTCACATCCACCATGCTGCTTCCTATGGTCTCCAATGATATAAGCTAAAAAAAATTCTCCCTCTCGGCGAAGATTTAAAAATAGCCCTGTCCTCGCGACCACTGCCATGCAGATTCTAACTCTTCCTTTTGATATGACGGAGGAAGTTCTGCCGCTGAGTTGGAATTCCTTAGACCAGTCTCGCCCAGTTATTTTCATTACTGTGTTTATTCTGAAGCCAAAGACAAAAACACGGCGAAGAGAGAACATACATAGACTGGATTCTTTAGCCTTGGTTGGGCAACAAGTCTAGGAGAAGGAAAAAGTCCGAATCCAAACCAGATTTACCTTGCTTAAAAATGACCTTATACCACGTTCTACCCATGGTGGGGGGTAGGTAAATGCATACATCCCCATTCTCAGTCCAGGGGTTAGCATAGATGGAATTTTAACCTAGTAACATGGAACTGTCTTTTTGAGAGGATTTATGAGTTGATAAACATCGTTGAGAAAACGTTTGTAAACCCAACACCTGTTGCCAGTGGAAATTGCTTGTACTACAAGTGTAAAAAAATCAGTTTTTAAAGTCTTGACTATTGATTAATTGATTGATTTTTACGGCATGTCAACCCATCTAGGGTTGTTTAATGCCTGGATGTTAGGGAATTGCGTTCATTGTACGTTTGTATTCACATTTTTTCTAGGCAATCCTATTTTCAACCATTTAAAGCCGTATCTAACATTTTAGATATCATCAAAAGGTGACCACACTAATCATATATATATATATATATATATATATATATATACAAATTTCGTTAAATATAATAGACATTTTCTGTCTACATATTTTTTTGTTGATCCTTTCATATTGCCGTATTAATTTTATAGTATTCGTCGGGAATTGATTGATATATTTTCCATAATTGTTTATTTCCCAAGTACTTTCTGCCCGACTTTGGGCCATCATCAGGGGATGATGTATTACAAAAGTGATGTAACTTTTGTATGTACATTACTACCTTGTAAGAATAAGAGCATCTGGGCCGTTGCTGTGTGTAGCGTTTACTTAAAAAAAATTTCTATAAATAGTGTCAGAAGCTAAAGACATTTAAGTACATTTGCACTGGTTTGAAAATTAATTCTGTTAAGTTTGGGTTGCATACATATGTTACATATTGACCCTCGACCGAGCCATCAATCAAGAGATGCACCTGTATAAATAAGCAGAAGAACAGCGGAAGCAGGTGGACGCGAGACAATGATATAACCAGGTGCCCGGGGTGGTTCGAATCAGTTGGAGACAAGATGCCGAATTGAGAACCAGCGGCAGACTAAGGGCTTTGGGCCCTTAGTGACCCACGGTTGAGCAACCCAACCAAGATGAGAAAGAAGTACTGCTGGGTCAATATAGCAGTCTGTCCCCGTCTCCAACTCATCTCTCACACACAACAAACATCACCCTTCGAGAATAAAGTGTGAGAGATTATATTTTTATAAAGAATCGTGTTCGTTCTTTCATTGAAGTTCGTATATTATGTTTGATTATGTTTCTGCTTATATTTATAGTTGTATATGTATTAGGGTATACAACATATATATATTTACTAATCTAATATCTACCAGCATTCACGGTGCCAGAAAAAAAAAACCGAAAAAAAACCCGCCAGGAACAAGAGATAAAAGTATCTCGAATCACTGCCCGGGGGAAAAAGAAAAAAATTATAGGTCAGAAAGAAAGAAAAGGCCAATCTCGTCCGACCCCTTGAAAAAAATCAAGGGATACGCAGTCAGTTGGTCAAAAGAAAACTTAAAACCTTCCGCGAATCCTGCAATGCTACAATTACAAAAGTGCTCAACACAAGTGGAGCCAATTATAAAATTAACTTAAATCGCGAATTGGAAATCTACTAAAGTTTCACCTTATCGGATCATCAGGAAGCCTAATTCCAACTTATACATATATATATATATATGTGTGTGTGTGTGTGTGTGTGTGCGCGCGCGCGCGCACACACACGCGCGCACGAGCGTGAATGTCAAATTTTACTGCAGAAAAATAAGATCCTTTTTATAAAATGAATATTTACAACATTGAAGACCGTGTTACTTATCCTTTAATATTTTTATTGAATTAATTTTAAACATCTATTTTACCCATTGATGGAATCATATCAGGTACTACCACTCTGGCTTAGAGTGGGCCTGGCATTGTAGGGTTACTCCACCCTCACTAGATCTCCTGAACTTACCATTGAATGCATTTTAGCTTTATTTGTCTATAATCGTTCGTTTACTCAAAGGAGTCAGGTCAGGATCAATCCCTGATCACAAAAGGGACCGCTCAAGAAACCAAATCTTTATCTCTACCTACTTATACATATGAAGGTACCCACGATAAACATCGTATTCTAGGAGGAGAAGGGATCAACTGACACACCAGAGGGCGGGATTTTGATGGTTGATTTTAACAGCATTTCAGCTTTTCTATAATCAAGAGATAAGGTTATCGTGTTTATCGAATTTTCATATTTACATATTTGTGTTGTTTACTTTTTTTTCTGTTTCTTTTTTTTATTCGAATAGACCTATTCCATACTTACTTACTCATTTAGGTACTTTTAAAAAGACGCGGTCCCAAGATGAATGTGACGCCGTAAATATTGACTTTAATATACTATATTGTAACTGGGGTGGGATTTAAAGCTGGTATTTATTTTGTAGTAGTTCTGTAACTGATTTTTCGAAAATTAGGGCCAGAGCTTCAGCCTCAGCAGAATGCACCCCTTGTTTACTTGCGAGTTTGGACTAACAGTTTGAATGAGAGTCATGGTAATCTTTCATTGGCTGCTTTTTCCCCCCTCATCAATAGACGCCACTCTTATAGATGAGTTGCAGTAGTATCAAGACTGAACCGTTTGATTCATATTTACATTTTACTAATAGAGATACATACAGAAAAACAACATCACCCACAAATCCAAGATAAGTAAATAATAGTAGAAAATAGAGATAAGTAAATATTATTTTATATATTATATAAGTAAATAATAGCTTATCAAGTCATCTATTATAATATTCACCAGAAAACAGTAGCTGGAATCATATAACTATTGGATTATTTAGTGAACTTTTCTTAACATAAAATTGACTACTTCAGTTGATAATCACACACTAATTCTTTAAACCATTTGAACTGAACAACGTGTATCACTGATCAGCAGTCAAGATGAGCAAACTCAAAGATAAGAAACACAAGATTCAATGAATTTCTCCTTTGGATACAAATTAGCAAAGATATTCATTCATATAGTAAGACTACTTGGTTTGGTTTGGTTTCTTTGTTTAATGGCATATCAACCTTTGTAGGTTATTTAATGCCCAATCAATTCTCCTAGAAAAACAGTAGTGGTACTATTTAACCCATAGCTGGAAAGATAAGGGGGTTCATACCTTTCCCAAGGGTATTTACTCAAAAGTGGACATAATAGCGCGACTGGAGTACGAACTCGCTTACTACGATTCCGTAGTCCATCGCTTTAACCATTACACCACGAGGACATCCCAGTAAGAGTACTGAATATATATCCAGATATAGTACTGAAACACTTCCATAACCAATGAATATATTCTTATCTAATAAGAATGATTTTTAAATAGAACAATTTGAGCCATCAAAGGAATCCTAATTGATACAACCACTCTAGGTCAGAGTGAATCTCGGAAAAATGGCAATGAAGAGGTACTCCCCTGATCTCTAGAACCTATAGGACTTCATCATCATCATCATGTCGTGCCGCGAGCATGGATATCCGTGATCCTCTCTCGCCACTTCTCTCTATCGTTCATCGCCTCTGGATGGTCTTCTAGGCTACATCCCGTATCCTCACACAGCTGCTGTATGTATGTTCTAGCTGGTCGTCCTGCTTTTGCCAGGCCATATGTGGGGGTCCATAGGAGTACATCACTTATGAGCTCGTCCCTGCTCCTCCAGCAGTGTCCTGCGTGCCTGGTTCGTCTAACTTGGATAGTTTTCGTGATAGGAGGCAGGTGGCCGTATAGGATTTACATCCGTATATTCTTAAACCAGTCGGTGAAGAACGCGTGGAGCGCAAAATTCTGGAAAAATTGGATCCAACATTCACTTGTTCCAGAAAAAAATAGTTAGGCGCCAATTTTTTTTTTTTAAAGTACTTTCAGGAACCTGGTTGGAGAGAGTAGTCACGTGCCGGTGTCTTCAACGACGTTCGTGCGTTTGGAATCCCAAAGGAGCTTGTTCTGCGCGAAATGTAAATCTTGCATTTGGGTCCAGTCACGTGACTAGGAAACCTATGTATTTCACGATGTCAACAGCTCTCTTTCCTTTCGCTCTCAGCTCTCTCACACAACTCCTGACAACTTGACAGCTTTCGCTCTCACTTGACCCCCGATCTCAGAGATTTCGCCACACGTAACTTCAGATATGCCGCCGAAAATTGGAAAACATACAGCCAGCGAAAATACGTTCATAGCCACTTCGAAATTAGCACGCTTATCATCATTCAAAATATTCAACTTGTCATGGACTTCATCGTCGCCACAAACATATAAACACACATTTAGTCAGCGAGTGGACACATACACGGCAGCTATTTACTTTTTAGTTATCTCGCATAAATACACACACATACACACACACACACAGAGAGGCGTATACGTAAGTACGACTTGGTCAATTTTACCTCTTTTGTTTTGACGATGAACACACGTACCTACAGACATGTTCGAGCCACACACACTCTCATTCGTATAACATTTATAATATACATACCCACAAACATAAGTATAAAACAAATATATTCAAACATTGATACTTTGTATTGACTTTTGTTCGCTTGTTTTGTTATATAAAAATAATCTGTTTTAACATTCTCATTGTTGTGGAATTTCTTTTGTCTTTGTTGTTCATATTCTTTGTGTCGTTAATTGTGGAACCAACACTCGGAGTTTTGTTTCTAACAAAATCCTCGAGTACAAAAACCATCACTCAATGAATAATGACCTCCCCTTGACGTATTATCCTCCACAAACTGGAGCCTCACAATCTGATACAGTTTATTGTTATACTCTGGATCTTCCATTTCAGAAGAGTCTTACCTCTCTGCAAAAGATACAGTCAGTGTATTCTAAGCCCCGTCGATAAGCTCACCTTGATCTATGGGTGACCAGAAAAAGTGATGGAAAAAGGATTCCAACTTTATAAGCAAAATGACAGAGATTTACTTTGTTCAGATAAAATGACATAGGCACCGTAAATGTTTGGGCCAGTCGGCTGGGGCTGTAGAATACATGGACTGCTTCTCTGCAGAGTGGTAAGACTCCTCACAACGAATGTCCTGAGTATGACACTAAACAATCTGATGGTGAGGTTCCAGCAATGCTGGAGCTTTGGGGAATGCAGAGTACTTCCTCATTGCCATCGCTCCCACGTCCACTCTGGCCCGGAGTGGTAGCACCTGATAGGGTCCTATCTATGGGTCAAATAGAAATAAACTGAGTGCTTACGCTTAACTGAATTGCTTAAAATAGAACTGTTTTGACATTTAACTATGTGTAAACAAAAAAACATACTTATACTAAACTGAATTGTTTGAAATAGAACTGTTTATATGTATAAAAACAGATTTGGCATTAATAATCTACAAAGATTGATGTGCCATAAAACCAAACCAAATGTTCGGTTAAGGATTATTAGTAACTAAAAAGGTGTTCTTGTCGTGTAATGGTTAAAGCAGTGGGCTGCTGAGTAAGCGAGTTCGAACTCCAGTCGCGCAACTACATTCACTTTCGGACAAATACCCTTGAGAAAAGTATGAACCCACTTTAGAGTGTTCGCCAATGGCCCGGGAGACCGGGGTTCAATCCCATGTCAAGTCATACCAAAGACTCAAAAAATTATCCTTGATGCCTCCTTGCTTAACACTCAGCAATATAAGGTAAGGATCAAGAGTAAAGTGGAGCAATCCAGGCAAAGGAATAGCGCCCTCCCCTACACCTTGGTGTAGTAGCTATCGAAAAGGGAGCCTTCGGATAACCCTCGACTACAGTCGCCAACTTACAACTATTTTATCTATCCTCCTAGCTTATGGGTTAAATTGTACGACATCTAGAACGAAGGTTTTGGCATTAATAAACCTAAGAAGTTTGATATGCCATTAAAAAAATTAAACCAAATCTAACTAAAAAGTTAGAAGTTTTGAAAATTTCGGAAACTAATTTTTAAGATATGGTCACGTAAGTTAATGTTTCAAGTCTATAGTTTAATGTCTTTTTTGTTGTTGTTAGTCTTCGCCTTCTCGTAGCATGACAATTGTTTTTTTTGTTTTAAATAGCATATCACCGTGTGTGTTATTTAGTGCCAAAGCCATCCTTGTAGAAAAAACGATAATGATACTATTTAACTCAGTTTGGGATGATAAGAGAGTTCACGCCTTTCTCAAAGATATTTGTCCAAAAGTGAGCGCAAGGGAACAACTGGAACTCTGTTCTTCGGGGACTCAGTCACACACAGTAACCTTTAAGCCACCGGGGACCTTGTTTACAAACTAACACAGTCCAAAAGTTTTATTACTACGCAATGGGGACCTAATCTTCTATAACTAATGGTCCTTTTCATTAAATCTAAAAATAGAATTACCCTATCATGTATATCCTTTCCAAAAATAACTTTTCCCAATTTTACCTCCGTAAGGATTGTGGGAGAATATGATAAAATAAAATATATTAATTTTTCAATGATGCAGGGAAAAAAAGAAAGAAACGGAAATGATCTTTTGCTTATCTGCGCATGTTTATAAATCCATTGGCGGAAAGCAAAAAATCACCCTCTTTGGTTTCAACGACTCCCCACTTGCAGACCAGCTTTCGAGAGCTCACGAAACTTTAAGAAGTAAGTCTAACATTTTTTATTTTTTTCTTTACTCTTATCCTCAATTCCTCGTAAGAGAAAATATTATTCACATTTTCATTTTAAATTGAAATTAAATATTTTTTCTTGATTGATATTTACGGCGTCTCAACTAGCGTTCATATTTACGTTTTTTTATGTTGTTTTTTTTTTCATTTTTTTTTCATTTACTCATAAGTGCAACCACTAAAGGTGAGAGTGGACCTAGAAGTCATGGTACCAGAACTGAAGCGTCACCATCAGATAGAGTTTAATATCATATTCAGGAAAAATCGTTTGCTACGAATTATCATTGATTACTTATATAGTCATATAACTATGAAAGTTAGATAGGAATACTTAAAGCCATATAATCGCGTATAAATTATCTGTATTGGATATGAATTCTTGAAAACAAAACTGTGTGCAAGGAAATAATCATTATTGAATAGAAATAGTTACTTGACAACATATAATTGTGTCTATATTATTCGTATTAGAATGGAATACATGAAACCATACAACCGCGTGCAAATTATTTGTATTTGATAGGAATACTTGATATCATAAGTGTATTAGTTATAAGAAATTATCTCCTCTTAAACGAACTTTTAACTGAAGAAATTGAAACGATGAACCTGTTTCGCTTTCATAACGGACAGTGGCCCTTTTATAACCCAAATGGCAATTAAAGCATGTGGCTAGGAACACACGTGTTTTGTCGTAATCATCGATTACAGCCAGTTGCCAATATATTACTATAAGCGTACAAAAATTATTCTAAACAAAATAATAATAATAATAAAATGCAATGAAACTATGGTTGATTACAATTAAACATGTAGAAATAAATCAAATTTCAGCATTAAATAACATATATGAAATTGATATGCTGTTAAAAATAATCTGTTTATATAAAAAAAAAACAAAACAATAAGCAAGAAAAATTGTTTATTCACCACCCCTAAAAAAGGGTGTCGCGAGTATGATACGAAAATGCATTTGATATTGGCAGAGTACTCCCTCTTTGCATCTCCAAAGTACGAATCAAATAAATCTGTTTAAAAATCGTTTGTATTAGATAAGAATACTTGATACCATATAACTATGCGCAAACAAAAGATTTATAGAAAAAAATTTAAAAGTGCAATTGAAAATATTAGTACGACTGTAAACATTTACAAATGAATCAAATTCAAATATTGAATATCCCATAAAGAGTTGATATACTATTGAACAAATAAAACAAATCAAATTGGAAAGAGGGTTTTCGCGGTGTAATGAATAACTTGGACTGCAACATATAGGTTATTGTCTTTTAGTGGAAACTTTTGAAATTTTGAGGGAATAAAATTTGATATGAAGGAAATGACACAAAAGCCAAATTTAGTATTTAACTGGGTAATGTTTTTCGGGGGCTTTAGTGTGTAATTTTTAAACGGTAAATTTCGCAGCTTTCTATAGGATACAAATTTCTTCTAGTCTTAAAATAAGCAATAAAAACATACTTAAGAACATTCTAGAAATTTAGGATCAAACCCGTATTAACATTTAAATTACATTTTTATATTTTTCAACCAATCAGCTAAAAACATGGAATAGAACATTCTAGAAAATTAGGATCGGAAGTGAACCTACAGAAAATATTTAGGCTCGAAAATAAAATAGTAAAATACAAATCTGATTGGTCAATAAATGTCTACGCGCAAAAGTTTTAGGACGATTCTTTGATCCACCTGTAGGATATAAATAACACAGTTAGGAAGCCAGGGAAGACACAAGCTTACACACAAATGAAGACACAGAGAACACAAGCCACTAAGCCAGTAGCCGATATTATGTCCAACCAATTCCTTTCCTTCCTCAACTAAAGTTCGTGACCTCTTTTCAAATGACCGAGAATTATTTTCAAAAGGAAAACCCGACAAACTTTCTTTCATCTACGAGACACGATGTCACCAAAGTCATAAAACCCGCTATAAACTTAATGTAAGTAAGAAAGACTTATTTACGGACTTCGTTAACATGACCCTACGCACATCTTTAAACAAATTTATTTTCCTTTTGTCAAACTTCATTTTCTAAAAGGTCATTTACACATCATATATTTTTGTTAGTTTTCATATTCTGTTATATGCATATTAAATTGTTTGTTGTTTAATGTTCGTTGTGTTCGATTCCATTTCTTTTGCGCGATTGTAAAGTTTTGTGTTGTATTTGTGGTGGGAATAATTTAGAGAGCAAATCAACAGAAATAACCAAATTACATACTCCCCCCACATTTCTAGTTCGGATACTGATTCGAAAAGATAACAGACAATAATTTTTTTTAAAAAGGAATTTTATATAAACGAAACAAGAAAGAAAGGGACAGAAAAGATAAAGTATTGCAAATTTTAGTGCAATTTGCTGGAACTTACCCGAAAGAGTGTACGGGGAGCAAAGTTCTTTGATTTGGATTTTTTTTTTGTCGAAATGTTTCGGTTTTCATTTAATTTCGAGTCTTCTTTAAAGTTCTTTTCAGCAGATTTCTCGGTTGAATTTTTCTTTCAGTTGTTTAACTTTGTAGAATTTCAGTAGTCGACTTTCGTTTAATTTTATTTTTATTTCTAGGGAAGTTTCTTGCCTGAACTTATCGGCTATTCAAGAACCGAGTGATGAAACCTTTCTGCTGGCTATTTTTTCCCGCTTTCAATTTGGTCCGCGAATTCCTACTTTTGTTTGATTTTGGTTTTATATCCTGGGAAGCTTCTTGTCTGTTTAAAATATTTGTCGGCTATTCAAGAAGCGAGTGACGAAACCCATCTGCTGGCTATTTTTCCCTTTCTTCCAGTTTGGTTCTCAGATTCGTACTTAGGTTCCTAATAGTAGTTCTCGACAAATAGTTGGAGGTACCTTTTCGGTGTCGTATTGTCTGGGATTACTTCTCCCTTTTTCACTCTGGCCAAGAAGACTCGAAATTAAATAACCACTGAAACTTTTCGACAAAACTAAAAAGAAAAGAAAAATACTCAAATTCAAAGAGCTTTGTTTCCCGGATATTCTTTCAGATAAGTTCCAGAAATGAATCAAATGCCGCACGTGGTCGGCTTGATTTTTTTTTTTTCTTAGAAATAAGATTTATAAAATTTGCGATAAATTTTAATCTATTTCCCATTTTTTAAAAAGAACTGTGAAAATCCTATTTTTGTTACAATCTGAATATTAAGTGCAACCTAATTTATAAATTAAATCTAATCATTTATTTAATTATTTCATTGTTTTCATAACATAAAGTATTCTTAACTACATTTAAATTTATTTATGAACATCATCAGCTGTCAAAAAAAATAACCTCTCTTAAATAATTTATTTGCTTATATTCAAATCGGTTCATTTAGGAGTTAGCTCCCTTGTACCGGTGATTTAATTTCCTTTTGATTTTTAATTAATCTTTATTTCACTGCTTCTAAGTGTGATTGGTTTCATTAAATCATTTCAAATACCAGATCAAGGTAGTTAATTCACTAGGGGAAAACTAATCCAAAATTTATTTTCATATTAATATTAGTGTATAATTTTATGTAATTTTTAAATTATGAATAGTCTTATTGTGATCCTTATAATATTTATGATTGTTACATATTAAAAGTAGGTATTATAACCACAATTCATCCATTTATTCAACAGGGTCAATATAGTAAAATTGATATGTATGATTTTATTTCTATGTCTACATTTGAATATTTATTCATTTCTCTTATTTAATAGATTTTTAGTATCTTTATATTTCAAAATACAAATTTTTTTTCTCCATAAATTGCATCTACCATTTTAAACTACTGTAGAAGATTTTTTAATGATTTTCTAATTTATTTGTTGGGTTAATCCACAGTCTTTTAGATTTCAATAATATTTAGACAAAGCAGTTTGCCTCTTAAGTAAAGGCTTTGTGAAAAATTGTGATTTTTACCATCTGAACTTCCATTTAAGCAAGGGAATTCTGATGTATATTTTATTAAAATTACCTCCCTTAGGTGAACTACATTTTCTAAGTTACAATTTCCATCCATAGGGCATTCTTCTTAATTCTACAATTACAAGGATATTTCCTTATCTCTTAAATTTAATCTATTAATTTCTTATTGTGGTTATAAATAATTTTGGAAATATTGTTAGTACATGACTAACTAATTTTAATAGTATTTCTATAGAAAATTTTGCTTAAAGGGTTATTTTACTTGAAGTGTTTATCAATTAAATTTAAATATTTTCCTACATTAACATTAGAAAGGTGGTTAAACCTTATCTTTCTTATTCTATTTTTTTCCATAATTATTATTTCCCATGTGTTTATGATTGTTGTTGAGCTCATTCTACCTATAGTTATAATTCATAAAAATGTTGCTCTTATTCATAATGTTGTCCCGTTCAGTTGTATTAACTTTCTTTAAATGCACAAGTTTTTAATGGAAACCAATATTATACAAGGCTTCATTATAAGTTCCTTTATCATCTTTAAATATGTTTTTTTTTTTTTTTTTTTTTTTTTTTTTTTTTTTTTTTTCAAGATTATGACCAATTAATTCTTAAATTGACTGCATTGGGTGTCTTGATTATAGACCTCAGGTGGTTAGAATTAACATTGATATTGGAAGATATATTGTTGTTTTTTGTTAAAAGGTTTAAAAGTGTTATTTAAATTAAATGTAACGTCTAAAAAATCTACTATTTTTAAATTAGAAGATATTTTAATTCGCAATCTTTGTGATCTAAATGGTTTAATAATTTTCTTTTGCAGTTTCGATGTTTTGGGGCCATTACTATTAAGTATGAAAATTAGTCGATCATCTCTATATAAACCAATCTGTGGTAAATTTATTATTCTGCTAAAAATATCTAAAATATATATATATATATATATATATATATATATATATATATATATATATATATATATATATTCCTCCTAGGTCAGAATCAAAAGAACCCATGGTCAGTTATGTAGATAACTTTTAACCCATGTATTGTTATTATATATTAATATAGATTTCTTTGGTAATATCTGTATAATTTCTTGCAAGAGTTATACTATCTTGTAGTAATTCTTTTGATATGGAAGGGTAGTGTTGATATTGAATGAAGGTAGTACATTTTTTATTCTGAATATTTTTAAACCAATCAATTATGTCTAATAAGTTTTTTCAGTAACTTTTATCTAGTATTTTGGCAATATTTTTTGGGTCACATCAAACCTGATTCAGCCTTAGTAGGGTTAATTAATCTAACTTGTTTATTGTTATTCTGTATGAATTGTTCCTTATAAGGCTATCCTTAGCCTTATATATATATATATATAGGGAGAGAGAGCAGTGCCCTAGTTGGAATGGTTATCCTTACAGAATATGGAGACACAAATTCAAATCCTGGACGAGGCTGCTTGCATTTCACATAGTGCTTAGAAAAGGTATAAATCCAATTATTCTATCTCTGGCTATGGGTAAATAGCAGGACTAAGTTCTTTAGCCTTGGTTAGGCAACCAATCTAGGAGAAGGAAAACTGAATTATATATAGGGTGTTTCGCAATTGTTGAAACAATACAGTGACCACTCAGGTTCCCATTGTTGAATTTATTCTTTCTCTTTTCAGATTATTGCTGGGAAATAATTTGCATTCTGATATATTTATCGCAAATTCATACCTTGGACGATGGATCAGAAGAATGGGCACCTTGCTCACCTGATCTGAAACTCTCCAGATTTCTTCCTTTGTAAATTCCGCAAAGTCAACGTCTACCAAGGCAACCCTTGCTCGGATCATTGCTGCATTGAAGGCAGCCATCACTGAGAAGATTCATATGATAAATCAGAGGGAATATGCACACCTTGTTCAACAGTCCCTTTAAATGAACAGCAGACATCTGCAGCGTGTACTTTAGCATTCCTAGTGACATTTTTTGTTCATGTTTGAAACTAAATGGTTGCTGATCCTTAAATGTTAGCCTTCTACTTTTCAATAAATGTATTTTCATATGTGGTGTTTTGCTTGTACTCAATTAGTTTGTTTCAAAAAGTTTAAAATACCATATATATATATATATATATATATATATATATATATATATATATATATATATATTTCTTCAATCCAGTAGAGAACAATTCCGTCAGGACAAATAAATTACTCAAATTTTAAATATTCGTGGTAAAGAGCTCAATGTAAATAAATTCACGGAGCAAATAATACTAATTCAAGAAAAATCCAACATTCAGTCACATTAGGATAATAAATTTATTTCCATCCAGTTAAGAGCATTGATAAGAATCAACGACTCAAGTAATTTTTAACAGGACTTCATCAGATCCAAAGGAAAATAAAATGCTCTTAACAAGATGGAAATAAATTTGTCCTAATGTGACTGAGTATTAGCTTTTTCTTGAAATAATATATATATATATATATATATATATATATATAATTCATGGAATTTAGACTGCGACCCCTGTGTTTAATGGAGGAGTTTGCAAAACAACCATCATCAGGCAGTTAACAAAATGAAATGAATTGAAAATATACAGTCAAAAAACCCAACGTTTTTTTTTTTTACTGTATTTTTTTCCAATTCATTTCACGAATTAAATATATATATCTGATATATATTTATTATTATAATAGCTCTGTCGTAGGTATTGAGCACTCTCCATATTATATTGCACTTGGTTTGACAGTAATTTAGTGACAACCAACACTTATATAAATAAAATTAAAGTAGGTGTTTGCTGGACTTTCTGGTCATGGTAATTTAATTGATATAATATCAATTCCTCTATTCTCTCTCTCTCTCTCTCTCTATATATATATATATTTATTACATGGTAGTTTCTGTGACCCTGGGTTTCATGCATTTTACATTCATCAGATAGAGTGAAGATTTTCAAAAAGAAAGCCGATTAATTTGCTTAATTTTTTGGTTTGAAAAGTTGGGGTTATTTGTGTGTATGCGTGCCTAAGTTTATGTGCTATTGAATGATAGTATGTTTGTGTATTATTTGAAATGGAACTGTTTTTTGACATTGAAACTGTAGTCATACTAAGCTGAATTAGAACTGCTTGACTAAACTGAATAGCTTGAAATAGAAATGTTTTTCACATTTAAATCATACTTGAATTTAAACTGTGTCCTTATCCTAAACTGAATTGTTTGAAGTAGAACTATTTTCATAAACTGTACTTATTGACAATTAAACTGTGTACTCATGCTAAACTGAATTGTTTGAAATAGAACTGACTATTTGCATAAAAATATATTTGATATGCCGTAAAACCCAAACATGCTTTGGCAAGGTTTTTTTCTAAAAAGAGTAAGAGTCAGCTTTATTGTCTGATGGACTGCCTAAGGAGTAATGTTGATGCACCTAGACAGCTTTTGTAAGAGTCCACCAGGGTGCGTCATTTTTTTGGCACAAAAAGTTACCATGTTAATTCAATATCATCATACCTATTGACTGAGGTTGTTAAATTATAGAATAAAAAATGGTTGCTTAAAGATTTTGCTAAATTTATTACTCTTGATCTGTACCTTATAATGCTGAGTTTTAAGCAAGAAAGCATTGAGTACTATTTTCTTGAGTCTTTGGTATGACTCGACCTGGGATTGAACCCTCGTCTCCTGGATCATTGGTGAACACTCTAACCATTGTACCAATGGGTGGGTGGAGCCCTTAACCTTAACTGATGCAGATAAGAGGGTTCATGCCTTAGAGAATTTGTTATAAAATTTAAAAGGTTAAAGGGCCCAGTCTGCTGGGGTTAAAGAATACACCAACTGCATATCTGTAGAGAGTTAATACTCCCCTAGTGAATGTCTTAGATATGACTCCAAACAATCTGATGGTGAGGTTCCAGTAATGCTGGAGCTTTGGGGAATGCAGAGTACCCCTTCATTGCTATTGCTCCCAGGTCCACTCTGGCCTGGTGTGGTAGCACCTGATAGGGTCCTATCTATAAGTCAAACAGAACTTAACAGTGTTTTGACATTTTAACTGTCTACTTATGCTAAACTGACTTAAAATTGTTTATAGGTATAAAAATGAATTTGGCCTTAAATAACCTATAATAGTTGATATGCCATAAAACCAAACCAAACCTAAAAGGTTAAAAGATAAAGAAAGGATAGAAAGTAAACGCAGATCCCATTCTGTCTCCCCACAAGTTACAAGAAAAACTGTATTTTATAACCAATCACAGGGTTGGGGCCGTAGAATACACCGACTGCGTCTCTTCCAATATTCCTCAGTACTTGAAATTTTCCTTTTCTGGACTATTACTCTTTATTTTTTGTGATGTCAAAGTCCCAGATTATATATAAGTTTGATTCTGTTGTTGTCTTTTATTATTATTTGTAGTAGGAGAAGGAGGGGTTTTTTTCTGTTTGAATTTATATCAAGGCCACACAACTGGTTTTTGAGATATTCTTGTGGGACATTGTATTGATAAACCTTTGAGAAATAGTTCTCCAATCAAAACTTGCAATGGAGATCTTAACATAACAATGTCCTTTGGTAATGTTATTCTTGCTTTATTCTAATGTTTAGTTATTCAACACAAATCTTTCTTTTTGTATGTCGGACGATGGTGGAGAAAAATAACTCTGGGCTGTCATTGTGAAACAATTTGAAAAAAAACAACAAAAAATGTTTTTATTTCTGCTTGTTGAAATAGAACAAAAAAACAAAGAATACGAAAAAGCATTGAGGGTTGAGAGATTTGGCTGTTCTATCTACAAAATTCAACACTGTTTAAATTCAAAACACTCAAAACAAGTCATTATCTTACGAAAATTCCGCGAATATTTTTTTATTAATATTATTGGTCAGTCAGTATGTCTGTCATCGTATAATTCAAGGACAACAAGAGTTATGCCCATCAAGTATTCTATGATTACTAATGGGAGCTGGGAACATATTTGTGATTATATATAAGAGAGAGAGCAATATATATAATGTGCGCATGCGTGTGTAGCAAAATACATACATATATACATACATATATATATACATACATATATATATATATATATATATATATATATATATATATATATATAATGTTGGTTGCTTGGGTTTTATGGCATATCAACCTTTGTAGGTTATTTAACGCCAAATCCCTTTTTATGCAAATAGTTCTATCTCAAACAATTCAGTTTAGCATGAGTACACAGTTTAATTGTCAAAAACATTTCTATTTCAAGCTATTCATATATATAATGTGTGTGCGTCTGTAGCAGTGTATATATATATATATAGAGAGAGAGATAGATAGATAGATACTGGCATAGCTGCTTAGGTAACCTAACATCCTAATTACAAGTAAGGTGCCTAGTCCAATGCATCTGAATGTGTATGTTGAACATTTTAATACAGATTGAGTCAAATAGAAATATTTGATCATATAATATACTTGAAACCATTTACCTGTGTTCAAAAAGTAATTTTTATTAAATTAGATAAGAATACTTGATAAATAAAATTACAAATGTTAAATAGAAAAACTTGAAACCATTTGTGTACAAATAGAACTTTTACTATTAGATTGCAAGACTTGAAACTATTTAACAGTGGGCAAATAATGAATAGCAATACTTGAGACCATGTAATTTTGTGCAAACAAACGAGCTCTGGTTCGTTTAAAAATAATGTTAACTATAAACTATTGGTTTAAAATTTTTTTTTTTTTTGGTTGGCGGCTGATGGGGACACGTTGTATGACAAAAAAAATATATAGTGTCTATGAACCTTGGTTTCATGCTTAACTCATTAGTTTTATATATATATATATATATATATATGAATTGACCATTCCGGTAGCCGATAACGTATATACAAAAAGGTATACGTAAAGAACTCCTTCGGTTAGGGTGAAAATGACGATGGCGCTGGGGTAAGATATCCGACTGACTTAAAGCCAGGTGGGTCTCAATCTCAGCTTGAAGCGTCTTGCGGGTCTAGAGACACTGAAGAATTGTGATACAACGAAACAGTCTGTCTGTGGATGATAATATATATATATATATATATATATATATATATATATATATATATATATAAACAGGATTTAGCATTAAATAACTCGCACCGGTCGATATGCAATACAATACAACCAAAGGAATACTTGATATTCATTCTCACTGAAGAATAATTGCAGGATATTAGAGACTTGATTTTTCTGCAGCAATATATATAAATATATATATATATATAACCCCTCCGCATGAGTAGGATGTAGCACAAGGTCAATTTAAGAGGAGTTTAACAGGTCTGAATTCGGAGTTTTCCTTCTGGACCAGTTACCAAAGTCAAAGAGCTCAGTCTGCCCTACTATTTATCCACTGTAGGAAGGAAAATAGTTGGATTCATACCTTTCCCAAGGGTATTAGTGCTATGCGTTATGCAAAGAATCTCGTCCAGGATTTGAACTCGTGTCGCCGTGTCCATTTCCCTAGGAGGATAACCATTACCCCACGAGCACCTCCTAAACAGTAAAATTATATATATATATATATATATATATATATATATATATATATATATATATATATATATATATATATATATATATATATATATATATATATATATATATATAGTTGTAAGTTGGCTCCTTTTTCAATAGCTACTACACGAAGGTGTAGGGGAGGACGCTACTTCTTTCCCTGGATTGCTCCACTTTACCATTGATACGTACTTTATATTGCTGAGTGTTGAACAAGGTGGTATGAAGTACCATTTTTAAAGTCTTTGGTATGAGGCAACCTGGGATTGAATCCAGGTTTCCAGGACCATTGGCGAACACTCTACCCACGAGGCCAATATATATATATATATATTCAACCTGACAAACCTGCACGAGAGAATTCGAGTTTCGAGTGAACTAGGACAGATTCGTGTGTTCGTCAACCTTTCCCACGGTAAGGTCCGCCTACTACTTAAGACGAAGCGATACGGTTATTTACACGTTTGAGCATGTGGTGGTACAACCGTACATTTGGCTTCTAACTTTACAACGTTTTATTTGGTACACCCCTAATCCCTCTCAGCAGTGGGTTAAATAGTATCTCTATACTTCCTTCTATAAGGATGGCTTTGGTATTAACTAACAAACGAAGGTTGATAAATAAATCAAACCCTTGGACTTCGAAATTCAGGGGGGAAATTCTTGGGAATAATACGCACTAACTTTGTAGCTTTTAAATTTAGCATTTGTTCGACTTTTTATCAGTTCGTACTAACTTAAAATAAGAATTCATATAGTCTACATTAAGTCGTTAAAACACAAAATTTATACAGTATTCGGAGCAAACACCCGGACATGTTCACACAAAAATGCAAGAAGCTTGCTTCGAAAATAAACTCACATTAGGACAGCCCATTCGGCTGGGGCTGTAGAATACACCGACTTCATCTTTGCAGAGGAGTAAGACCCCGCCCCAACGAGCATCCTAGATATGACATGAAACAATATAATGGTGAGGCTCCCGTAATGCGAGAGCTTTGGGGAATGTTGAGTACCCCTTCATTGCCGTTGTTCTCAGGTCCACTCTGACCTGACCTGGAGTGGTAGCACCTGATAGGGTCTTATCAATGGACCAAACAGAACTCTTTGAGATTTAAACTGTGAAAACAAATGACTTATGCTGAATTGAATTGTTTGAAATGGAATTGTTTGATCATTTGACTGTGTTTATCGAGAAAATGTGTTTACAAATATTATATTTAATATGTATGTAAAAACAGGATTTGGTTTTTATTTAAAAATTAGTTGATTTACCATAAAAACAAAACAAACCAAAAAATCTCATTAGGAAAAAGTAAGTTATTAACAAACACACATTTCAATTGTAACCATATTTACCAAACCCCTCCCCTCAGGCAGGATATGACACAAGGTCAATTTTTAAGCGGAGTTTAACAGGTTTGAATTCAAAGTTTTCCTTCTCCTAGACTAGTTGCCTCACCAAGGCTGAAGAACCCAGTCTGCCCTACTATTTACCCATAACTGGAGGGAGAATAATTGGATTCATACCTTTCCCAAGGGTATTAGTGCTATGTGAAATGCAATCAGTCTCGTCCAGGATTTGAACTCGTGTCGCCGTGTCCATTTCCTACGACGATAACCATTACACCACGGGCACCTCACATTTCAATTGTAACGGTGCGAAAAACCTTTTGGTCATCCTGTCCAAAATATGGTGAGGCTTGTGGCTGGAAAAAAATTCATTATAAAGTTCCCATGTATAATACGCACCCTTAACTTTTGAACTGAAAAATATACATGATTTTTTTCTGGTCAGACCATCTATCTTCATTTGTGCCATACATTTTCCCTCTAGCAACTATCAATTCTCAAAGTATTGTGTCTGAAATGTTTAACTTGTCACGTAAAAAGAAGGGTGAACTTAAGGTCAATAAATCATGTTGACTTTTCTTGCCATGTAAGTTTTCATGATTGATGTGAAAGTGTCATTCAAGGCTTCCATTAATAAAATTCTTCCTCGCCAAAAAAGAAAAAAAATATCTGAGTTGAGAACAAAAGTCAAAAAGGGAAAGAGTTATTTCGAGAGTCGTTTTTAGCTTGTACGAGAAAAAGGGCACGGTGACATGACGGGTCGTATAAAGTAAAACAATGACTGGATAAGAAAGGGAAGATGTTGGTCCCTTTTTTGTGTGTGTGTAACAGTAATAACCTAATTTTTCGGCACTCTTCAACCGATGCTTGTTGGAATATATTCAGATCTGGGTCTTTACTTGGTATGCTTGAGAGATACATCTCTTATAGAGTGCAACCATTTGCATATCACTTCACGCTAATGCCCCTAACAAAGGCATGAATCCATCTGATCCCTCTCCAGATATATGAGTAAAATGTAGAGGAGAAATCAAACCAACTATACTCTGCTAAACAAATTGACCTTGTGTCATGTACTGCTCGAAGTGGAGGGTGTTAGTTGTATAGAGGCGCACTTAATGAAACGATTATTGTCGCAGGTAACAGTATAAACGAGCCGAGTTCAAATCTTGGACGAGGCTGTTTGTGTTTCACTTAGCGCTAATGACCTAATGAAAGGCATGAATCCATCTGTTTTCCTCTCAGCTATAGGAAATAATCTCCCTTAGATAAAGTGTATGTCAGGTAGGAACCCTGAAGAGAGTCATAGAGCAGTTCTGAAAACCCATTCTCGACCTCTTTTCACATATGATCTTTGAACAGTAGAGATGCCTAATCCCTGCAAAGAAAAGGTAAAGTAGCACGGCTATGTGACCTACTTTTATCAAGTAAGCCTTTTTTATATTGTATACATTTGTACATACTGCTTGTTCATGAAAGAATATATGTACAGGTCGAACGGCTGGAGCACCTTTGTTTGTTTGGGTTTAATGGCATATCAACCTTTGTGGCTCATTTAATACCAAATCAATTTCCGTACAAATAAACAGTTCTTTTTCAAACAATTCAGTTTAGCATAAGTACACAGTTTAATTGTCAAAACATTTCTATTTCTAGCTATTCCGTTTGGCATGAGTACGCAGTTTTGATATCAAAACAGTTCTATTTCAAGCAATTCAATTTAGCATAAGTACGCAGTTTAGTTCTACTTGACAAATAGATAGGGTCCTATCAAGTGTTTAGTGTCATATCTAGGACATTTGTTGGAAGGGTCATACCCCTATGCAGTGGTGCAGTCAGTATATTCTACAGCCCCAACCGACTGGGAAAGAACACTTTTGTATATTCTTTCCTTGTAGGTATATTGTGTATATAAAATGTTAAGCATTCTTGTTATCCATAAATGAGTCTACCATGTCTTTTCATCCGTTGTGTTCAATGCTGATATATCACGGATGGCACAGTTGGCTGGGGTTGTAGAATACACCAACTACATCTCTGCAGAGGGGTAAGACTCCCCCAACAAGTGTCCTGGATATGACACTAAACAATCTGATGGTGAGGCTCCAGTAATGCTGGAGCTTTGGGGAATGCAGAGTACTCCTTTATTGCCATCGCTGCCAGGTCCACTCTGGCCCGGAGTGGTAGCACCTGATAGGGTCCTATCTATTGCTCAAATATAAATGTTTGACATTTAAACTGTGTACTTATGCTAAACTGAATTGTTTAAAATAGACGGGTTGATCGTTTAACAGTGTGTAAACAAATAACTGATGTTTAATTAAATTGTTAGTGATACATAGCAACGCTTGAAACTATGCAACTTTGTTGACATGCTAAACTGAATTGTTTAAAATAAAACTGTTTAGTCATTTAACTGTGTGTAAACAAATGACTGATGTTTAATTGAATTGTCAGAGATGCATAACAGTACTTGAAAACATTAAGCTGTGTGAAAACAAATGATTAATTGTAAATAGCGTTATTCGGATTAGATACAAACAAGCAAAACCATTTGACTGTGTGAAAAAAATAAGCTGTGGTTCGTATAAAAATGTTAATCATATATTTAATGGATTTGGTATTAAATAACCAACAATGGTTGATATGCCATAAAACCCAACCAAACCAAATCATATATATTTAATATATATGTATAAAGAGGATTTGGCATTAAATAACCAACAATGGTTGATATGCCATAAAACCCAACCAAACCAAATCATATATATTTAATATATATGTATAAAGAGGATTTGGCATTAAATAACCAACAATGGTTGATATGCCATAAAACCCAACCAAACCAAATCATATATATTTAATATATATGTATAGAGAGGATTTGGCATTAAATAACAACAATGGTTGATATGCCATAAAACCCAACCAAACCAAATCATATATATTTAATATATATGTATAAAGAGGATTTGGCATTAAATAAACAACAATGGTTGATATGCCATAAAACCCAACCAAACCAAATCATATATATTTGATATATATGTATAAAGAGGATTTGGCATTAAATAACCTACAATGGTTGATATGCCATCAAACCAAACCAAACCGAAATCAGAGATATTCTAATGCTAATATTATTCCTTAGAGAGTGGGGACTTAAATAAAACGTCTTCCCTACCTCCAAGCATCCAATACCAGAAAACTGTTAACAGAAAATAAAAGGGAGTGAACCGTTGGGAAAACCACTCTCCCGTAACAACTTTCCCTGCTTAGACAGTTACAGCAAGAAACTTTAACTGCATAGTCGAACTTGGACTAATCAATATAAGATATATGAACTTATATCTTTTATTTACCATCAACTGAGATAAACAGTTCGTGTTTCAAACTGCATTATTTACTTGGCTCACGTGATCACACTAAAACCCACAATACCACAAAATGGAACTTGATATAAGATTGGATGTTTAAAATCAATTAAATCAAACAAAAAAAAAGAAAGAAAAAGAAAATAGAATTCAAATTACAAAAGTAATGAACTTGATTTATAGTCAGCGCTGTCAGTGCTAATTTGAATTATCCGAAAAGACAAAAGAAGAAGAAAAATTAGTCATTGACGTCATGGAACAATGTATTAAGGTCATCATTATCAAACTTGATTGATATTTTCTTTAATCTTTTTCTGTTTTCTTTCTAGTTGATTTTTGTCGCAACTCACTCAGATCATTATTTTTACAATAGCAAAGCACAGCGCATTTTATATACAAGGAAAGGTCTATCAACAAATTTGACAAAATAACTTGGACTGATTGATTGACTAACAGGCATCTAAACACGTCTAGGGTTATTTTATGCCAAGAGGTCAAGAAATCACATTCATTGAATTGTTATATTTACTTGTTTATGCAACTTTGGCATGTGCACTACGTAGTCAAGGTGATCTACAAGAGTTAAATTCTACTTTGGCATGAATCTACGTAACCAAGGTGATCTACAAGAGTTAAATTCTACTTTGGCATGAATCTACGTAACCAAGGTGATCTACAAGAGTTAAATTCTACTTTGGCATGAATCTACGTAACCAAGGTGATCTACAAGGGTTATATTCTACTCTGGCAGGAATCTACGTAACCAAGGTGATCTACAAGGGTTAAATTCTACTCTGGCATGAATCTACGTAACCAAGGTGATCTACAAGAGTTAAATTCTACTTTGGCATGAATCTACGTAACCAAGGTGATCTACAAGAGTTAAATTCTATTTTGGCGTGAATCTATGTAACCAAGGTGATCTATAGGGTTAAATTCTACTCTGGCATGAATCTACGTAACCAAGGTGATCTACAAGGGTTAAATTCTACTCTGGCATGAATCTACGTAACCAAGGTGATCTACAAGAGTTAAATTCTACTTTGGCATGAATCTACGTAACCAAGGTGATCTACAAGGGTTAAATTCTACTCTGGCATGAATCTACGTAACCAAGGTGATTTACAAGAGTTAAATTCTACTTTGGCATGAATCTACGTAACCAAGGTGATCTACAAGGGTTAAATTCTATTTTGGCGTGAATCTATGTAACCAAGGTGATCTATAGGGTTAAATTCTACGCTGGCATGAATCTACGTAACCAAGGTGATCTACAAGGGTTCAATTCTACTCTGGCATGAATCTACGTAACCAAGGTGATCTACAAGGGTTAAACTCTAATTTTGCACGAATGGACGAGGCTGATTGCATTTCACATAGCACTAATATCCTTGGGAAAGGTATGAATCCAATTATTCTCCCTCCAGTTATGGGTAAATAGTAGGACAGACTAGGTTCTTCAGCCTTGGTGAGGCAACTAGTCTAGGAGAAACTCTGAATTCAAACCTGTTAAACTCCGCTTAAAATTGGCCTTGTTTCATATCCTGCCCGAGCAGAGGGGTTGGTAAATATGATTAAACAAAGAAACTTACCAGCATGCATCTCATCATATAGATACATGTTGAAGTAAAATTAGGAGTGGTTTCTTTGTTGTTTAATGGCTTTTAAACCTTTGTAGTAAAATTAGGAATATTCTAGTTTAATGATAAACGAATCTCTTATAAAACAAGATAAATTTTAATTTTAAATGATTAACCACAAAATAAGAAGATTGACACAAAACAGTAAATTTACTCAATAGGGCCACCATTTTTTTTTTTTTTTTCAATTATTGTATCCACACACCTTCGAAACGATTTGCATACCTTCAAAATAAATTATTCAAATATTTTATTCCATTCTTCCTCAATAGCAGTCTTAAGTGAACCAATATTTGGATGGGAAGTTGCATTTGTTTTGTTTTCTAAAACGCTCCATACAGCGTAATCAAAGGGGTTATGGTCTGGATTTGATTGAGGCCATAAAGAAACTGTAATTATTTCGGAAATTTTGTTATTCCTTAGAAAAACGTCTGAGTTTTTATATTAGTGCTATCAGTGGTGCACACATCAAGAATTCTGGATCACTTCTTAACAAATTAACTGACATTAATACGAATAACAAGTATTTAGCTAGTTTTGATATCAACTCCCTATATATCAATATACCTGTTAATAGATGCATTGAACGTCTACAAAATCACCTTCGAAAATCTAATACTACATTAACTCTACCTATCTCTAAACTAATTAAAACGTGTACCTTATGTACTTCACACGGTTAATTCCAATACAATATGTTTTATAAACAAAAATTTGGTTTACCAATGTGATCTCCACTTTGCAGATTTTCTTGCATGTATTGAATACCAAGAATCTGGTGCTTTTAAATATATTATCTCCAATACTGTCAATTATTTCAATCTGGTCCTTTTAAATATATTATCTCCAATACTGTCAATTATTTCAATCTGGTCCTTTTAAATATATTATCTCCAATACTGTCAATTATTTCAATCTGGTCCTTTTAAATATATTATCTCCAATACTGTCAATTATTTCAATCTGGTCCTTTTAAATATATTATCTCCAATACTGTCAATTATTTCAATCTGGTCCTTTTAAATATATTATCTCCAATACTGTCAATTATTTCAATCTGGTCCTTTTAAATATATTATCTCCAATACTGTTAATGACTTCTATCTGGTCCTTTTAAATATATTATCTCCAATACTGTCAATTATTTCAATCTGGTCCTTTTAAATATATTATCTCCAATACTGTCAATGACTTCTATCTGGTCCTTTTAAATATATTATCTCCAATACTGTCAATTACTTGAAATACATAGACAACATCCTACTTATCTATTGACAAGATCTTAATTTACATAACATCACTGACAGACTAAATAATGTAGAACCTCCTATGAAGTTCACATATGAACTTGAATCTAATAACACTCTACCTTTTCTGAACATCTTACTTATTAGGAATATTAACAAACTGGAATTCAAGGTTTACCATAAACCCACCAGTAACAATGACCACATACATTTCTATTCACACCATAATAACAATACCAAAAGAGGTGTCGTCATAGATTTTTATCTCAGAGCCCTACGCATTTGTACATTCATTACTTTGCCTAACAATTCTACCAACATCATAATAAACAACTTAAATAAACTTGATATTAAAACTGCCTCTTTACCCTTTAAAACGATCTGTGATTTAGTACACTCTAGTCCTCAATGCAACATAGTTTCAGACGCCAGTGTTTATTGAATTTCTTGTAGCAATTGTAAATTAAAATATATTGGTAAAACGTCTAGGAACTTTCAAGCTTGCTTGAAAGAACACAAAAGAGACATTAGAGTTGGTAACCTTAAAAATGCACTTCTTCAACACATTTCTCAATCTAATCATAACTTCAATTTCAATTCTGCAAAAATATTCATTTACATTCTTGACAAAGACAAATTTTCGAGGTTGGTGTTATTTCATTTCGTAATCCCTGAAACACTTTTCAGGGTTTTTACAATATTTTTCTGTACTTGAGCAAATCTATTTTAAACAGCTACAATATATTCCATCTTTAATTAACATTTTCCACACATATCATAATTTTACATTTTCTCTTTTTCTTTTTCTTCTTTTTTTTTCTTCCTCCTTTTGATTCGAAATCTTTCGCGATGAACAAATAAAACATAAATTCTATACAATATTCCTAATAAGTCAAATGACGTAATTTTAAAAACAAACGTTGATTTAGTGATTAAACGACCAAGTCTTTCCCAATATATAGATTTTCCCAATGTTTTTGTATTTTTTGTATTTTTAAACATCCCTCGTTGATTTAATCGTGGTGTAATCGTTATCGTCACAGGATATGGACACGGCGATACGAGTTCAATTCCTGGACAAGGCTGATTGCATTTCACATAGCACTAATACCCTTGGGAACGGTATGAATCCAATTATTCTCCCTCCAGCTATGGGTAAATAGTAGGGCAGACTGGGTTCTTCAGCCTTGGTGAGGCAACTAGTCTAGGAGAAGGAAAACTCTGAATTCAAACCTGTTAAACTCCGCTTAAAAATTGACCTTGTGTCATATCCTGCCCGAGCGGAGGGGTTGGGTAAATAGGATCGTTGATTTAACACCACTAATATCATACCTCACAGTCCTGATGATGGTTCGCTATAGTGTCGACTTGGTTTCTCAATTAATCTCTCTCCTGCTTGGATTACTTTGTTATCAATTATATATGTATACACACACACACACACACACACATATATATATATATATATATATATATATAGTATGTTCGTGCTGGTTTTCCTTCTTTTGCACGGCCATGTGTGGGGGTCCATAAGAGTACATCTCTTATGAGTTCGTCCCTGCTTCTCTAGCAGTGTCCTGCATGTCTGGTTCGTCTAACTTGAATAGTTTTCGTGATAGGGGGCAGGTGGCCGTACAGTTGGTGTCTTGTGGGGTGTTGCCGCCAGGACTTGAACATACATTCAGCAGCTATGTGAGGATACGGGATGCTGTCCTGAAGACCTACCTAGAGCAATGAACGATAGGGAGGAGTGGCGAGAGAGGGTCAGGGATATCCGTGCTACCAGCGCGATATGATGATGATGATATATATATATATATTAGTGGTGACTATTTGTTATAAATCGTGATCATAAATCGCTTCGTCCTTAAACTAAAAAAATCTAAGGAGAATTTTAGCATCCAAGTACATTTTTCGTTATTAGAAAGATTCCGATTTATTAGAAAGATTCTGATTTTTTTAAAGGGCTCGAAATAGCTTGCAATGTTATTCGTCTTTCTTCGTGTTTTATTATTATAAAAACTGGCAGCAAAATTTATCTAAATCAATATTTTAATGAAATTTAACGAAAATAAAACAAACCTCTAAAAGTTCATGAGTTCAAATCACTATCTATGATAGTTTGAGTTAGGACGTTGATTCCAAATAAAGTCACGAACAAATGACTTATTGTGAGAGAAATTTTATTGCTTCCAAATAGACAATCAGACAGAATCCGAAAAATCTCATAACTGGCGTATATATAGCCTACGTCTATCTTGACTAGCAGGTAGCAAATATAAAAATTTTAAATAGTCAAATAACATTATTATTATTCTCGAACAGTATTTCCTTTGATCATTTTTTTTCATAAAAAATCACTTGGTTTGTCATTTTTACAAGGAACAGTGGGCAAGGGGTTCCACTGGGAATTTTGCAAGAAATTTAGATTTGACCCTACAAACAAATGGTATATACACAACCCAGAATCCGTCCAAGAAAACAAGATGCGAAAACTCCTCTTGGATTTTGAAATACAAATGGATCGCCTAATCTCGGCCAGACGACCAGACCTAATTATAGTCAACAACATATATCTTGACTAGTAGGTAGCAAATATGAAAAAATCCATTTTTATTCAAATAATCAGTTCTATTTCAAACAATTCAGTTTAGCGTGGGTACACAGTTTAATTATCAAAAACATTTTTATTTCTAGCTATTAAGTTTAGTCAAACAGTTCTAATTCAACCAATTCAGTTTAGTATAAGTATAGATTTTGTTTACACTCAGTTAAATGTCAAAAGAGTTCTATTTCAAACAATTCAGTTCAACGTAAGTACAGTTTCAATGTCAAAAACAGTTCCATTTCACACAATTTAGTTTAGAATACAAAAACAGTTCCATTTCAAACAATTCAGTTTAGCATAAGTACGCAGTTTAATTCTTTTAAACCATAGATAGGACCCTATCAGGTGCTACCACTCCAGGCCTGAGTGGACCTGTGAGCGATAGCAACGAAGGGTTACTCCGCATCCTCCAAAGCTCCAGCATTACTGGAACCTTACCATCAGATTGTTTAGTGTCATATCTATGACTCTCGTTTAGGAGGGGTCTTACCCGTCTGCAGAGATGCTGTCGGTGTATTCTATTGCACCAGCTGACTGGGTTAGATATAGTCAGGATAATTTTGCTCACGTCTTCGTCGAACTTATGCCACTCAAATTTGTATTTTGATGAAAGCCACTTGATCTGCTTAGGGTCTACTTTGCATGGGGTTGTTTGGGCACTGTGGTGTGAATCCCGGTCGTCCTTCGTCTCACCAGGGAGTAAACTTGAGAGTAGCGTATGAGCTCCCTCATCCATACATTTCATCCTGGCCTGGTATATTCTAAGGCCGCGCAGATTCTTACATTCTTTTCCGCAGTCGCAAGTATTTTCGTAATCCTTTGTTCGAAATAAAGGGTCGGTATCGTGATATCTGTTCTAACAGGAATCTCATGCTCCCCACTCTCGGGATTCCCTGGGGATGTGCTTTGTTAAGTTTCGTCGTAGCATGTCTAGGATTATTTCTCACGGAATATACATGATAAAGTGCTGGTCCACCATGCTCCTGATCGCCGTCTTTCCGGCTGTCCACAGTCTCTTCAGCTGTCACCGATACTTTCTCCGGTTGTCATCTGGTCTATTCCCAGTAGTCACTGTGTAAATCAGAATTAAAATGTACAAGATATCTGTCGAAGTCATAAAGTTTATCGAAAATACCTTGAAAAACTGGAGAGTGGCAGGAAGAAAAAGCTTAGTTAAGGTCAAAATCCTGAGAGGAATCTTCCAAGGAGATGCGCTGTCATCTTTACTATTTGTAATAGGGATGATGCTACTCAATCACATACTTTTGAAATGCATAGGCGGAAACAAACTTCATAAATTACAAGAAAAAATCAACTGCCTAATGTACATGGACGACATCAAACTGCTTTCCAAAAATGAGAATAAATTGGAAACCCTAATACAGGCAGTGAGGATATAGGGTTGGAATTTGCCAAAGAAAAATGTGTCATGTTAATAATGAAAAATGAAAAACGACAAATGATGGAAGGAATAGAACTACCAGATCAGGAAAAAATCAGACCGCTTTGAGAAAATAAAACTTACAAATACTTGGGAATATTGGAAGCGGACACGGTTCAAACAAGCGGAAATGAAAGAAAAAGTTTTAAAAAAAAACGAGAGAACAACTTGAAACCAAATGATATAGCAGAATTCTCATCATAAAAACCTGGGCTGTCCCCCTCGTAAGATACTCGGGACCATTCTTAAAGGGGACGAGAGAAGAACTTCAACAAACGCGCCAGAGAACAAAAAATTCACGATGATGCATGAAGAAGGAGGAAGAGGACACGCCAGCATTGAAAATAGCGTCGATACGTCGATAAGACGTCTCGAAGCCTACATAAAAAAGAGCCAAGAAAGTCTGATTACAGCAACCAGAAACAACACAAACAACGCAAGGATCAACAGAACAACAATAAAAAGAAAACAAAAATGAGAAGAAAAATTATATGGACATTTCAAGCAACAAAAAAGAGAAATCTCACACGAGAAGACTTGGACGAGGCTGAGAAAGGGTTGGTTGGTTGGTTGGTTGGGTTTTTTATGGCATATCAACTTTTGTAGGTTATCTAACGTCAAATCCATTTTTATTCAAATAATCAGTTCTATTTCAAACAATTCAGTTTAGCATAAGTACACAATTTAATTATCAAAAACATTTCCATTTCAAACCATTCAGCTTATGCAAACAGTTCTAATTCAGCTAATTCAGTTTAGTATAAGTACAGATTTTGTTTACACACAGTTAAATGTCAAAACAATTCTATGTTAAACAAATCAGTTTAGTGTAAATACAATTTCAATGTCAAAAAACAGTTCTATTTCAAATAATTCAGTTTAGCATAAGCACGCAGTTTAAATGTAAGTACAGTTTAATTGTCAAAAACATTTCTATACTAAGCTATTCAGTTTAGTCAAACAGTTGAGTTTAGCATAATTATATCGTTAGTTCTACTTAACCCATAAATAGGGCCCTATCAGGTGCTACCACGCCGGGCTAGAGTGGACCTGGGAGCAATGTCATTGAAGGGGTGCTCTGTATTTCCCAAAGCCCCAGCATTACTGGAACCTCACTATCAGATTGTTTAGTGTCATAATCAGGACACTCATTGGTGGGGTCTTACCCCTCAGCAGAGGAGCAAAAACCTTAAGAGAGAAACTGAATCTCTTCTAATAGCAGGACAAAACAACCTCATAAGGACAAACTACGTTAAAGAAAAATAGATAAGACGCAACAAAATAGCAAGTGTAGGTTATGTAATGATAGAGACGAAACAGTCAATCATATTATTAGCTAATGCAGCAAACTAGCGCAAAAAGAGCTTAAGACGAGACACGACTGGGTGGGGAAAGTAATCAACTGGGATTTGCGCAAAAAAAATCTAAATTTGACCATACCGACAAGTGGTACATGCATAACCCAGAATCTGTCCTGGAAAAGGAGACGTAAAAGTTCCATAGGATTTTGAGATATAAACGGATCACCAAATCTCAGCCAGACAACTAGACCTAATAAGAGAGAGAGAGAGAGAGAGAGAGAGAGAGAGAGAGAGAGAGAGAGAGAGAGAGAGAGAGAGAGAGAACCTGCTTAATAGTGGATTTTACCATCTCTGCAGACCACTGAGTTAAAATAAAAGTAAGCGAAAAGAGACATACCTAGACCTTGCAAGAGAACAAAAAAACAAAAACAAAAAACAAACAAACAACTATGGAACATGGGGGTGACAGTGATACCAAATTGTGGTTGGTGTACTTGAGACAACCCTTAAAGGATTGGTAAAGGAACTGGTGGACTTGGAAATCAGAGGACAAGTAAAAACCATCCAGACTACAGCATTATTAAGATAGGCCAGAATACTGACAAGAGTCCTTCAGACTTGAGGAGACTTCCAATCATTCAAACTCCAATGAAAAACCATCAGCTAACGTTGTGTGAAAAACTCTCAAAAGAGTGAAATAATAATAATAATAATAATAATTATTATTATTATTATAATTTTTATTATTAATGCTGTTGTTATTTCACTCTTTAAGAGTCTTTCACTCCAGCATTTACTGGTAATATTTCACTGGAGTCTTCATGACGACAAGTTTCTGGAGGTCTCCAGGACTCTACTCATTATTCTAGATGAGTTTAACAATGCTGTGATCTGGATAGTCTTGATTATTTCTCTGATTTCCGGTTCCTTCAGGCTCATTTCCAGACCTTTGAGGACAATTCTGTGTGCGCTAACAAGAATTGGTATCACAGTCACCTTCATGTTTCATACAGTTTTTTCAGTTCTCGGGCAAGGTCGAAGTATTTGTCTATTTTTTCGTTTTCTTGTATTTTCAATCTGTCGTCCCCTGGGACAGCAAATCCACTAGACAACTAGTTTTTATTTTATTTTCTTATCATATTGACCCAAGGTCTGGTCTTCTAACTCGGATTAATACAAGGTCAAGTCTTTTAACTCGGATTAATACAAGGTCTAGTCTTCTAACTCGGATTAATACAAGGTCTGGTCTTCTAACTCGGATTAATACTAAGTTTGGTCTTCTAACTCGGATTAATACTAGGTCTAGTCTTCTGACTAGGATTAACACTAGGTCTGGTCTTCTGACTGGGATTAATACTAGTTCAGGTCTTCTAACTTGGATTAATACTAGGTCTAGTCTTCTGACGAGGATTAACACTAGGTCTGGTCTTCTGACTGGGATTAACACTAGGTCTAGTCTTCTGACAAGGATTAACACTAGGTCTAGTTTTCTGACTGGGATTTATACTAGGTCTGGTCTTTCAACTGGGATTAATACTAGGTTTGGTCTTCTACCTGGGATTAATACTAGGTCTGGTCTTCTGGCTAGGATTTGGTAACAAAATCCCTGTATTATTATTATTATTATTGGCAACAACAAAATCAACTACTACTACTACTACTACTACAGGCTTCTACCCTGTAAATATTCCCTCCCTAGGACAAATAGATCGACTTGAATATTATTAATATTGTGTAGGAATACTTGAAACCAAATAACTCTGTGCAAACATATCATTATTATTGATAAGTTATTATTATTATTATTATTATTATTATTATTATTATTATTATTATTATTATTATTATTCCTTACGAGTTTTCACACCAGTGTTAGCGCATGGTCTTTCGCTGAAGTCCGATTAACAAGTCCTCAAGTCTCCAGAACTTTTCTCAGTATTCTAGCCAATCTTAGTAATGCTGTAGTTTGGATTGTCTCGGTTCGTCTTCCGTTTTCGAACTCTGGCAGTTCCCTTACCAGACCTTTCTGGACCGTTCTGAGTGCGCCAATAACACTTGGTATCATTGTCACTTTCCTGTTCCATAACTTTTTTGTTCTTTGGCAAGGTCTAAGTATTTGTCTCTCTTTTCGTTTTCTTTCCTTGCGAGTTTTTCACAAGAATCAGCTGGTAATCTTTCACTTGGAGACCATAATTGTTATTCTAAACTCAGCTTAAAATAACCCAACAAAGTTTGATATGCAGTAAAACCAACTAACTAACCAGCCAACCAACTAATCAGCGAGCCAACCAACAAACCAACCAACAAACAACAACCAACGAACCAGGCAACCAACCAACCAGCCAACCAGCAAACAAACCTGCCAACCTCAAACCAACCAACCAACCAACCATCAATCTGTCGAAAGATGCTGGGTTTGCGCTATCAAACATAAACTTTGTTCCGTGTTTCTGATAGGATCGTTATTTCGGCACACGCCTACTCAAGTCTAAGAACAGCAATAATTCGTCTTAGTCTTTAATTATTGATAATTTCCGTAATAAATAACTAATTGCTCATCGATATAATTAATGAGGCGAAGGAGCTTCTAATTTCCTGACTGGGAGAAGTATTTTCGTTTATTACAGACCTTTACTCAAAATCTTTTTTTCGTATTCGAGCAGTGTTCGAAAAATATCGAGACTGAAGCTGTATTTACCAAGACAGAAATGAACAATGAATGAAACGTTGATTTTCTTCAAAATACGAACTGTGTTGAAAAAGTATCGAGACTGAAGCTGTATTTACCAAGACAGAAATGAACAATGAATGAAACGTTGATTTTCTTCAAAATACGAGCTGTGTTGAAAAAGTATCAAAACTGAAGTTGTATTTAGTTATATAGCATTCTGATCTAAAACAAGCAATTTTTAAACAGATCTATTTGAGCCATAGATGGGACCCTAACAGGTACAATTACCCCGGGTCAGAGTGGTTCAGGCTTGAAGCACCATGTCATCAAATTATGGGTGGTTAAGAAGTGCAAACCATATTAAACTTACAAAAGAAAATGAGATGTGTATTGAGAAGCAGGTTTTAGTAAAAAAAAATGTTTAGAAAAACAAATCATGCAATGGAAACACATTGACTCTCCGGTAAAGAAAACGTTCCTGGCAGTAAAGAAGATCACTCTGATAGTCTTCAAGGGCATGGAAGGATTTCCTTGAAAAAGATACAACTATCAACAATACTTCCTATTGCCAACTCCTTGAGTAATATTCACTTTATTTATTGAATGACCCTAGTTTAGTGGGCCGAGTGTTCGCCAATTTCCCGGGAGGCCAGGATTCAATCCAAAAACTCAAAAAATGGTACTTGATACCTCCTTCCTTAACACTCAGCATTATAAGGTACAGATCAAGGATAAAGTATAAGCAACCCAGAGAAACGTGTAGCGCCCTCCTCAACACGTCAGTAACTATTGAAAAGAGAGGGTTTGGTTCGCCCTCTACTACGATTGCCAACTTTACTAATATATATATATATATATATATATATATATATATATATATATATCATCATCCTCATCATCATGTCGCGCCGCCAGCGCGGATATCCCTGACCCTCTCTCGCCATTTCTCCCTATCATTCATCGCCTCCGGCAGGTCTTCAGGGTTACATCCTGTGTCCTCACATAGTTGCTGTATGTAAGTTCGTGCTGTATGTAAGTTCGTGCTGGTCGTCCTACTTTTGCACATCCATATGTGGGGGTCCACAGGAGTACATCGCTTATGAGCTCGTCCTTGCTTCTCCAGCAGTGTCCCGCGTGTCTGGTTTGTCTGACTTGTATAGTTTTCGTGATGGGGGGCAAGTGTCCGTATAGTTGGAGTCTCGTGGGGTGTTGTCGCCAGGACTTGTTTAATACTGCTCTCAACATTCTTGTGTAATTTCCGTCTAGTTTCCTCTCCAGCCGCTTCGTTAGCGTCCATGTGGTGCATCCATATAGCAGTATCGACACAACCGCTGCCTGGAAGAAACTGCGTTTCATTTTATCAGTTAGGTCCGACTTCCATATGATCGAGAGCCTATCGATAGCTGTCCATGCCTTCGTCAGTCGTGTGTCGATGTCTTTATGTGTATATATATATATATATATATACGTTTAATATTTGTGCGACCTCCCACAAAGCCGGAATTAATACAAGGTCATTATATTGTGGAGGGCCATGCACGAATCGAAATTCATAACTAGCCGTCACAAAAAATACATCGGCATTCCCTATTTTTGGGGTGCTCAGGCACTTGACGATAAAATCAATTCTGCTAAACAAGTATTCCTGGAGAAAATGCTCCCCGGGACACAGTGGTACAGTCGGCTGTGGGTGCAGAATACACCATCTGCATCTCTGTAGAGGGGTAAGACTCCTCCAACGAGTGTCCTGGATAAAACACTAAACAATCTGGTGCTGAGGCTCCAGTAATGCTGGAGCTTTGGGGAATGCAGAGTTCTTCTTCACTGCCATAGGGTCCTATCCATGGGTCAAATAGAACTAAACTATGTATTTCTGTTAAAGTGAATTGTTTGAAGTAGAATTGTTTTGACATCTAAACTGTGCGTAAACAAAAAACTGTAGTTATGTTAAACTGAATTGTTTAAAATAGAATTGTTTTGATATTTAAACTGCGTACTTATGCTAAACTGAATTGTTGGAAATCGAACTATTTTTATGTATACAAATGGATTTGGCATTAAATAACCTACAATGGTTGATAAGCCATAAAACCAACCAACCAACCAACCCTGGGATCAAGTGGCTATTATAAAAATGTATGTATATATGTTTATACATATAAGTAAGTAAAGTTGGCGACCATAGTCGAGGGTGACCCGAAGGCACCTTTTTCGATAGCTACTACACCAAGGTGTAGGGGAGGACGCTACTCCTTTCCCAGGATTTCTCCACTTCACCCTTGATCCGTACTTTATAATGCTGAGTGTTAAGCAAGGAGGCATCAAGTACCATTTTTAAAGTCTTTGGTATGACTCGACCTGGGATTGACCCCAAGTCTCCCGGGTGTTTATACATATGTAAGCATACATACGTTGGAGTAATGACAATGAAGGGCTACTACACACTCCCAGATCTTTAGAACTGGAGCCTCACCATCAGTTTAGTATCATACCCCAGAACACCCCTTTTTGGAGGGGGTCTTACTCCTCAGCAGGGGATACAATCAGCATATTTTATGCCCGATCAACAGGAGGTGCCCGTCGTAGAAAATGGACACGGCGACACGAGTTCAATTCCTGGACGAGACTGATTGCATTTCACATAGCACTAATACCCTTGGGGAAGGTATGAATCCAATTATTCTCCCTCCAGCTATGGGTAAATAGTGGGACAGACTGAGTTCTTCAGCCTTGGTTGGGCAGCTAGTCTAGGAGAAGGAAAACTCTGAATTCAAACCTGTTAAACTCCGCTTAAAAACTGACCTTGTGTCATATCCTGCCCGAGCGGAGGGGTTGGGTAAATAGTATCAACAGTGAACACTGCACTCATTGTCAATTTATCAACTTCTCTACGTTTTTTATATCTCACTTCTAATATTACAAGGATCTTGGCATTTCACACATCGGAAGTCGGGATCAGAAACTCACACAAAAAGGTAACATTATACAGTGCATTGCAGTACACTACAGGAAATTTATATATCATTGTCAAGGGATTTTTTTGTGTCGGATTAGGTTTATTATTTGATTGAATTTCTCGGACATGCTAATATAACAATTGTACTGACAATAGGTTCGCTCTGTTTATTAAATTAAAATAAAACCATTGTTTATTGAGAAATCTCTACACTTGATATGTTCGACTATCAATGGGACTTTCTTCCTAAAGTGCACACAAGTTTATTCAGGCGCTGGGGAGGAGATTTAAACCACATTTTATCTTTCAGCTCAGTTGGCTTGTGCTGTAGAATTCACCGATTGCATCTCTGTAGAGGGATAAGATCTCCCCCTCCTAACGAGTTTCCTGAATATGACACTTGACCATCTGATGATAAGGCTCCAGTCATGGGGCTTTGGGGAATGTAGAGTACGCTTTCATTACCATTACTCCCAGTTCCGTTCTGCTCTGGAGTGGTAGTACCTGTTAGGGTCCCATCTATGGGGGAAATACAAATATTTAATCATTTTCTCCATTTGAAACCATTTAACAGTGTTCAAACGAATGACTGATGTTAAAATGAATTATGATTATAACATAGCAATACTTGGAACCATTAACTATGTGCAAACAAATTATTAATGTTAAATAGAATTACTAGTGTTTGATAGGAATACTTGAAACTATTTAATAGTGAGCAAATAACACTATTAGTGTGAGATATCAATACTTGAAAACATTCTATAGTGTGCAAATAAAACTATTAATACCGGATAGCAATGTTTGAAACTATTAAACTGTATGCAAACAAATGAGCTCTGGCTTGTTGATTTAGGGAAATAATTGATAGAGCCAATATACGCAAGGTTAACAAAAGGGTTTACGCATGTTAGTCGTTTTTTTCGCATACAATCTTCCCCCAGTTACCACGTGTTCAAAAATTAAGTTTAAAGTTTTAATTACGCTTAAGCTATGGCAGCAGAAACAGATATAGCAGTCAACCAAGTCTGAAGGAGTTGGGGATAAAAGAAAGATAATAAAAAAGGTATAACGAAAGGGAAGGACAATGCAAGTACTACTATGAACTAGTAGAAAAAATGACGACTATGTTGCTAACAACAAAACATTTTCCCATAAAAAGTAATTTATTTCTAGAGAAATACATCATTACAAATAAAAATTAACACCAGCAGTTTGCATATGTTTCCATATGCGGGTTGAGTTATGAACTCAATTCTTCTAACACAAAACAAAATATAAAATTATGTAACAAAATGATACAAAGAATGTAAATTTAAAGAAAAAAATTCAGAAAGCAATGGGAATTTTACTATAACTGACTCGTTGTCGAACCACCAACTTGCCAAAGTTGTTTTACAATTTTTTTAATACCTTCACTGGTATTCACAATTTGGAAGTTCCTTTTCTTTTTCTTTTTCAAATTTTCTTTTTCTTTTTTGGCCTCTTCTGCGTACTGAAAGTCCTCTAATCTGCCGGGAAAATACTCTGTGTTTTCAGCTGGTTTGTTTTATCTAACGGCATACCAACTCCGAATATATTATTTAAAGCCGAAAGTAAATTGATTTCTAAATGCTTGATTATTATGGAGAAGAGAAAGAAAAAGAGAAGATAAGAGGAAAGGAAAAGAAATGTTTGGTTTTGTTTGATTTGGTTTATTTCTTTAACGGCATATAAACTCCTTATGTGTCATTTAATACCAAAATTGGATTCGTTTCTAAAAGTTTGAATATAATTGTAACTTTATCTCTGATGTTTCATTCCATTTTTTTTCATTATTGACAATCATTTGTTTGCACACAGTGATATGGTATCAAGTATTTCTATATATAACATGGTTCAGTCGGCAGGGGTTGTAGAATACACCAACTACATCTCTGCTTAGAGGTAAGACCCCGCCCTAACGAGTGTCCTTGATATGACACAAAACAATCTGATGGTGAGGCTCCTGTAATGCCGGAGCTTTGTGGAATGTTAAGTACCTCTTCATTGCCATGGCTCCCAGGTCGACTCTGGCCCGGAGTGGTAGCACCTGATAGGGTCCTATCCATGGGTTTAATAAAACTTAACAGTGTACTTATGCTAAACTGAATTGTTTGATATAGAACTGTTGGTGATTGTAAAATATATCAAATCTCTTCTGATTCACCCACTTAACTCTTCACACAACTAACTACTAAAACACACAAAACACAGACCGACAGACATCGAAACTGATGAAGAAAATAACATCTACCGGATGTTGATCCAACAACGGTCTGTGTCAAACTGAGAAAATCATTGCTTCTGTGCATAGGCTCCGCGCATAGTCTATTCAAAATCCCCTGAAAATTCTCAGTTATAAAAAAAAGTCTATTTTTCAGCCAATCATTTTATTTTCTGGAGCCGGTGTTTGAAGTCGGGAACATATAAATTGGGCTAGCGGAGGTCACGCGGGCAGCAGAGAACGTCACCCGACAACGCCGTCAGACCAGATCAGAGCAACCGCTTGCTGCCGACCAGATAACCGACCGTCAGCCAACTAGATATTCCATTCGCTTGTTTAATTTATTTATTCAATAAACGAAATAAACTAAATCTTCTTGTCAGTCTTATTTTTCTTGCAACATGTTTTTACATTTAACTGTGTGTAAACAAAAATGTATTCATGTTAAATTGAATAGTTTGAAATAGAACTGTTTTGACATTTAAACTGCGTAATTATGCTAAACTGTATTGTTTGAACTCAAACTGTGTACCTATGTTAAACTAAATTGTTTGAATTAGAACTGTGTATATGTATAAAATTGGATTTGGTATTAAATAACCTACAATGGTTGATATGCTATAAAACCAAACCAAACCAAACCGAAACCCATATAAAACAAATAATGTGTCGATGGTCGTATGGTTTCAAGTATTCATATCTAATTTTAATATTTACGAATATGTTTTGAAGTAACTCAACCAATTTGATAATAATCATTGGTTAACACAAGTATATATCAATAAATGTTTGATGAAAAAGAATACTGCTTCACATTGCTAAAAGTAATTTTCTAGATTTATAGCCTATGGACACGTCGGTGGATTAAAATAAAATATTTATATAAAATAAGATATTTTAGATACTTACATAATATATGGATTTTAAAGTCATTTTCTAGATTTACAGCCTATGGACACGTCGGTGGATTAAAATAAAATATTTAGAAAAAATTGGATATTTTAGATACTTAAATAATATATGGATTTTAAATTATTGGCATAATGTTCATTGTCTTTGTAAACCAAAAAAAAAAAAAAAATTAAATGAAAAATAAACGCCACAAAAGTAGGTGAAGCAAGCAATTAATAAAAACAAAAACAAATATTTATGATAAAATCAGAAGAAATTATTGAATTTTTAAAGGCAATTAGGAAGAAAAAAGCAACAAGTTAACAACAAATCAATAGGAAGGCTTTTCGTTTGAAATATAATCTGAAATTTCTATATTTATGTATCCAGCAGATGTTCATTTTATTTAAGACAGGTAATCATATACTAAGGTTGCCACAAGGCCAAAAGTATTGGATACTTTACGAACGTATCTATCTGAGTATTCATTTGTAATAAAAATCATTTCCAGTGTATTTTTATAATAAAATTATTTCCAATGTATTTTTTTAATAAAATCATTTCCAATGTATTTTTATAACAAAATAATTTCCAATGTATTTTTATACTAAAATCATTTCCAATGTATTTTTTTAATAAAATCATTTCCAATGTATTTTTTTAATAAAATTATTTCCAATGTATTTTTATTATAAAATTATTTCCAATGTATTTTTTAATAAAATTATTTCCAATGTATTTTTATTATAAAATCATTTCCAATGTATTTTTAGAGTAAAATCATTTCCAAAATATTTTTTAAAATAAAATCATTTCCAATGTATTTTTAGAGTAAAATCATTTCCAAAGCATTTTTTTTTTGTAAAATCATTTCAACTGCATTCCTATTATAGAAAAAATCTATTGCATTTTTATAGTAAAATTATTTTCAATGAGTTCCTATTTTCCAATACATTCCTATCGTAAAAACATTTCGAATGCATTTCTTGAATAAAATCAAGTTCAATATAACGTTTCGAACTTATTTATATATTCACCACACACACACACTCACACACACACACACACACACACGTCTGCACGCACACACACACACACACACACTCATATATTTCTATAGTATGAAAATCATTTTCCAATACATTTCTCATGTAAAAACATAAGAGAGAGAGAGAGAGAGAGAGAGAGAGAGAGAGAGAGAGAGAGATGAAAATAAATTCGACGTTGTATTATAACAACATATACTCCGAATAACGAGTATTTCGTCAATGCCCACTTAGAAGCAGCAGCGGAATGCATACCAACTAAACAAAGAACTAAACCTAGAGTCCCATGGGATACATTAGCGGTTTGGAAAAAGCGTGCAGACGTGAAGACTGCCTCTAAATGCAATAGGAAGAATCCAACCAATACCAATGCCCTGAAACTTAAAAAGGCACAAAATGAATTACCTAACATTAACCTAAAAGAACAAACAGAATACATACAAAATCAGATCGATAAAATTAGAGACTCGGTTGAAGATTGATAATCTAGGATAGCATGGCAAATGATAAACGAAATGAGCAGAAGGAAGAGCACTGCCAAAGCTAAACTGAAAGCTACCAGCCAAGAAGAACGAATACAACTATGGAAACAACATTTCGAGAATTTACTCGGAAACCCTCCGAAAGTTACACATGAACAAATTACAAGAATTATCAGTAAACAATTAGACATCAAATTAGAACCGTTTACGCGAGAAGAACTTGACTCAGTACAAAGAAAAATTAAAAACAGAAAGGCAACAAGGCTTGATGAAATACCCCCAGAAGTATGGAAAACCAGGCAAATCGGTGACATACTGCTCCGACACAGTAATACCGTATAAGATCAAAACCCAAAAGACAAAAAGACAGATGGACAAAGGGATGCATCCCCCCCTTTCCTAAAAAGGGCGACCTCAGATTAGCCAAGAACTACCGAGGTATAACCTTTACATACATAGCGGCCGAGATCTACAATGCTCTACTACGCAACCGCATAGAACCAAAAATTGAGAAGATACTTAGGAAGAACCAAAAAGGCTTTCGGAGGAATAGATCCCCGACATCATAAATTTTGACTATCCGTCGAATTCGAGAAGGTGTACGTGCAAAAAACCTACTGGCACCAATATTATTTGTTGACTTCTCCAAGGCCTTTGACTCCATACACAGAGGGAAGATGGAACAAATACTACTCGCCTACGGCCTACCCAAAGAAACCATCGCAGCCATAATGATGCTAAATAGAAACACAAAAGTAAAAGTCCATTCGCCGGATGGAGACACAGACTACTTCGACATTGTAGCAGGTGTACTGCAAGGAGACACATTAGCCCCATAGCTCTTTATCGCCTACGTGCTTAGAATATCTATTGATAAAATGAAAGAAAACTGTTTTAAGCAAACAAAGGAAAGAAGCGGAAGGTACCATGCACAAACAATTACGGACGTGGACTACGCCGATGATATAGCGCTTCTGGCAAATGCACCCACCCAAGCCGAAACCCTGTTACATAGTCTGGAACGAACAGCTGCAGCCATCGGCTTCCATGTCAATGCACACAAGACGGAAGGCGACATCTCCACACTAAACAGTAGCTCTCTGAAACTAGTAGACAAGTTCACCTACCTAGGAAGCAATGTCTCATCAACAGATATCAACACGTGACTAGCAAATGCATGGACAGCTAACTATAGACTAGCGGTCATATGGAAGTCATACCTGACCGATAAAATGAAACGCAATTTCTTCCAAGCAGCGGTCGTGTCGATATTGCTGTATGGACACTACATGGACGCTAACTAAACGTATGGAGAAAAAGCTTGACGAAAACTACACAAGAATGCTGCGAGCAATATTGAACAAGTCCTGGAGGCAGCACCCCACAAAACAGTAGCTGTACGGCCACCTACTACCCACCACGAAAACTATCCAAGTTAGACGAACCCGACATGCAGGTCACTGCTGGAGAAGTAGGGACGAACTCATAAGTGATGTACTCCTATGGAATCCTTCACATGGACGAGCAAAGGCAGGATGACCAGCTAGAATCTACATACAACAGCTCTGTGCTGATACAGGATGTAGCCTTGAAGACCTGTCGGAAGCAATGGCACGAAAGGGGCAGGAATATACGTGCTAATGGCGTGACATAATGGTGATTATTATAAAATCTGAAAAAATATTAATAATTCTGAAAAAATATAAATATATTCATATTTATTCATATATCATATATTCACGTTAAAACGTTCGTTTGGCGGGGAGAGGTATTGTGGCTTTTGATTTTTCTTTATGTTGCTTTTTTTCTTTTTCGTTTTTCTGTTTTGCTTTTATTTCCATTTTATTTCATTTATTTATTTATTTGTTGTTGTTTTTTGGTCAAACCATTACCAGGCGATGTTAGTATGTGTTGTTCTACTGCCATCAAAAATTCATTTTCAAATGAAAAAGCGAAAGGAAAATGTAAGAAAATTCATAGCGTTCGTGACGAAATTAGAGTTGCGAAAAAAAAATTTTCTCATTTCTTTATTTCTTTATTGATTCTCAAAAAAGAATAACGTATTCACCAATAGATTTTTGCTTTTAAATTTTTAAATCCTTAAAAGAATCAGGAATTTAAACTTTCGTGGGTTATTTAATGTTAAAGCCACTCTTGCGGAGCATCGGCAGTAATACGATTTAACCCATAGCTGGAGAGATAAAGTGGTTCATATCTTTCCTAAGGGTGGGAAACTTAATAGCAAGATTGGAGTTCGAACTCGCTTACTTCAAGGCAGCAGTCCAACACTTTAAACATCTCGCTGATTATATTACCCTTTTTTATTTAACATAAAATAAAAATTAAATTAAATTAAAATAAAAAAATTTTTTAAAATTATTTCTAAGAAAAAAATCAATGTTGCGATCTTTTTTGTTTCAGATTTGAAAATAGTATCCTATAACAACTATTAATCTTTGATTTCAATGCCTTAGACAAGAGAAGAAAAAACATTTTGCGTCACTACTTTTTTGGAGACAAAAATCATTCAAAACTGTCTCAAAATAGATGCAACCCATTTTATAGGATACTGATTTATTACTGAGACAAGAAACCAAAAAACAAACAAAAAAAAAAAAAACGTTTGTACGTCCTGGAAGCTGATATAATAACTATTTAAAAAAAAGCATTAATTTGATGTCTCAAACTCAAAGGATGCATTTTTACGTGTTCCAAATGACCACCATTGCGCTTGTCTCAGTAATAAATCATTATCATATTAATGGGTTGCATCTATTTTAAGACATCCTGTATATACAAGGACGGATCAAGAAGTCTGTAACCTGACAGTTATTAGATAAATTTTAATCATTAATTTCCATTTCTGATGGATAAATAAGGGTTGGGCCAATTAGATTGACAAAGAAGGAAACTATGTTGAAAAATAAATATTTGTTGTCCGAAATTCTAATTAGTTTATGGGGTTTTTTGATCGACGAACGCATATTTGAAATTTTTAAAGGATAACTGAGTAAGTCGACATTTTTGATGAGAAACATATCAACGATTTTCAGGTTTCAGGTTGAATTTGTTTAGAGAAACGTTCGAACTATGTCATCTGTGGAAAAGCGCTGATTTAAGTGAATTAAAGAAGATTATGTTGAAAAATGATTCTCTTATGTGGATGTACAATCTGATGCAATTCTTTATTTACCGTTTCACCACCTTGGTTGGTACTTTGCTTTTCATCGAAACAAAATGGAAGCGAATGGCTGGCCGAGACAAAAGGTAGCATTTAAAACTGGATTTAAGTTATTTCTCTTTGAACAGTGAAAGAGAATATCGTTAAATTCAATTAGTATTTGAGTGCTTTAATTATCGTAATGACTTGGACCTGGGACGAAATTATTCATCTAATGGACGTCCGAAAAAAGGAAAAAAAGAGGTTTTATCGGAATAAAGTGTCAGCGTACTTAAATAGCGAATAGAAAAATTTTAGAAAAAGAAGTAATCAGACCTTAGTTTAGAATGAGACAAAGACCAGATGTGGGGGAATAGAGCGGGTGTCGTAGCTTTCAATTGGGAAGGGATTGCGTGTCCAGTAAAATGACATTTGAAATATTGGTATCCAATATTGGTCTTTGACACGGGTTTTAAATGAGAGTTATTTTGGTCACAAGGTTTAGTGAAGAGTTTTATTCATCAAACTTAGCTTGATATGGAACATTAACACAACTGTGGGTCACTCAATGAAGCTTTGTGGCAGATGAGGCAAAACACTTCGAAATAAAACCGCAACTGAGGGCCACTCAACAAAGCCAAGACTTGCTACTTTAAGATACAAACAGATCATAAAAAATTCAAAGGTAGGTATGTTTAGATAGGAAAGTTGATCCTCTAAGAATCGTGCAAGAGACTAAAGTTTGGTCATGCTAACAAATTGTATATGCATAAACCAGAAGGTTAATGCAGGTGCACGTGGAGTAATGGTTATCGTCGTAGGAAATGGACACGGCCACACGAGTTCAAATCCTGGACGAGAATGATTGCATTTCACATTGCACTAATACCCTTGGGAAAGGTATGAATCCAATTATTCTCCCTCCAGCTATGGGTAAATAGTAGGGCAGACTGATTCTTCAGCCTTGGTAAGGCAACTAGTCTAGGAGAAGGAAAACTCTGAATTCAAACCTTTAACAGGTTTGAATTCAGAGTTTTCCTTCTCCGCTTAAAAATTGACCTTGTGTCATATCCTGCCCGAGCGGAGGGGTTGGTAAATATGATTAACGAAATAAATGAATGAATAAATAGAACTTGGTGTATTGTAGTTTTTACCGATTGGGTAGACCATAGACCAATAAAAGAAAGCGAAAAAACGTCATCTAATGTCATGCTAACATGGGTCCATGTCCAGTTAGGCTCATCAAGCCCACATTGTACTAAGTGGACCGATGACCAGCATAGTCAAGCAGGTCTTGAGCCTCGGCTCGTGTCCGACCTTCGTCTCCTCTAAATCCCCACTATAATCGACCTTCGGGTCATTGACCTTGTATCAAGTCCTGTCTGGAGGGGGACAGAGACAAAAAACAGAATCTGTTCTAGACAATAAGACGCGCTATTTTTCATATAAACCTCTTATGGGTTATTTAGTGCCGAAATTTGATTAATTCCTTAATGATTCTAATCATGACTATATTTTTAATGTTCTATTTCACTTATTAAAATTTAATTTTTTCATTTGTCTATCATTTGTTTACACGGTTACATCAAGTATTCCTATCTAATAAGAATAGTTTATACACAAGTATATAGTTTTGGTCTAGTGGGTAAAGTGTTCGCCAATGGTCCGGGAGACCTGGGTTCAATCCCAGGTCGCGTCATAACAAAGACTTTAAAAATGGTACTTGATACCTACTTGCTTAACACTCAGCAATAAAAGGTACGAATCAAGGGTAAAGTGGAGCAATCCTGCGAAAGGAGTAGTGCCCTCCCCTACACTTCAATGTAGTAGCTATTGAAAAGGAAGCCTTCTGGTCGCCCTCGACTACGGTCGCCAACAACTATATAGTTTCAAGTATTCCTATCTAATAAAAATAATTTATACACACGTATATAGTTTCAAGTAATCCTAATAAAAATAGTTTATACACAATTATATAATTTCAAGTATTCCTATCTAATAAAAATAATTTATACATACGTATATAGTTTAAAGTATTCCTATAATAGCCAGCGAAAGAACTAAAAAAGCTGTGAAATAGAAGGTTAAAGGTTATACAAATTGTAGTTAGTGGGCTTGGGACGGTTCCCCCACACTACAACGTTGTTAAGATTAGTCAGGATACTAGGAAGAGTCCTGGAAACTCGAGGAAACTTGCGGTCACTCAGACGCCAGTGAAAGACCATCAGCGAAGGCTGGTGTGAGCAAGGAGTGAAATAATAATAATAATGATAATGATAATAATAATAATCTGAAAAAAAAACTATGGTACTTGAAAGTGATACCAATTGTAATTGGTGCGCTCGGTACAATTGTAATTGGTGCTCTTGGTACAGTCACCAAGGAATTGGTACAGAGACTGGAGGACTTGGAAATAAGAGAATGAGTGGAGACCATCAAGACTATTGCATTATTGAGATTGGCCAGAATACTGAGAAGAGTCCTGGAGACTTGTAGAGACTTGCTGTCACTCAGACTCCAGTGGAAAACTCTCAGCTAATTCTGGTGTGAAAAACTGTTAAACGGGTAAAATAATAATAATAATAATAATAATAATAATAATAATAATAATACTGAAAAGAGTCCTGGAGACTTGAGGAGACTTGCTGTCACTTAAACTCCAGTGAAAGACCATCAGATAAAGCTAATATAAAAAACTCTTGATGAGTAAACAATAATAATAATAATACGTGGCGCATTTGAACCAGTTTTACTCCGCTTAAAAATCAAAATTTGTCGCATTCTACCCGGAGAGGAGGGGTTTTGTTAAGTTGGGTATTTACATACCTGTAATGAACAATAAAAGTGAGTTAAGATTACTTAATTAATTAGTTCCTTAGTTAAGATTCGTTATTGATTTTGGAGTTTAAAGTTGCATGAATTTTCTTTTCTATTAATTCAGCAAATTGTAATGTTTGCATTGTGAACGATCAAATGCGCATTGTATCTGGTTTGAAAAAAAAAAAAGAAAAAAGAAAACGAAAACAAAACAAAACAAACTATTTTTTCAGTGTACCTGCTTTTCTCTTCCCCTGCTCCATTACCAAAACGCCCGCTCTTTTATAAGAGATATAATTGTGATGTATTTAAAAGAATCTAGGTTGCACTATCTAACCTTTTTCATATCAACCTCTGATGGGTTATTTAGTGCTGATTTTGATTAATTCCTTAATGATTCTAATCATGACTATATTTTTAATGCTCTATTTCACTTTTTAAAATTGAATTTTTTCATTTGCCTATCATAATTTTTTACACGGTTACATCAAGTATTCCTATCAAATAAAAATAGTTAATACACAAGTATAAAGTTTCAAGTATTTTTATCAAATAAAAATAATTTATACTCAAGTATATAGTTTCAAGTATTCCTATCTAATACAAATAGTTTTTACACAAGTATATAGTAACAAATATTCCTATCAAATAAAAATAATTTATACACAAGTATAAAGTTTCAAGTATTCCTATCTAATAAAAATAATTTATACATAAGTATAAAGTGTAGAGAAGGGAAAAATTTCGTATTTTGGTTTGGCGCGCAATTTAATTCGACACTTAATTTCACCCAATCAGGATGACTTATCCTATTCAGCCCGGACCTTCATTTCCAGCCACCAAATCTTGTAAGCTGCCAAACACAGTCTCTTTGGCTGGAGGACGTCGACCAGTGCAGACGTCACACTGGCCGTTCTCCAATAGCGATGCTTTTTAGCTGGACAATGCCGCCCAGTGCAGACATCTCACTGCGGCTCTAGTACAGCAGCAGCAACATGGACAAACGAGGGAATCCATCTAATTTATGAATTCCTTACAAGGAATCCCAGTTGAACTCGCTAGGTTGTGAGAATAAATAAAAGGAGGATGATGAAGAAGTAAGATGGCGATAGTCGAAATGTGTTTTTAGAAAAAGGTTTTATTTGCAGCATGGAATATTGGGTTTGCTTTTGGTGCTGCAAGGGTTGTGAGTATTGAGATGAAATTGAGTTATGAGATGTTGAGAAGGTTGAGATGGCAGCGTGTGTCGTCGGACGTGTGGGGGATTGTGTCCGTTGAATTTTGACGAAAGACATGTTGCAGTTGTAGGAATTGAACTTTGGATGTCACAGTGAGTTTCGTGTCTGGTATTTGGGGAGAGTATGCGTTATCCCCATTAAGGCGGCCCAGAGGTGAATTGAGAGCTAGCGTGTCGAGAGCGGGATTACGCGTCAGATCGACATAGCTAATTTTAGGGTGACATAAAGTTGTGCCTGTGCGAGGCATGTTGAATGCATCTAATTTATATCCAACTGGGATTCCTTTTAAGGAATCCATAAATTAGATGGGTTCCCTCGTTTGTCCATGCTGCTGCTGCTGCTATTCTAGAGCCGCAGTGAGACGTCTGCACTGGGCGGCGTTCTCAAGCCAAAAAGCATCACTATTGAAGAACGGCCAATGTTACGTCTACACTGGTCGGCGTCTCCAGCCAAAGAGAGTGTGTTTGGCAGCTTACCTGATTTTCTGGCCGGAAATGAAAGTTCCGGGCTGAATAGGATAGGTCATCCTGATTGGGTGAAATTAAGTGTCGAATTAAATTGCGCGCCAAACCAAAATACGAATTTTCCCTTCCACTACACATGGGGTCGGTTGTTGATATTTGGTAAATTCAGCATTTCTGTTTGGGGTTTGTAGATCCAAGTGTGTGAAGAAAACAGAAAAATAAATTAATCCAAAAATTGATGAATTTATTATGAAAGAAAGTCATCGTTAATACGTTTCGGTTTTAATAAACCTTCATCAGGACTCTCCGATGGTGAAAAACGTTGCTTTAACAACGATAAGATATATTTTTCATCATCTTAAAGTCCCGATGAAGGTTTATTAAAACCAAAATGTTTTGACGTTGATTTTCCATCATAATAAATTCGTCACTTTTGGATTAATTTGTTTTTCTATTTTCTTTATACTGTCGGATTTATTTCCATTATCTACTTCCATCCAAGTGTATGTGTAGCTAGTTGAGTGGGTGTGAAGTTTTGGTCAGTAGACTTGTATCTGTCATGTGACTAATAGAGATCTCTTCTGATTTATCGTATAAACAAAATAACGGCTATTCCAATAAACAGGACAGGCGAGCACTCAACGAATGTTGCCGGGGCCGAGATGTTTTCCAAAATGAAGAAAATGCATCTCTGCGCATAGGTTCCGCGCACGGTGAAATGTCGATTGAATTTCTCACAAAAATAAAATTAAAAGTAATTTTTCGACCAATCTATGACCTTTGCGGAAAAAATAAAAAAATGACCAAACTTGATCCGATTTGATGAAAGGAGAACGGAAAAGATGAGATTCTTTCGAGGTCAAGACAGAGAGAAGAACGCACAACCAGACGCTAGACATCGGCCGGTCGCGTACAACATTCAACTTTACGCAAAACCCGTCTTACACTCCCTACCGCGACTTCGATGGAAACTGCATGACCCGAAAATCTCCACCTCACCTACATTCCATTTTTTCAACGGCGATGTTTCTCCTTCCCTGTCGACATAAATTTTGCTTGACCCTGTAATTCTCTGACTCACCCCCACTAACACAAATATTGGGCCCTTTTTTTTCTTTCTCGATTCCACTACCATTCAACACACATCAAATTTCCTAAAATTATCTCATTCTTATCGATACAACTTCGAACATTTTTCTCCTCGATTTCACACACAGTTTCATATTCACCAACACAATTGTTTGAACATTTTGTTTCTTGTTTGTTAATATAATTGTTAAATTTTTCACTTGTCTTCTTGTCGTTTGATTTGCAACTCTGTGTTTTGTCCTTTCCTTGCAACCATATGCTTGATATAACTTATCTTTGGTTGGAAGCAGTCTTTTTTTCTTTTCAGGAAGTTGAAAAAGTTATTAGGATCAATTGTTTCAAATAGATATCTCATATTCTTAACGTTGTAAAATTTTCTTCGAGTATGGGCGAGATTTTTATATTCCATCAAAATCTGTTTCACTGTATATAGTGTTTCACTTGATCATTTTGGCGATTTTTTTGTTTTTGTTTTAGGATAAAATAGTTTCGTATGGCGTATGACATGGATTATCAAAACTAATAATTCATTCATGAATCATTCATATTCATCCATATGGTTACAATTAACTATTCATTGGCCTAATGGTAGAGGAGACCTGAGTTCAATCCCAGGTCGAGTCATATCAAAGACTCAAAAATGGTACTTGATGCTGCCTTGCATTGTAAATGGAGCAATCCAGTAAAAGGATTGCTCCCTTACACCTCGGTGTAGTAGCAATTGAAAAGAGAGCCTTCGGCTCACCCTCGACTACCTATATATATATATATATATATGTACCGACCCATTCTAATGGGTAGAGTGTTCGCGGATGGCCAGGGAAACTGGGGTTCAGTTCCAGATTGAGTCGTTCCAAAGACTCAAAAAATGGTACTTGATGCTGCTTTGCTTAATAGTCAGCATTATAAGGTAAGCATCAAGGGTAAAGTGGAGCAATCCAGGGAAAGGAGTAGCGCCCCCCACTATACCTCGGAGCAGTAGCTATTAAAAAAGGAGCCTTCGGGTCACCCTGGACTAAGGTCTCCAACTTTATTTACTCCTATTTAATAATCATTCATTTGCAACAGTTATATTTTGTTATATATATATATATATATATATATATATATATATATATGTATATATATTTGGGGGGGATAAGAAGGGTTTTATAATTCGTGATGGTTATCAGTGAATTGTTGTTATTGTGGGAGATTGTGAGTTTCATTTCTGACTCCTTTTCTTCTTCTTACCTCATTCGCTTGTCTTCTTTTGTCTGAGGAAGCTGCAAGAGAATTTAGGACAGAATGAAAGAGATAAGGATGCCTTTTATATTCAAACTTCATTTTGAGGTCTATGACTCTTCTGTCGTGGTGGGGTAGAATGTTTTCCTGGGCCAGTAGAAACAGTCGTGTCTCCCAGACAAGTCGTTGGAATATATTATAGAGTCATTTTCGGTGAGTTATAAGTTTAAAGTTCCTCGTGTGTCCAGTTGGCGTGTTCAGCATGGACTGCTGCTAGCGGGAGAGTCAACCTGTCGCTAAGCCGTGGTTTATCAGACACGTTCTCTTCCCACCAGCAGCAACGAGGAATAGTGCCGTCCAGTAGAAGTGATAACAGCTTACTGAAGAATTTCTTTTTTGCGCCTGGAAGCCTCTCTTTTTAGGCATGCGCCGATTTCGTTTCCTGTCAGAGGCCTCCCAGGAAACTGTTACTTTTTGAATTTATTCATTTTATTTTATTTTTTTTTCAAGCATATATATATATATATATATATATATATATATAAAGTATTCTTATCTAAATACAAGTAATTTGCACATAGTTCATCATCATCATCATGTCGCGCCATCAGCACGGATATCCCTGACCCTTTCTCGCCAACCTCCTCTATCGTCCATCGTCTCGGGATGTTTTCAAGGCTACATCCCGTGTCGGCACAGAGCTGTTGTATATAGGTTCTAGTTGGACATCCTGCCTTTGCTCGTCCATGTGAAGGGGTCCATTGGAGTAGGCTACTTATGAGTTCGTCCCTAATTCTCCAGCAGTGTCCCGCATGTCTGGTTCGTCTAACTTGGATAGTTTTCGTGATGGGTGGTAGATAGCTGTACAGCTGCTGATTCGTGGGGTGCTGCCTCTAGTACTAGTTCAATATTGCTCGCAGCATTCTTGTGTCGTTGCCGTCAAGCTTTTTATCCATACGTTTAGTTAACGTCCGTGTAGTATATCCATACAGCAGTATCGACACGACCGCAGCTAGGAAGACACTACGTTTTATTTTATCGGTCACTTCCATATGACCGATAGATTATCGTTAGCTGTCCTTGCCTTTACTAGTCGCGTGTTGATGTCTGTCTTGGTTGAGAGACACTGCTTCCTATGTAGGTGAACTTGTCAACTAGTTTCAGAGAGCTACCGTTTAGTGTGGAGATGTCGCCTGTTTGATTAAAGCACATATATTCCGTCTTGTGTGCATTGACATAGGGGCCTATGATCCACAACCAAACCACCTGCACAGAGTTAGTTGGTTTTAATTGTTTCTATGACTAATAATTTATACACAATTGGTTTCAAGCAATTATTTCTATTTGATAATTATTTCTTTACACACAGTTATATGGTTTTACATCATAGTTCCCCATGTGAGCTATTTTGAGCAAATCCTGGAAGCAACATCCCACAAAACAACAGCTGTACGGCCACTTACCTTCCATCTCTAAAACCATCCAAGTAAGACGAACAAGACACGCGAGGCACTACTGGAAAAGTAAGGAAAAACTCTTAAATGACGTTTTTCTATGAAACCCAGTGTTGGCCGGTCAACAAGAACTTATGCGGACACAGGTTATAGTTTAGAGGGCCTGCCGAGAGCGATGAATGGTAGGGACGGATAGAAAGAGAGAGAGAGAGGGGGGGGAGAGAGTTAGGGGAATAGGTGCTGTCAGTGCGATTTGATGATAATGATATGGTTTTAAGAACCCCCATCCGTTATTATTCAGTGCTCAATACTAATTGGAGAAAAAAGATTCATTTAAAGACGAGAGAAGCATTTATGCTAAGTTCGTTTGTGGTGTAATGGTTACCGTCGTAGTAAATGGACTCGGGGACCCAAGTTCAAACCTGGACGCGACTGTTTATATTTCACATAGCGCTAATATCCTCGGGAAAGTTAAGCACCCAACTATTCTCCTTCCAGCTTTGAGGAAAATAGTAAGGCAGACTGTGTTCTTTAGCCACGGTACGGCAACAGGTCTACGAGAAGGAAAACTCTAAATTCAAACCTGTTAAACTTCGCTAAAAAATTGACCTTGTGTCATATCCTGTTCGTGGAGAGGAGATTCAAACCACGGCTGGCCGAAGTGTAACGGTGAGTACACAAAATGAAATTTACGCTGGACACGTAGGAAGGGATAGGGCCAAAGGAAGGTCCGAAATAACACGCACATTTGTGAACGAGTCCACTCCTTCAAACCTTGAGTTCGTCTGTTTTTTTTTTCTTGGTCTTTTGTGATACCACATCCAGTTCTGTATAATAAACCTAGCGTGGGTTCACACGATGGAATGAGCAGATGCATTGCGGTGCCGAAGTTTTCCATCACATTAAAAAAGTTTTTTTTTTTTTTTTTTTATCTAAGAAACAATTACATTTATAAAGGATTTTAATTTAAAAAAAAAACGGTTGTGATGTGGTTCTGGCGACGGTAGTCGGTTAAAGCCCAGCATTTGCATCACGCGGCCGAGACTGACATACCTACCCATCGATCCTCAGGGGAATGTCCCCCCAGGGTCTACCCCTTATCGGAGGGGCTAGGTTTATCGCCTGGCGCCTTTTTTAGGGGAATGCTGACGAGGCCCGAAGTATTTTTGTGAATGCCGGGCGTGTCTGCGCTACGACCCTACGCCTGGACCCACTTTAAGAAGGGTTTGCCACACTCACGCGTTAGGTGGGGCGCTCGACAAATACCGATAAACCTAGATATTGGGGCATCAGTAGATTCTGTGTCACTTTCTCTGACCAACTCATTATACTCGGGATCTCATTACCTTTTGTATCTCTGATTACACCTGTATGTTTACAAGGGTGAATATTTCCAACTTCCGGACCTTTGGCCACCCATAGACAGGACATAAAAATATTGCCAGACTGTATGTCACCAGGACAATAAAAAAAGTGTGACAATAAAATTGAAATCCTTTAAGTCGCAGCTCAGCCTTATCTGACCATCTCCATTTAAACTGGGAGAAGTGAATGAGTGGTTTACGCAATACATACACACACGCACACATACACGTATACTTCCCACCTCCTCAGATATATCCTGGCCCCTATATGGATATTCACACACACACACACACATATACATATATATATATATATATATACTTATGGTCATGCGTATATTCACACATGCATATATATATATATATATATATATATATATGGATATTCACACATGCACACACACACACACACACACATATATATATATATATATATATATATATATATATATATATATATATATATATATACTTATGGTCATGCGTATATTCACACATGCATATATATATATATATATATGGATATTCACACATGCACACACACAGACATATATATAGACATATATATATATATATATATATATATATACTTATGGTCATGCGTATATTCACACATGCATATATATATATATATGGATATTCACACATGCACACACACAGACACACACACATATATATATATATATATATATATATATATATATATACTTATGGTCATGCATATATTCACACATGCATATATATATATATGGATATTCACACATGTACACACACACACACACACATATATATATATATATATATATATATATATATATATACTTATGGTCATGTATATATATATATATATATATATATATATATATATATACACTTATGGTCGTGCGTATATTCACACATGCACACACACACACACACACACACACACATATATATATATATATATATATATACTTATGGTCATGCATATATTCACACATGCATATATATATATATATATATGGATATTCACACATGTACACACACACACACACACACACACATATATATATATATATATACATATATATACTTATGGTCATGTATATATATATATATATATATATATGTACTTATGGTCATGCGTATATTCACACATGCACACACACACACACACACATATATATATATATATACTTATGGTCATGTATATATATATATATATATATATATATATATACTTATGGTCATGCGTGTGTGTACATAGATACACACACACATGTACATATATACATATATGTTCAGTGTAACCCGGATATAAGAGACCCGTATATAAAAGAAATCCGGATATAAGGGAGTTTTTTCTTTGGCCCAAAATTAGAGCCGGTGTTACCTAAACAAAATAGACCAAAACCCGGATATAAGAGACTTATTATCCGGTCCCGACAACTCTCTTATATCTGGGTTACACTGTACCTATATCTACTCATATATCTACTGGCTTACTAAGATGTCTCAGTCCAGCACTTTAACCACTACCCCACGGGAACTACCGTTGTTATAATTGTTATTACTCCTTGAGAATTTTTCACATCAGTTTTAGCTGATGGTCTTTCAATGGAGTTTGAGGGACAGCAAGCTTCCTCAAGTCTTCAGGACTCTTCTAAGTATTCTGGTCGTTCTCAATAATGTAGTCGTTTGGATGGTCTTCACTCGTCTTTTTATTTCCAAGTCCTCCAGTCCCTTTAATAATCCTTTGGTGATTGTATCAACAGCACCAGTCACGACTGGTATAATTGCCACCTTCATGCTCCATAGTTTTTTCAATTCCCTTGCAAGGTCGAGGTACATTACTTTCTTTTCCCTTTCTTTTAGTTTTATTCAGAGTTCAGCCTAGTCGACAATTTTGGAAGTTTTTTTTTGTTTTTTAGTTTTTTTTAAAGTTTTTTAAAAATTTTATTATTATTATTATTAGTAGTATTAGTAGTAGTAGTCGTCGTCGTCGTCGTCGTCGTCTTCTGTTAGTGAATTTTTTCATATGTTTTGAGCCCTCTAATTTCTAAATAAATATCTTTTAAAAATATACATGTCGTCTATTGAAAATACACGATGTAATTGCAGTTTTTAGAGTTAGAGGAATATTCAATTTCCCTCCGATGAGATAACTTTTTATTTAACTGCTCACCTCAGCTGATTCTAAAATATTCATAAGAAAAGTTAAATCTTGTAAACAAGCAGTACAAAACCAGTCAAATTCTCAATCAATTGCTGACCCAACATTCTAAGAAACAACTTTATGTCATCATAATATTCTTACAGACCCGGTGACAATTATTGGCATCCATGAAATTTCGGTACATAAGCATATCTCTTGAAAAAAATAAATAAGTAAATAAATAAAATAAGATAAAATAAAATAAAAGGGGAAAGAAGAAAAGAAAAAAAAAATCTCGCGAAACAGCTTTCGCATTTTGACAAAGAATGGCTGACCAAGAAAAGGAAAGGGTGAAATAACAAGTTTATATAAATCCGGTTCTTTTTCTTTTTTTTTCTGAAAAAATCGCCCCCGCCCCCAAAAAAAACAAAGCTTGAAAGGCAGCCAATAATAATGATCAGGACTGTATAAATACCGTATACCATATACACTGAAACTATAAATACAGTACACCATATACACTACAAGTATAAACACAGTATCCCATATGCTCAACATGTTTAAATACAGTATACCAATATGCATTACAAGTATAATTACAGTACACCATATATACTACATATATAAGTACAGTATGCTATATACACTACATATATAAATACAATAAACCATATACACAACAAATATAAATACAGTACACTATATACACCACATGTATAAATACGGTACACCATATATACTATATATATAAGTAAAAGTTAGCGACCATAGTCGAGGGTGACCCGAAGGCTCCCTTTTCGATAGCTACTACACCAAGGTGTAGGGGAGGGCGCTACTCTATTCCCAGGATTGCTCCACTTTACCCTTGAACCGTACCTTATAATGCTGAGTGTTAAGCAAGGTGGTATCAAGTACCATTTTTAAAGTCTTTGGTATGACTCGACCTGGGATTGAACCCATGTCTCCCGGGCCATTGGCGAACACTCTAACCGCTGGGCCAATGTCCCGGTTGTGGGGGGAGTATGTAATTTGGTTATTTCAGTAGATTGCTCTCTAAATTATTTCCTCCACAAATACAACAGAAAAACTTTACAATCGCACAAAAGAAATGGAATAGAACACAACGAACATTAAATAACAAACAATTTAATATGCATATAACAGAATATGAAAAACAAAATACATGATGTGTAAATGGCCTTTTGGAAAATAAAGTTTGAAGAAGAAAATAAATTTGTTGAAAGATGTGTGTATGTTCATGTTATCAGAGTCCGTAAATAAGTCGTTCTTACTTACATTAAGTTTATAGCGGGTTTTATGATTGTGGCGACAGCGTGTCTCGTTGATGAAAGAAGGTCTGTCGGGTTTTCCTTTTGAATATAATTCTCGGCCATTTGAAAAGAGGTCATGAACTTTAGTTGAAGAAGGAAAGGAATTTGTTGGACATAGTATCTTAGACTTAGTGGCTTGTGTTCGTCTGTGTCTTCGTTTGTGTGTAAGCTTGTGTCTTGTGTTGTATTTGTGGTGGGAATAATTTAGAGAGCAATCTACTGAAATAACCAAATTACATACTCCCCCCACAACTGTACACCATATATACATATATCAATGCAGTCCACCATATACACTACATATATAAATATAGTATACCATATACACCACATGTATAAATACCGTACACCATATGCACTACATGCATAAATACTGTATACGATATACACTACAAGTATAAACACAGTACACCATATATATTACATGTATGAATACTGTACACCATATGCACTACATGTATAAATACAGTACACCATATACATCACAAGTATAAACCCAGTACACCATATACACTACATTGTATGAATTCTGTACACCATATACACTACATGTGCATGTGAATAACCAATTTTGTATGTATTTTGATTAAATTTGTTTTTTGTTTTTTTTGTCTTGTGGTATATCAACTTTCGTGGGTTATTTAATGCTAAAGCCATTCTTAAGAGGAAAAAAAACAGTAGTGGTACTATTTTACCAATTACTGGTGGAGATAAAGAAGTTCAATACTTTTCCCAAGGGTATTTGTCCGAAAGTGAACGTAATAGAGCGACTGGATCTTGAACTCGCTTACTTTGCAGTCGCAATCCACTACTTGAACAATTACGCCACGGAACCTTCCTCACCTATGTATTTTGCTGGGTAGAATACGTTGAAATCCAACTCCAAAACGAGTGCCCTGGATATGACACTAAACTGTCTGATGGTGAAGCTTCAGTTCTGGAGTTTTGGGAATATGAAGTACCTTTTCATTGCCATTACTCCCAAGTCCACTCTGACCCAGATTAGTAGTACCGGTTAGGGTTGTGGGTGAAGGTAATGGTCAAGGGCAAAACTGTGTTGCCGTTTGATATCTGACTCCATTATGAGGTTATTCTATTTTACCCCACGTTGGCTAGTTGGTTTAACTCCTTGAACAAGAAAGGCCCAAAATAATCATACGAAAGAAGACAGCAACAGATTGGAGACGAAGACGTTTCTTTTATATTTTTCCTTTATTTCCTGGGTTCAACGACCATTCCATGGGTGAGGGAATCTTCCCTGAATACAATTGAAATGGTTGAATCCCCCCAGTTAAGTTGTCTAAAATACGTTAATCGTTTCTTGCATATGCTTGTCCTCATTTGGTATTTAAAGCTTCCATAAAGGTTTGTTTCTTTTGGAAGTTTGTCAAAGTCCAGTTGTTTTAGTTTGTAGTTCCATTTCGTAGCCTTTTATATTTCGGCATACTGTTAACCGAGAGAGAGCTGTTGCTGGGTGAAAGGGACTAACCAACGCCTCGTCCAAAGATGTATGCGTGGCGCCCAGACACCAGTCAGCAATGGTGCTGTCAATTCGCCGATCACTACCTTAAAGGGAAAGAACCTGCTCCCCCTGTCGGGAGGTCGCTTTTTTCTTTACGCATGCGTCATCCCTTTTTCCTGTCAGAGACCTCAGGGACTTTCTGCAAATTTAATAGTTTTCTTTTTTAATTCAATTAAAAAAATTTTTTAATTTAAAAAAAGAATCTTTTTATTCGTTCCCCACAGGGTTTCATCAAATAGAACTTTTTAACCCTTTAACTGTGTGCAAACAAATGAGTCATGTTCAATTGAATTTTTAGTATTACATAGCAATATTTGGAACCCTTAAACTATGTGCAAGTAAAACTATTAGTGTAAGATAGCAATCCTTGAAATCATTTAACTGGATAAAAATAAATGAGCACTGGCTTTTTTTCGTTTACAAAAAATGTATAATTGATATATTGGCCAAGTGGGTAGAGTGTTCGCCAATGGCCCGGACAACCGGGGTTCAATTACAGGTCGAGTGAAACCAAAGACTCAAAAAATGGTACTTGATGCAGCCTGGCTTAACACTCAGCATTATAAGGTAAGGATCAAGGATAAAGTGGAGCAATCCCGGGAATGGAGTAGCACCGTCCCTTACACTTCGGTGTAGTAGCTATTGAGAAGGGAGCCTTCGGGTTATCCTCGACTAAGGTCGCTAACTTTACTTTACTTTGTATGTATATATATACGTTTGTTTGGTTCAGTTTCGATCTTTAACGACATATCAACACACACTCACACACACACATATATAAAGAGGCTTTCGTGGTTTAATGATTACCGTCGTAAGAAACTTACAGTGACCAGGTTTCAAATCTCGGACGGACAAGGATTTTTGCATTTTACAGAGCACCAACACCCTTGAGAAAGATACGAATCCATCTATTCTCTCTCCAGCTATGGGTAGATAGGCAGACTGAGCTTTTTAACCTTGGTGTGACAATCGGTGTAGGAGAAGGAAAACTCTTTGCACGAGCAGATCAAGATCAAGGTTTGAATTTAGAGTTTCTTTCTCCTACACTGTGTCACACCAAGGTTAAAAAGCCCAGACTGCCTATGACTGAGTGGTAGGATCTTGGATTGGCGTTTGAGTCAACCGTGTTTCGATCCCAGCTTCGGGAATCTAGCGTGTCTAGCCACACTGAAGAGTTGTGATACAACAAAACAGTCTGTCTGTGGATGACAATATATACATATATATATATATATATATATATATATATATGCAAAAACTCCTTGAAACCCAGGGGTCGCAGTCTAAAGTCCATGAATTAAATATATATATATATATATATATATATATAATATTTTACATTTTGTATGTACGTGTGTTTGGTGTGATTTTATCTGGACCGGACCAGAAATAAAATAGCTAAAATCATTTTTTTAATACTATCTTTAAATCTTTTTATATTCGGAGACATTCTCTGTGTGTCTGTGTGTGTTTTCACCGAATCCTGTTTTAATGTTTATTTTTAAAATTTTATTTATTTAATTAATTATTCATTTTTTTTTTTGCTCAAAACCTTTTTTTCTTTCTCTTCATTTGTATATTTTGCTTGGTTTAACAAAAGGGGGGGAAAGAAAAGAAAATGGAGGTTTGGTGTAACTTGTCTGTGTCACGTCGTCGTAGTCGTGGTGGTGTGTACAACGCCAAGCGAATATGACTGGCATCTGACTGGTACGTCTAGTTTTCAAAGGACAAATAATCAACTGAATTGTAACATAAAATAAAAGTAAAAATAAAATAAAGGTCAACAAATTGAAAACTTGCTATGGGAGACAGGTTAAAGGTAGAAGAGTTCAACTTTTTTCTGAGAACATTTTATTTCTGTTTGTTCAGAAAATCACTTATTTCTTTTACTCGTCTTTCCTTTTCTTTTCTTTTCTTTTCTCCTCCCCACCTCCCGTCTTCTCCCAATGTTTAATGTTTCCATTTAAAACTGTTGCTTGTTTTGCTTTGACTGACGGGGGAGATATTTTCAACTTCATGAAAACTTGTTTCGCTTCTCCTCACTAGTCTTTTTATGGTAAGGTTGCCCCATCCAGATGACATTGCGATTCGCCATTGCGTTGCAAAATCTAAAGAAAATTATACATACATATATATATATATATGTGTGTGTGTGTGTGTGTATGTGTGTGTGTTTTGTCCACGGTAAACGTTTCTTTCTCACTTTTTTTCGTTTAATTTAAAAAAAAGAATAAGATATATTTCCGAAGATACAAGATCACATATTAACTTCCCTGCTAAGTGAGTTGGCGACCGTAGTCGAGGGCGACCAGAAGGTTCCCTTTTCAATTGCTACTTCACCGAGGTGTAGGGCGGGCGCTACTACTTTCCCTGGCTTGTTCCACTTTACCCTTGATACGTGCCTTATAACGCTTAGTGTTAAGCAAGGAGGTATCAAGTACCATTTTTTAAAAATCCTTGGTATGACGCGACCTGGGATTGAACCCCGGTCTCCCGAACCATGGGCGAACACTCTAACCTCTAGGTCGGTTTAAAAACCGAAACGTTTAACATCGGCAAATAATTCGGCTCTTATGTAGAAGAGCCTCATCAAAAAAAAAAAAAAAAAAAAATTACCCCCAGCACTTAAAAAATCAGATAAAATGATGGTTTTAGCAAAAAAAAGATAAATAAAAAATTACCCCCGGCACTCATAAAATCAGATAAAATAGTGGTTTTAGCAAAAAAAAAGAATATTACCCCCGGCACTCAAAAAATCAGATAAAATAGTGGTTTTAGCAAAAAAAAAAAAAACTACCCCCGACACTCATAAAATCAGATAAAATGGTGGTTTTAGGAAAAAAAATTACCCCCCGCACTCAAAAAATCCGATAAAATGGTGGTTTTAGCAATTAAAAAAAAATCACCCCCGGCACTCATAAAATCAGATAAAATGGTGGTTTTAGCAAAAAAAAAAAAAAAAAAAATTACCCCCGGCACTCAAAAAATCAGATATAATGGTGGTTTTAGTAACAAAAAATAAATAAATAAATAAATAAATAAAAATTACCCCCGGCACTCATAAAATCAGATAAAATAGTGGTTTTAGCAAAAAAAAAAAAATATTACCCCCGGCACTCAAAAAATCAGATAAAATAGTGGTTTTAGCAAAAAAAAAAAAAAAAAAAAAAAAAAAAGAAAATTACCCCGTCACTCAAAAAAATCAGATAAAATGGTGGTTTTAGCAAAAAAAAAAAAAAAAAAAAAAAAAAAAAATTTACCCCCGGCATTCATAAAATCAGATCAAATGGTGGTTTTAGCACAAAAAAAAAAAATTACCCCCGGCACTCATGAAATCAGATAAAATGGTGGCTTTTGCAAAAAAACTAAAACGAAAAAAAAAACAACAAAAGTTTTATTAGTTACTGAAGAGGATGAAATTCATTTTCTTTTGAGTATTTGTATAAAAGATCGTTTTCTTTATATTTTTACCTCCATTTCGCGATTTGTTCCTCAGTGGCGTTTATTCTTCATTTTGTTTAGATGCCAGAAAGATTCAATGGTATTATTGTGGGCCCCACACCCGAGTTCAACAAAATTGGATAAAAAACATTTCGGGAAAAAAAGCTTGGTAGGAACTGAGTGTTGTTTTGAACAAATCCTGGAAGCAACACTCCACAAAACAGCAGCTGTACGGCCACTTACCTCCCATCTTATATATCAAAGACAGACAAAGTATGCAGGGCATTGATGATGAAGGTATAGACAAACTCATAAGTGACATTCTGCTATGGATTCCAACACATGGATACTCTAGTGTTGTCCGGGTAACAAACACTTACATTCATCAGCACTGTATGGTCGCAGGGTGTCATGTTCAATGCGACCCGAGGTCTGTCGCAGGCGAAAAGCCTCTGTCCATGGTGGACAGTAGCACACACCTATGTGTCAATTTGCTGTCGAGAAAAAAGAGACTGGGGTTGCGTTATATATTGCGCTCGTAGTGTATCGTCTTGGGAAATGGACATGGTAACCTGAGTTCAAATCCTGGACAAGGCTGTTTGCATTTCATATAGCGCTAATACTCTTGCTAAAGGTATATATCCGACTATACTTCTTCCAAAAATGGCTAAAGGGAGAGGGTATTCTCGTGGTGTAATGGTTAAAGCGGTGGACTGTGGAATCGTAGTAAGCGAGTTCGTACTCTAGTCGCGCTATTACGTTCACTTTCGGGTAAATACCCTTGGGAAAGGTATGAACCCCCTTATCCTCCAAGCTATGGGTTAAATAGTACCACTACTGTTCTTCTATGATAATAGCTTTGGCATCAAATAACCTACAAAGGTTGATATGCCATTAAACAAAGAAACCAAACCAAACAATGGCTAAATTGTATATTACACTGGGCTCTTTAGCCTTGGTATGGCAACCAGTCTAGGAAAAGGAAGACTCTGAATTCAAACCTGTTAAACTCTGCTTAAAAATGACCTTGTGTCGCATCCAGCTCGTGCACAGGGGCTTGGTAAATTCTTTGGCTAACAAGTAATGACTTTGTTATTCAATTTAATGTTAACAGCAGATAATCCTGCAGTGAATGTATATGGGGATTTTTATAAGCCCCGAAAAGCCCGGTTTATTCCTACGTTTTGTAAAAGAATAAACCGTACTTCAACAGCAGTAGGGATTTGGGTGACAGCTTTTGAAGAAAGGAGACGAACGACTTTTAGTGCAACAAAATCTATATACAACAACAACAACAACAATAAACAGGGTTTTACACCAAATGGAACAAACAACGAATATGTAAGAGTTCACAAAAGAGTTCAAGATTCCGATAGATGGTAGGGTTTTGTAAGGTTTGTAAGGTTTAGTTGTTATAAGGTAAAGTTATAAGGTAAAAGTTTAAGGTAAGGTAAGGTTTGGAAAGGTTAGGTAGGTTATGTGAAGGTTTGGTTTGGTTTGGTTTGCAGATAAAATGCCTGCAGGAACTTAGCTGTGTGTCCTGTTCCTTTTAACTCAGCACGTGTGTTCGTCGCTCTTGCGTCCTGGCTGGTGGAAGGTAACAAATACGTTTGCCGTCAAGGGCTGCTACGAATGGACCTGTTGCTAACAGCGGTGGGAGTGGCAAAAGGGGGAATCCTCAGTCGTAGCTCTATTTTTATAGTGGACACCACGTGACCCCAGGGTGCTGGTGATGTTCGGTGAAACAGGATCACCAGTTCCTTAACATATACATATACTGAATATATTTCTTTTCGAGTTCGTGTCGGAGATCCAGACACTATATTCTAATTCCGCCCAGTAGGTCGACCTTCCAATATAAAAGAACTGTTTTACAAACACAACCTTATGTTTATAATATTTATTAGTGGAAAAGTGTATCTGATATCATTTGAGATTATGCGTTGACATGAGTCATTAAACTAAAGAAATATTTTCCCGACCATTCCCTGGTTTTCCAAGGTCTACCTTGGCTTCACATTGGGTGGCTATTAACCACCTAGTCCCAGAGGGCCCTCTCTCCAAGCAATACCTGCTTGGCAGCGTTGAGTTTATAGCTAGGCGCCGGAGGCCTCCCAATATGAGGAATGCCGAAGAGATCTAGCATTTTTTTTTTGTGACGGCTCGCATAATTCTCGATTTGTGCGCACGCCCCTATTATAAAATGACCTTGCGTCAAACTGGCCTGGTGGGAGGTTGGATAAGTATCAAACTGAATAACGTTTTTTTATGAATATACTTCAATGTACTTTTTATTTATTTATTCGTTTATTTTTCAGCGAACAGTTAGCTTGAAGTATACGTCGGAGTTGAGTCGTTAATATTCACAAGGTTGCGCACGAAAAATATTTAAACGTGATTAAAGTCTGTATTCACCTTTTCTTTGATAAATAAAATGTTGATGTCTTTCAAAAGGCGCCATCTTAGTTTTTTTTTTCTTGCTGACGTGATAAATGACATTCGTGTGGCAGTGGAGTGTTTTATGTCTTTTCCATTCAGTATATGACAGTCTCTCTCTCTCTCTCTCTCTCTCTCTCTCTCTCTCTCTCTCTCTCTCTCTCTCTCTCTCAATCCATCTATCTATCTATCTATCAGGGAAGTCCCCGTAGCGCAGTGGCTAAAGTTCTTGAATATGACATCGTCGTAAGCGAGTTCGAACTCCTGTCGTGTTAGTTACGTTCACTGTCGTACTAATATCCTTAAAAAAGGTATGAAGACCTTGTAGGGAACGAATAAATTAATAAAAAAATTTTTAATTTAATTTAATTAAAAATAAAAAAATAAATAAATAAAGAGAAAACTATAAAATTTACAGAAACTCCCAGAGGTCTCTAACAGGAAAAGGAGATGACGCATGCTTAAAAGAAAAAGGCATTCCTCTTGACAAAGGGGACCAATTATTCTCTCTCTTTCAGGTAGTGACCAGCGTTTTGATAACCCCGTGCTGGCGTGTTTGGGCACCACGCATACGTCTTTGGGCGTAGCGTCGGTTAGTCCCTTTCACCCAGTAGCAGCTCTCTCTCTCAGTCAGCATTATGCTGAAATATACAAGACCCACAAATGAACTATAAACTAACTCTTACCGGACTTTGACAAACTTCCAAAAGAAAACTAACCCTTATGGAAGCCCGAAATATCAAATGCGGACACCTACATACATGAAACGAATTAACGTATTTTTGACACCTTAACTGGGGGATTCAACCATTTCAATGTATTCCGGAAAAACTCCTTCATCCACGGAATGGTTGTTGAACCCAGTAAATAAAGGAAAGTATAAAAGAAACGTCTTCGTCTCTTATCTTTTTCTATCTTTCTTTCGTATAATTCTTTTGGGACTTCTTTGGGCAAGGCATTGCGCCGGCCAGTTAACGTGGGGTAAAATAATATAACCAAAATATGGAGTCAGATATCTTACGGCAACACAGCCTTGCCCTTAGCCCCAGACCTTCAAAACCTCAAACCCCCACAACCTCACCCCTGTGCAAAAAAAAAAAAAACCATTTAAGAAAAAACTACAGAAAAACTAGATATGGCCGTACAATGAACGTTATTCCTTAGTTTTTAGGCATAAAATAACCATAGAAAAGTTGACATGTTGTTAAAATTAATCAATCATTAAAAAAGTTAAATGGCTATTGTAAAGGGGCATTTTTAATTTGGCTCAACTGATTTCAAGCTAAAAACCGTATAAAATAAATGTCGAAAAGAAAAAAAAACAATAGGAAGAATTGAAATCAAAGACAGACAGGCCAATTTCATTGACACTCAGATCAAACACTTCAATATCTACAGCATTTCAGGTGAGCTGAGTAATTCTCAGAAAAAAGGCTGAATGCATTTTATGATGAGGAAATGAAATGCTGCAGATATTGGAGTCTTTCATCTTAGTGTCTATGGAATTGGCCATTCTATCTTTGACTTCAATTCTTCCAATTGTTCCTTAAAGAAACAGATCAAAAGAAAGTTTACTTTCGATCTGAATTACAAAAGGCTGAAAAGATTTTTGACTTTCTCAGATTTTTGGCAAAATTTCAAAGAATACTCTTTGATATTTCAACTTGAAAACTTGTAATATCGAAGAGAATCTTATTTACAGTAGAATCAAAAGTTGAACCTTTTAACAAAATACATTTACTTTGTTGTATGAACATATATAAAATATTTATCTTTTGATCAAACTGGCCGCAAAACTGATTCTCTAATTCAATCAATTACATTAATAGAAGCTATGTTCTTATCAACTAGGATCTGTCAAAAGTTTTGTAATATTTTTGGTACGTACTCCTTTGCAGCGTGTACGTATATCATGGAATCAAAGTAATTCAAGCAGTTGAAGTACCCACTGTGGTTGGAAGTATAATGGTAATCGGTGCGCTGACACGTTGTACATTGCTTCACTTCGTGTGTGATTTGAAAGCCGTACAATACAGAGTTGTCTAATTCAGGAACTTATGGTTTATGAGTTCAAACTGGGCCATAACACCGCAGAAGCCATCAATTTCGTTCGGGTTGCAAGAACCTCACCGATCAGGCAGGGTCAAGTTGGCCTAAGACCATTGATTCCGAGGTCATGATCCAAGCCATAAAGACAAATCCAGTAGGTAGGTATTTACTCAGCCCCTCCGCCCGAGCAGAATGTAACCCAAGGTCAATTTTTAAGCGAAGTTATAAACCAGAGTTTTCTTTCTCCTAAACTGGTTCCCAAACCAAGGAAGAAGCTCCCAGTTTGCCTTGCCATTTACACATACCTGGCGGAAGAATAATTGGATTAATACTTTTCCTAAGAGTATTAGTGCTATGTGAAATGTAATCAGCTTCGTCCAGGGTTTGAACTCATGTCGCCATGTCCATTTCCTACGACGATAACCATTACACAATAAACACCTCCATTCAAATCCAGTGAGTATGTATATACCCAACACCTCCATGTACGGGATACGACATAAGGTCAACTTTTTAAATCAGAATGCGTTTTCCCTTTCCTTGACCGGTAACCAGAGCAAAGTTGAATAGCCTTGTCTGGTCTACTATTTACCCATAGCTGGTTTGCCTCGTCGGCTAGGGCTGCAGAATATACCGACTGCATCTCTGCAGAAGGGTGAGATTCCCCTAATGAGTTTCATGGATATGACACTAAGCAATCTGATAATGAGGTTACAGTAATGCAGGAGCTTTGGAAAATGCGGAGTAACTCTTCATTGCCATCGCTCCCAGGTCCACTCTGGTCCGGAGTGGTAGCACCTGATAGTATCCTATCTATGGGTCAAATAGAACTAAACTGCGTACTTATGCTGAGCTGAATTGTTTGAAAAAGAACTGTTTTGACATTTAACTGTAAACAAAAACTATATTCATGCTAAACTGAATTATTTGAAATCTAATTCGGCGTTAAATGACCTGAAAAGGGTTGATACACCGTAAAACAACCAATCAATCAAAGCTGGTGTGAGAAGTGTAGCAGGTCAGTTCTCTTGGAGTACTGATTTTCTACTTGCATCCAGAGGAATAGCTGGTAATTAGACACACTGGATTTTGGTATCAAAATAGGGAAATTTATTTTGGGAAATGATAACATACTTGGTTCTTTTTCTAGGATAGATTGTTTGTTTGGTTGGGTTTTATGGCATATCAACCTTTGTTGGTTATTTAATGCCAAATCCATTTTTATACAAATAGACAGTTTTATTTCAAATAACTCAGTTTAAGATAAGTACACAGTTTAATTGTCAAAAACATTTCTATTTCAAGCTATTCAGTTTATTCAAACAGTTCTAATTCAAACAATTCAGTTTAGTGTAAGTATAGTTTTTGTTTACACACAGTAAATTGTTGAAACTTCTATTCCAAATAATTCAGTTTAGCTTAAGTACAATTTCAACGTCAAAAACATTTCTGTTTCAAACAATTCAGTTTAGCATACAAAAACATTTCCATTTCAAACAATTCAGTTTAGTTTAAAAACGTAGTTTAAATGCCAAAACAGTTCTATTTCAAACAATTCAGTGTAGCATAAGTATGCAGTTTAGTTCTGTTTGACCCATAGATGGGACCCTATGCTAATCTGAATTACTTGAAAAAGAACTGTTTTGACATTCAAACTGCGTAGTTATGCTAAACTGAATTGTTTGCAATAGAACTGTTTTGGTTATTGAAACTGTACTTACGCTAAACTGAGTTGTTTGAAATAGAATTGTTTTGACATTTAACTATATATAAACAAAAATATACATATGCTAAACTGAATTGTCTGGAATTAGAACTGTTTGACTAAACTAAATAGCTTGAAATAGAAGAGTTTTTGACAATTAAGCCGTCTAATTATACTAAACTGAATTGTTTGAAATAGAATTGATTATTTGTGTAAAAATGGATTTGGCGTTAGATCCCATACAAAGGTTGATAAGCCATAAAACCCAAACAACCAACCTAACAGATTTCTCCAAAAGGAATTACTCAACATGACAATGAAGATTGATGAAGCATAACACTTCTTCATAGAAATATAAGTCTCTTGATTTTTTCTAAGCGTCGAAACTCTGTAGGTGTGTGAGAGAGACCGGGAGACGGAAGACTGCTATATTGACCATTACATTTTTGCCTCATTATGCTTCCATACTCAGGGCTCCACTTAGCAAGACTGACCGTAACTGCTGTAGGTGTCTGCATATACCATTTTACAACACCTTGTCGTTTCAGGTTGTCAACTCACGTGACCTGCTTCGGCTATCAACCTGCTTACACCCACGTATTGCTGTCTTCCTGTTTTTACCAGTTTGTCTGATATATACAGAAACACCTGCATATATATTATACGCAGAAACATCAATGAGCTTATAGCGATTTCGAGGATAACACTATTGTTTTTAGGCACACAAATGAATTACGAAACTTTGCTTTAACAACACAACAACGAAAGTTCTTTATTTGCAGCTTTGAATATGGTTTGTTTTTGGTGCTGCAAGACTCGTGGTGTTTAGGCTTGTTGGATGTTTGAGACGAAATGCTTAGCGGGATGTTGAGATGGCAGCGTGTTGTTGGACGTGTGAGGGAATTTGTGTTTAGAGTCACCGTGTAGTCTTGTGTGTCGAGAGCGGAGTGACGCTCGGATCGACATAGTCAATTTTTGGGGTGACATGAAGTGGTGCCTGTGGAAGGCATGCATATGTTTCTAATTTATGTTCCACTGGGATTCCTCGTAAAGAATCCATAAATTAGATGGTTCCCTCGTTGAGTGTCCATGTAGCTGCTGCTAGTGTTAAAGCCACAGTGAGATGTCCACACTGGGTGGCTTGTCTATCTAAAAGGCATCGCTAAGCAGGGACGACCAGAGACACGTCTGTTCTGGTCGCCGTCTCAAGCCGAAGAGAGAGGATTTGGCCGCTCACTCGTTTTGCTAGCCGGAAATGAAGGTCCGGGCTGAATAGGATAAGTCATCCTGATTGGGTGAAGTTCAGTGTCGAATTAAATTGCGCGCCAAACCAAAATACGAGATTTTCCTCTTCTCTACAAGCTCAATATATGCTGAAACATCCATCTGTCCACGGTATGCAGAAAAACATGTTCAATATATGTAAAAACATACGTATTTCCACTATATGAAAAAGCACCAATGTGACCAATGTACGCAGAAATATCAGTGGATCCAGAATATGTAGACACATCAGTGTGTCCAATATTTGCAGAAACACCAATGTGTCCAATATTGGCAGAAACACCCATGTGTCTACTATATGCAGAAACACCAATGTGTCCAATATATGTAAAAACATCTGTGGGTCCAATATATGCGGAATATTCGATTATCTGCCTTTGTTTAAAACTACTACACGAGGGGGCTGTCGTGACCTGTTTACAAATGTAAACAGATCGGACTACTCACCTCCTTAAAAACAGTACATCCGGCTACGACCGGAAATGATGAAGCCTTATATGACCCTGACCGGCTGTTACAGCTAAGACAAGGGAATGAATTTCATTTAACAACATTTACAGAACTCGTCTGTCAAAAGTAATTCTATTCAAACAGAGTGAATGATCGTCTGTAGCCTATCTCAGGCTAAAGAAGGACTTTACTTCCACGTCCATTTTTAATAGGCGAACTATATTTCTACGCAGCCCAGCTGAGTGACATACTTTTCCCTTTTTATAAACAAAGCTCCGGGTTCAAAAATTTTAGATGTCGTTTTACGAAGCTCTCATGAGCTCGCTCTCGCTCTCGAAGCTGAATCCTTCACCTCGTGGTCGCATTCGCCTTACCTCCAAGGCTGAATCCTACATATCGTGGTCGCATTCATCCTTGTATCTCATAGATATGCGATAAAGGACCTTTTAAGGACCACTAGAGGTCTCCTTCTGCGAATTGGAGTATCACTGACGGTTCTTACGGACTCGTCGAAGCAGACAGCCAGGAGGCAACCACGAAGAGGACTCTAAGACCACCCGGTCTTAACCAACTCGGTCGACTCCGTTGTCTGTTCGTTCACTTGGCTGCGCAGCGCTAAGGCACGAGTTAGCATTTAGCCACCGCTTCCCTATCTGTGCAGCGCTAAGATACCCCCAATTTTAGCTGCGGCCTCCTGGCCTGTTTGACCTATAATACAGAGCTTTGGCACGGAAAAGTCTTAGCTACACTTCCCGATACGTCCGCACAGCTAGGGTACGGCAAAGCCATAACCTCACCGATTAGCTCTACGACTTCGGCCAACACCAGCTACTCGCATCGATCATCTAGCTGCCGCCCTATGACTTCGACCATACCAGCTACCGACATCAACCAACTAGCTGACAACTTCAACATCTATCCACAAACGTACATCTATTCTGGTAAACTCGACGAATAAATTATCGTATTTGTTATACTGTTATTTCGCCTTTTGTTTCCTTCATTGTTCTTTTGGCTGTCATTACTCATATGCTTAACTAAAACAGCTTACGGGGTCGACGTGCTTATCGGCTCAGCAACAGGGCCTTATGATCGTGATTGCCGTTAAAAACCGACTCTAGATAAAGAATCGTCAAAAAACAACATTGCACAACTTAGTCATTCAAAAGGTTTGCTACTTCATTCATGTCAAATAATAAAAAATAATTCTGTCGAAATATCATAAAAATGAAACCAGATAAAAAAATAATCAAAATACTGTCAATGAACTAAAATCTACCTCGGAAACAAGCCAACTTTTCTAAAAGTTATCACGTATTTCCTTATGCGTAATATATTACGTGTGCAAAAAAATAATCAAACGGTTATGACCAAGAGGTTAATCTTTTCGTAAATATTCTTAATATGTCGTCCTATTAATCCTTTCCAGTGGTGGGTTGATGTGTTTGGTTTTATGGCATATCAACCATTGTAGGTTATTTAATGCCAAATCCTCTTTATACGTATATATTAAATATATATGATTTGGTTTGGTTTGGTTTTATGGCATATCAACCGTTGTAGGTTATTTAATGCTAAATCCTCTTTATACATCTATATTAAATATATATGATTTGGTTTGGTTGGGTTTTATGGCATATCAACCATTGTAGGTTATTTAATGCTAAATCCTGTTTATAGATATATATTAAATATATATGATTTGGTTTGGTTTGGTTTTATGGCATATCAACCGTTGTAGGTTATTTAATGCTAAATCCTCTTTATACATATATATTAAATGTATATGATTTGGTTTGGTTTGGTTTTATGGCATATCAACCATTGTAGGTCCTTTAATGCCGAATCCTGTTTATACATATATATTAGTTATATATGATTTGGTTTGGTTGGGTATTATGGCATATCAACCATTGTAGGTCATTTAATGCCGAATCCTGTTTATACATATATATTAATTATATATGATGTGGTTTGGTTGGGTTTTATGGCATATCAACCATTGTAGGTCATTTAATGCCGAATCCTGTTTATACATATATATTATATATACATATATGATTTCTAAACATATTATGTTGATAACATTTTTAAATGAGCCTCAGCTCATGTTTTTACACACAGTTAGATGGTTTCACTTTTTTCTATCTAATACGAATAATTCTATTTATTATTAATCATTTGTTTTGCACACGGTTTAATGTTTTCAAGTATTGTTATGCATCCCTAACAATTCAATTAAATATCAGTTATTTGTTTACACAAAGTTAAATGATCAAACAGGTCTGTTTAAAAGTCAGTTTTATTTGACCCATAGATTGGACCCTGTTAAGTGCGACCACTCTGGGCCAGAGTTGACCTGGGAGAGATGGCAATGAAGAGATACTCTACATTCCCCAAAGCTCCAGAATTACTGGAGCCTCACCATCAGATTGTTACTCGTTTGGGGGCGGGGTCTTACTCCTCTGCAGAGATGCAGCCGGTGTATTCTACAACCTCTGTCAACTTGGCTATTAAATGATTTGTAAACAAATAGTTTGTGGATAAATTTTTAAACACGCTACAGCTCATTTGTTTGCACACAGTTAAATGGTTAAACAATTCTATTTGAACCATAGATGGGATTCTTACAGATATTACCAATCTGGGTCAGAGTGGACCAGGCAGTAAAGGTAATGAAGGAGTACTCTGCATTCTCCAAAGCTCCAGCATTACTGAAACCTCAGCATCAGACTGTTTAGTGTCATATCCAAGACCCGATATGCTTTCTTTGTGAATGACAAATTTATTTAGATTAGATGATGTTGCTCGATGTGAAAGAGTCGATCATTTACCCCTGGGCAAATTCTCTTTGTCACCAATCTTTGAATATTAAAGAAAAAAATACATAAAAACAAACAAAACAAAAAACATAGTTTCTATGGAAACGGATACGTTGATGCAGTCAGCTATGATAGCAAAGACACGCAAAAGTCAAACGTCTTTCTTTAGACACTGGCAAAATACAGGGTGTTTCAGAAAAATCGATATAATTTAGTAATCCAATAATTTGATCAATTCTTGTTGAGACGATTTCAAATTTTAACTGCAAGAGCAGAAACAATTGAAAAATTCTAGTTTTAATATTTAAACGTTTTTTTTTTCTTTTCAAGTGAATGTCATTTCAAAAACTGAAAAGAAAAAAAATATGAAACATTAAATACAGAATTTTGACTTGTTTCTACACACTGTTAAAATTGGTGATCATTTGAATGAAAATTGGTCAATTTATTAAATTACAAAATGATATTGATTTTTCTAAAACACTGTACGTCTCAAATGATCTCCCAATTTTAACAGCAGATGTACAAATGATTTAAGATAACATGTTTAAAGCTTAAATACTTTTTCTTTTCTGTGAGTGGTATTTCTTTTCTGTGAGTGGCATTTCTATTCCGTGAGTGGCATTTCTTTTCGGTGAGTGGCATTTCTTTTCTGTGAGTGGCATTTCTATTCCTGAAAAGAAAAAAAGTCATTAAATATAGCATTTTGACTTGTTTCCACACGCTGTGTTAAAATTTGAGAATTGGTCAAGTTATTATATTACGAAATCATCTCTAATTTTAAAAGAATCCAATAAAAATTAAACGAAATGTTTCTACACAAGCTGTTAAGATTTGAGACCATTTGAACGAGAATTGGACAAGTTATTTGATTTATAAAATATCAATTTTTCTGAGACACCCAATACATCTCAAGTTATATAAGGTGCACTTTTTGAAAAAATATCACTTAAAATTCCACTGTGTCTTATATGCCATATGTGAATTATTGATATTACGTTGTAATTCTATTCATCAAATATTCATAATATTAAATATCAATACTTGTAACTATCTAAACTGTGCGAATGTTAAAATTGGTGATCATTTGAATGAAAATTGATCAATTTATTAAATTACAAAATGATATTGATTTTTCTAAAACACTGTACGTCTCAAACGATCTCCCAATTTTAACAGCATTCTTTTCTCTGAGTGGCATTTCTTTTCGGTGAGTGGCATTTCTTTTCTGTGAGTGGCATTTCTATTCCAGAAAAGAAAAACAGTCATTAAATATAGGATTTTGATTGTTTCTGTAGTGGGTACATGTTATTGTTTAGTGAATACGTTACTCTCCTATTTGTAGCGAGTGAGAGTGAGTTCTCATCCGTATTTTACGGGTATTACATTCACGTTTCGTTCCACCACAAATACAACACAAATTTTTACAGTCACGTAAAACAAATCGAATATGACAACAACGAACATTAAGAAACAAACAATTTAATATTCATAACAAAACAGGAATAAAAATAAATGAGAAACATGACGTGCAAGCGGCTTTTGTAGAAATACAATTATGGCCAGTTAAATGAAAATAGGGTTGTTCACACGTGTGTGTATGTGTTTATATGTTAATAAAGTCTATCAAATAAATGGTTCCATGGTTGGCCGAAGCAAGTTGGATAAAAATAAGTGTCTTTACTTACATATGTGGGTGTGTGCGTATGTGTATATGAATGATGGACCGTAAGTATGGGTCTTTGCTTTCATTAAGTATGCACGGTGTTTTTTCTTAAGATTTTGGCGACAACGTCTCGCATTGATGAAAGAAAGTTGCAAGCCTTTCTCTATGAGTCTATATCGCGGCTCTGCAGCGGCTCGGTCATGACCTCTAGTGAAAAGTCTTTTTGGGTAGTAGACGGAATGACCTTTTGGCCGTGGAAGAAATGAATTAAATGACCGATAACTGACCTGGTTGATTAAATTCTTCGTTATTTATACTTCAGTAGTGGATCAAAAAATAGTTTTATTGCGAGTCCTAAAATTTAAGTGCGTAGACATTTCTTGACCAATCAGGTTCGTATTTTTACTTATTTGTTTTAGAGCCTAAAAATTTTCTGATAATTAGTTTCTGATCTGGATTTTCTAGAATGTTCTTATTCTATGTTTTTAGCTGATTGGTGGAAAATATAAAAATGTAACTTCTATGCTAATGCGGTTTTGATCCGAAATTTCTAGAATGTTCTTATGTATGTTTTTGTTGATTATTCTAAGGCTAAAAAAATGTGTATTCTATATTTCTACGCACTCTGTTAAAATTGGAGATCAGAATTGGTCAAGTTATTAAATTAAAATGATATTGATTTTTCTAAAACACACTGTATATTTCACATTTTTTGAAACACCTTGTATATCAAGAGATTCATACATATTTCAGCATAATCCACTGAGAACAAAAACAACTTCTCAGTTGCTCAGTCAGCTGGGGCTGAAGAATACACCGACCGCATCTCAGCAGAGGAGTAAGACTCCCTCATCGAGTGTCCTGAAAATGACACTAAACATTCTGAGAGTGAGGCTCCAGTGATACTGGAGCTTTGGGGAATGCGGAGTACCCTGCCATCGCTTCAAGGTCAAGCCTGGCTTGGAGCGGTAGCACCTGACAGGATCCTATCTATGAGTCAAATAGAACTAAACTGTGTACTAATGCTAACCTAAATTGGTTGAAGTAAAACTGTTTTTGACATTTAAACTTTGTACTTATGCTAAACTGAATTGCTTGAAATAAAACTGTTTTCACACTTAAACTGCATACTCATGCTAAACTAATTTGTTTGAAATAAAACTGTTTTTGACATTGAAAATGTGTACTCAAGCGAAACTGAATTGTTTGAAATAAAACTGTTTTATATGCTAAACTGAATTGTTTGAAATAGAACTGTTTTATATGCTAAACTGAATTGTTTGAAATAGAACTGTTTTTGACATTGAAACTGCGTACTTAAAATCAACTAAATTGTTTGAAATATAACTGTTTTGACATTTAACTAAATATAAACAATAAACTATACTTATACAAAACTGAATTGTTTGAAATGGAACTGTTTTTGACATTGAAACTGTGTACTTATTCTGAGCTGAATTGTTTGAAATAGAACTGTTTTAGTTGTCTAAATTTCTGAGACGAAGCTTGATGTTTTTTTATCATTAAGGATCTTCAGACTATTGTCTTCATCTTTATTGTTATTTCCACGTCGTTTCTGCTGATATGTCCTCCGGGCCTTCTTCAGGTGTTTGTCGAACTCGGGAACCTACACAGAACTTCGAACTACGTCCTTTATTGAATCAACGTGGATTCAATAAAGTTTGAAGTTCTGTGTATGTTCCTGAGTTCGACAAACACCTGAAGAAGGCCGGAGGACATATCGCTCGAAACATTGTGGAAATAACAATGAAGACAATAGTCTGAAAACCCTAAAAAAAAAAAAAAATAGAACTGTTTTACATGTATAAAAATGGATTTAGAATTAATGACCTATAAAGGTTGATATGCTGTAAAACTAAACCAAACCAACCGACTTCTTAAGTCAACATGCTTTGGAGGGGGCAGATTGCATGATGGCTTCTTTCAGAAAGCACCATTGAAGAGATACAATAATAATTTCCCTTAGAGAATTGACCTGTCCGCTAGTGGCCTTCTGTAAGGTGTCACTCTTTATCTACCTTCTTTTGCTTCTGTTCATTGAACAGTCGAGACATTGTCTCTGACTCTGCCAGGGAACGGTATAGTCATATATGGCTATATTGCTCACACTCATGAAGTAAGCTATTCTTTAGGAATCCCATAACTAAGATAATGCCATTTTCAAATGACACATTGATCATGTATATTAAGGATTTTACACGATGAAGGTTGTTCTGTATAGCAGCAAAGAACATGCACAGATACTTGCATTTTTTCATATAGATATATTTTCAAATTCAAATAGTATGGTTTGGTTTGGGTTGATTAATTTAAAAGCATATCAAATCGTTGTGGATTATTTAATGTTGAAACTTTATTGATCAGTGAATGTTTGGTGATAATTATAATATTCATATCTGTAGTATTCTATGGCAATCGTTTTAAACACATTCTTTATTTTTTCATAATAATAATAATGATAATTTATTTGCTCACAGTCATAGAGTATCAAGTATTCCAATCTAATATCAACAATCTATACACAGTTATATGGTATCAAATATTCTAAATGCTAATGATTTACACACTATTATATGGTTTCAAGTATTCCTATCTAATACAAATAATTTTCACACTGTTATATACTATCAAGTATTTCTATCAATTATTTTTAAATAAAAATAAAAATAAAAAAAATAAAAATAGAAAAGCTGCAGAGCTTGATGATATATCCCCAGAAGTATGGAAGACCAGGCAATTCAATTTGTTGACTTCCCCAAGGTTTTTGACTCCATACACAGAGGGAAGATGGAGCAAATACTACTCGCCTACAGCCTACCCAAAGAAACTGTCGCAGTCATAATGATGCAATATAAAAACACGAAAGTAAAAGTTCACTCCCCGGATGGAGACTAAGACTACTTCAACGTTGTAGCATTAGCCCCATAGCTCTTTATCATCTGTCTATACTACGTGCTTAGAACGTCTATTGATAAAATGAAAGACAACTGTTTCAAGCTGACAAAGGAAAGAAGCAGAAGATACCCTGCACAAACAATTATGGACGTGGACTACGCCGATGATATAGCGCTTCTGCCAAATACACCCGCCCAAGCCGAAACCCTGCTATATAGTCTGGAACGACAAAGACTCAAAAAATGTTACTTGCTTAACACTCAGCATTATAAGGTAAGGATCAAGAGTAAGTGGAACAATCCAGGGATAGGAGTAGTGCCCTCCCCTACACCTCAGTGTAGTAGCTATTGAAAAGGGAACCTTTGGGTCAACCTCAACTAAGGTCGCCAACTGTACTTTTTATAAGATATCAATCATTCCTATCAAATAGTAATTGTCCTTTCGGCTGGAGTTGTATAATACACCAACTGCACTTCAACAGAAGGGTAAGACATGCCTCAACAAATATCCAGGGTAGAACACTAAGCAGGTGAGGCTCTAATCCTGGAACTTTAAGGATGTGGAGTACCCTTTATTGCCATTACTCCCAGGTCTACACAGTCCCAGAGTAAAATAGAACGATTATATCCTTTCCTATTACTGAAACAATTTAACTCTGTGCAAACAAATGAATAATGTTGAATAGAATTTACAGTAATGGATAACACCTCATAATGACAGTTTAACTATGTGCAAACAAATACTTATGATTGAATAGAATTAATAGTGTTGGATATCAATACTAGAAACCATGTAACTGTGTGCAAACAAATACTTATGATTGAATAGAATTAAGAGTGTTGGATATCAATACTAGAAACCATGTAACTGTGTGCAAATAAATGAATAATGTTGAATAGAATTAAAAGTGTTGGACATCAATACTAGGAACCATTTAACTGACTGCAACTGAAAGAATAATGTTGAATACAATTTACCATGTTGGATAACAATACTATTAACCTTGTAACAGTGTGCAAATAAATGAATAATGTTGAATAGAATTTACAGAATTGGATAAGAATGCTTATAACAATTTAACCGGACGCAAACAAATATCATTGAATAGAATAAAAAGTGTTCGATATCAATACTAGAAACCTTATAACTGTCTGCAAACAAATGAATGATGATGAATAATATTAAAATTGTTGGATATCAATACTAGAAACCTTATTACTGTCTGCAAACAAATAAATAATGATGAATAGAATTAATAGTTGTATATCAATACTAGAGACCATGTAACTGTGTGCAAACAAATAAATAATGTTTTATAGAATTAAAAGTGTTAGATAACTATTCTAATAACCATGTAACTATTTGCAAACTAATGAATATTGTTGAATAGAATTTACATTGCACCAAGTTAGCCGATGTCCAGCAAGTTTTGTGCCTTGACTTGGGTCCAACCTTCACCTTCTCTAACCCCCACTATGATCCGATCTTCAAGCCACTTAACCTTGTGTCAAGTCCTGTCTGGTGTGAGGCAAAGACAAATATATATATAAATGTCCTCCTCTGCACAACAATGCTCGACCACACACAAGCATCAGGACAAAAGAGATAGTTGCCTCAGTTGGGTAAACAACTTCACCACCTCCTCCATACTTACCAGATTTTGTACCTTCACATTATCATCTCTTCATTTTGATGTATGATACATTTTCCTGTGTCAGTAATTATTCCTGTACTAAAGCAAAAAGCATTACTTTTTGACTCAACCTCATATGAGTAAGTCAGCCAACCATAGTTGAGGGCCACCCAAAGGCTCCCTTTTCAATAGGTACTCACCTTGGTAGAGAAGAGGATGCTACTCCTTTCCTTGGATTGCTCCCTTTATCCTTGATTCATACCTTTTAATGCTGTGTGTCAAGCAAGGATTCATCAAGTACCATTTTTTGAGTCTTAACGGTGACTCGATCTGGGACTGAACCCTGATTTCCAGGATCACTGGCAAACACTCTCACCATTGTGTCAATGGGCCAGTCAATATATACATGTATATATATATATATATATAGTCATCCACAGACAGATCTGTTTCGTTCTATCAGAACTCATCAATGTGGCTAGACAGTAGCTTTCCATAGCTGGGATCGAAACCTAGTTGACTCAAACGTCAAGCCAAACTTCTAACCATTAAGCCACAAGAAGCCATTAGCTGCGAAGTAAATTTTAAACGGTTATGAATCACAATTACTATTGTTTACATACATCCGTTCAATGGCTACCGAGACTTCAATTCACATATGAAGAGGCTTGCAATATACGCTAATGGCAACACGATTACTTCTTTGCCAGAAAACTCAACCCTACGGGGGTAGGGGAGTATACCAGATACCAGAGTGCTTAATTCATTAGATATATACATATATATATATATATATATATATATATGCCAGGGTCAAAACTGTACCATATAATATTATATATGAATATATCTAATGAATTGAGCACTCTGGTATCTGATAGCACAAAATGTCAACAAATGTAAGCTGATACAAATGCATTATAATTGCTGAGCTGACGTATGTTGTTGAAATGGTTGAGTGGTCAGATACCAAGTCTACCGTGAAGTTAGGTGGGTTTTGATTCTAGTTTAAAGCGTCCTGCATGTCTAGCCACATTGTAGAGTTATGATACAATGAAATAGTCAGTCAGTGGATGACAATATATATATATATATATAGTCATCCACAGACAGATCTGTTTCGTTCTATCAGAACTCATCAGTGTGGCTAGACAGTAGCTTCCCGTAGCTGGGATCGAAACCTGGTTGACTCAAACGCCAAGCCAAAGCTTCTAACCATTCAGCCACGAGGAGATATTAGCTGTGAAGTAAATTTTAAATGGTTATGAATCACAATTAATATTGTTTACATACATCCGTTCAATGGCTACCGAGACCTCAATTCATATATGAAGAGGCTTGCAATAGACGCTAATGGCAACACAATTACTTCTTTGCCAGAGAACTCAACCCCGTGGGGGTAGGGGATGTAAATGCTTCATTATTGATATTGAGCCCTATTTAACAATACTGCAACATTTGTTCCTCCATTAGCTAGTAAGAACCATAAACCTCTTATATATATATATATATATATATATATATATTGGATTTGGCATTAAATTTGGCATTAAACTTTGATGTACTTTAAAACACAACTAGACCAAACAAATAATTTACACACATGGTATCAAGTATTTCTATCTAGTATAAATAATTTTCCCAGGGAAAGGAGTAGCGCCCTTCCTTACACCTTGGTGTAGTAGCTATTGAAAAGGGAGCCTTCTGGTTTCCCTAGACTAAGGTCGCCAACAACTTAGTTACTAATAATTTACACAAATAACTTGCTAATAATTAGGCTACAGAAAATAAGATAATTTGTTAAGCTTGGATTAGTCTTTTGTGGGGAGATCCTACCTTTATGCAGGAGATGTGGTCAGTATATTCTAAGTCTCACTAACAAGTTTATTAAAATAGTATTAAACTATATGAATGAAATAACCTAGTGACTTTGCACCAAGTCACTTGGGAAGTTATATAAGTTTACTAATTTAAGTTTTTATTTATTTAAGTTTATTCGACTCATCAGAAACAGAGAATTAATAAAATAAAATAAAATAAAATAAAATGAAATGAAAAAAAAAATACTTAGTTCCCATACAGGTTTGAGTCAATGTTTTCTGAGTCAAATCTATTTATTGACTGAATGAATATTTAAAACCCAAATGTTTTTTTTTTCTTTTTACTTTGCTTTTTTTTTTGTTTCACAATTATTTTTCCTTTCAATTTTTTGATCTTATTTCAAATTCAGTCAAAACTTTTCAAAAGATAAAAAGAACAGGTTTGAGCTGTTCTGAAAAATATTCTCATCTTTTTTTTTTCCTTCTTTCTAAAAATAATTGCTAAACTTAATATGGCAAACATTAGAGCACCCTGGCCCAGTAGGCTGCAGAAGGGTAAGACCCCCGCTCCAACAAGTGTTCTGATTATGACACTAAATAATCTAATAGTGAGGCTCTAGTCAGCTGGGGCTGTAGAATACACCAACTACACCTCTGCAGAGAAGTAAACCCCCACCCCAATGAATTTCCTGAATATGATATTAAACAATCTGATGGTGAGGTTACAGTAATGTTGGAGCTTCGGGGAATGTAGAGCACCCCTTCATTGCCATCGCTCCCAGGTTCACTCAGGCCCAGAGTGGTAGCACCTGATAGGGTCCTATTTATGGGTCAAATAGAATTAAACTGCATACTTATGCAAAACTGAATTGTTTGAAATAAAACTGTTTTGACATTTAACAGTGTGGAGAAAAAGTCTGCTGATGCTCAACTGAATTGTTTGGGATTAGAACTGTTTAACTAAACTGAATAGCTTAAAATAGAAATGTTTTTCACAATTAAACTGTGTACTCATGCTAAACTGAATTGTTTGAAATAGAACTGATTATTTGTATGAAAATGGATTTGGCATTGAATAACCTACAAAGGTTGATATACCATAAAACGCAAACAACCAACCATCTAGTAATGCTAGAGCTTTGGGGAATGCAGAGTATCCCTTCATTGCCATTGCTCCCAGGTCTACTGTGGATTATATAGAAGGGTCCTACCAATGGGTTATATAGAAGAGCAGTTTGACATTTAAACTGTACTTATGCTAAAGTGAGTTGCTTGGGATAGAACTGTTTTTACATTTAACTTTTTGTAAATAAAAAGTGTACTTATGCTAAATTAAATGGTTTGAAATAGAACTGCTTGATCATTTAACTCTGAGTTAACAAATGACTGAAGTTTAATTGAATTGTTAGGGAGACATAGCAATACTTGAAACCATTTAACTTAGTTGACATGCTAAATTGAATTGTATGAAATAGAACTGTTTTTACATTTAACTGTGTATTTGAATTAGATAGAAATAAATTAAACCATTTAACTGTGTGCAAAATGAGCTCAAGCTCATTTAAAAATGTTATCTACAAAATATGTTTTGAAATCATAAATATGTATGTATAATAAGGATTTGGCATTAAATAACCTACAGTGTTTGGTATGCCATAAAACCCAACCAAACCAAATCATGTATATTTAATATATATGTATCAAAAGGATTTAGCATTAAATAACCTACAATGGTTGGTATGCCATAAAACCCCACCAAACCAAATCATATATATTTAATATATATGTATAAAAAGGATTTGGCATTAAATAACCTACAATGGTTGGTATGCCCTAAAACCCAGCCAAACCAAATCATATATATTAAATATATATGTATAAAGAGGATTTGGTATTAAATAACCTACAATGGTTGATATGCCCTAAAACCCAGCCAAACCAAATCATATATATTAAATATTTATGTATAAAGAGGATTTGGCATTAAATAACCTACAATGGTTGATATGCCATAAAAACAAACCAAAACCAAACCCAAACCAAATTAGAACACTCAGTGAGAATCAAACTCATCACACACAGGAATTGATCTGTGACAAGAACTTGTTGACAATTAGGTTGCTGAAGGCATCATCAAGATTATTTATGAAGCTTAGGGTCGTCTAGCATAAGGCCAGAGGGGATCAAATTCGTTATGCTCAAGATTTGATCTGTGACAAGAACTTGTCAAAAAATCATGCAATTGAAGCTTATTCTCAAGATTATTTATGAAGCTTGGGGTAGTTTAGCACACACATTGTGGCACCCAATGAGGATCAAACTTGGGAATTATTCATCCTATTTACCCAACCCCTCCGCTCGGGCAGGATATGACACAAGGTCAATTTTTAAGCGGAGTTTAACAGGTTTGAATTCAGAGTTTTCCTTCTTCTAGACTAGTTGCCTCATCAAGGCTGAAGAAATCAGTCTGCCCTACTATTTATCCATAGCTGGAGGGAGAATAATTGGATTCATACCTTTCCCAAGGGTATTAGTGCTATGTGAAATGCAATCAGTCTTGTCCAGGATTTGAACTCGTGTCGCTGTGTTGATTTCCTACAACAATAACCATTACACCACAGGCATTATTCATTCTGATAATTTATTCTAAATGTTTTTTGAAATCAAGGCAAAAGAACCTCATGTTTTGTCATTCTGGTGGCTGAATATCTGAAGAATGTTTTCCTTTTACAAAGTAAAATCTTTAAAAAAAAATAAAAACAAAACAAAAAACAACCGGAGTTGTTGCGTGATGGATTAATCAGGCCTAATGAGTAGAGCGTTTGTCAATGGTCTGGGAGACTGGGGTTCAATCCCAGGTTGAGTCATACCATTGACTCAAAAAATAGCACTTAATACTGCCTTGCTTATCACTCTGCGCTATAAGGTAAGGTTCAAGGGAATGGAGCAGTGCCCTCCCCTACACCTTGGTGTAGTAGCTTTTGAAAAGAGAGTCTTCAGGTTACCCTTGACTAAGGTCACCAATTTTACTGACTTTATTTCATGCCTAGAAGTTACAGAATCGTATTCATTGTATGTATTTACCAACCACTCCCCTATGAGCAGGATGTGACACAAGGTCAATTTTTTTCAAGTAGAGTTTAACAGGTCAGAGTTCAGAGTTTTCCTTCTTCCAGACTGTTTTCCCAACCAAGGCTGAAGAACCTTGTCTTCCCTTCTATTTACCCAAATCTGGAGGAAGAATAATTGGATTCATACCTTTTCCAAGGGTATGTGAAATGCAATCAGCCTCGGCCCGGATTAGAATTTGTGTCACTGTGTCCATTTCCGACGACGTTAACCACCACACCACGAGCACTTCATTGTTTTTAATTGACTTTTTTAATATATTTTCTAAGCGATTTTTTTGTACACAGTCCTATCGAATACAAAAAATTTGAAACAAATCTACTGGACCCATAGATGGGACTACCTCTCCAGGTCAGAGTGCACTTAGGAGTAATGGCAATGAAAGGTTATTTCCCACTCCTCAGATCTTCAGAACTGAAGCCTCACCATTAGATACAGTTTAGTGTCATACCCAGGACATGTTTTTTTTTTGGAGGGTGCTTCTTACTCCTCTTTAGGGGATACAGTCAGTATATTCTAAGTCACGGTGACAGAGCAAAGTACCTGTTAGGGTCCCATCAATGGATCAAATATATCTGCTAGAAATCATGAGTGTTTACCAGTTTCAAATGATTGTGAAGATTCATTTTTGTATTGCATATAAGTGGAGACCCGAATCCTCTATTGTACCCCGCCTAGCCTCCCCTTCCCATCTATGGTTTGAATAGTATCACTACTGTTTTTCTCTGAGAATGGCTTTGGCATTAAATAACCCATGAAGGTTGATATGCCATTAGAACAAAGAAGCCAAGTTAAACTAAACCATTATCTACAGAGATATTTAATATATTGCTGACAGTAGAATAATGCATGTAAAAGGTTGAGAAAGTACTGCCCATAAGTATTTGAACAAACAGGAGTCTAAGGATTTTGAATAGAAAGGGATTCCAATTAACTTACTAGTTTAGCAAATATTTTTAATTGCTATATGAGTTGACCTTTTCAATCTCCTTGATCAATCTAGAAAAAATTTTAGAAGGATATAATACTTTGGTTTGATTTGGTTGTGTTTTATGGCATGTCAGCCCTTGTGGGTTGATTAATGCCAAATTCCTTTTCTATCTATCTATCTATCTATCTATCTATCAACATATGAATATATAGATATTTATGATTTGTAAGCTAATATTTTGTAGGTAAGATTATTTTTAAATGAGCCAGAGTTCTTTTGTTTGCACATAGTTAAATGGTTCCAAGTATTGTTATCTAACACTAATGATTTTATTTAATATTAGTAATTCATTTGTATGCAAATGGTTTCAAGTATAGTAAATGATAGAATAGTTTTATTTGACCCGTAGATAAAACCCTAACAGGTGCTACCATTCCAGGCCAGAGTGGACCAGGGAATAATGCTAATGAAGGATTTTCCACATTCCCCAAAGCTCCAAGACTGGAGCCTCACCACCATACTCAGGATGATCTTTGGTGGTAAGGGGTTACATATTTTACAGCCTCAACTAACACAGTGGAGAAGAATAGAAATATAATATACCTTGTGTAATGTTCTTAAGAGAAAAGATATGGTGAAGAATGAAGATGAGGAGATGGGAGCAGACTGATAATTGAACAAGGCCCATAATTATATAACTAGACTGATAGTAGTGTAAGGCATATACATTAACATATAAGGACACAGTATGCAACAGTATCTGTTAGGGTCAAATAGATCTGTCTGAAAATTATTAGTATTAGATAGGAATATGTGAATTCATATAACAGGTTTTGCAGTTTAAATTGATTATATTGATTATGAAGATACATTTTTGTACCATCTACAATTGTTGATTAAAATTGTTAAACTGACGTCAGCATCAAATGAATAACCCAACAAGGGATGACATTGTAAAAACCATCCAACCATCCGTCCATCCAATAAAGCAACAAACCAACTAACCAACCATTAAACCAACCATTAAACCAACCAACAAACCAACCATTAAACCAACCATTTAACCAACCAACGAACCAACCTACCATCCAACCATAAACCAACCAACCAACCAAACATTAAACCAACCAAACATTAAACTAACCGACCAATCAACCAACCAACCAATCAACCAACCAACCATTAAACCAACCATTAAACAACCAACCAGCCAACCAACCAACCAACCATGTAATTATCCAACCGACCATTCAACCAACCATCATTCCATCCAATCATTCAACCAACCATCAATCCATCCAAACAACCAACCAGTCAATCAAAAAACAACCAACCAGCCATTAAACCATTCAACCAACTAACCAATTTATAATCTAAAATAAATAGAATATTCTGTACAAAAAGATCCTTAAAGAATCGGGTATTTGTACAATTTTTAAAAACGCAGCCAAGTAAAACTGTCTTTGATGCTGTGACCTTTTTAAATGATAATAATACTCAAAATATATAGTTATTATTCATACCTTTCAGATATGGTGACCTTTCCCAAGAAAATAAATGGCTACTCATCGGGAAAATAGTCGGACTTGAGTTTTTCTCAAACAACGTATGTCTTTCTATAATACTTTACTTTGGTGGTAAAAGGACAGCGACATTTAAACAAATTGCATGAACCTGAATCGATTTTCTTCATTGTTTAAGATTAATCAATCTGTTGACAGAGAATGAGGTGGAACAAGAGTCAGTTTAAGCCCTTCCCCATGAAGGTGAAATGTGACATGTATGGGTAGTGCAATAGTGTCTCATTAGCATTTCTCTTCATAGGATACTACAAACATGAAGGATGACCCTATCCTTTTAAGGGATCATACTTTGAATATTTAAATAAGTTATACAATAGCAGCATCGAGCACTTATTATACACTTTTCTTATTTGGATTATCATATTATATATATGCACATATATATGTAGCAGAAAGAATTTCGTATTTTTGTTTGGCGCGTAATTTAATTCGACCGCTAGGGTCGACGCATAATTTCACCCAATCAGGATGACTTATCCTATTCAGTCCGGGAAGCACAAACTGGGGAAATCTGCCAAACACTTCCCTTTTCTCAGAACTCCTTCGTTCAGTACAGACGTCTCACTGTCTGCTCTTCAATAGCAGCAGCAGCATCAACCAGCATGAGGGAAGCTATCTAATTTATGGACCCCTTGCGTCTATTTCTCTTAGACCAAGGGTTCCCAGTTGAATATGAATTAGATGAATTCAATACGCCATACACAGGAACAACTTTACGTCACCCCCAAAATTGGCTATGTCGACTGCGATGCAAAAAATTTCGCTCCGACACCAAGCTACTTCTTCACTAGGCAACATTTTCTGGAGACATTCACGCTTCTCCTCGAAACAACCAGAACCAGAAACTCACGGTGACTTCAACGTTTCTCTCCTCAAACAGCAAACACGACTTTTGCTACACTAAGGCGAACATATCTCCCTCGCACATCCAACAATGCTTTAACCTAACAATGCACTTTTCGCTCTGGCATTTAGCTGCTAAAATGCTTTCTCAACTCTATCATAACTTCATTTCGTTTCCTTACTTCTTTCCTTCCTACGAGACTTGTAGCATAAACGTAAAGTCTTTATTCTATAGGATACACATTTTTTCTAGTCTTAAAATAAGCAATAAAAACATACTTAAGAACATTCTAGAAATTTAGGATCAAAACCGTATTAGCATTTAAATTACATTTTTATATTTTTCAACCAATCAGCTAAAAACATAGAATAGAACATTCTAGAAAAATAGGATCGGAAGTGAACTAACAGAAAATATTTAGGCTCGAAAATAAAATAGTAAAATACAAATCTGATTGGTCAATAAATGTCTACGCGCCAAAATTTTAGGACGATTCTTTGATCCACCTGTAGGATATAAATAACACAGAGTTAGGGAGCCAGACACACAAGACACAAGCTTACACACAAACGAAGACACAGACGAACACAAGCCACTAAGCCAGTAGCCGATACTATGTCCAACAAATTCCTTTCCTTCCTCAACTAAAGTTCATGAACTCTCTTCAAATGGCCGAGAATTATATTCAAAAGAAAAACCCGACAGACCTTCTTTCATCAACGCGTCACACTGTCGCCACTGTCATAAAACCCGCTATAAACTTAATGTAAGTAAGAACGACTTATTTACGGACTCCGTTAACATGAACATACACATATCTTTAAACAAATTTATTCTCTTCTTGTCAAACTTTATTTTCCAAAAGGCCATTTACACATCATGTATTTTATTTGTTTTCATATTCTGTTATATGCTTATTAAATTGTTTGTTGTTTAATGTTCGTTGTGTTCTATTCCATTTCTTTTGTGCGATTGTAAAGTTTTGTGTTGTATTTGTGGTGGGAATAATTTAGAGAGCAATCTACTGAAATAACCAAATTACATACTCCCCCCCCCCAATTCCATGCTGCCATTAAAAACCTTCATATAAAACATTTCGACATCCTGGAACTTCTCTCCTTTATTTTCCGACAACACTTAGCGAGGGAATAACAACACGCGCAAGAATACATTTCCCACATTAAAAATAATAACAACACAATTTTCTCGCTAAATACATATGTATGTGTGTGTGTGTGTGTGTGTGCATATCTATATATATCAGATATTTTATTCTTTTACCAATATATATGTGTGTGTGTGTGTGTCAGATATTCTACACTTTATATACATATATATACATATATATGTGGAAAAAAGGTAAACATACGAAAGATATATATTTGGAGTTGTTGATGAGATGTATATATATATAAACCAGTATGTAAAGAGTAGATTATATATATGTATATATAAGATAAGCTACTCCTTTATATATATATATATATATATATATATATATATATATCAGATGATATACTGGTAAGTATATATATATATATATATATATATATATATATATATATTATAGATTTGAAAAATTCAATCCGGCAGTTCCATAATAGATTTATTTCAGGTCTACAAAAACGACCTTCATCAGATGGAATTAAATACATTTATGCCTCTCTCTCTCTCTCTCTCTCTCTCTCTCTCGATAGATAGATAGATAGATAGATAGATAGATAGATAGATAGATATGGAATTAAATAATGGAAATAAATCTGACAGTATGAAGAAAATAGAAAAACAAAGTAATCAATGAAGAATTTATTTTCATTATAATATTTTCATCACTTTTGGATTACTTTGTTTTTCTATTTTCTTCATATATATATATATATATATATATATGTGTGTGTGTGTGTGTGTGTGTGTGTGTATTGAAATTATCTGTGAGCATTGGGAAGTAACCATTAAAGTGAAGTTTATTCATTCAAATCATATAAAGAAAAAGATGTAAACTAGAAATATAGTTACATAATAAACATATTTTTAGTTATTGTTACCGATACAAGCTGAAAGAGAATTCACAATAATGTTTACAGTATACACAATGGCTTGTTGGTTCATTGTTTTGTTTTACAGCATATTAACCCTTTTCGGGTCATTTAACGCCAAATGAAATTTCAAACAATTCCGTTTAGCATAAGTATAGTTTTTGTTTACAAACTAGCATAATTATATTTGTTTACAAAGAGTTAAATGTCAAAACAGTTCTATTTCTAACAGTTCAGTTTAGCATCGGTACACTGTTTCTACGTCAAAAACCGTTCTATTTCAAACAGTCTAGTTTAGCTTAAGTACATAGTTTTAATTTCAAAATCAGTTCTATTTCAAATAACTCAGTTAAGCATAAGTACACCGGTTCAATGTCAAAAATAGTTTTATTTCAAACAATTCAGTTTAACAGAAGTACGCAGTTTAGTTCTATTTGACGCATAGATAGGACCCTATCAGATGCTACCACTCCGGGCCAGAGTGGATCTGGGAGCGATGCCAATGAAGAGGTACTCTACATTCTCCAAAGCTCCAGAATTATTGTAGCCTCACCGTCAGATTGTTTAGTGTCATATCAGGACACTTGTTGCGGGTAGGAGTCATAACCATCTGCAGAGGTGCAGTCGGTGTATTCTACAGCCCCAGCCGATTGGGCAACACAATGACTGGAGAAAAAAAAAATTACTCTCTACAATCCTTGAGAAGTGTTAAGGTAAAACTAATTTTAAAAGACATATCGCTTACAAAATGTTGTTCTCAAGATCAATGTTTAAACGCTGAGCTCCAGGGGGAGTTACACTGGCAAGGCTATTTAAAGAGTGATCTAAAGTTGCTCTTTCCATAAATAAGGTGAAATATTGCCTAAGGAGTTGGCAAGCGGAGGCACTCTTTACAGTTGCACATTTTTTAATGAAATCAATAGTAGCAGATCCTTTCTTCATACATACGTATTAATATATATTATTTAGTTTGGTTTGGTTTTATGGTATATCAACCATTGGAGGTTATTTATTGCCAAATCCTCTTCATACATATATATTAAATATATATATATATGATTTGTAAACCCATTTTTTAAAAAATATTCCTAAATGAGCTTTACCTCATTTTTTGCATACAATTCAATGGTTTCGAGCATTGCTATTTACCAGTCACAATTTAGCATCAGTCATTTGTTTGTATACATTTGTTTTATTTGAGCCATACATAGGACCCTATCAGATGTTACCACTCCAGGACAGAGTGGACCTAGGAGCAATGGCAATGAAGGGATGCTCCACACAGTTCTCAAATCTCCAAGGATGGAGCCTCACTATCAGATGGTTTATGTCATAATCCAAGATACTCGTTGGAGGGGGTCTTACTCCTCTGCAAAGAAGCAGTCGGTGTATTCTACAGCCCCAGCCGACTGGGCCACAAACTTGCTTATTATTAGTAGTAGTAGTAATGGCCTGAAACCATATAATCCCTGGCAAAAAAAAAAAAAACAAAATCAAAAACTGACTATGGCATTCAATAAGATTGTAACATAGCCATACATGAATATGTGAAACGTACATAGAATGTTCATTACATATATACATAGAACATAGGAATCCCGAAACACGAAAAACACTTACGACTTCTTTGTTCAGGTACGAAACTTTTTATTACCTTTGAGTTTAAAGGTTTTTCGACATAAGGAGAGAGGCACAATCTTTCTATTCTGGCTTTTCCATCTGCCCCCATCTTGTGCGGCGCCCGTTGCGCGCAAATTCGTCTGGCCTCCGCGAGCCCCGAAAGTCGACCCTTCTCGTTTGGTGTCTAGTTCTCAACTGACTTTTTTCAAATCCCCCAAAATCCTCCGCGCACGCTTCCTGTGCATGACGTCATTCACATCCCTGGTTACATCCTCTCTCTGGCATTTTTTTTTTTTTGACATCTGTGAATGAACATCCTCCCTGCGCGCGCGTCAACACATGTGCTCAAGTTTGCACCTAACTAACCCATGCGCTGAGCCGAAAGGTTCTCAGCCTAACTAAACCCAAAAGCAAGATATATAAAACGAAATCCTTCGGCCATTATATGACAAGATCACAAGAATTGATGTGCTGTATAAACCACGAAACAATTTTCCTATACTTTTTTTCATTCTTTTTTTTTTTACTCGGCTTTGTAAGAAAACAAACTGGACAGAAATGTGCACATACACACATACTTACACAGATGCCAACACACATTTATATATATAAATACACACACACATATATCAATAAGGAACACACATGCATACACACATAGAAAGTACACACAAAACTCGCATATACAGTTTCATAAATGCATATACACACACATACATAGGGCACCTTTGGAAGTTTAACGGTTAGCAAGCTTGACTAGCAAACCAACACGAGTGAGTTCGAGTCTTATGGGGCGCCTCATTTATTCGGCCTTGTGCCACATCGAAGCAAAGAGCTTCGTAAATTACTATACACACATACACGAACATAGACGCATACAAACATCCCTATATATCAATACACACTCACTCACACACAGAAACATTAACACAGATACAGTGCGATGGGTAAATTATTGTCTAAATTACACACAAAAGAAAAATAACTCACTTTATTCGATATATTTATAAAAATTACATGAAAATATCTGAAATACTATAGATTAAATTTATTCAAAGAAATTGCAGTTGGCTTTAACCAAAGTCTCCAGATGACTACAAAATCTCCTGCAAGCCTTTCTGATTGTCTCCTTGTTTAAATTGGTAAATGCTGCCATTATCCTTGCCTTCAGTTCAGATTTGGCGTTACACGCATAATAATCAAGGGAATTGCAATCTAGGGGGTTAGGTAGCCAGATGTTAGGGATGTTGTGGTCACAGAAATTTTCTCATAGCCAAGATTGGATTCTCCTGCTTGTGTAGACTTGTGCAGAGTCCTGTTGCCAAACGTAGGGTCTTCCAGCATTTACTGTCTTGGTCCAGGGCAGCACTACCTTCTCTGGGTACTTGATGTTATATACAGAAATCTCTTCTGATTTACAAATACATTTCAAACCAACTCACGAGCAAAATGAATAAATAAACAAACAAATAAAAACACCACGTGCGTACATTTCAGTTTAAAAATGTAACATTAACCGGATGTTGTCAGGATGATGGCCGAGACCAAAATGAATAAAACATGTCGCTGTGCAGGTAGGTTCCGTGCATTCATTTGAAATGTAAAAAAAAATTTCTAATTAAAAGGTTCCTTTTTTCAACCAATCATGAACTTTCCCCAAAAGTTTTTCGGAGACGATTCGATCTTAATCGTGGCTATAAAACGGTCAACAAAAGTTCAAAACAGAGAGAGAGAGGGGGGGGGGTCAAGCGTTGCATTTCGGACAAGATCAAAGAACGCTGACGCCCTAATAAATCAAGTCCCACATTTTCAACACTAGACCAAAACCACTTTTTTTTTATTTTCATCATACAACGTGTGAAAGCACGTGCGATAACATGTCCTCATCAGCTGCCATCCAGGGGTGATAACACAGTTTCGGTAGCTCAAGGCGGTACTGCCACCCCTGGCGCTACCAAGCAGCTTTTGCCACCGGACAGGGTATTAAGAGAATCATATATATATATATATATATATATATATACGCCAGATCAATTAAATGCAGAGACTACATTGGACGTTCATCTTCATTTTCCGAGTGCAGTTTGTGATTTAAAAAAAAACGCGTTTACTTTCGGCGGTTGATGTTATTACGCGTTTACAGTAACCGTTTCTTACGTAATCACACGGGAAAGGTGATTCCGCGTGTATTACCTTCATGCTGAAAACTTTCTCGCTTTCGACCAAATCCAACTTGATGCATATCGCGCCGTGGTCTGAAGACGATTCGAGGCAACTTTCAAACTGCGGCCAGTGATTCCTATTTTTGAAAGAAACGAAATGACTGAGTGTCCTATAAAACCACGACAACAAACCTCAATAGGAATCACATGGCATATCCAACCCTTTTCCACGCAGTCGGCACGCAGTGTCTCGTAGCGGTTTTTCTTCCGCTCGTGTGCTTCCTCCCGGTTTTCTTCCCAAGGGACAGTCAATTCTATGAGGAGGACACTCTTCTTTGAATCGGACCATGCTACAATGTCCGGCCGCTTTTCTGTTTGAATAATGTGAACTGGGCGAGCGCCCCGGGGCCTGTTCTGGACTTCGGTCCGGAGCGTGGCCCTGGAAAAGGAACAATGGCAGACTTGGGGCCTTTAATTAGGCACC